>OX276454.1:28546915-29754832 GCA_946251905.1 Cryptocephalus moraei
CTTTTTGTAAATTCCGATTCTTTTAATTTTTTGCAATTTTGCGGATATAAGCATCCAGTTTCGAAAATGTTTTGGGTAATTTTTATTAACGGATAATTAAAAAACCGTTAATATAAACCCCAATTAATGCTTCAAAGGGAGCAAAAACAATGATGTTTATTTTTAAACGTTGTACTCTTCTCCTTGCCTTCAAATATTTATATTCAGCCGTTTTTGCAATATCTCATACGTATTAAATTACGACACTTTTCTCCGATTTACCCTTTATGTTGTATTAAAAATGTTATTATTTTCAACTTGGTTTGTCACTTATGTTTTTGGGTGGGTATGAATTTTTTATGGGATTATAAGTGGTGATATTTTCACGAAATAATAATGCTTAACATTTGTTCAAAATTTTAAAACGGCAAGTATATACATAAAGATGTCCGAATACAGGTTGCCTTTATCACTCCATATTGTTTTTCAGGCCATGAAAATGATAAAAGTCATAAATTAAATACATAAGTTTCATAATAAATAAAAAAACTTAAAAAAGTACTAATTTTGTTCAAAAGTAACATTTTTAGTGTTGACACTATTGAAAATTGTTATGAAAAAAACTTGTTCAAAATTTAATACAACATTAAACTAGTCAATCATATCGTTTAGCACAGTGCATGAAAACATTCGTAAACGTATCTCCCGACATTTGCCATTGGACAGATTTAAATTTCGTTACGTTGCCGGTTACGTTTTACCGGCTCGACATAACAGATTAAATCGAATGTTCGATACGCAAAGAAAAGTGATATAACTGAGACGGGTAAATTTTTAAAGTGCTGTAAAGATCTCTTTACAGCCCATACGTACCTGTCAAATTTCCTATTAATGTATACATATTTGTTACAACTTATTGTATGTTTGCAATGTAACGGTACGTGATGCCCATTGCTAGATAACATGTAGAGATAACACTATACCTTTAAATGTCTTCAATTTGGATAAAAATTTTGCATAACTATTTTCGATGTTGTCATCACGAATAGTAGTTTACTTATGAGCAAAATTCATATTTTTGACAAATCTTGTATTCGTCTGAAAAAAAATCTGATAGTTGCATTTTGAGATTTAGATGAGTCAAAGTTTATGATAAAGAATGATTTTCTTTCCATAGAATTCATTACAATGTTTCCCACATGATTCCATTTTAGGTAGACACACTATTATACATAATAATAATATACAATTAATACTAATTTCTTATATAATACATTAAAATCATTTCGTGGTACTTTGCAATGTTTTACTGACATGCATCTGACTTCAACGCCACTTATGATGTTCTTTCTCACTTGTATATCGTATAAGTGTGAGATATAAATATTGTCTATTGCACACAGTTTCCCCCTAATGTAGACGTATATACAGTCTATTTGAAGCCACAGAAAAGTACGCTTGCAATTGGTCCAGCGAATTCATGCTAAAGAAGCTTCGTTCCCAATATGACATTTTAATTACAATATTGCTACGAAGATGTTTCCTTATACGTTTACATTGCAAAGGAGATTAACAAACATACTTTAAATTACCAAAATTTCACGCAAACTTTTTATAAAAGTGGCTGAATTATTGTGCGTTGTCCGTAATGATACTTTAAAAATAAACTGTTACGTGCTTCAGAGGTAATTATGCCTATGGAGCGTTTCGGAAATTTTATTAAATATTTTACCCATGAAAATTTTCTATTTTAGAAAAAAAATAGTTTAATTACTTACTACCAACCCAAATAAATTGAGGACATACCTTTGGTACATTTTTTAATTAAACGCGCTAATAATTAATTGAATAATAAAGAGCGAATCAACTTGATTGAAGGGCTTCAAAGTTTTAGTGAATTTTTTCCAAATTAGCTCAACATTTTCTCACTGCTTAGACCGTTTTGGTTCGTGCAGCGAGATCAACGTGTATCTATTTGTTAGTTAATTACAATATTGATAATGTGCCGAAAGTCGTTTTCACAGCATGGCAGCTAGGATAATGTTACATATTAAATCTTCGTGACATTTTTTCCCGATTTATATTCCATCCCTTTTTTTTACCCGAAATCTTTCAGATCCATGGAATATCTGAAAGCCATCATGGAGAGTTATTATCTCTCACTCGAACCGTTCGAATTTCCGGATTTCACACGAGGACCTGTCGTTTTCCTCTTCATTTCCCTACCTGTCCTCACCTTCCGCACGATAAAACTGTCACCTCCAGCCGTGAATGACACAGAAGGGGTTTCGTGGCGCTGCCATCTTCATCCCGCTATTGACTTTTAGCAGTGGGTGCATCTCTTCCATTGTACCGGTTTAAATAGAAAATTATTATTCGCTCCAGCAATGACACGTTAGTTGTCGAGTTATTTCCCATGAAAGTTTGTGATGAATTCCTGACAGATAATTGACGTTCTATCGCAGCGAGGGTAATTCTGCCGCAATATGAAAGGGTTTGTAACGTAGTTGGGACTTGGTATTACTTGTTGCTAGCCGTTTGAAGTGTATTTCACCCCTGATTTTTCGTATATTGCAGAAAGATTGTTTGATATATAGTCATTGTTTCTATTCAATTTAACTCACTAAACATTTCTTAGCATCATATCAATAGACTGAACACTTTTTCTCAAACTTCATATGTATGTCTCTCCGTCCCTCCGGCGCATTGTTTTAGCAACCCACTACCGCACGTAGTACATTTACCAGCTGGGTTAAACCAGTGAATCTTTTTCGGATGCTAATGAAGGTTTCTCCGATTGCAATAAAGATAATAGGCGAGATTACGATTGCCGTAACGTAATTTTACTCGTAACTGGAATTTGAAGTGACGTGAAACTCACATCCATTGAAGTATACTTAGCGTTGGGCATATTAATTTTTTTATAATTTTTATTTTTCATTGGTTTTGGTTTGTGAATTACAAAAATGAACTCATTCCGCCATGTCGTCGGGGTTAACCCTATTTTAAAAATTAATTATTTTTTTATCTATTCAAGTAAGTACATATATAGATAGTAATTGCTAAAATTTGTAGAGGAGTGTAGAGGTGTGAATGGAGCAATTCACTATCTGCTGGAGCATTTTAAAAGTTGAAACATGTAATTACTCTTACTGATTTATTAATTGTAGTTTTAAATTGACACAACTAATCATGTATTTGACAAAAACATTTTTTTCATATTTCACTTTTTAGAAAAAAACTATTTTTCGTAAAGATAGATACTGTGCCTATAATTTCACGAAATTAATTTTATTAAAGCTCTTCCACTCCACTAATACCGCTAAAATTACCTGATTTAATTTATGAAATTAGTCGTGGGTTGAACATACGTACATCACCTATATTTTGATGGACATAACTTTGTAGGTTATGTTACTGTTGATTAATGAAAGTCTGAAAAATCGTTTTCTTTGTAATGGGCCTATTAGAACATATCTCGGTACACCGGAATATCTCAGTTGGGAGAGCGGTTGACTGAAGATCTCAAGGTCCTAGGATCGAATCCTAGTTTCGGTAGATATATTTCATGAAATATCTTAAAACATATTTTATTTTATAAGTCATCCTCTCGACATCCCTGCTCCCTACGCCACTGTAAAATAGGTGACGCCAAGTTGCCGGCATTCGGCAGCTTAGGCAATTTTCGATCCGCGTTCCATGCTGCAAACACTGTCAAGAATTTTTGTGTTCTGTGCTTTGGCGCGAACGTCTCATTTTGGCGCGAAAGACCCTTGATGAGCATCCGGGGGGCCCTGGAGGATGAGCCCTGCCCCGGGCTCCTCCCGATAGAGTGCGCTGGCGGTCGGAACCGCTCCGGTAAAAGTGAGGCTATGTACGGAATTTTATCGTTAAACCGGCCTAGTTTATCTACTATACTTTGAATTCGGTATTCCTATATCGGAATGATTGAAAAGTTTTTAGACAATAGATGGAAATAATGACCACATAGTATTTTCATCAAATTAACGAGATAACTAATATTGTAGAATGTTTTTAGGTTGTTGTTAACCCTGGTTCACCTGTACGTTAAAGTATACTTATTTTATAAAATTGATTATGATGGTATGATAACAATTTTGGGTCATTAACAGGATTTGAAAAAGTTATAAAGTGGACTTAGTTTTAGTAAATTTTGAATTTTTTTTATTTAAGTATAAATTGTGTATAAAGAATAACATTTATGAACGATACACAACCTAATTTTATTCAGATTCCAATAAACGGCAAGTACGTTTTGCACTGATAAAGTTTTTGTTGTAGTGATCACATCAGATCACATCAAATCAGATCAGAAAAGAACTGTTTTGTGATTTTATCAGTGACGTCGAATAAAACTTATTACTTTCAACCTTTTTACTTTTCGTTTGTATCTGCGTTCCAATTTCGCGTTCACCTCCCATTTAATAAGGCCGGGATCGCCTCGTTGTTCCTGCCGCAAAAGAAAAATATCCAACAATCCGGTTTACATTGGAGATGTAGGTCGAGCCGTTACCCTTTATTTGTGTAAGGATATACATCGTGGGGGCGGCGGCCAAACAACGTATCGGATCGCCACCGAAAAATTCGAAACACCCGAAACCGTAACAAACGAGACAGCGTCAGATTATGCCCATCCTCTCGGATAAAATGTCACTTTCCGCCCTTAAAAATCCCTTTCGCTTCTGAGTTCTACTCATCCGATTCTCCCCTCCTCCCGTCGACCGTTCGCCGCTCGATCAATTTGTTCTCGTGGAATATAAAAATCGGTGCACTTCTTTAATGGACTCCGATCTTATTAAATGAAGACCTTCATTAACGTCAAATTACTAATTTGATTAATTATTTGACGCCCGAGGGTGCTGGTGATTAGAGCGACGGCCCCGGGGAGAGTGTCAGTTCAATATGGTAGCGATTTATTTTTTAGGGGTGGAAAGTCCGGAAAGCTTTTTTCCCGACGAGGGCTTTTATTAAAATGGGAGTCGATTGGAAATAATTCCAGATACTTTACGAAGAGAGACGAATAATGGCTTGCAAATTGAATGGAGCGTCTCTTGATGAAAATTCATCGCGATTTGGGTTTATTTTAGCTTTGATGGGTTAATGCATTTCGCCTTTTACAATACTAATTATTACCGATGATTTGCAGTTTCCTTAAAATTTTTCGATTTGTTTGCAATTTGATTGTCGTCAGTGATTTATTTCAAAACATTCCAGAAAATCGAGCACAATACAAAATACCTCAAACACGAAAGGGAGCAGTTCATTCAATAGAAGCGTTCATATCAATTGAGTTATTGAGTTCCTACTTAACGACACTATTATTTACATTGCCGGTTCCTAACATTTTTAGGCTTATGTTCATGTAAAATTGATGTTTAACACAAAGCGCTAATATACAATGAGATCATTTAAATTTATAATTAGAGTAGGCTATGATTTTTAAATTAGGTTGGCGACTCCCATAGCCTACTCGTTTCATTTGAATTGTCAAAGTGACTCTCTGTGTAAATTAGAGGTTATGTAAACATATTGATAATTTTATTAAAAATTAGGGAATGTATTTTGGAAATTATCTACGCACCGTTGTATGGAATACTTCCATTCACCATTTTCTTGCCGTTGGGTGTTCTACAAATAACTCTCCGTAAGAAAAATCTTATGCTCTAAATTAAACATTTTGAAGCGTCACTTTGACAATTCAAATGAAACTGTCAGCAGTCGGTGTTGCCAACCTAATTTAAAAATCGTAGCCTACTCTAATTATAAATTTAAATGTTCTCATTATATAGTATCTAGCCACCCGTGGAGGGGTATCTCTGCATCTCTTTGTTTTAGGGGTAGATCAATCCCCATCCTCTGTTTGTTATATTTCTGTTATGTTATATTTTAATTTGTAATTATTTCCTGTATTTTCGCACATACGGAGCTTTTCTATCGAAACGCATGGTGGGAAATCAACAAGAGCAAACGAGAAACTAACAGTAGTTCGTTAGTATGACAGAGATGGATGTTTTGCAACGTTGCCGGCCGAGCAGGCAGTCCAAGTCAACGTGTATCGCGGTCGCGTATCGCTTTACACTTTCGGATGTGTGCGGAGCGGATGAATGTGATGTTTCGCGAGCTAGCAACGTCGCAAAAGGTCTTTCTCTGTTTAGCCAACGAGAAATATATGGCCTTTCTCTCGCTCTTACGTTCATCCCATCCTGCGACTCTGTAGACACGATCTGTATGTGTTTCCGTGCTTTTCTATCTCTAGTTCTCTCTTGCCAATTTCGTACTCTAGCTCTGGTTAGGTCCGCTTTTACTTCCTGCAACCATCCAATTCTTGATCTTCCTCTCCTTCTTCTTCCACCGGATTGCAGTTCAACTATACTGTGGACAATAATAGATCTAGCTTTTGCTCTCCACACATGCTCCAACCACCTAATTCTTTGTCTTTTTATTCTTTTAATTACGTCTTCCCCTCCAGTTCTTCTAATATTTCTTTATTTTTTCGTTATCTGTATTCATATATTCCTATTTTCTTCACGACCAAATCTATTATCATTATTTTCCTCTCGTTTATTCTTGGTTCTTCTTCTAGATTTTTCGTTATTGTTATTGTTTCCGCTGTATACATCATTGATGGTTGTATAATAGTTCTATATATCCTTATTTTTGTTTTCTGTCCCAATATTTTACCTGATAGGAGTGTTTTATTTGCTTTGTTCATCATGTTTGTGTTCATTGTTCCCTCCTTTATTTCAACTTTCCTACTGCCATCATTTGTCATCATGACTCCTAGGTGGACCTATTTACTTCTTCAATTCTGAGCATGCCTATTTTGACTTAATTATTTTGAGTATCCACCTTTTTATTCATTTTCATTATTTTTGTTTTTTCTTGAACGAAGTGTGAAGTGATCTCTGTAGAGAGTGGACTGTATATACAGACAGTTTCTAAAGAGTCGCACGGTGGGATCAACATAAGTGCGAGAGAAAGGCCATATATTTCTCGTTAGCGAAACAGAGAACGACCTTTTGCGATGTTGCTAGCTCGCGGAACATTACAGTCATCCGCTCCGCACGCTGTACCGCACACATCCGAAAGTGTGAAGCGATACACGCGTTGACTTGGACTGCGTGCTCGGCCGGCAACGTTGCAAAACTTCTCTCTCTGTCACGCTAACGAACTACTGCTGGTTTCTCTCTTGCTCTTGTTGGTTTCGCACCAAGCGTTTCGATAGGAAAGCTCCGTAGATATCTCTCGTAACTCGTGGGTGGCTGCGGAGATGAATCTTGTCTCCAGGTTGTAAGGCTGCAGACGTTCTTGTAGGCGGAGATCAGGGCGTGACGTGATCTCTTTGAAGTTCTTGAAGTTCTTGTAGGCGGAGATCAGGGCGTGACGTGATCTCTTTGAAGTTCTTGAAGTTCTTGTAGGCGGAGATCAGGGCGTGACGTGATCTCTTTGAAGTTCTTGAAGTTCTTGTAATTTGGAGAGAGGGCGTGACGTACTTCTCCGGGTTGAATCTGAGGGCGTATCGTGCAGATCCGGGGTTTGAGGTTTTAGTAGTTTGGAGAGAGGGCGTGGCGTACTCTCCGGGTTGAAGTTTGTTAGGTTTTGGGTTGTCGGGTTAAGTGGCGTGAAGAAAGATCACAACACACTGTCGTTTTGAGCATACTAGGGTATACTGGTTTATTACCAAAAATTCACAAGCTTTTATACATCTTCAAATTACATTGGTTAAATGGCAAATTAAGTTTTGTTATCTTTCGGCGTCCTACATTGTAATTTCCTGGACCTAGCTGTGCGCTTGACCTCACCGAGCGCGTTTATTATCATATTACGAGAACTGATGTTATGCTTACGCGCTTAATTATTGTTGTAAAATTTTGAAACTATCACTTTTATCCGCGCTCTTTCGTCCACCTAAGCGACTCAGTTGTTTTAATACCCTCTTTAATAGTTATTAATTACTTAATAATTGATTACTTTATCAGCAAGTTCACTAAATTATTCCACGGACTTAGTTGTTCTAATTAATTTTTGAAAATGGAAATTTTCACCTAAGATGTTTTTAATAACAAGTTGCTCTCGTACCCTATTTAATGGTTATTAATCCCTAATTGACGATTATGTTCCCAAAATTCCCTATTAAATCCCTACAACCCTACTTAGCTCTCTTTTATGTTGATCGTAGAGTCAACATTTCTTGCTTTATTTTTAGTCCTATTTTGTATCCTTCTGTTATAATTTCTTCTAGATTTTTCTCAGCCTTTTTTCTGTTTTTTGACACAATTACTATATCATCTGCATAGGTTATGAGTAGTTAAAAATTATTGAAATTTGTTGGAATTTAATAGGCGCTAAAAACAGGACAAGAAAATGCATAATTTTCATGACAAATATTTCACTTCAAATTCATTTCAAGTAAGCAGTATATAATATAAATTTTATGATAAAACTAAATTTACATAAAATATTACTTAAATCAACACAGATATTTCAAATATTTTTTTACGGACAGATGTAATCCTATCAGACGATTTTACCTAAGAGCCGTTTCTGTTACTCGCGCTTAAATATATATTTATTCTCTCATTAACATTCAGCAGAATTACGGCGTAATCGATTTTATACCCAATCGTGACGATCTCTGCCGAAGCATTGACCATTGTGCATTGATGAACGTCAAAAAAAGAGAATCACTGCAAATCTCCAACTTGCATCTCCTCCTTCACAATGCCCGGCCAAAAGGACCATTAAAAGGCGCGGAGGATTCGAAAAAAGGCCTCCTTATATTCGGGACGCCATTCAAAGTCATTTTTGAGTGATACCTCGGTCATTATATCATCAATCATGCCCCGAATCGGATAATCTTTCTTGGGGGAAAAAATGATAATCTCTCCGATAGGGATCAGCACAGCCGCTTTGTGCCGTTTGATTTTCAATTACCGATTTGTTTCGCCCTGGAAACAGAAAAGAATGCTATGATAACAAAAGGGAGTTTTTACAAGTCACCCTTAGTAATGGTAAAATCAGAAGAAATAGACGTTATGGGTGTATGCTGCTGCAGATTTATAGTGTTCCTAATTTTAAATACGTTATATATACGTTTAATAGCTTCTCAGTTTTATGGACAATAATTTTAATATGAATATAATTGATTTATTAAAATTACTATATATTTGTTAGAATTCTTCAGATATTTTTGAATTTAATTATTACAAGGGATTTAGAACTACCAATATTAATAACCATGTTTGAATTTACACCAATGCGCCAAAATGTGATACCATGGCCTAATAAAATTCTTTTGAAATACTGAAAATGGTGTGTTACAAATTTGAGGTACGATTAGATTTTTTGTTAATAAAATCATATTACAGCACTTAGTAAGGTACAAACTGTTCTTTTGAGAAGTACTGCTCGATGTGTATTAATGGCACACCGGACCTTACAGTATTATTATACCAAAATCCTTAGGCTTAGTTACAGTGAATTACATTAACCGACCAATTTACAAAACGCATTTAATTATTTTGTAGAAATTATAAACCAAAATAATACCGGCGGTCAACTCGTAAGGAATTTTGATGCCCCATCCTAAGATCGGTCATATCGTAAGCGAACCGGGAGGTAAATTTTTACAGGGTAGTTTTGGATAAGTCAACTCGTAAGAGGATTCTCAGAAATAACCGAGGGGATGATGATTGCAACGAAGTAGTTCGGATATTTGTTGAAACTAAGAAGGGGGTGGTTTGTTACGTTCCAACTAAAATAGTTGTGGATTTTATAAAAGGTCAACGGTCGGGTTCCGCAGGGTTTTCCTTGCCCTCTCGCAAGGAATACGATAATCGCCCTTTTGGGATTTTTCAGGTCAACTCTTACGAGTTGACCGATCTGAGCTGAGAACCATATTCTTACGAGTTGACCGATCTCGGCGAAGGTCAAATGCGGACCGGGATAAATCCTTATGAGATGATCCGTGCCCAGTAATACATATTTATAGTTAAATAAATTCAGGGAGTACTTTGCGCTTCGCAGCAATTGACCATCACTATAGAAAGGGAAGTTTGGATGAACATTTACCAATACTGTGCGCATTTATGCAACAAACTTAACAAAGAAATGCAATAATACCTAATTAATTAATAAAAAAAAAATATTAATAAACATGTAATATATTCTTAAATATTATGTCTTTCAAAATTTAAAACACTTTTACGAACTATTTTTACATTGTCTATATACATTTTTTTGGAATTGAAATGTTTGTCGAACAAATCTACCATTTAAAAAATAAAATCTTTTTCAAAGAATTATTCATTTAAATAACTTTATACATTTCGATTAACTACTCATTCGAATAATTGTGTTATAATATTTGTTTTCGAACAACTTACAATCCATACAATATCAATTCAAAATATGCAATTAAAAAATTATATTGATTCGCAATTGGAATACAAACAATAATATTATTATCGTTTTCATCAAATTAGAGCCATTGAAGTAATTATTAAAACTAATTGTAAAGATAATAATCAATTACTTGTCAAAATTTCCCGGTAATTTTTATTGTTTTCTACTTAAACGCACTTATTTATATTTAATTGAATTTGAAAAACCTCCTTTTTACTTCAATAGAAGTATCCGAAGCACTTTACAAATATGTCAAAATTTCAGAACCAATCATTAGAATCAATAATATTATAGTCGCATTCTCTTTAGAGAGTAACCTACATCTAATTTTTTTCTGTAAAACATTTTTAAATATTTCTGAAAATTTTAAAGATCTTCTTAAATAACGTATTTTTTAAATATCATCAGACCTAAAATTTATGTACATAGAAACGGAAACGAAAAATGTAAAAACATATTATCAATCATGAAAAGAGATGTGGCAAACTACAAAAATAATAAAACTACTAAAAAAATAAGGTTATGTCGTACACCAACCGAACAATAACCGCATGGTACCATCAAATTTCCCAACCTCGTTCTTCACGGAGGGATGAAATCAAACAAAAACCTTCAAATATCTTCAGTCCTTCGTCAAATCTTGATGCGAGAATGAACAGTTAGAAAGTTGTGAAATAACCTTTACTCATTAACGACTAACGACCACGAGGCTCGGATAGAACAACAACAACGTAAGGCGTATGTCAAAGTCAAACAGTCAACCATCGTATTCACAAAAATCAACATAAAACATGAAATAATCTCAAAACTACTTAGTCATGTACGAATAAAATTATATTGTAAAGTGTAAGATATAGAAATGTTGTGTTACAAAAGCAAACTAGAAAACGGAAAAAACTAAACAATTCTTAAGCAAGGGGAATAACTCTTCTTACAACCAAATCTTAAACTCAAATAATAAACTCTATATCTTACACTTCACAATATAATTTTATTCGTACATGACTAAGTAGTTTTGAGATTATTTCATGTTTTATGTTGATGTTTGTGAATACGATGGTTGACTGTTTGACTTTGACATACGCCTTACGTTGTTGTTGTTCTATCCGAGCCTCTTGGTCGTTAGTCGTTAATGAGTAAAGGTTATTTCACAACTTTCTAACTGTTCATTCTCGCAACAAGATTTGACGAAGGACTGAAGATATTTGAAGGTTTTTGTTTGATTTCATCCCTCCGTAAAGAACGAGGTTGGGAAATTTGATGGTACCATGCGGTTATTGTTCGGTTGGTGTACGACATAACCTTATTTTTTTTATGTAGTTTGCCACATCTCTTTTCATGATTGGTAATATGTTTTTACATTTTTCGTTTCCGTTTCTATGTACATAAATTTTAGGTCTGATGATGGCTACGGCCGAAACCGGTCACCTATTTTAATTAAAAACTTTTTTGATGGTGGTGAAGACTTGCTTTTCCCTTATATCATATAACTTTAAATATTCACAAAATATATAAAACATGCCGAATATGCACTTTGGATAAATGCCTTTCTTTACTCATCACATTGCAATACTTCTTAAACATATTATACTGCCAAATTGTTGTATTTTTGTATTGCATTTTATTAGATATATTACTTACGAATACGGCAACTTACGGTATACACTTTTGATTCCAAACGTTCTAACCTTTTTGATTTATTTCCTAAGAATACCACGAAATCTGATTGTTAACCTAACGAAAGCCTTAGATTTATTCCCTGCGACCATATTAGAAACCTGGAGGGCATTCAATCTATCGTAATGTCAATAATTCAAACAGGGAAATGGAAACGTGTATTTAGTACGTAATAAACTCGAGATTCGCATTGAGTTTACAATTTACATCATATTTTATTACTACAGTTGAGATGATAGTAACGCTCGGCGTATCCAAGATGATCATCTTTCTTGCCATTGGAACGTGTAACATCTACAGTAAATAATAATGATTAATGTACAACGTGCAACGTTTATTACCCATAAGTGCGATTTGAGTTGAGTAATAGCATTATGTGAAACAATGGTCACTTTCACTCCGTTGTGCGTACATTTCGGTAGTTGTGAGAGAAAGAGAAATAATAATAATAATAATACGTTAGTCTGATTCTTGCACGATCTGGGTCGCTCGTAACTAATTGACGTTATTCTATTTGCATTAAAATACATTAGAAACGTTTATAGTATGCCTTTTAACAATGTTTACTCTCGTTTCACGATAGTAAAGTGTCGAAAGTGAAGTTCTGAAGGCGGAGAAATTTCGATGCATGACCATAACCGGAACGAATGAATTATATATACATATCTACTTGTTTAGTGTTTAAGTACGTGAATTTTACTAATGATTACTTACACGGAATCTGATAAGAATAAAACATTACCACAATTACCAATACATAATAGGTTCTTCTTCTTTGTTTATATGGCCTGCGCTGCCAGGGCGATCCAGCCACTTACAAACATAATAGTTCAAATTTTAAACGACTGCTACATAACGTTACGTCGACATCTTCTCCGCTCGTTTTATATGTAATTCCCACCTACAGTAGGATACGTATACATACATACCTATAATATAAGTTTCTCTAGCATTTTGTAAAGTAGTAAAAAATGCAAATCTATACATACCTATTATACACCCCTATTAAAAATTACCATCTGCCGTATTTTTCTATAATTATGTATAATTGTTTTTTATTTTTTTTTTTCAGGTAAGATCTGAAGGGACCAATAACGAAAAGTTAGGAGGTTAATCTTCATATAAAAAGTATGTAATTATTTTAATATCTAATTTAATCCAAACGTTATTCTGTCTTATATTTCAGCATGAATTTCCTTCTTGTTTTTTTACATAAATTTGTCAACTAAATACAAAATACACCAGAAATCGATTCATCCTCTGACTATGGATGAACTCCAAATGATAATGTCGTAGTATGGTATGGTGTCAATGGTAATAGAGTTCGTATTTGTATGCATTGGAAATTATGTGCATAAGCTTCTCACGTTTTTCCCAAAAATATGGTAAATGTATGTTGTGGATTCACCTTTTATACATCTTTATGCACTTTGTTTTTGATGTATTTTGCTTAAAAGAAATCAAGCAGAGAGTAGTAAAAGACAAAAAGGAATATAAGTTACGTTTTTACCTAAAAATAATTTATGTAACATAATATACGTTAGGAATAAATTTCTTACATTTTTCTTTATGTTATAGGTAAATATGTCATCATTCATCAGTTATTTTAAAGATTTTGAGATTCTTTTTTAGATTTTTATGTCATATATGTACTATATATCTAACGTATTTATTGAATCGTTTTTCAACAAAGAAATTAAGTAAATTTATGTGGCAATATCTAAAAACTATATTATCCAAAATTTGATGTATACAGTTGATGTACAGTACTTAATAGTATATTAAAGTATGAGTGGATATTGAGCTCTTTCAAACACGAGCGACTCGAAATAGAGCAAGTGTTTAAAAGAGCAGTTATCCACGAATACTTTACGCTATTTTTTTTATTGGTACCATTTTTTATACCAAAACCAAGTGCATACCCAATATGATTAATTTGAACAGCACTCGTGACACTTCGTGACGGCCCGTCGCCCGTCGTGCGACCAATAGGCTCGTCCCGCTACGGCCAAAGACGCTCTGTTATTGGTTGAGATGGCCGTTGTTGATACGTTTCCATGGCGACTTTAAAACACGCGCGTGCGATAAAGCCCGATTTACGCACGCCAAAGCATGTTTTAAATAGGCAAAATAGCGTACCAATAAAAAAAAATATTAAAACTATAAAATTTTATTGTTTTTATAAAATTCTATCTTTCTACAATTTATAAATAAAACAATCAGAGAGAAAATTAGGACAAATACGTGAATGTAACACCTCAATTGTTTAAACAGGTGCCGATCCCAGATTTACCTTCAAAACAGTGAAAAAACCGTAAGAGTTTAAAAGTGCTATTAAAATAAATAACATTACTGTAATTAACTAAATATCAACATATAAGATGGATTTAAAATTCTAAACAAATGTACATATCAGAAATCGAAGGAATTGTCAACATTTCCAATAAGTAGGAACTGGAAAGAGGCAAATCACTATGTCTTTTTACATCTCGAAGTTGAAGTAGAAATTCTTAAGCAGCAACAAATATTCCTTTGATCACTAGAAATTAAATGGATGGAGCAGCAGAAACACAAAGAATCGACTTGCTCCAGATCCAGAAAAAATTCCTCCAGAGGCCGTAGTAGAAGTATATAGAGATAATCCTAGTATGCTTCTTGATATATGCAGTGAATTATCGTTAAAAAAATCCATTCCAAGCGATTGAAAATTCGTCAAAATACCGCTTGTATGGACATCATAAGCTACAGTAGCGGCATCTGCCTACAGGCCGATATGTTTATTAAGTTCTTTGGCTATGACAGTGATTATAGGTACTCCTACCATACATTTACTAGCAATGGAAAGATATAAAACATTCTACCTGAAAGTTATCATGATGACTCCTTTTAACGAATGGCAAAAGAAATAGAATGTGAATCTGATCTGATATGATGGATGTGAAGCCACAATAGATCAAGTAATTTATACCAACTATTTCCATTTGATACAACTGTAAATTCAGAACAATTTCTTAAATGTTATTGTTTAATTAAGTGTTTTACTTTTCATATGGGAAAAAGCGAAAAATCTGTGTGACCTCACTTTGTCAGATGCGATAAACGATTCATCCCAGATTTGGAATGTATTTTAGTCCTCTTTCCACGTTGTCTTGTATCCCATCTGGCGTCTATAATAATCCATAATATTTTTTTTGACACATGGACTTTGTCTTCACTCGCTTTAATAATTTTTAAATGTTGAAGACGCTCCTTCGACTCAAATAAAGCGTACTGTTTTGTATTTTAATGACACCAGGTATTCAGCGTTCTAAGGTAAATTTATTATTAATATGTGCTAACGTTATCTATATAATGTGTTATTATTATCTATAACAGAAAACCTTGATAAGTGTTTGGACAGGTCTTAAACTATTAAAACCATCATAATTTTCCCACTTTTTAGTTCCCCATCTATTGAAACTCTTTTCAATAAATTTTCACAAGAGAAACTGACTTTAATAGAGACATTTTTAATGTCTATTTTATACGTAATTAACTTTAAATCTATACTGTACTGTATTACATGAACTGATTGGGAATCATACGTTTTTCGAATTAATATGTGGATGTAATTATTGATTTAGCTGAATCAGAACAATCTAATACAATATTTTTACCTACATGTATGATTATAGTTATTCGCTTGGTCTACGCCTAACCACGTTCCTCATCGAGTAATTACCGCTCCAGAAGGTAAAGGTTATATGTTTGGAGTCGTAGAACAGCTCTGCTAAAATTGTTATAAATTTTACATTTAAGGAATTAACTAGAGGAAAGTAACCTCTAATTTCCTTGAACACTCTCTTTATTACTGGCGCTAGACAAGTCACGTGGTTTAATTTGTTGTAAAATAAACTTAAATTTGCCTCTGCTTTAGCCATGTTCGTTGCGGAATCTACGACGAAAAGATTTTGTCATCTGTATACTTTAACCATTAGCAATTGGAACACTCAATAAAATCTGAATTTACCGAGGACATTCGAAAAGAGCCCGTTGTCTCTATACAAAACCATGGGACCTATCTTATTGCTTATTCAGAAACGCCCTGGTATTTTTAAAATGCAGGTGTTTAGTTGCCCAAGTGAAATCATATATGTGAATGTATGGATATGTTCAGATAAAGAACTAGAGGGTCCATTGGACCGCAAAATTTTTTTACGACAGCGGCACTTCGTTTGTATTTTCTTCTTCTTCTATGGTACAG
Organism: Cryptocephalus moraei; assembly: GCA_946251905.1. NCBI lineage: Eukaryota > Metazoa > Arthropoda > Insecta > Coleoptera > Chrysomelidae > Cryptocephalus > Cryptocephalus moraei. Next base: position 28,563,240 of record OX276454.1, read on the forward strand.
GTGTACAGTCGATCAGTGAAATCGTGTACGAGGAAGTACACGAGACTCTACGGATACTGAATGGTCCACTGGACCATAAAACAGCGGTCACGTGTGCTTTCCTTGTAATCTCTTGTTCGGCACTTATACTCGAGAAAGCAGTTGTATGTGAATGTGTGTACCATTTGTTTGTGCGATTTGGACGTGAATTCATTTTTAGAGTTATTATCCGTAATGATACGCCCATGGACGACCAGGCGGCATGGCCAGCCTACTTAAAAAGCCATTAAGTGTTTTTTTTTGCCGTTCCAACTCCGACTGGACAAAGTATACTCGATTATTGTTTTCAGCTTGCAATATGGCTGCTCCACACTCCTTAAATTGATTAGTAATTTTAATTTGACAAATTAATGCTCGTTTTTAACTAAAACTATTCATTAGAAGTAGTCGTGAATTACTATATAATGGTTTAAAATCCCATTATTTCCACTTTCAGCCATCTAATGTTAAATTAGTTTTGTAGAAAAAAGCCATCAAACTTTCATTAACAGGGCGAATTTTTGTCATTGGTGTTCTGTAACTAATATAACCGTACTATTTGGTTTTGAAGCAGATTGTGACAAAATATTTTAATCAGGAACTATCTAACAAACTTATAGTATAGCGGCCCCCGACATCGTACACTTCATAACATAAATAAACTGATCTGTATTATGGTTTCTTATTTTTTTTATGTGACACACAGATACTTATTCCTTAATAAATAAAAACTTTTGTAAAATACATTTTCGCTACAATGTGTTTTCGAAAACGGGTTAAATTGGTATTTTGTTACTTAAGCACTTAACAGTGCTGCACATAACCGCAAATTAAAATAATACTGAATGTTTGTTCTTGAAGTTACTGACGAAATACATTGTTTTAAAGAAGTCTGAGAAAATTTCGTTTTCGTTGTTCTTTACCTTCTAGTTTACGTTCTCCAGTGATGCCGCTCCGGTCTATTTGCGATTTTTTCTCACACGTTACCTAAGAAATAAATATTACTCGTAGTTGAACTACATGAAAAAGTTATTTAGTTTTAGCAAAACAAAAACATAACATGTTTTTTCAGTTTTAATTAAAAAAAAGTTTTGTATTGTACTATACTAATATAAGTAATTAGTGAGAACTTATCACTTTTCCATAAACTTGGCAGGACACATCTTTTTTTCCAACGTTTTCATGTTTTATCCACACAGCCATAAGACCACGATTCACTATAGGCATTTTGAATTAAGCAAAACTAACACAATTCCAGGTAAATTTCATTTCTCAATATAGACACGACTTCAATAAAACTCTTATAAACAAATGGATAGGTAAAAAAATATGCGATGATATGCTAAAAAGGTATAAAAATAAATATTCGCTTTATACAGAAAATATAAAAATTTGCATGAACGCTAGATTTTATGAAAAATGTGTATTTTTTTCTACTCTTAATTGCCTTATTTTAGTGTAGAACAGAGGTATCGAAAATATTGGGGTGATATTGCTAAAAATGAAAATTATCTCTTTTGTCTATTCTATGAACAAGTTATTGTGCTTATTTTAACTGATATAGTTGATACATAACAAGCTTGTCCTCTTTCTTGTCCAAAAATCTCATCACCTATTCTTGCCCTCTATGTTACACATTTCCTTCGGGAAACTTGTAATGAAACAAATTATCGTAATTTCGTAAAAAATAATTCGAGCACAGTCTACATATGACCGAAATTTGACTTTTTAATTATTACAATACACAAGTTTTATTATATTTCGATATACGTTTTGAAAACTACTAACTTAACATCTCATGTTAAAGAATGCACCCGTAGACGTGGTACCAACAGTAATTCTCTTAGGGAGCAATAAAGAAGCCGTCGAAAGTATTCTCCCGAACATTATCGTTCACGAGCACTCGTTACAATCTACGAATTAGGGCCTCATTCGACTTTAAAAGTCGTCGCTGTCATCAATCACTGGATAAAAAGTCTCGCAGCCAATTTCCCAGGAATTTTAAATTAAACTAAAAGGGTTGTGAATCGTCGCGGAAGAGCGCGCAAAAGTTGAATTTTAAATGGGACCGGTGTCGGGACGAGATAATTTTTTTCATTATCATTACTATAGTTTAGTGAGGTATTTATGTCTTCATAAGATTTTTCGAAATGGGAATGGCTTAACATGTAATGGTATATTTTGTACTTTATCTTCCGAAACGACTATGGAAAGTGCCAACAGCCAGTTCGATCCAAAATTGTATGTGCAATTTAAAACTATATATCAAGAATCCATTTCACCTTCGTAATACTGAAAAAAAAATTATGATTATTCATGGCTCCTTCTAAGTTTTTGTAGTATGTAACTGGATATAGTGACGGCACTAGTAAATTAGCTATTGAGTTTATCAAATAAAATTGGATTAAAAACTATTTCGAGAGTTTACTATTTTAACGTACAGTCAAAAGAAGATTTGTGTCTTGTCAGTTATATAGTAATTAAAACCACATAGATTCATTTTTATTTTACATAATATACTACAATATTTTTGCGGGCCAGCACGGCCAGATCCTTGATTAGTGAGTTGGTATACTATGTCCAGTCACAATTGGAACACCAACGAAAACACTTAATGTCTTTTTAAGTTGTGCCGCCCGGTAGTCCAGGGGCGTATCATTACGGATAATTACTCTAACAATGAATTCCCTTTCAAATTGCATAAATAAATGGCACACACAACCACTGCTTTCTCGAGTATAAGTGCCGAAGAACCGAAACACCTGCCCAATAGAAGAAGAAGAAGAAGATACAAACGAAGCGCCACTATCGTAAAAAAAATTGCGACCCAATGGACCCTTTATTTCTTTATCTGTAGATATCCATACATTCACATATTTGATTTCACTTGGGCGACTGCACGAACACGTACACCTGCATTTTAACATATACCAATGCGTTTCTGAATAAGCAAAGAAATAAGTCCCATGGTTTTGTATAGAGATAACGGGCTCTTTTCGAATGTCCTCGGTAAATTCTGATTTTATTGAGTGTTCAAATTGCTACTGGTTAGAGTATAGCAGCTTCCATGGTTTCACTACGAGGAGCCAGTGCTAGGTTGTGAGCATAACCAAATTTCTTTAATGTTGTTTGGAGTAGGTCATAAATGTATAGATTGAAGAGAGCAGGTTCAAGTACCGACCCTTGAGGCAGGTCGTTATTAAGTTTCCTTATCTTGCTCTTGCTTTTCCCTGTTATTTGAAGGGGCCTGTCACACAGTGTGCTATTTATTAGATTTGGTATATTTAGCTGCAAGGTATTTTACTGAAAAAATGGTAAAGAAAACCCTCTGTCCAGGCCGTTTCATATGCCGCAGTCAAAAATAACGAAGACTACAGTGGCTTTCAGTCGGTGTTCAAAACCAGCTTCAATATGCGTTGTCAGACTCAACATTTAATCCGCACAACTGCGTTGTGGTCTAAAAGCAGCTTGTTCAAATAGGACACACACCAAGATCGGGGGGCCCAGCCTGTTCATCAGCATCCATCCAAAAGTTTGTAGCATGAGCTAAGAAGCGCTATTGGGCGGTAGCTCTCAGGCAGGTTCTTCTGTGTATTTTGTTCAGTACTTTTGTGGGAGGTACCTTGTTAATAGAATGTCAGAATACAATTTATTCAGCCTCATATGACACATATTATTAACATGAACCATACCCCATAGAAGTAACCTTGAAGTTTAAAAAAATGTTACCTGAATTTTATTATTATTGTCGTCGGTTTGTTATTAGAGACAATAAGTGTCTTTAATGAGCAGTAAATAAATATAAATTAAACGTTAAAATTTATTTTGGTTAATTGCTTTACTTTTACTCGATACACTTCATAACTTGATAAATTTTAAATAACGTGACAATGTAACGTCTAAATATCAATCAATAGGAAATCGCTTATCCAGTAACCAAACAATTATTTCTCAGTACATTTTATGAACATCCATTAAAATCTCCTGCTTCGCTTAAAGTGTCCTGAGTCGTTTCATTTGTTACTTGGAAAGTTTCACTGTTGAAAATCTAAACGGAATAAAATAAAATTGATAAAGGGATACATAGTATTACTTGTATGTAAAACAATATGGTATATATAATTCCTTACGGAAAGTTCGGCACAGAAACTTTAATATCGTCTTAGAAACTTTCGGAAATCCGGGAAACTGTGAACATCCTGGTGGATCCTTTTATCGATATTAGAAGACATAAAAATGGGCTATTTTAATGCTCACGTAGTTTGATTAATAACAACAACGTTGCGAAATGGTTAATCGTGTTTAAATAATTGGTAGATTTTCAGACATGTACAGAAATAACTCATTTTTTACCCTGTATGAACTTCGCCATTATATTTATTAATATAATCAATTACGTTTAAAAATAACCATGCTATTGCAGTGACTGCGTAAAACATATATTATTTATTTATTTATTTATTTTTCATGTCAATACATGTTAAGGTGCTTAGATACGTCAAAAGAACAATCAGAACAAACAAATATCTGCACACTGCATTACAATGCAAACAAGAAGCAATGTACATTGCAGAGACGGGGCTTACCCATTGAGAAACTCGTCTATTGAATAGTAAGGTTTATCTATGAGCATTTTCTTTATTATATTTTTAGAAGTATGTAGACTGAATTCCCTATAGTTAAAACCAATGTTATTTAGGAATTTGGGGCCATTTGGGGCTGACGCTGAGTTTCAGATGATCAAGTCGCACGTCGTATTGATTTCGAGTTTTATAATTATGTAATTGGTTGTTTTGTGGATAGATCTTTGTGTTTTTAAATGCGAGTATTAGTGTGTGCAATATATATAGCGATGGGAAAGTTAGTAATTCATTCGAACTATATACGTCTCTGACATCTTCCCTATACCCATTGTTAAAGATGATCCGGATAACTTTGCGTTGTAACTTAAATATACGGTTGCTGTGCGGAGAATGACCCCAGCAAGTAATTCCATATATGATTGGTGATACAATTAAACAGTGGTGGTAGGCTTGCATGATGACAGATTTATCAGTAATATTTTTTTTCAGATTTCTTAAAAGAAATATGTTTTTTGTCACATTGTGTGGCAAGTAGTCAACATGTGAGGCCCACGACAGAGTTGAGTCCAACATTACACCAAGAAACTTTACTTTTTGGTTGCAATTTTCTTTAATTGTTATATCTCTGAGGCTGAATGTCATCACATTTGTTTTTTCGGCGTTTAAGCTAGATTAGAACAATGTATATGCTGTCTTATACATTAGTGATTGATTTAAAAAGGAGACATGCATGTAGAAGGTCATTAATTCACAAGTCACCTTATTGTCATGAATAAAAAAACACTAGTTATATTTCTATTTTCTTACAGATTCAGAACAAATTCAGATTCAAAAGTTCTGTTTAAAGACTATCAAATATTTTAACACGAGGTGATATGTTTCTTGAACTATTAAAGACATGTATTTCGAACAATTTTGAAGGTCTCAAAAGGTTACTTTTGAATTAAACTTTTACAATAGAACATCTAAAATGATAAAAACATGCAACACAAAATCAGCATAAAAAATGTTATTACCCCTGGATGTGGTACTCCACATAGTTAAAAACAATCAAATTAGTCTAGAACATTTGAATCTTTCAATTTCCTATTTGGTTTTTGGGGACTTCCTGAAGCTTTTTAAGAATTTCAGAATTTTATATACAATGTATAAAAAAATACTGAACAATTTCTAAGGAATCAAAATTGTTATTTTAAGATTACTAATTAGTTAAGGAAAAGCAGATAGGATTCAAACCAAATTTAGTTCTTCTCTTCTTCTGCACTTGAAGGATTAAACTTGCGGCGTTCAGTCTTCATGTGTGCCATCTTCTTCTGGGCCTACCCACGTCTCTTCTTCCTGTTGATCTGTGGTGCGCTACTTGTTCAACTAACCTGTCATCGTTCATTCTTTCAATATGTTGTTTCCATTTTAATGATTTCTGTTTTATTCTGTCATTCACTGAGAATATGTTCAATTCGGTCCTTATTTCTTCATTTCTTCTTTGGTTCCTTTTATGCAACCGTGTATCTTTCTTAAAAATTCTTATATTTTTAAAAGTTTTGTTTCTTCACTTGTCCTGTTTTGCAGTATTACTTGAATCGTTCCACATATCCTTTGATATTTATGTAGTTTGTTTTTTATATGTTTTTCATGTTCGTAGCTTATGGCATACTCTACAAAATTAAAATGTAATACTTGTTCTATGGGCACTTCGTTTAGTGTAATCTTGGAGCGTATGAGTTGATTTACTATAAAAGCCATAACTTTCGTCTTTTTTCTGATATTATTAGATTATAATTCTTACGTATTTGATTTAAGCGGTAAATTGCCTTTTGTAGGTCGTCTCTTGTATTTTTTAAATTATTTGGTCATCCGCAAACATTATTGTGTTTATGCATTTATAAGTACCTGTCAACCTTATTTCAGGGTTAATTTCTTGTTTTCATTGTCATATGGCATCGTCGATACCTATATTTATTGAACAGGTCTGGAGAACGAAGTGTGAAGTGGCCTCTGTAGAGAATGGACTATATAGATCTCTCTCTTAGCTCGTGGGCGGCTGCGGAGATGAATCTTGTCTTCAGGTTGTAAGGCTGGGGACTATTGTAGTAGTTGGAGATCAGGGCGTGACGTGATCTCTTGAAGTTCTTGAAGTTCTAGTTGTGTGGAGAGAGGGCGTGACGTACTCTCCGGGTTTGGATCTGAGGGCGTATCGTGCAGATCCGGGGTTGAAGTTCTAGTTGTTTGGAGAGAGGGCGTGTCGTGCTCTCCGGTGTGGAACTGAGGGCGTAACGTGCAGGTCTGGGTTGAAGTTCTTGTGTTTAAAAGTTCTAGTATCTTGAAGATCTCGTAGAACTCTCAGTGCGTAACCTGAGAGCTTGTAGGTTAGGGTAACGTAAATCAAGACCAACAACACACGTCGTTTTGAGCATACATCGTATACTGGTTTATTGTCCCAAATTTCAGAGCTTTTATACATCTTGTTTTACATTGGTTAAATGAGATATTATTTGTTTTCTTACAATGACCTAGCATTACAGAAACTGACCTTAACTGGAGCGCTTGTTATCACGTTTCGTAAACGCTTTTGTTATGCTTACTCGGTTAATTATTGTGATTTGAACTTGACTTGTTGACGTTCGGTCTGCGTTGTTATTCTTCGTAGTAAAATAAGACTTTCTTTTAGTTGAATTAGGTATCCCAAAACCTTGTTACCTAAGCTGCGTCGGTGATTATTTTCTGTTTGTAAAACAAAACGTGTTGAAAAGTTCCCTAAATTAGTTCACCATAAATTAAAATTTCTTAACCTAAAATAATGTTGACGTTAGCGTCAACATCTGGTGGCAAACTGTTCCCTTGCCTAATGCCTCTGTTGATTGTTATTGACTGTGTTCTGTCTTTTCCAGTGTTTATTATTATTTTTGTATCATAATATGAACTGCTTATCGCGTCTATTAGGTGTCTGGGGGATAATCTCGTCTATTCATAATTTTCCAAAGAGTGGTTCTATTTACCCTACCGAAGGTTTCTTCATAGTCAATAAAGACTATATGGGTTTCTAGGTTATATTCCCTCCGTTTCTCTATTAATTGTCGTACTATGGTGATATTGTCGCTGCAGAATCTTCCTTAGTTTTTCTGTATAATTCGTATTGCTGCAAGCCTGCTTCATAATTATTTGTTACATTTCATTTCTTTCATAATTGGAAATAAATTTTTGAGTATCATTTCTGTGAAAGTACAAGATATGAAAATTTCCCAAATGATAGGAAAAGGAAAATTTGATATAAAAACGAATGACGCATAATCTAAAAAGATGAGAAAAAACTGGGATGTGACCAAGAAATATGACCCTCGTGAAAGCTTTTTTTCCCTTTATCTCTCTCTCTCACTCACTCTCAAAGAATATATTAGAGTGCTCTCGTGGGACTTTGCGTCTTATAAAATTTCATTATTCGTCAGGTTGGTTTCTCCTAGATTGAGGCCGAGTCATATTTTACCCAATTTTCTGCATGAAACCACAAAGCGTAATAATGAAGTAATAAATTTCGTAAAGGACGAAAGGACAACAATTTTCCTGCCCTCCTTTTGAAACCGGGAAATAAGAATGTATACGCCAACTTAACCACGAAACACGAAGTTCAGTATATATGTAGTTAATGTATTCTATCGAAATTCTTTGCTATACCATATTTAATTTCCCAAACACACTCACACGCACAGATACCCATGCAGCATCATCAAATGTATGTGTGGGTCCGTATCCGGGAGATATATTTTCAATGTACATTTCCTGGTGACTCCTACATTTCCCGTTGAACTTTCCTTGTCTGCCTCAACTCATGTGGAAATACAATAGATCCTTTTCTCTTTGACGTTTATTATGCATAACTAGGTACATTCTTTGTTCATGCTTCTTTGTCAAAAAGAGAATTCGGATTATTTCCTCTATCGGTCTTAACGTTTCACTTCTCAAAATAGTCTCGTTAAACTTGTCAGACGTTGGAAATCGACAGCGAAGTGACCAGTTGTAGGTCACTTATTGGTCACTTGTTGGCTGATTTAAATTAATAAATGTCAATTTCAACTGTGTTTTAATATGATGGTGTAGTGATTCAACTTTTGAGGTGTTATAGGCTGAAATGCGTTCCATATTGTTTATTTAGTGTGATCTGAACATAAAAAGAATATGGAATTAAGCGACATTTAGTAACATATTTAAATGAGTATCTATTAACACGATGTATATTAATTTTTTCTGTCTCGCATCATTGATAATCTGATATCTCTGATATCTTATGATCATCTCATAATTTATTCTAGTATAGAATACTTATAATAAAATATACAAAAGAATTTCGATGAAATTTTTAAAATTTCTAATTGGATTCGATATAAACACCTTAGCAGTTTTTAGCAATATTACGATATATGTTTAACACATATTACGTCCAGTGATAGCATTGCTTCCTATAAAATTCTACCTCAGTAGAACAACTCGGAGATTCTGTACATATTTTCTAGTACAGTCAACACCGAATTCTATTAGTTTTAAAAATCTTACAGATTGCACTATACAGAACTCTAAGTTATTTTGACCTTATGGGGCTGAAACGACTTTATTAATTATTCCATAGGTATATAATTAACCAACCAGCGTTATCCTTTCGTTACTAACAATATGGTCATGTTACTTGATAGTAATATCTGAAAGGTAATAAGATTAACGGGTTTTAAATACAACTATTTATCGATATGAAAATTGTAATGAGTGCCTTTTATCAGATAAGCTCTAAAAATCTCATTTAATAACAATACAAAATCATTAAAAACGGTACTGTGGGACAGTGCGAAGCGTCTTACTATTTTTTCTTCTTAATTGGGAAATAACGTTTTTACAATAAATAATACGTAACTAGAATTAACCGTAATATAATAAGTTGGAATTCACCAACTACGCGACATTGTGGTGCGTTACGCATGCAGCTGCACTTCTCAACACAATTCTACACTTTCACGACGTTCCTGCGAGGAAGGCAACGTCGAATCTTTACGTCTTTAACATTGATAGCGACAAATTCGTGTTCGGAGCAAACGTAGAGCTTATAACCGGCTGTCGAATCACCGTGGTATACACAGAACCCGAGAGAAAGTGAGAGAATAAGAGAGTGTTAGAGAGCTTATATTCTCTCACCTCCATGCTCGGAATCGTATGTATTATATTAAAAGTATATCTGGTATATACAGAATATGGATACAATAATATATATTGCTATAGCGTTACACATTTTCGTGACGCTCGCTTTACCATGTTACTCTAGAGAAAACAATAGATATACCGCCAGCACAGAAGCTTCGCTTCAAAAATATTTCTTTTAACAATGTATCGATTTTCTTAAATACTTTAATGGTAACGATAGTCTCAAACAGACGACCCAATAATAAAAAGCTAATGAAGCCATAAAATTGTTAGAGGCTAAATAAATGGATCTCCACTTCATTAGGCTCAATTTTAGTGGGTACTAATTTATCCAGGATTAATTGCTCTCCATCCATTCTATTTCAATTAAGTGCCTTTCTAGTTCCCCCTTGACTTGTTAACTTTAGCTTCATTCGATAAATTCGATAGAAAGTTTAAATTTTGTATTTCTTTTTCGTCCGTGTAATGAATTCGATAGGAGCTTTAAAAATTTTATGTCCCGAGGACATTCAGTTGAAATATTTTATCACACTCTTGTTATGAATATTCAACGGGACGTACGGCAGAGTCTTACGATAATTTCGTGTATTTGTACGTGTCAATACCTACATCTGAAAGTGACAAAATGTCCGCTTTGTGTTTTCGTTATTTATTTATTTTCTCCTCGACCCTGGCTAACCGAGGAAATATTTATTTCCAGGATTTGTCCCGGAAACGGGCCATGTTTACTCTTCAGGAATGGAGAGACGATATCATAGAAAATAGAGCTCTATTGGGGATGAACTTGTTTTATACGGAGACGTGCCTTCCGAGGACTTGCAGGATCGAGAGGGTTAATTGTTGGGCGGGTGGAAAGTTTCCAGAAGTTTTTCTAGAGCATGCTGTGTATCACCAATGAAATGTTAAGTAATTAGCGTCCCAATTTGAAGAAGGGATTATACTAGCTTGAAATATGGGACGGCCTAGACGGAAAACAATTATGGGGGCTACAGGAAATTAATTATATTTGTAGTACGAGACAATGAAAACGGTTATGTATTTTTAACTAATTTAAAAAAGAATCGAGATTCCGTAAGGGGTTCCGTATTGACTAACCGACCATTTTAACATTTAAAAAAATAAAAAATCTATTAATTTCGGATTTTGAGTAACAGATAACGGGTTAAATATACGAGGTGTACATCTTAGTAGATGTTTACAGTATGATTTAGACTTCACCGTTTCTTCTCTTTTTGTTATTAAACTTGTATATATGGTTATTATAATTATAAATGGTAACTGCTTTGACAGATTAGCGATACGGGGGAATAGGGTAGGAGCGGTTTAACAGTGAATAGTACAGTTCAGTTCAGTTCAGTATTAGATGTTCAGTAGAAGAGTTATGGCTCAACACTTATGGCCACTAAAAATTGTCGAAAACTGGAAAAAATAAATAAAATCTTCTTTTTAGTTACTCCCTCAATATTTGGCTCCATTTGGTTTGATACCAAACAAAATATAACGAGCCCTTGACAAGATGTTGTTAATTTCTAATTACAAGTAGTATTTTGCACGTTTGCATATAATTTTGTAATTAAACAAATAGTAAAATACCCTTATAAAAATCGCCGTTTGTAAATTTTATTTAACTTCCAGAAGCTTCATGTCCCGTTTTAGTTCCCCACAGTGTTTCTATAATGCAAAAGTAACCGCTTTTAAAACTGACGGAAAATTTCTGTTATATTGTCGACTTGTTTGCTAACTCTGATTTCTCTGATCTCATAAAATATCAGGGTCGCCGTTTTCAGGATAAACAAGTTCCGCCTGGCGAGGTCGTCTTTTGTTTTTGATACGCCAATGATGCTTAACATGTAAATTTTGCAGTCGGACTGGTCTACAAAGTCGAAAAAAATGCCGTCTCATTAGTATCGCAGATTCGGCATACAGATAAGGTTATATGCAAGTATGTTTCGGGAGGACGGCATTTGTAATGCTGTCATGCATTTCCAATGACGAATTTCAAACATACCAGATTCATTACCTGTGGCGAATGCGCCAAAGTTCTTGGCCCAAAATTCATGCACAGAAATAAATCTAGATTGTATATTAACTTATCATTAACAAGCTAATTGACAGTGGTAGATATTGCATAGCAGTGACGCCACGAGTCAACATATTTCAATATTTTATACAGTAAGTGAGTTGCGTTGAAAGCTTCTTTTTTTCTATTAAATTTCTTTGGAAAAGTACTGGTGTGTTGCAAAATTTTGAATTCCCATAAAAGCAAGAAAATAAATTGACCAGCAATTTAAGACCATACTCAAATTTACGATATCCATCCTTGTACATTTCCGAACAATTGAAATTTTGGACGATATAGTTTATTTTCATAAATTATTTCAATTAATTTCACAAATGAGAAAAAAACAATAAGGTATGATACTTATTGAAAATGTTCCATTCCTTATGTCTTTTCATACAAATTTGTTTGAATAAATTTTGGAATATGAACTATTTGATGTTCAAAAGATACATTCTAATCGTAATTATTTATATTTTACGGTTGACCTACTTGTGTTAGTCTATTTTCTCCTTTGTAAAATGTATACTTTGACTGTGTCACTTAATTTCTGTTTTCCTCCTTTAGTGACTTTGAATTCAAACTTGTATTTTTAAGTTTTACTTTGTATTATCATTTCGTAGGTTTTCATAAGTTGTCCGTATATTCCACCTTACCACAATGACGTTTTCTTACCTTCAATTCATATTTATTTTTTTGAGTAATATTTTATTCACGAGTTTTTTGCACCGTATTGATATAATTCCACAGTTTCTTGAGTGTACATTCAAACTTAATGATCCACCTACTCTAGAAGTCAGAAATGTAGTCTGGCAAATTACACAAGAAGAAATTATCCAATAACATATATGTGGTAACTGTAGAAAGAGTGACACACAAGTCGTAAATAGACGAAATATAAATAGAAAAATAGATAAAAAAATTAACAAAACATGCGATTACAATCATTTTTCTCTGGACTTGTTTCTAATAAATTTTGGATTCCGTTGGTTAAAGGCATTTTAAATTTAAGAACAACCTTTCTATAGCGCTTCGTATCACAAGAGCTTAGTGCTGTTGTGAGGGCAATTTGAGATATAACCAAATTCACACGTATTTTTCAAAACATTCAAGTATTTCATTTATTTTAGAGATATTTGCAAAATTGATAATGATGGATTTTGCACTGTTACAATTTTAATTTCCATTTAATATTGTTTCTCTCTGATTCGGCAGCATTTGTGGCAGTGTCTTTTCCTAATTTTGGAGAATATTTTAAAACTTACCTTTACCTCACCAAATATTATCTTTTTTCTAAACATGTTATATATTGGGAAATATTTTTCAAAGGTTTCAGAAGTGTGCCGAGTTAACCTTTAAATTTTCGCAATTTACTAATAGCGTTTTCCTAATACGTGAAGGTTAATTTTCTGAAAATTAATTAAGTCCGCGAAAAATACTTACGTTAATATTACATTATATCTCTCATATTAGAATTTTAAACATATAAACTTACTTATCTTTTAGTTTCAAAATTGAAGCATAGAAAATATATTGATTGTAATCTGGTTCACCTCCTCGTAAATACTGGATAATTAGTAATGTGTAATTCCACAATTATTTAAAAAAAAACTTGAAAATTTAATTTCAAGTTAATTAAATAATAATCATGTAGAACGCATATAACATTCTTTGCTCTTTTACCACGTGAGATGAGATTTATTTGGTTAATGCTAAAAATTCGTCTCATACGCTATGTATTCTGTATGCAATACATAGCAGTACATGTACGTATACGTTGTTTTTATAATTGTTTGAAATATTTACAATTACCCATAATCCGTCAGGGCTTTGTTCGCTCACTTGTTTAAAAATGTTACACTAAAATTCACTTTTCCTTATATTTACTTTACTCTCTTTAGTTTTGTCATTTTTTAATGTAGATGTTTATTATATATATTCTTATTGGTATGTTAAACATATATATTTTTTTAATTGGTTCGACTGCCATGTCGCTCCTGACATGTAAGATATTAAGTCACGTAATGGTGATATCATCACCTGAGTAAGTTTTACTTTCGCATTTTTATAATACTGTAACGACTATTCTAATTTATTTACACACTATCTTAACACTACTTAATTTATCGAGACTATTTCCTACTAATTAATTTATATCACACTCTTAACTGCTAAAACAATTTCACTTGTCCGCTTATCGCACTGTTTACTCACGCGACTTCTCGTCTAATCTAATCTCTCCGACCGCAATCCCGTGTTTATATGTCTTCACTAATGTATTCGTGAACCTTCTGGTATATTTTTTTTCCTAATAATGTTTGTTCTCGAAAGGAGTAGATCATTCTTCCTTTAATAAGACGTTCCCGGAACGTTCTGGGAGGTTTTTATGACACAATTAAGTGGAGCGGCTTTGTCTCTTTAAACTGCGCCGCTTTGGTCAGATAAGAGACGCCCTGCGTGCCGATGTTTATATTTCGCGTTACAATACATTCCAACTGGTTAATATTTTTTTTTCAAATATCGTGATACCATTTCTACGATTACAACAATGAAATGTCCATGCATTTTTTTTTGCCATCATAATGAAATCCTTACAGCATCAAATTCAGGTTCCCAGAAAGGAATCCTGACTGTTCACCTTGAGCTTTCTGACTATTTGAGCCTGATTTAGTGCTGATTTTTCGTGTCTGCGGCTCTTGGTAATCTTGATCTTTGTCTAATATTATCAAGTTTGGAATTGGATAAAACTTTTGATTCCGCTGGTGTGGATGTAGTAGCTCTAAGTCGATTGCTCCGTATTCCTATCCATTTCTTACAATTGTTCTAATCGCTAGTAATATAATTGTTTTCGCCCTTAATTGTGTTTGAGCTACTGGGCTTTAAACTGGGCATTAAATGTTTTCTATGTTTTAAAGTTCTGTCTTCGCCGCGAGATTGTGCCTCTTATTCATGGGTCAATCAAACACGGCGGTGATCTAAAACGGGCATTTTCGATTTTTGGGCTGTTTGAGGAATCGGGGTTGATTTTCGACTAAAAACCGAAAATGGGACATTTATCGTTCTCAGTACGTTTCCAAAATTTGAACATAATTTAATCATTACTTTATGAAGTATTGTAATTGCATATTCCAGAGAGCATACTTTTAAGATTAAATTCTTCAGCGTTCATTATGGAAATTGTAGAGAATTGGCGGTAAAGAGGGAACATTTAGTTGCCACATCATAAACAAATTGAATAACCCATACAAAAGAGCACTCTTTTGGTTCGTACGAGTACTTCTTCAAGCCGCACATTTGTATAGAACATATGATTACACGGAAATAAACTATTTAGTCTAATTAATCAGTTAATATAACTATTTTTTTAAATTATTTATTCGACCGTGCTGAAATTTGGCACACATTGAAAGATTCGGTAGAGACCCTTGAAAAATACACCAAATATTATTTCAGTAGATTTTTTCATAAATCATTAACATTTTAAATTATTGCACAAATGAAAGTTTTTGTTAAGTACCTCGGTAAATAAATTCACCGATTTTGATAAACTACCACTGAAAATAAAGGCCCATTAGATGCCTACAACTTCCTCATATAACTTTTTCACCAAACTTTTTCAAAATTTTACATTTTCCACTTCCCATTTATAATCATTGTTAACTTATCCAGAACGCAAAGTTACCTGCGTCGTTTAATACTGTTATATTCAGTTAAACCCCTATACATAGGAAAGGTTTCAAAATGAAAATCCTTTTTCACGTTTTTTCTTGTCTGGCTTCCGGATAATCCGGTCAAATTAGACCAAAAAATAGGATTGAGGGTACAAAAATTCCCACCCAGCTGAAAATTGGTAGTATTGTTCAAAACACCATTATAAATGAAATCTAAAAAGTCCTCATCGATCCGGCACGTGGAAAGAAATTTACTCGGGGTCAAAGGTCACAAAAACGGGTTTTTCGCGATTTTCAGCAAAACGGTAAGTTTTATCATGAAATCAGTTCAGAGAAAAATTGTAGAGCACATAATTATATATAAAAAATGTCTAGGACTTTTTTTCCTAAGAGCCACCGTTTCTGAGATATAACGATTCAAAGAGTTAGAAGAGTTGTAATCGTCATAATATGTATAAGTATAGCCCGGCCGCATTTATTTGATATAATTTATTCATGGTAGTAAAATTTTTGAAGGGCTTACAACTCGAGAAGTGCTGTGCAAATGATGGGCGCTATTGACTGTCGGCGGGTGAAAGACTACCTAATACAGGGAAGGACTTACTAATAGGGGTCTATTATTTTAAAGGTATTGGGATTGTATCTACAAATATACAGAGAGAAGTAAATGCAAAATAGGTACACGCAAATCAAACTATACAATACATCAATACTATACAATCAAAGTCTTGTATCAAAATAAATGATTAACCTGGATGTTCTTAATAATAGTGTTGGTAGGTACCTTTAATACGTCCCTGCATTCTTCCGTAACCGTCATATCTCCTCGAGTTTGTGGCACTTCTCGACTATTTAAGCCGCCCTAAAGTTTTACTGCCATGAATAAATTATATCAAATAAATGCGTCCGGACTATACTTACATATTATGACGATTACAACTCTTCTAACTCTTTGAATCGTTATATCTCAGAAACGGTGGCTCTTAGGAAAAAAAGTCCTAGACATTTTTTATAGATAATTAGTCATTCTACAATTTTGCACTGAACTAATTGTATGCTAAAACTTACCGTTTTGTTGAAACCCGTTTTTGTGTCGTTTGACCCCGAGTAAATTTCTTTCCACGTGCCGGATCGATGAGGACTTTTTAGATTTCATTTATAATGGTGTTTTGAACAATACTACCAATTTTCAGCTGGGTGGGAATTTTTGTACCATCGGATGTCTAAATTGACCGGACTAGGACTAACTATTTTCTTATGTTAGATCACTATAATTGTTAATTTCACACGACGCTAATTGAAAGAACATATTTAAGTATCAGCTGAAAATAAATAATTGAAGTCTGAAACTGTCAAATATTCAGTTATTGGGTTCATATCTATACATATGCTTAACTACTAAAGATAAGTAAGTAATTCCTAGAATAGTTTAACTGATCAATAATCGTAGTTCCAAAGTTACTCTTTTTAAAAATTATTTTGTGGTTATTCCATTCATTCGTTCCGAAGTCCCAGAAATTGTACTGAATTGTATGCAATGGGCATAATAATATGAAATATTATAAATAGAACCAACGATTCAGGCTAAATGCAAACACAAGGTGAAACGGTTCATAAGCGAAAATTGAGTGGACAACTTCAAGTTCGCTGGCCACGTTCCCACTAAAGACTGAGGCTACCAAATGCTTTATTCAAAAGGGCACGGATAAAAAGCCAAACACTTGAGGGAAGTACATGTATTTTTAATGAAAGTCAGGATCAGCCTGGAGTCACCATAAACATTGTAAACGAATTAGATTTCATATTTGACAATCTCACACTTTTTTAAGGCACCTCACAATCTCATACTCTTTTTTGTAATTTTTAAATTTGTTACGAACATATTCCCCAATTTATTTAATTTAATTAAGGAAGTCTCATGAAAAGCGAAATATGAGCCAGTTTTAACCAGCTCCTTTCACTACTCCAATAAAAGAGTCTGGATTTCTCGTTAGCAAGGTGGTTTATGAAACCGTGCAACCTTAATTCTTTCATTAAATTAGAACTGGAAAGAAAATATAAAATATTAGTACACAACGTTACTTTTTACGTGGAAAATTTCAAAGAACTTGTACTGCAGCATGTTATAAACAAGATTTTACCGTTAGGTAAGTTCACTATCGATAACTTTTTTATTCAGATGAAGTAACTTTAAAAAAGGAGGTGCGTTGGAGTGGTTTCTACGCACGATGTAGATGTATGCCTCCTTAGTATTTCCTCTTGTCGAAACAGAAGGCGTAAGGCAGGAATTAACGAAGCAGCAAAACGGGTTCCTGAAAATTACGTTCCTCCTCTCGCCGACAATTTTTTTCTCTCCATCCCCTCGAACATCTGAATATTTCATTTCCACGAAATTATTGCATATCTGTATTCACCTTGTAGCCTCGGAAATCTTTGCAAAACTGCTCACGTTGATGTTATTCATAGCATCTCAACTACAATAACAGATTTATCATCCTCTTCGCGAGGAATATGAAGTATACAAAGGGCGCCGTTTTAAATTCGGAAATGGGAATAAATCTCGAGCTTAATCTAAATAATCCGGAACGGAATAACGAGTCAGGTGAATTTATGATCTTACCTATCACGGGGATTTTTTTTTGAAAAATTCATGGAGGCCGATGCTGAGCGGCTCGTTACTCAAACAAACTTACCGGGAATTTCTGCTTCTTTATTGACTCGGAGGGCCGTTTTAGATCGGAGTGGGGAATTATGCAAGCAAACGGAACGGTTATCTTCCCCAGACGAGCGAGAATTTACCGTCTGCTAGCCAGGAGATGGGTAATGCGTTTTGCTCATTCTAAGATTGCCTCCCTACGTTCAATTTCAAATTAATCAATCGTACTTTTATCATAGGGAAAGAATATTTCCAACACTTTTTTTTACAATAATGTTCCTTCATTACACACCATTTGTTGATATATTCGATTTCTAATCAAATTTAAAGATCATTTTAATACGCTGCTTCCTTGATAATATTACTTGAAAACTGTTCTGGATTTATTATTTATTAACTATATGCATGTCATTAATAAAAAATATTAACGTTTTCAATAACTGGACTACATAACCATTAACGTGATTCTATATAACCCTCTTCCAAAAAAAATTCTAGTTAATTGTCAATACTTACCTAATAACTGCATTGATAAATACACATACTCACGCATACACATATTAGTCCATTTAAAATAACGGTAAAAGGTCGGGAAACGCTGGATTTGTTAAGACCACTTGTCCCTTATGTACTTTGGGGCGCTGATTACGAAAATGGGGGTTGGAACTTGCAGCAATGGTTGGAACACCCCTAAAATTGCAAAAAATATCCCTAAATAGGAGTGTCTTGTTTTTTTTTTGGGTCGCTGATTTCGAAAATCGGGGTGTCCAGACTGGAAAATTTGTGTAACATCCCCCACATGCAAGAAACACCCCTCCCACAGGGTGGGTTTTGGAAAAAATTGACCAGATATGCCGTTTCGCAAACTAAGCCACCTTATATATTTTTTGGGTCGCTGGAAGCGAAAATCGGTCTCCCGACCCTTTAAATTTGAGTTACAACTCCCAAATTCAAGAAACATCCTTCCAGTAGGTACACTCCAAATTAACTTTAATTTTTGAATAAAAAGTATCAAGATCTTTCTGATACTCGTATTTTTTTAGTCTTTATTGAAAGTGATTTTCCGAAAACAAGAATTACCCGAAAAAAAAATCAATATCACTATGAATTAAAATTCCTGTTTTGTTTAAATATGCCGCGTTGGAAGCACTAGGGGACTCCAGAGGGCGTGCGAATACAAGGCCGTGGATTCAGGTTTCCTCTCTATATTCCCGTCTATATTTCGTGCATTCATATCTATTAATAAAAATATATTCCATTTTTAGATTTTGAATTTTATATTTCATTTTTCAACAAAATCCACCCCTTGAGAGTGGTGTGTCGTGCATGTGGGGGATGTTACACATATTTTACAGTCTCGACGACCCGATTTTCGAGTCCAGCGACCCACAAAACAAATAACTTAGAGGTACAAAAGTTCGTAATCAACAAAATCTTCCTCCAAATCCTCTTCGTTATTGCGTACTTCGACCGACATTTATTCGACTCCTACTCGCCCTTACAAAATGAATATAATTAAAATCAAAAGTTCGTTTCTACATAGATGCCTCTTCGTTAATAAAAGTTAAGATTGAGTGTCGGTTAGGCACCTGTTGTACATAATCTAATTTTGTTAATTCATGATTTGACTTAAAAACAATTGTGTGTCAAAATATATATTAAATTATGATTTCTTTGGTATATGGAATATTCGAATCGTTTGCAAGTAACATATACTTAAGACACACTGTGCTATTCAGTTGCCTAGCTTGGTAAGCAATTCAACCAGACTTTTCTCCGAAAATGTAGTCTCTAAAAGAACGATATCATAAATTCTCGGGTCTTTTTCCGCTTGTCCGTCCGAAATTACAAGAATATACCCCCCCCTCCTCCGTCGAACCGACTATAGGAAAAAATAAATTAGCGGTACAGAAAAGCACGACCCCCCTTAATCCTTACAAGCTCCCTCGTGTCCCGCACTCGGTCTTCGTCAGGAAAGGGGAGTCGAAACTCCGTCGGACAGCCGGCGAGGACGAAGGCCACCCCGTCTCACAGAATGAGACAAAATTCAATCCTCGGACTTGTAAAAATCCCTCTCGTTTTTCGACGGATCCTAAAAGTTGGCAACATCCTACTCGAACTAAAACCCCTTAATGCCCTCCAGTCGGTGGGAGAGAGGATTTAACATCGGCGCCACACATTCGTCTCGACGTCTATAGATTTGTGCACAGTGCGCACATAACGACGTGACAAAATGCCTACACTGAGAGATTTTATATACCCGGCAAACAAGATGGCTACTCTACAAACACCATTTAACTTTGTCTCCGTCGGGATGAAGAATTCGAGCACACTTCGGGAGTTTATTTAACCATCTGGACGGATAAAATAATAAACATTTAGACAAAAGAACTCCTTTTTGTGTTATGAATTACCATCCGTATAAATCACATTGTTGATTATATCTAGAATAATTTGATAAAAAATCAATTTTCTAGCCCCCATTAACACATTAACAATACATTTCAATTGCTCTTTCGTTTTTATCAGAGTTTACTTAAAATTAGAATATACTGGTTTTTCTTCACCTATCGCATCAACCCTAACCTATAAATTGTATGTGTGTGAGAGTAGTTAACGTCTCTTGTTTGCTGCAAGGCTAATCTGGACGGGACCTACAGTTTAACGTGGGCTCTGAACCACGGTCCTCGAGCACGTTTGTACCCCTAAAGCTCTCACCCCAGTTGATCAACTCCGTGCTCTACCGACTCAGGGTGTGTGTATCCTAGTCCCGCCCTCCTACAGGATATCCGATCCTATCCGGCATGGTTACCGGCGTGAATAGGAACGGGATTTTGGATACATTTTACACATTTCCCGCAACAGACACAACATCCATGGAGTACGTGGGATTCAAACCCACGACGACAGTGACCGCCCCACTCAAAGCCAGCGCCTTAATAAATAGTCGATTTAAAATAACGGTAAAAGGTCGGGAAACACTGGACTTGACGTGACCACTTGTCCCTTATCTACTTTGGGGCGCTGATTACGTAAATGGGGGTTGGAACTTGCAGCAATGGTTGAAACACCCCTGAAATTTAAAAAACGCCCCTAAGTAGGGTTGTTTTTCGACTGTACTTCGGAATTCTCTTACGAAACCTCCCGCGGACATTTGACCTTGCCTATTCAGTTTCTTTTTCATTTTTTTCAGAAACCCACCCTCTGGAAGGGGTGTTTCTTGCATGTGGGGGTGTGAAACCCATTTTCGCGTGATGTGACTCTGATTTTGAATATCAGCTACCGAAAGAAACTGAATAGGCAAGTTCAAATGTCCGCGGGAGGTTTCGTAAGGGAATTCCGTAGTACAGTCGAAAAACACCCCTATTTAAGGGCGTTTTTTCAATTTTAGGGGTGTTCCAACCATTGCTGCAAGTTCCAACCCCCATTTTCGTAATCAGCGCCCCAAAATACATAAGGGACAAGTGGTCTCGTTAAATCCAGCGTTTCCCGACCTTTTACCGTTATTTTAAATGGCCTATTAAACCACACGGCCAAACCTATAAATTAATCCTATAAAGCTAAATAACATTTTTGGGGTTCTATAGTAACTTCGAGAGACCACATAATGAATTTTTTGTTTTAACTACAGTGGCTGTTGTCGGTCCTTCCATGTCGAAATTTGGAAATAATTTTAACAGGTTTGGGTTGGAATGATGTTATTTGAAACATTTCTAAAAAGGAGCATATTCTATATAGAACGTCCCCTATAACTTATTTCTTATAGTAACAGAGTCATACTGCGTTAAATGTCAGGAGATGGTGATTTTGATTGAAAATTGGCGAAACTCCTCAAAGTACTCCAGTAAGTTGTCTAAAATTACTTTTATAAGTTTAAAGAAATTTCCTTTGGTTGAAACGTCATGGTTGTTAATGTTTAATATATTTTTTATAGACTACGAAATAATTGGAAGCATAGCTTTCCTATGGCGGTCTTCGCTCGAAGCGCTGAATCGGTGAGAGGTATAATCGCCGAAAGACCGATCGACCCGTACGGCCAATTATCGCGCCGCGCTAGTTGTTTACTGGCCAGTCGTGTTACAATTATTTTTGTGTTGTCGGTTGCCTGCTCCGTGATGACGCTAACTACCAATAGTTTCTACCACGAGCCAAACAATCGAAAGCGACCGTTACTTGTCAGTCACTGCGCATTCACTACTTCCATATAAATCTCGCAACTCTGCTTGTAACTACCTTCTAAAAGCTCCGGCGGACCGTTCACAATACGCGAGGAAAGTGTGACGTCAGAATTTGGTAACCATGGCAACTGCTTCTACACAAATTTTTTTCTTATAAGAGAATAATATGGGAAAATTTTCAAGTAGGTGGTAATCTACGTAAACGAAATTTCTTAACTATCAGCTGTGAAAAATAAGAAATATTGAAGTACTTATGTAGTTTTTTTGTATAGAAATGAATACATTATACGTTATGGAGGAAGAAAAAAAAGTGATTTATTTCGGAGCCGCGCTAACTGTTTAGTGGCAACTCGTGTTATATTGTTTGTATTATCGGTTGTCTGCTCTAGGGGTGGTGACTGTGGGCTGAATCTAGCTACCGATCGTTTCCGTATATGACGTATATTATATTATATAAAACTATGCTTCCCGTCTCGGTCATTCCCAGAGTGTCCCATTTCGTTTTTTTAATTAAAATGTTATAAACTTTTTTTCTTTGGACTTTGTTACGAACATTCCAACGAAAGTTACTATTCAATAAATCCCAAATTTTTCAAAAAAAAATTTCATTGATTCACTTTCTCGGCGAGATCTAATATTGGCCTATTAGTGCCACATTTTCTCACTTCAAGAACGGACTATCTTCTGGTTGGTTAATGTAACCATTGATCAATTGGTAACGATTGACATTGCCCCATATTGAAATTGTTTCACATTGGCATGTGTAGCTATTTATGTATAATGAACTCAACGCTTAGTTCTAATAAAAAGAGTTTTTCTTTTACTTTCTCATATGAGGCTTACTTACCCCATATAAGAGAAAGTATTGTAGATTTTCGGAATTTGAGATACTGGCATTTCTGGACTTTTTGAAGTCATTGATTTCGAAAAATATGTTGTTGGAAATATTTTTGTCTGTGTATATAAATATGTATGTATGTATGTGTGTATATAGCCAACGTCTTGGGAGCAACTATAAACAGTGGAAGGTTGAAATTTGTTTTTAGGCTCGAAAACTCGAGACCACATAAGTTTCATCAGAATGAGTTAAGGCCAAAGAGCACTTTACTCTTGGCATTTTTAGGTTTTTTTAGATTATCTCAAAAACTGGTCCAACGTTTCTTTTAAACGTTGTATCTTTAATTTACTGTTCATTTCTTATTGATTGCCGTTATCTTTATCTTACCTAACCTTTTGCAAAAGGCCCTATACTATTGTGAATTTTCAGTTTTTCTCAGTTTTCTCCAAACAGCTGCACTGATTCATACCAAATTTTAGATCTTATCTGAAGTAAATAACCACTACAACTTTTATTTCAAACATTTTGCTCTAAAACCTCCCTAAAGGCCACTTTACTCCTGAACATTTTCAATTCTTCAAACAAATTTTTTAAGAAGGCTTTAAATGTTTTATGTTTTGAACTTTATGTTTGAATTAACATATTATATTGTAACGTTTATTTTCTAATTTATTTACATTAATTGTACACTAATTTATTTAACACACTTGGCTACTTGTACACTAGACTAGACACTACTTAATTTATTTGTACTGTTTCGCTTTCGGATCGTATGTCGCGTTCACCTCTGCTTCTCCACTTCTCCGATGTCAAACCCGCTTATATATACACCTTGGTTGTGATCGAGATCCTTCTCGTATATTCCGGAAGGTACTTGATTGTTCTTTTAATAATGTTTACGTAGGAAATATTCAGAAGGTCATAAATTACTTTCCGTAAACAACAATCCGGGAGAATTCATGGAGCTGTCTTTTAAGCGTCGCAGTAATTCCTTTGAAGCATCCCGCCGAGGTAAGACGGGAGTAAACACACTTCGCCCTGCGGTTGACATTTCGCGTTACAATATGTATAAAATTTTTATTCGAAATATCTTTTCCTAAAACTGCCCTAAAGGGCACTTACTCTTAAGAATTTTTATGTTGTACAATTTTCTTTAAAACGGTTTTGGTGATTTATACCAAATCTCATAACTTAAGTTAGCTATTTGATGCCTACACCTTTTATTTGGCACATTTTTATCTAAAGGTGTCTAAAGTTACCCTAAAGGGCACTTCCTTTAGTGCATCGGTATGTAGAGTAATTATTCAGTCTAACTGATACTTCTCCATCAAGTAAAGTTGTTTTTATTTAATACAAGTGGATGATTGGATTCTTATTTTGAAGTATGGACATTGAAATTAAATTTATTTACCGTTCCGATAAAGTTAGTTGTGTTCAAAAACATTTTTCATAAACCTTTGTCATGTGACATACAATCAAAAGAAATATTTACTAATAAGAGCAAATGTTAATATTCAGTACTAAATTTATTTTATAAAACAATGATAATGTTGCCATGAATATTTTGTCCGGCCATGAGAAAGTTTACGTTGTTACACATCTCCATTTTTATTATGAAATAATTGTAATGGTGCTCTTAAAGTTGATAGGCAAGGCAATAAACTTATTCATTGTTGTAACTAAAAAATTTTCCACTAATCAGTTCGATCAAAAATTTCCTTTATTAAGTATTCTGTGACAAACGGAACTTGGATCACAAGTTTCTTTTTATTTTTCTTCTCGACTTCAAAGCCATCAATGTCGGATGTCGGATAAGCGTACACTCCCTTTTCCACAACTTCATTTCTTCTCTCTCATATTTTCCCTAGAGCTTATATCTGACGTGTCCGAAATATTTTAAGTTTCGCCTCTAAGTTGGTTGACAGTTTCGCTCTCCTTGCAATTGGTAAACTTGGGTATGTTGGAAGCAGTCCTTTCCTCTTTTATTAAATTCACGTTAAACTAATTTTCAGGTTAAAGTAACCTGCCAATTGATTTTTAAAGAAAAACTGTTATTTTAGCCATGTGTTTCAGTAGAATAGCATTTAAATTTCGAAGATTATGAAATGACTGGAAAAGAGTAATTTCCCAAAAAAGCATCTACTATTTAAAAGCTAGATAAGCACACTAGTTGACTGCTCCGATTGCGGAAAGTTCATCTCGAACAATTCATTGGTAAGTGATCTAATGGTTAATTAATAAAGTCGACAAATAATTTAAACTACAGTTCGTCTAAAGTTCAATCATTTGTATACCAGTTGATCCAACGAACAGTTATACTTAATTCCAAAAAATGTTCAGACTGTTCGATAAAATCATCTGGTACAAATTTCACCAAACACTCTCTAAAAACTTTCTTTTCTTTCGCACTAAGCCACAGCATAACGTCGCAAACTGCACCTCGCGACGCTTTTCTACGATTTTCAGACTTATTTTCCCGATTTTCCTGACCGAGACGCCGTGCTGGTCATTTGCGCACTGACTTCACGTCGCTGCAAGTAAGTTCACCACACCCGGCGTGAAGGTAGCAGCGGTTGTGGATCTATCATGGGCTGCTAAATCATAGGGGGTCCCATTTATGCGATCATATCACAATGAAGCATTTAAATGTAGAATACGTTTTAATTACGTAACGTGATGAGTTTTTGTGAAGTAGTGTTCAAAATACACACTGAATGTAGTGATACATGCAATTTTATGTATTCTTGGTTTGTTGGTTATGAAGACTGTAAATTGGTGGTAACATATACTGTCAATTTTGAAACACTGCACTTTGGAGAGCGGTCAATCGACGTGCAACTGAGATTCCCACACGCCGTCATTCCTCAACTTTAGAATATATCTAGCGCGCCAGTAGGTATTTCCATATACAAAACAAGTTAATACTGTTTTCATTTTTTATACATTTTATTTGCCTTTTCAGTCAATTTCCTGCCGGAAACGCTTTCATCAATTAAAAGACGAATCAATTTATCCTCATCATCATTTAAATAATTTTGCAATAATGTTAGTAAAGCTTGTTCAGTTTTCGAAGAAAATTTGTTCAAAAACATATACAGTGATTCAACGGTATTATCTTTTTTATGGGAGCAATAATGAGAAAAGCTATTTTTTCAGTACATTATGATTACAAATTTCTGAATATACATACATCGATTTTGTAACAATTTGTGAGGGATACGTAACATCGTCTTCGCGATTTCCTCTTCTACCCCTTTTCCTATGATTGATAGTCGTATAAAGTCGTTCCCAACCTCCCTATCTATCCGTTCGGCTACATAACTTCGACTACTTTATTCCTTACAGTCAGTCGTAAATTTATCATTTAATAAATTCAATTTTATTATTGCAGATACGTAAGCTGTAGGTATACTTAAAACCCTCGTGGTTCCGCTTGCCAGTAAAACTGAAGGTACGATGTGATTACCGTTTGAAATTATATGGGCGTGTTAAACATTATCCTATGGCAGATATATATATATATATATATATATATATATATATATATATATATATAGGACCTATGCAGTCGATAAAGTGTAGAGAGAGAGAAAGAAAGAGAGAGAGAGAGAGAGAGAGAGAGAGAGAGAGAGAGAGAGAGAGAAGAGAGTTGGTGTGTTGGATGGAGTAGAATTATCCCGAGAGGAATCCAGTCGTTGGTTTGGCGTTTTGGGTCATGATGAAATATGAATTCTAAAGTGACTGGAATAATTCGAGAAGAAAGAAATTTCGAAGACGTTCCTTCATTAAACTCCAGAAAATAGAAATCGATGGCTAATATCTATGACAAGAACAAAATGCTGGAATTGGGTTCATTTATATGTATTCATTTTTTTATATGTCATGCTCTTAATATCAGAGAAACATTTATTAAATTACATTTTTTTTTCTTTATGTGACTATGATGACTATTTTATTTTTGGTACTTTTTAAATTTCGATCATTTCATATATATATATATATATATATATATATATATATATATATATATATATATATATATATATATATATAGGTAAAAAGATTGTCTTGGCTTATTATTTTAACATACTCAAAAATTGTATATAGTTTATATATATATATATATATATATATATATATATATAATCCTAAGATAACGGCTGTGGAGATTTAGAAAAGAAGTAACCCCAAGGCTGCGATCCCGTTACTTCTTTTCTATATATATATATATATATATATATATATATATATATGTATTATATATGTATATATATACTTTATTACATTACACTCTTTTTCGTCAGACGCATAATTTTTAAGTTATTCGCAAAGAACCGCCCGAAAAAGTGTAATTTTTCAATGAAAATGGCAAGTTTTCAATCAAGAAAAACTCAAAAAGTATTTAATTTTCAAGAAAATTTATAGAACACTCTTTGCTTAGAATAGTATCCTCTATCCATTCCCGATGTTATTTTGGCCAAAAAAATGTCCACCCCCGAGAAGGGGTGGCAACAACCTCTAGGATAAAAGCGGCGATCGGGTCACTATCACTTTTGAAGTTAAGGGTAAGATCAGCCTAATTCCAAAATTTCATGTAAATCGGTTCATAGTCAAAGAATTCGGAGGTCAGATCCGATTTTTCCCTTCATTGACTGGACTATTAGTTCCTCAAGTGATACTTCTTTCTCGTATAGATGTGATTGGACTAGTAACTGGTTATTTCTGCGGAAATAACCTCAGTAGGAAAGCAACCTCTCCGTTGCTTTCCAGAAATAACATTGTATGGGTTTAAAACATAACGCAGTAAACCACTAGGCACAGTCGTAGACACGGGTCAAGTTCTTGCAGATTTTACTACGAGACTTGACTGCTTTCTGTTACCTTTGGAATGAAGGTAAGCTATTCTTAAATTAACAATTTCTTTTATGTTTCTATCATCCAACTCTGTTGTTGCATTTATAGTTTAATAATTACCGTCCATTACGAACCTGGTATGAAGTAAAATTAAGGCTTTACCATAAGTTTTCAGAAATAAATTTGGGCACCACATTTATAAGTCCCTTACGAAACACAGTATCATACAATTTTAATAACTTGTTCATTATACTTATCTTAACACTAATTTATACAACACTAAGTACTAATTTATAGCACGTGTAGCAGCTTATATGCCTTCTGGTGCGTTTTTAAGGAACATCAAGAAGGTTTCGACTTGTTCGGGAGGTCTCTGGTTCTGCAGTCTTTTCTGAAATCCCGGGCCTTTTCTCGTAAAATACCGAACTACTGAGATAAGCATAGGCGCAGCGCATGGGCTTGTTCACCATGTCGATGAATTTTTTAGCGGTCTCATACTCACTGGGAGGTGACTCGATGCATGTTCTTAGTTCCTAGAAATAAATTGATGGAGGAGATTTAGTATCCTATTAAATGTATTTGAATTTAAGCAAAACGTAAAAATGATGCAAGTCGAAATTATGCACCAGTATAGAATCTCTACAATTTATTACTGTTCTAATTACTTAATAAAAGCAATGTGTAAGGCATTTAAAATAACGAACTTATACTTTATGACCTTTCACAATTTCAACGGTATTAACCGAACAAAACCCTTAATAATCTGAGGTAAGGAATATCATCAAATATGTCCTGCCCGTTTCCCCTCGTTAAACACTAATCCGTGATCACGTTACGCCACTGAAATTAGAGTTTTTGTGCAACCTCAATTTTCGGATCTACGTGACAGTTCGAAAGGGGGAACATTTCAAATATGAAACTACACCATCGAAGAAATTCCGAGAAATATCCGAGGTGATCAGGGATGAATTGAAAAGTTAATGGAATTTTTTCCGTTGGCGGTGGAGTCGAAATGGAAGTCGAACGGTGGGACGGGATGTGGATAGCGATGGGGGCGGGCGATGGCGAAATTTTAATTGTAATAAGGTATTCGAGGGGATCCAAATTCGGGTGAGGCCTTCGTCTCCTTTCTTCGGCGAATGGGAAAGGCGAGATAGTCGAGGAATCGAACAATTATTAATTAATCCTTCAGAGACCATTGGAGATATATATGTAAATCGTGATGATTGGGATTAGCTACGAAAGTGTTTTAAGCTGATACTTGTAACAATGCCATGTTAATTGAGCTATTTTTCACTAAAAGTAAAAATAAATTAATGTAGACTCCCCTATTCTTCACTTTTAATTCAAATTAAATTATTTTAAACGCTCGAATTGTGGCGAGTAACAAATTCATGGTGAGGGTATATTATATGTCTTTCATAAAATTACAATAGGGGATAATTTAAAGCAATACTTTCCGTTTATGGGAAAATGTATACATTGCATTCCAATATTGATCAATTAATATCGACCCTTAATGCAAATTTTTAATTTTTTACTCTCTCATACATACTCATATTACATGAGAAAGTAATGTAATCGTTCTGATTTTCTGAATTTGAGATATTGGAATTTCTGGAAGTTTTGAGGTCCCCTGAGTTCGAAAAACATGTTTTTGAAAAAATGTCTCTGTGTCTGTATATATGTATGTATATTTATGTGTATGTATGGTATATGTGGTCAACGTTTTCTCAGACGCTATAGACAGTGGACAGTTGAAATTGTGAACTTATGCTGGGTCGCCTAAAAACTAGCGACCACATAAATATATTCAAAATTACTTAATGGCATAGGGCACTTTACTCTTGTGATTTTTAGGTTTCTTTGGATTATCTCGAAAACTGGTCCCACATTTTTCTTCAAACTTTTCACGTTTACTTTTCTATTCAATTCTTATTGATATACGCTATCGTTATCTTGTCTGATCTTCTGTGAAGGGTTCTTTACTCTTCTGAATTGTCAGTTTTTTTTCTCAATTTTCTCCAAAACAGCTATACCGATTCTTGCCAAATTTTAGATTTTAACCGAGCTGACTAATGGCTACAACTTATATTTGAATAGTATATTGTTTACCAAGGACGGAAAAACGAACATTTCAACAAGCGAGGGCCACTTCCGCACGAGTTGAAATTTCGTTTCCGCCCGTGGTGAACACAGTACTTTTTGCGCAACCCGCTAATAAGCTAATAACGAGAAACTTAATCAGTTTTAATATTAAAATACTTGTCCTATGATAATGCTTTGTACTGACATCTGACATGTGTATTGTGTGTTGCGACCATAGAGCAAACGTTTTCACCAATCACAGTTCGTGATATTTCGCTCATCTCTACGCCGCGCATCCGGCGCATCTTTATGCCGGGCGGGAATGTGCACTTTTCCGCCCTATACGTTCGGAGCTGGTCGGCCGGCAATTCGTCGCTTTCCGCGAGGTACAGGTATATAGAAATGACACGTTTTCAACCGGGATGCGCAAAAATTTATTTTTAAAACATCCCTGAATGGCACTTTAATAGTGTGGCCGTGAATACTTGGTCCGGCCATATGAGAAAATCTTACAATGTTACACACCGCCATTTTTTTAATCGAGACGGTTTTGCAATAAAATTTGTTTCGATTATTTCATTATGCACCTGTTAAGAAAGGTGTGCGTAAATATTTATTAAACGGCATTCAAAGAAAATTGCCAAAATAACATTTTCACTCATAATCCCTAGATATTTCGATAAATTTTCATGTTATACAAATGATCACGAGAAAAACTTTTGGTATTAATTGTTACTCAGAATTTGCAATAAAGAAACGTTACAATTGATGCTAAGAAAACATAACGGGATTTGTTCTCGAATACTTTGTACTTTCAAAGCTTTGAGGAACTTTTTGCGTCAAATATTGACAAGATTTGATCCAAGACAAGACCATCGCCTGAAATATTGTCGCTAGATACTTGAAAACTTAATAACAAATCAAACAGAACTCAAGCTTCGAAATGAATTTGAAAAAAATAAATCCAGTAATTAGCAAAACTCGTGAAATCTTTCAAAAATACTCGAAATTTTATTGCTTTAAAAAAATCGTTTCAAAAACAAAAGCTTCGAAGGAACCTCTTTCTGAGTATTAATAAAGTATGACATCTCAATTAATTTACATAAAATTGCGTAAAAGTATTTATTTGTTTAAAAGCAACAATAAAAGAAAAACCAAATTTGAAAAATTTGAAAAATGTTTGAAAAATACCATACGTTCTCCTAATTAATCGATTGAAATTTTGAAAAATGGATTGGGAAGGTTGGTGCCTTTTATGTGTTACTAAATCTTCATTATTTGTCCAGGGATTTTGGTTGAGGTTTACATAGTTTTGAAGAATTGCATTTTTCTTGAAATACGTGATGTTACTTTGATATATGTATATCTAAAAGACGTTTGATACATCTAAAGGTCTTATTTATGATGTAAGTATTTAAACTTTCGAAAAAATCTTGTTTTTCCATTATTTGCTTGACGCTTAGTGCTATTTTTACATTCCAAATAATCTATTGTTGACCCTTTGGACCTATCATTAATAACCCCATTTATTGTCGATCTTTCTTTCTTTCTTTTCTTTTTTCAGCCATCTTCTATCCATTGGATATAGGCCTCTCTCATGTTTGACCATACACTTCTATTTTCTGCTCTCTGGTACCAGTTCAGCCCAGCGAATTTTTTCAGATCATCGTTCCATCTCTGTTGTGGTCTGCCAATACTTCTTCGTTCTCCCCAAGGTCTCCATCTAGTGATGTGTCCACTCCAATTCTCTCTGTGTCTTGCAACATGTCCTGCTCACTGCCACTTTAAGGAACTGATTCTCTGTATGATGTCGGTTACTTTTGTCCTTTCTCGTATCCACTGGTTTGTTTTGTGGTCTCTCAGTGATATTCCTAGTATTCTTCTCTCTATGGCCCTCTGATGTATTCTTAGTGTGTTAATAATCCTTTTAGTCAGGACCCAGGTCTCGGATCCGTATGTAGTGACTGGGAGAATGCATTCGTTCTAGATTTTTGTTTTTAATGCCATGGGGATTTTCATGTTGAAAGCGTATTTTAATTTACCATAGGCAGCCCATCCCAATCTGACTCTCCTATCGATCTCAATTTCTTGGTTTTGTTTGTTTAGTGTCACTGATTGTCCAAGATATATGTATGATTGTGTTTTGTTTATAGTTTGTCCATGAAACGTAATGGTTTGGTCTGCATCAAGAACGTTTGTCATGAATTGTGTTTTTGTATTATTCATATGTAGTCCAATTTTGGCAGCTTCTACATGTAGTTCTTCCAACATCTTAGTTAGTTCTTGCTTATCTCTTCCAAACAGGACGACATCATCAGCCACACATTTACGAAGGCCATCCATATAGGTATATTATATTCTGATGCCTTCTCTATAAGTTGTTTAACTGTATGGAGGTGTTCGGTAGTGCTGTAGTGACTTCTAAATCCAGCCTGTTCTCTTGGTTGGTATATTTCAAGTTTTCGCTCTAACCTCTTTGTAATTATTATGATAAACAATCATGAGTCATGACAAATAGTCATGAGGAATGCATTCTTGCGTCAAGCAGGTATTAAATAGTTTTACTAGTTCTTCTTTAGTTTTTCTATCGCTTTCCTTCAGCATTTCCGGTAGTATGCTATCTTCTCCTGCCGCCCGTCCATTTTTCATTTGCAATAGAGCATTTTCCAGTTCTTCGATGTCTATTTCTGGCATTTCCTCTGAATTAACATTAATAATTTTACTGTTTGTGTTCTCATTCTCTTCCTTTACTGCTTCGTTTAGTATTTTTGATTCATATAAGTCTGTGTAAAACAATTCAACTTCTTTCAGTATTTGTGTTCTATCTTCTATTATATTATTCGCTTTGTCTTTTATTCTCGTTATTTCCTTCTTCTGCGTGTTGTGTCTTCTAAATATGTTCAGACCCTTATTGTTTTCTAGCAAGGATTGTACCTGTTTTGTTTTATGTCTCAGGATGTCCTGCTTTGCCATTTTTCTTGCTGTTTTATTGGTTTCTACATATTCTATTGTGTCTCTCTTTCCACTTCTTATGAGTTCTCTTCTTTTTTCTAATAGTTTTTTAGTTTCGTCGGTCAATTTATTGTCAGGTTTTTTCGAAGGTTTGGCTGTGAGTTCTGCAGCTTCTCTTATTGCTTTTGTTATTCTTCTGTTAGCTTCGTTTATAGTTTCATTTGGTTGTCCTGGGTTTTTAGAGAATTTTTCGTTAAGTTGTCTTTTATATCCTTCATTTTCTTCCTTCAGTGATTCTATATTTATTTTAGGTGTTCTTTGTTTCATTTTTCTACCTCTTTCCATTTTGACATTTATGAACACCTTGCAT
The DNA here is from genome assembly GCA_946251905.1 of Cryptocephalus moraei. NCBI lineage: Eukaryota > Metazoa > Arthropoda > Insecta > Coleoptera > Chrysomelidae > Cryptocephalus > Cryptocephalus moraei. Next base: position 28,596,688 of record OX276454.1, read on the forward strand.
CTGATCATTCTATGGTCGCTTCCAGTAGTAAATTGATTTATCACGTCTACGTCCTGGATTATATATTATATGTTTATGTTTTGAGATGATAAAATCAATCTCGTTCTTGGTTTTTCCATCTGGACTTCTCCAAGTCCATTTTCGCTTTTCGTTCTTCTGAAAGAAGGTGTTCATCAGGTAGATCTTTTCCCTTTGTAGGAAATTGGCCAACAGTGTACCTCTATCGTTTCTGGCTCCTAAACCAAAATGCCCTATATATCTTTGTGTGGGATCTGTAGTTTTTCCAATTTTGACGTTGAAGTCATAAGTGAGAATTGGGCATCCTGTGAGGACCAGTCATCGCCGACCACTCTCCGACTATGTCGTTGAGTGCGACCGTCCTTGATGAAAGGTACTACCTCTACAGCACAACCCCAACACCACATTATTGTCGATAGTATTGTGTAAACTCTAATAACAAGTCTTATTTAACTCTCTTTCTTTTCTATCTCATGAACAGTTATAGAGCTAGGTAAGAAAATAGGAGAAAAATTGATATTCTCCCAATTTTTTCTTCACATTTTTAGTAATACCTATTTCAGCATTACTCCTTCAAAATATTAAAAAATGATCAATGATACTTGTCGTGTTAGGTATGAAGTAGTATGAAGCCAGTAGTATGAACCAGTGTGAAGCCACAAATTATATAGACCGGGGAAAAAATCCTTTTTTTTTTTCATTTCAAACTATCCTCTACAAATTTCTCTCAGAGTGATTGCTCATGAATGTGCATCACGGGCGATTCTACCCTCTAACTACCGTTTGGCAGTGGATGGGGTTCAGTTGAGAAGGATCAAGATAGAAAATAATTTCGTGTTATTGAAACAAAGCTTTACCAAAAAATTTTTAATCGAAATTATTCGTTTGGTTCATATTTTATTCCCCTATTAAAATTTTAAGTAGAAAATCACAGCGATGAAGTCGAAAAACGGGGATTTTTTAGATATTCCAGAGTGCTGCGCATTAAAAAATCAATAAACCAGTGAGTTTAGAGTTCATCCCCTGATTTTCAACTGAGAATTACTGTTAGAGGAGGATGTGTCCTAGATAAGCCAATAGTTTCCAATAAAAATTATTTTAGGCATTTACAATATTTTTTCAATACGTAACGTTCCGAATGTTGAAAGCAATTATTAAATTTCGGAATTTCGACTTTAGACTATTAGAGGAGGAAAATATCATGGATAAGAGAATAATTTCCATAGAAAAGTTTTTTGTGTCGTGAACATTTGTTTATTAAGTTAAAATAATTTTTATCCATTTCTTTTTAATAGCACCTCATTTATTCACTTCCAGACAGCAGCTAGATGAAGAGGTTATATGGAATACGGATGTATATACAGAGACTCTCAGAAAAATTTACAGAACTAGTTAAAAAACAAATTCTTTCCCAGACTATAAAATCTCTGGGTGTTGCCTAGCTCCCTACGATTTAATTTTGTTGCTAATTTCAGAAAACTGTTGAAACTTTGGTTGTTGCCTCTTTCAAACAAAAGGTGAAATTTGAAAAGTACAACTTATCCTATGTAATGACTGAAAAATATCAACAAATGAAGAATGCGGCGCCTCTAGTCGTTCCAGTGTGGCTACTGCATGTTAAGATATAAACTGCAGTATGCATTGTTTCCTGGAAACGAGCAGTGTTACAAAATCAATATCGACGATACAAATTTGCAAGAAATTATCTGCAAACTATGCCACAATTCCGATGGTGGGAATATGCAATGGCTTCTGCAGCTTAATTAATAAACGTTACGTTAAAGTATGTTGCAGACAAACGTTAATTTCTTTCGGTGTTGCTTACCAATATATCCCTAAAAGCCTATTAGGAATACTAAGTTCATAATCATATCTCTTCTTAACGCTTGTGGCGAAGAGACGGGGTTAATTTTAACATAAAACTAAACAAGCCATAGAACCTTTTCCCTTCTCATCGATGCCCTTTTACCCCACACTCCGCCTTCCCTACAAAGAGATATAAACTTCGTACCCTCGAACGTATTAAATTATTCCGCCAAATTCACATAACGCTGTTTTATTCATGGAACGGTCCGATGAAAACCATAAACCGTCATCAATGAAATATATGCTCATGTTTGATGTCCTTTGTGCTTACATACTAGACATTATATTAGTATTAAGCTTTCTGGTAGCTATGGTTATGGACAATATGAAGCTTTTAGTATGCTCCATTTTTAATAGGACCCCCGGGGCGTTAATTTACAACGTATGGTCAGATGGATTTTCATCAAAGACAGGGTAAATTTTACACATAATAAGCAGCGTTAGATGTTCTTAAAGAGGAGAACTAAAAAAATTGAAATCAAAATGCATTAAGATTTTTTTTTTGCAAATAGGATTAAGAAGCAGACTTTAGAAACTTTTTGAACATATTTACCACAAAACCATATAACTATCCAATTTTTCGCTCCCTAAAAATGTTTTAAGTTTATATGATTCTTGTCAAGGAATTGTCGTCTGATCTCAAGCTTCTATTATTTCATGTTATAAGTGTTCTGTGACAACTAACAAAACAATGTATTTAAGTGACAGAAGGTTGTCCAAGTTCTCGAAGTTGGGCATTGTCTTATGTATCCGAAGAAAAACACTAAGTCTTCGCCAACAAATTTATTGGAATTAAGCGACTGGTTTCGACTGCTTAACAGTCATCATCAGGCTTTTGCTAGATATATGAGGATATATTAGTTGATTGAATGGAAGTATTTTACATAACAATACTCAACAAAAGTTTTTAGGGCTCCGGGTATGCGACATGTGAGACGTCAAACAGTAAAAACAGCGTGGACAAATACAGTTAAAATTAACACATATCTAAACACGAACTACAAGTGTATGAAGGATAACCGTATGATGTTAAAGTCCTCATTGTACAAAGGTTGATCGACAACTGTCTTTTCCATCTCAAATAGGACCGAAATTGACCTTCTAGAAAAGTCTCGAATGTGATGGAATGAAAAAAGTTCACCCAAGCGTGGGGGCATGCGCAATTTCAAATTTGGCGGGTATAGGTAGAACACGATGCAACTCAACACAGAAACAATGTTATACATTGGGCGACAATCAAGTGGCGTATTATCGACATAACCTTAAAAAGTGCTTTCGATGGAGTGTTTATTTAAGTCTATTAAGTCGTTGACACACTTCACACCACTACATTTCAGTGCCTTAAATATCTCTAGCATTTCTAGAACGTTCAGCCTCACACTCCCTTGTTACAGAAATGTAAGAACTGCACGTCTTCTTTAAAATCACAAGTATGGTTCTCACTTAACAGATGGTTAGCAAACTGAGACTGGGAGGTTATGATATCTCGGTCTTTGTAATTGAAATATTGTCTAGCGTGTTCTCTTATTCTTTTTTCAAAGGAACGTCTAGTCTGACCTATGTACACGGCGTATCAGTCCCTACAAGTTAGCTTGTACACTCCCGTCTCGTTCCAAACGTTCGTCTTATCTTTGGAGTTAACCAAAAACCTCCTGGCGTTGTTAGCGGTCTTGTAAGAGAATGTGATGCCGTGTTCAGACAGGATTTTCCTTAACTTTAAGGAGATACCTTCGAAATTGGATAGTGATCTGTAAGTTATATGTTTAACTGTGGATTGATCTGAACAAAAGTTATTTAATTTTAATCTACGATTTAAAAAATGTTTAATATAAATCTTAGATCTTTCAGATGGACACCTGCAGTTTTTGAATTTTTTAACCTTGTTTCACCACATATAAGAGTCTTAAAGGAGTCTTAGTAGAAATTCACTAGCGTCGAACTACTGTAAGTCAGATATTCATTGGTCTCCAAGAGAACTTGGAATGTTGGAAAACTCAGTCACATTTAAATTTCTGGAAGACAAGTTTCATGGATTTCCAAGGGAACTTAAAATTATAGAAAATGCGAGTTATTTGCTTAAACCGCTAATGACTTAACGCTACATTTTTACCCACTCATTCACAAATTCCAAAACTGTTGACTTAATATTTGCGTACGTGCATCTTTTATTATTTCATTAGTATACCAACAACTTCAGAGTGGCGTATATACAATGTGTTTCAAAATGATTGTCATCTAGTTGGCGTTGGAATTTCTGTGCACGTAATTTTTGATGTGCCGCGCTCTATTGATTTGAACCTATCTAATTCTGACAAGTGACACTTCGAACATTTATTGTGAAACAGGCAATCAGTACTGCTGGTAATTAACGGCCCTTTTGAGGGCCAAATAAATACTACAAATAGACCAATACTCAGAATTCGTTTTCTTTTGACAGAGAAAAACCAGAAGTTAAAAGAGGTTAAGTAGGTTATTTTGAGGTTATGTATAGCTAGTAGAAACTCCTATTTTCGCAAGGCGGTTTTTTTATTTTACATGGGAATTCCACAGCTGACTAGATGACAATCATTTTGAAACACGTTGTATATTTATTGGAATCAAATTGTAATAAAATCTTTCAAATAAATGCGTCTATATTATGTACAATTAGATTCACCCGATACGCAATTTGCTCTCTTCACGTCCACACCCCATTTGAGAGGTTTGATTCTCTCAGTTTTAATTATGTAAATAAATAATATTGTTGCTGATGTAAGCCTCAAAATATGAAATGATTGATTTTCAATTCAGTTTCACTTTACAAAAGTTTCGAATATATCGAGTGAGGTATCTTAATAAGCAGCATTAAAATGCGATTCTATTTTATATCATTTTTTTGATGATGTTAGTATATACATGGTCTGTATATACCGGATATACCTATAATAGAATACATAATGATTCCGAGCATGAAGTTCTCACGCTCTCTCTCTCTCTCTCTCTCTCTCTCTCTCTCTCTCTCGCTGTCTCTCTCTCTCTCTCTTTCTTTCTCTCTTACTCGCGTTTTCTGAGTACGCCACGGTGAATCGACAGCCGGTTATCAGCTCCACGTTGACACCGAGCACGACGTTGCCGCCATCGATGTTACAGACTTTAAAACTGTAGGATCGGCCGGAAAGAGGCGACGTTGCCGTTCTCGTGGTAAAGTCGTGAAAGTGCCGAATTGTGTTGCGAAGTTAAGATGCGTACGTAACGCACCACAATGTCGCGTATTTTATGAATTCTCACTTGTTTTATTGCGGTTAATTTGAGTTCCGTATTATTTATTGTAAAAAGTTCATTTACTAAAAGAGAAGAAAACATAGTAAGAAGCTTCGCACTGTTCTACAGTACCCACTACTGTATCTACTGTATTTTCAGATTTTCCGGGGTAATGATAACGCGCCAGTTGTTAATATTTCGTCAAGTTATCCCAGATAAAACAAAGGAGGACCTACGTTTTCTAAAAGTCGAGAGTTAAAATTTTATAACAGCTCGAGCTGATTTTTATTTATATATTTTTTTAAATAAATGGATTATAAAATATAGGTTATAGTGTTAAATCTGAAAATTTCGAATATTAGTGTTTATGCACAACAGAGTTATGATTCTTTTAATAGAAAATTGCTATCTTGAAAACCACTGATCTTGGAAGGCTTTTTTATAACAATCAGCTTTTTAATCCACCTAAATACCTACTGGTATGTATCAGACATATTCTATTTGTTTTAAAGCTAATGCACACCTGATTTAAGCAATAATATTAACAGCAATTTTAAAATAAATAGATCAACTTTTAACTTACTTTGTAGCTTCATCCTTGAGCTTTAAAGTCCATCCAGATTTGTTAAATATCTTTAGATATTTGGATAGTTGGAGAACGAGAACTAACATTCGGTCTCGTTGATAAATAACTATGATTTCTTATAAACTATTACACCAGTCTAATTGAAATTTTGCACACTTATTATGACTCATGTCGTCATATGTCGTAGTATATCATAGTCTCATATGATGTCGTTAACAAGTTTGTATGTAATTTATGGCTTTTATTACAAAAGATATTTACACTTAAAAATAGGCCAAAAAGGGGGTTTTCGCCTTTATCATTATTTACTTATCAATTTTGGCGTGTAAAACATAAAGTTAGAGATATCTTAGATACATTTTACTTTTGATGTAATTTCACAATACGATACAATACAGTCAATACAACTTTTCTCTGAAACAGTCGAAAAAGGTTGCAGGCAGTTCACGATTTTAGCCATTGTAAATAATCAAGGCACATCTGTGAGTGCCCTGATATGCATTTATCATCTATTAGGCCTCTTTTGCAAGTTGATCGTTTCAAATATCCGTGTAACATTTTACCAGCATTTCTTTTAAAGTTCAATGTGCTATTTTTACTGAAGAACCAAACGATAAAGCTCTTCTCTGTCCCAAGTTTCGATGAATACAAATTATGAGGTAGTATGCTTCCTTGCAAAATAAGGGATGATTTATTCCGTTCATTTCGACGAGCTTTTTAGTAGGTATGTTCACGAGGAAAAAGTCATCCCGAGGTTCGGGCGTCGAAACAACAAAAAACGCCGATCGTTTGTTATCATTATCATCTCGAGGCAAACACTCGAGGAGGAGGAGGAGGAGGAGGCGACGCCCTCCTTTTCTCTGCCTCTCTTTCTCTTTGTCTATCTCTCCCTTTCCTCGCTTTTCACACCCCGCTTATCTGCCGTCGTCGATCCTGAAACAACTTCATATTCCGACCGTACTGCCGCCATAAAAAATTCAAGGCGACAAAATTGCATCTTTTCTACGTGTTATCCAGACCTAGTTCTGCCCGGAGTAATTCCGATAAATCAGGAGGGATGGCCGACTCCCGGGCCTTCCGAAAACTTGTTATTTCATCATATTCGACCTTACGTGACTGTTGTGAGGGAGGTGCTCCGTCCCACCGGCGGACGCGAAAGAGAAAGAGATCGAGAAGGGGGTGGAAGGGCCCCGGATCGGAAGATCAGAGAGTAGGCGAACGCGCTGCAAAGGACTCGACGTAATTTCCTACGTAAAAGTTTCCACGTGAAAACGGTAAGGAACGCTGCCGAAAATACATCCCGAATATCTCCTATCTATCAAATTTCTCCCTCAAAGCTCTGCCCGTCGTTCCTTTTTTGCTCCTCGATCCCCGGCCCATTTTCTCCGGACATCTAATTTTCTCTCTCCCTCTCCCTCCCATAAAAACACTTCCGATGTACTCATCGCGCTGTCAAAATGAAATTAATTGCGGGAGCTGTGCGCGCCCTGCAGCTCCATGGAGATGTCAATCCTCTTTTTAAAAACGGACCCGATATTCATATTTTATTATTTTTCAGGGTATTGTCGTCGCAACTTCCCGGCGTGAAGCCGGATCGTGCTTAATGAAGTTAAACAAAAACGGTGACGTCAACACGGGATTTCATTCGGGTTAAAATCTAATTGAGTTTTTCTAATTATCTTTAATTAATTTTCGTTCGGCTCCCCCGCGCTTCTGCCGTTGAATATTAAACAACTTTGGCAATTTGTTTGAGATATGCACGTGCACGTTCAATTAGTAGTCGTACGTGTTCATATCAATTCAATTTATTCAAAAGTATTTATACGTTTCAAAAGCAATACTTTAAAACTTTGGAAAGCAAGTAGTCAGAAACACTTCTCGGGGAAAGTTCATGTGCACTTACCGTATTTTATGGGGTGCACCTTTCCACTTTAATTTGTGAAAAGGGTGGAGTAAAGATGAGTTGAGTACGCGATAGTCGGAAAATTCGTTATCTTCATTTGCCAAGGTCGGAAAATTAGCTGTTTCATCGGAGGATCGCTGAATCGGTCGCAATTAGTTGTACCAATGTTTTAAGGCGCGAATGTCGTTAAATTGCCCTCTCAATTTGATTGATAGCTTGACTAAAAACTTCAAAATATATAAGCAATTATTTTGGTTGTCTTCTCTCAATAAAATATGGTACAATTACACCAAAGTGGAGAGGAATAGTACACAAACATCAAATTTTTAATTACTGGTGCGTGACACATTAACTAGTTTAAATTAAGGAAGTCTGTCACCCTCTACGGTTATCTGGTAGACGTGCAGGTACTTAATATGATTTAAAAATGTGTAGTTCTACTACGTTTTATTGTCAGATATAGTGTAGAAAATGTGTATCAACTTCACTAAAATATAAAAAAAAATCATGGTTTTCCTACGTTTCAAAAGTAAGAGTAAAATTCTATTTGGTTTAATTTCAATATGAACCTTGCGACGACTGCATCATTTACCATCTTCATCATTGAATGTTACAAGAAGAATTGATATTGTAACGTTTATTTTATCTATTCACAGCTCTAAACACTACTTAATTTATCTAGTCTCTTCCTTAACTAATTGATTTATATTACATACTTAACGCGCTAATTTGTTTGTACACTTTTCGCACTTTTTCACTCACCACGGCTCCTGGTCTGCTCTGCTATCGACCGCAGGCTCGTAGTTATATATCTCCTAATAATATTCGTTCTAGAACCGACCAGATTTTTCTTTCTCTAATTGGACGTTTACGGATTCTTCGAGAAGGTTTTTAATGTTTTTATGGTCCCCCCTTTGAACTGTGCGGCCAGCGTCAGATAAGAAACACGCTTCACGCTGATATTTACATTTCACGTTACACCATGTATCGAGTGCGGCCAGCGTCAGATAAGAAACACGCTTCACGCTGATATTTACATTTCACGTTACACCATGTATCGAGTGTTGTTGACGCTGTCAACATTATTTTAGGAAATTTTTAGGGTTAAGAAATTGTAATTTATTGCGAACTAATTCAGGGAGCGTCTTACATCATGTAATTAAAACACGCTTTGTTTTACGAAACGAAGCATAACACTAATCCAAGGTAATGAGGTCAACAGTGTACCACTAAGGTGCAGAATGTGGATGTCAGCATAATAGTCCTTCGCAACTTGATCGCAAATCCGCATCGGTAAGGTCAGTGAAGCAATTCTTGGGCATTGGAAGATAATAATCAACAAAAATTAACAACGTTATCAAATAATTGAAACCAAAGGGCAACGTAACTCAAAATGACTGTGTATAAAAGCTCGTGAATTTTTGGCAATAAATTAGTATACCTAGTATGCTCAAAACGACAGTGTGTTGTGGTCTTGCCCAACTTCACCCTAACCTACAAGTTCTCACGTTACGCCCTGAGAGCACTACAAGATCTTCAAGATACGACAACTTCAAACTTCTATCCCCGATCTGCACGTTACGCCCTCAGATCCAACCCCGGAGAGCACGTCACGCCCTCTCTCCACTCTACTAGAACTTCAATCCCAGATCTGCACGTTACGCCCTCAGATCTAAACCGGAGAGCACGGTACGCCCTCTCTCCACTCTACTAGAACTTCAACCAGAGATCTCGTCACGCCCTGATCTCCAAACCAGGAGACCGCCTTCAGCCTTACAACCTGGAGACAAGATTCATCTCCGCAGCCACCCACGAGCAACGAGAGAGATCTATGTATCTATCGGATGTAGCCGGCTCGAATGAGGATGAGCCGTTGACAATGAGCTGCTTTTCTTTCCTTCTGTATACCGTACGAATACAATTTGTATACATGAAGGAATTCGTGAAGGAGAAAATACGACTGATTAAACAAAACATTAAGAGACGACGCCTGGTACTTTTCTCCTCCAGTATGCAATTCACAACACACGTACCTGCTAATGACACTAAGTTTAAACTTTTCACTTCTACAATATCCATATCCTTCACAAAAATTTTGCTCTTTCTGGTATTGATTTTAGCTGCCGAATTCTCTAAGTGTGTTTTATATGGCAGCGTTATGACCCAGTTATTTCAGATAGGGATTATGTCGCAGTAAGTTGTTACCAAAATATACTGCAGCCTGTAGGTGTGCACGATGATTATTAAGATAAAAGCAGGTCACTTCAGTTTTATTCATATGGGGAATCAGTCTCCAATCACCAAAGTACTTCTTCATCACGGCCAGATCCTCTAATAGTGAGTTGGTAGCAGTTTCTATGGTTTTACTACGAGCAGCCAGGTCTAGGTCGTCAGCATTACCAAATTTCTTTGATATTGTTTGGGGTAAATAAGAAATGTAAAAATTGAAGAGAGCAAGTGCGAATACCGACCCTTGAGGCAGGCCGTTATTGAGTCTCCTTATTTTTCTCTTGCCTCTTCCAGTAATCATTTGAAAAGGCCCGTCACGGAGCATGCTGTATATTAGATTTGGTATTTAGCTGCATGGTATTTTACTAAAAAAAACTTCTAAAGAAAACCCTTTCTCCAGACCTTGCAGCAACCAAATCAACGAAGGCTGCAGTGGTTTTCAGTCGGCGTTGAAAACCAGCTTCAGTGTGTATTGTCAGACTCAGCAATTGGTCCGCACAGCTGCGTTGTGGTCTGAAGCCAGCTTGTTCATATGGGACACACTCCAAGTTCGAAGGGCCCAGCCTGTTCATCAGCATCCATCCAGTAGTTGTTAGCATGAGCCACAATAGCTACATACAATACATATACATACTCATACATAGAATAGATATATGTGTAGGGGTTTTAATCGTTGTCTAGGGTCTCTTTAAAACACTCGTCTTTTGGATACTCTTTATTTCATTCCCGTTTAGGAATCTCTTATTTACAAACTTAACAAAAGAACGTCAAAAAACAATAACCACGTAATACTCGGCCTGCTCAAAAAACAAACCCGGCAAATATAAAAACAGTTGTCAACATGACAGATAAATTTCCTACATATGCTACTAGGATGTAGCTATTGGGCGTTAGCTTTCAGGCAGGTTCTTCGGTTTATTTGGTTTTAGTACTGAGATATTTTTTGCCTTTTTAAGTTTTTGCGGAAGGTATCCTGTTAACAGGATATAGGAACAGAATTTATTCAGCCACATTCTTGTGTGTTTGCTACAGTTTTTGAGAAATCCTAGATGTATCCCATCAAACCCAGGAGCTTTACCAGATACGGTGTCATCTAATACTCTGTTTACTTCCTCTGTGGTAAATGATTTATAATTAGATTATTCAGGATGACCATCTGTTGTTCGACGGAGGGTTTTCAGTTCTTTCCTAATTTGTGTGTTGTGCTTTTTCATGTTGGGAGCTTTGGAGAGCGTTAAAACCCGTGCGGTTACTTCGTCGGCTGATACTTCTGGTACATCACGAGCAGGAGTTTTCATTTTTTCCGTCGTTCTATTCTAGTCTAGTCCTAGTCTGTTCAGGAACTCGTCCGCTATTTCGAGATCACCGCGGTTCTAAAATCCCTGGTATATGTGTTCAGTTTCCTTGCTCCATCCCGGAATATACTCCTGTAGGAAGCCCTGTGGTATAAACCTTTTTGCTGCTCAGAATAGGTAAAACTTACAAAAGCATCACTTATTGACCTGAAATTGACCAAATCTTAGATTTACTTCCTAATTTGGTAGCTTATATGGGTTATGTCTGTTCCAATCGTTTTAAAAGTTTTCGGATGTATTGCAAATCACTAAATTAAACTTTTAATTGCTCAGAAAAACTCATTCTTAGATGATGTTTTCTATTGGGTATAATTTATTGTTCAGTATACTCGAACTTAACGAAGTGTCAAAATAAATTCTTAGCTTGGTCTCTTGGATCTAAGTTTGTTTCAACTATAACAGTCCAATCTGCCTCAGGTGTTACAAGTCACCATTTCAATTCTTTTTTTGACTTAGAACGTCCAAGATTATGTGACTTCGGTCTATCTCTACTGTACCCAGAATTAACTAAATCTGTTTAAAATTCTGATTTCGGATTTTTGGACCTGAATATTTTTCGACTGTACCAAAAACTGCCTGAGTTATTGCCATTTTTTAAGTGACTAAGACAGCTCTAGTGATCACATCTTTGGGTACAGTTAATGACAACTATATCCAAACCTAATTAGACGCTTATAATATAATGGTATTTCGGTATCTTGGGTATAAGTTTACACCCAAAGCTGCCTGAAAAATTAGTTACTATAAATCATTAAATCAATCCTTTTGGTGACTCAGAAAGTGCTAGCGTTATGTTTCTTGACTCTAGGTTGGTTTGTGTTCCAGGTAACAACCCTTGAATCAGTGCGATTCCGGATATTAATTTATATGGACTGTTAAAATCTTTTTCTTTTTAAATTTTTGACATCCTATACAATATACTATAGATATACATATACATCTGTGCAATTTTAAAATTGTTATTTGTTGTAGTTGTTTTTGAGAAATTATGTGATGTACTCTCCCAAATCAAATTATCCGTCGATCTCGTTCAGGGTGCATTTCAGCGCCATGATCGAAGGTGATGTTATAATAGCCGTTGTCAGGAAGGCCGGAGCTATTTTCCTTGGAAAATCACTACCAAATTAAAAACTTCGGAGTAATTCAGTTTTCTTCATTTACTCAACATTTCATCGCGCTAGTTGCACGTCTATTAAAGATTTTTTAATAACGTTTAATAAGTAAATTAATCCGAAGGAAGGTAAAAGGGGAGAAATTTGCGATATACCCCAAATTGTGTATAATTTGAATTTTTTTTAAATTGCCCATATATTTGAATTTTCAAGCGCTATCCACTTATTTATGCATACAATTTTCATTAACACATAAACGGGCATGTTCACATTTCCATATTTAATTCCGAATACCTTCTCCAATTTTTCGTACCTACTCGGTTTACAGGCGCCTTTCCCGTCCATATTATATTTTTTTCTGGCGAACTTCCGCTCCAGAAACTCACACTTCTTTTTTTCAGGAGTAACTGATGATTTCCTCGGGGGTTAAATTTATCACTTCAAAGGGCGTCATTTTTCCTTTTCTAAATATTAACATTGGATTACAATTTTACGGGACAAATTCTTCCATGAAAGACTTCGTATTTATTCCGACATTGTTTGCAACTGAAATGAAATCGAAAGTTGAAATAGGTGTTTTTCAAAGGGAATTTAACACCGAAGGAAGTCATTAGGCAAGAATGTTTGTGCGGGTGAAAAAAGTGGGCACATGAAAAAAGGGGGCACATTCATACGGGAAAACAATTTTAATATGAGGCAAGAAGTTGGTTAATAATTTGGATACCTGTTTGCTCTTTCTCATATGAGGCACTCAATGGGAAATTTTTAAACTTTGAATACTTACTTTGCTATTCAAAATACGTAATCATGTCCATGGATTTTTGACTAAATCTTCTCTGAAGGGCATTACACTTTTGTTGTTTTTCTTATAAACCTGCGTAAATGATTTCTATCGGCTTCAGGATTTTTTAAATTTCGAATATTTATTCTACGTCGCGATATACTTGTCGCAATTTTTTTAAAAGCGATCTTCATAAATGGCATTTAATAAATGTGTTAATAATAAAAATGTTATCGGAATGAATAATTTTCTTTATTGCGTTTATTATAAGAGAGCCAATGAGTAACACACTTTTAAATTAATTTTAGAAGACATTGTTTTATATAGTTTTTAGCATTTTCTGATAAGGCATTATTCGGGATTAAGTCGATGTAGTTAAAAGAACAGAAAGAAAATTGAAGCATATCCAAAGGTGCACAAAAATTACTACTTTAACGTGTATTGCATTATTTCCATCCCTTGTCGCTTGGCAACCTGTAATGTTTTTGAAAATGTACCAACAAACTTAATAGTTATTTTCACGCTGCCGCTATCGTAAATCGCTCTTATATGCATAGATACGTAGCATGAAAATGGCAAACAACATTCGTGTATTATTTTTCCCTGACGACGGAATGTAAATACTGTCATTTACATTCCTAGGAAAATCAAAAGAGTAAATCAAGATGATTTATCCCTAGTTACGCATATGTCAGTGTAAGTCTGATGTGTGTCAGTCAACTTATGTCAGAGTGACGGACGTCCACACTAAATCAAACATTTCATTTCTTGAGGAATTATGAGGAAATTTTCAATGGCAGCGTAAAAAATCTAATAAGCCACACGGAATGTATCGACTGTAAAACGTCTTTACATTCCTTGTGGCTTAAATAACTATTAAGTCATTAAGTCACATGAATGTAAAAGCGTGTTTCCATTCTAGGCAAGTGTGTACGAGCCGAGGCGAAGCCGAGGCTTGTCACTTGCCGAGGATGTTAACGGTCGATATATTCCGTGTTACTTATTACATTTTTCACGCTGGCGTTGAAAATTTCCTCATAATTCCTCAAGAAATGAAATGTTTGATTTAGTGTGGACGTCCGTCACTCTGACATAAGTTGACATATGCCAGACTTACATATGTCAATCTGACATATGCGTAACTAGCGTTACCTGATGCGAAAAATTAAACAAAAGGCTGATAACATCCTCGGCAAGATAATAAATCAACTTGATTTACTCTTTTGATTTTCCTAGGAATGTAAATGACAGTAGTTAAGTTCCGTCTTCAAGGAAAAATAATACACGAATGTTATGTGCCATTTTCATTCTACGTATCATGCATGTAAGAGCTATTTACGATAGCGGCAGCGTGAAAATAACATATAAAATTGGTATACAGTGAGCATTCTTAACTTTGAAAAAAGGTTTACATGATGTTCTACAATATACTATAACGATAGTTCCCAAAATACGTTTCTGAGCAATAAATATTTCGGTCATATCAGCCATATAAAATTATATTTATTTTGATAATGCTTACCACCCTGGCATATGACATACTCTCCTTCCATTCTTACTTGAAACAATAAAAAAAACTGTTAGTCATCCTGTAAAAGATACCGCACCTGCACAATTTGCGCTCGTTATCGTTTTACGGCTGTAGTGACCCCACTTAATTCCCTACCCAGATGTGCAATTCCATTGGCCAATGCTTGTGTTGACGACTGCAAGCGTTCGCACGAATTTATACAAGGCTCGGTCTCATGTTGTATCTCAAATAAATACTTTGCTTTGGTATACCATAAAAAGCGCTTTTTAAATATCTTCGGTACGCCGCCATTTTATTTCTTGCCTCAAGTGACTGTTTGATGACATTATAGAGATTGTGTATTCGAGAATAACGTCGTCTGGTATTTACGTTTACGATAAATTGACACTGCGCTTGCGCACAGGTGTTCAGATGTAACTGGGACGTTAATAACTTACCGCGTGTTATTTACGGAGGTTTTACGCTCAGGTACATATATGGAGGATAACGTCGTTCTATTACTTTTTCGTTCAAATCATATATCAATTGCGTCGATCTTTTGACAGGCCGTAAGTAACATTAGGAACGTACAAAATGCGCAAACTACTATTTCTCTGATGGAAATATGTTCTCGAAATTAATTCAAAGTGATGGTGTATATGAAACAAATGTAAGAGAATCTGAAAATGAAATTTGTGGCTCAGCCGGGATACGAACCCGGATCTCCCAATATCGCGTCAGGTGTTCTGCCAATTGAACTACCGAGACACCTATCAATTTCATTTTCGATGTTCGTGTTAAACGTTTTTGACAGGATGATACGGAGGACGTATTGGTTGTACGCAACACACCGTATCCCTCTCACGTTAATAATGTGGTGTCTTACGTGTTCTCTGATATACAAATGAAACAGATGGAAATATGTTCTCGAAATTAATTCAAAGTGATGGTGTATATGAAACAAATGTAAGAGAATCTGAAAATGAAATTTGTGGCTCAGCCGGGATACGAACCCGGATCTCCCAATATCGCGTCAGGTGTTCTGCCAATTGAACTACCGAGACACCTATCAATTTCATTTTCGATGTTCGTGTTAAACGTTTTTGACAGGATGATACGGAGGACGTATTGGTTGTACGCAACACACCGTATCCCTCTCACGTTAATAATGTGGTGTCTTACGTGTTCTCTGATATACAAATAAAACAGATGGAAATATGTTCTCGAAATTAATTCAAAGTGATGGTGTATATGAAACAAATGTAAGAGAATCTGAAAATGAAATTTGTGGCTCAGCCGGGATACGAACCCGGATCTCCCAATATCGCGTCAGGTGTTCTGCCAATTGAACTACCGAGACACCTATCAATTTCATTTTCGATGTTCGTGTTAAACGTTTTTGACAGGATGATACGGAGGACGTATTGGTTGTACGCAACACACCGTATCCCTCTCACGTTAATAATGTGGTGTCTTACGTGTTCTCTGATATACAAATGAAACAGATGGAAATATGTTCTCGAAATTAATTCAAAGTGATGGTGTATATGAAACAAATGTAAGAGAATCTGAAAATGAAATTTGTGGCTCAGCCGGGATACGAACCCGGATCTCCCAATATCGCGTCAGGTGTTCTGCCAATTGAACTACCGAGACACCTATCAATTTCATTTTCGATGTTCGTGTTAAACGTTATGTTACGATAACGATAATTATGTTATGATACGGTGTGTTGCGTACAACCAATACGTCCTCCGTATCATCCTGTCAAAAACGTTTAACACGAACATCGAAAATGAAATTGATAGGTGTCTCGGTAGTTCAATTGGCAGAACACCTGACGCGATATTGGGAGATCTGGGTTCGTATCCCGGCTGAGCCACAAATTTCATTTTCAGATTCTCTTACATTTGTTTCATATACACCATCACTTTGAATTAATTTCGAGAACATATTTCCATCTGTTTCATTTGTATATCAGAGAACACGTAAGACACCACATTATTAACGTGAGAGGGATACGGTGTGTTGCGTACAACCAATACGTCCTCCGTATCATCCTGTCAAAAACGTTTAACACGAACATCGAAAATGAAATTGATAGGTGTCTCGGTAGTTCAATTGGCAGAACACCTGACGCGATATTGGGAGATCCGGGTTCGTATCCCGGCTGAGCCACAAATTTCATTTTCAGATTCTCTTACATTTGTTTCATATACTATTTCTCTGGCTTTTTTCGTCATATAATGTAACGCAGTTAACGACGTTGTTGCTAGATTCAGGCCCAGTTGTTCATTTGACGGTTAACTTTTGGGTTAGCAAAACGCGTTTTACTTTAACCTGCAAAATAGACCTGGGTTAATCTTGTAGGTGTTGTTCAGTGTACAAATCCAGGTGACGTTAACCGGGATCTGCTAACCCATTTTTTTTAAAAGTTGGTACTGCCCGGTTATGTTCTGCGACCGTTTTACTCTACGTATTGTCGTTCTATGCCTGTTTAAACAATTGTTGTTTTGAGAAATTGATATATTTGTTTATGTGTGAACTGTTTTGCGCGTTTTTTAGATGAAACTTAAAAATGAGTTTGAGTACAGTTCCAGTTCGTGCAAAGAGTTTTACCGATGAAGAGGTCCAAATTTTAGTGCAGCTCGTTGGGAAATGAAAAAATATCATTGAAAATAAAAAGACGGACGTTGTAAGTCACAAAATAATCAGTTGGTGACTTTATATCACTCTCAATTTTGTCTAATAATAGAGTACCTAACAACATTTTTTGAAAGTCGGAAGCGTTGATGAAACCCCTCGTCGTTATAATAATTAAAGAGATCCCGTCTCATTTGGACCCGAGGAATTTTTCTTGGTCGACCTTCTCGTCTGTCCAGATTTGCCACAACTTCGATAACCAGCTCTTCATCAGATGACTCACTACTCGATAACCACATATTATCCTCGGCGTCCTCGCTACTACTACTGCTACTGCTACTACTTGAAGTATCCATTTCCATTTTTCCTAACGTTAAACTAGAAACGTCAACAAACCTATTGTCACACTGTCACAGTCGTCACTTTAAACTAAAACTTTTGGGTTAACCCGCCATACGGACACAGGTTAACTTTTGGATTAAATAAAACCCGTTTATGCCTTAACCGCGTACTGTGCAACGCGGTAACCCAAAACCCAAAATTTAACCGTTATTATTTGGTTTAACCCGACACTGAACAACCGGGCCTTAAAAACGCGCGATCTGTCGAATGTCGTTCATATAGTTACCTCAAGTTCATGAAGAGAAATTTGAATTACCCCATTATCAAACTAAGTTTACCAGGTGAGATTATCGTCAATGTTAATAACCACGAAACTAAATCATTTACGACCATTAATTAAGATTACACCATTAACCTTTGCAGGTTAATTTGTTTGCAAAGTTTTTTGGTAATTTAGTACGTCAAAATTAATTTTGTTACTCTTGCCGCATCCGAGAAACAGTGAATATTTCAGTGCAATATTACGCTCGAATAGACTCCTGTCGTATCTCCTGAAGGCAATTGTATATGGATATTATTGAGGCGTAATATTTTGTTGCTTGCGTATGCAGTCAAAATTAATGTTATTGCTTTTCCCGCTTCCTGGAGAAAGAGAATATTCCAGCGTAATAATAAGCTAGCATAGCCATCCACTGTATCTCCTGAAAATATAGGATAACGATATGATTCAGGCGGTGAATGTTGTTTTTAATTTGTTGCTAATTTGAGACGTCGAAATTAATTTCGTTGTTCGTGTTTTTTCTGAGGAACAGAATAACTACCCCTGTTATTATTGCCCATTTCCGGAAGAACAAGAGTTCATTGCCATATTAATTGATATTAAACTTAAACACTTTTGAAACTAGTAAGTTAGGTTGGATCCTTATTTCTAGACAGAGGTATTATTATTGTCAATTATAATATAATTCAAATAAATTAAAGGGCCAATCATAACAGGAATGAGTAAAATTGTGATTTCAACTGTACTTCATGGTTTTTTTTTAATTCTAATCTATTAATTATTTAATTCAAGAATTCTGTTTCCGTAAAATAATTTAAAAGTACCTATTAAAATTGATCCCCAGACAGCACAAAGGTGTCTTTAAGACGTCTTATAGACGTCCCATTATAGCTGTGCAAGACGTCTGTAAGACGTCCGTGGACGTCTTTTAGACGTCTTGAAGACGTCTTTTACACGTCATTTGTTACAAAAAAAGACGTCTTTACGACGTCTTTAAGATGTCTTACAAGCTGTATACAAGACGTCTTTAAGACATGTTTAAGATGTCTTACAAGCTCTATATAAGATGTCTTTAGGATGTCTTGCAACCTCTATATAAGACGTCTTAAAGACGTCTTTAAAATATATTGCAAGCTGTATGTAAGACGTCATTAAGACGTCTTTACGATGGATTGTTAGCCTAGGCCAAAATGAAAACACCTCAATTTTCAACCAGATATATTTTATTACTACACAATAAAATAATTTATATTATTGTAGATTGCATATATTATATAAATAATAATAATAATATTTTGAATAGACCTGAACGCTACATAAGTACATACAACAAAAGATATACATTATAAGTAATAAATGAATATAATAATAAAAATTAAACCATGAAATTTACATTATACACTATATATAATACATTTAACCCTAACTATAATACATAACTACTATTACGAATAACTAAATTATTTTTCATCATTGTGTCATCTGAAATAAATAAACTTGTTTTGAAAAAAGTTAAATTATGGTACATTATTTTCGCTTACGGATTTCTTCTTATCATTGGCAATTTTTCTATCGGAGGCCCTCTTTAGCCATGTTTGGATGGATTTCTCAGTGTTACTATGGCTGCCATTATCGATATTAGCCCTCTCTGCTGCTCCTGAAATTTAATTAAAGGATAATTTCAGATTGAAATATCTGAATTAATATTTTTTAAATTAAGTAAGTTATATAATTAATAACAATATTCGGTGTGCTTACGAATTATTAACTTCGCCATCGATAAATGATTAAATGGCATTTTTCCCTTCAATCCTAACCAACTATATTTTATGGCAGTATTGTTGGTAATCTGGGACATCATTGATCTTTTAACAATTTCATTTTCACACGGAATTTCGTTCGCATTTACAACTGGTACCTCTACGTCGTTCATAGATTCACAAAGACGAGCTCGTTTGGCGCGCATATAATATTTATTTAATTTCAGCTTACAATTATTCATTAAACTGTATGAAATATATAATATGTGAACTCACCTTGATTTACTGCACACACGACTACTACGGAGACACAAACGCAATGGAAATATGGAAATGAACAAATATGGTTACGCTGACGTTTACTCGACGGCGGTTCGTATAAGAGTCTTTTAGAAAAAAAAAGGGATGATTTCCGGGTACCTGCTATATACAATTGTCCTCTGGCCGAAGATTTCAAGTGTTCTGGGGATATCAATAACACATCTGGTGAAAAAGGTCAAAATTCCAACTACCTACAGTGCCCCGGTTTGTGAAATGTCCGTTATGCACTTTTACAAATAAATATATCTCAAGTATCCGACACATTAAAAATCTAAAAAACTGCAGTTACGACTTAACATAACTAATTTTAACTAAATATTTGATCAACTAATTAATTATATATACACGTATTATATAAATATTATTATTAAATATGCAAACATATAACACCGACTTAAAGACTTCCTAATTAGACAGTCCAAAAGTTATCTGAAAAAGGTGTCTTTATTAATGATGACCTGCCAAATTAAGAGGTTTTTAATAAGTTCCTCCATATGCGGACGTATAAAGAGGAATTTTATTGGTCAAGAAACATCCAGACTTCAATCAGACGTCTTAAAGACGTCTAAAACAAGACATCTTAAAGACGTTCAAAACAAGACATCTTAACGACGTCTCTTTTAGGTCTTCAGACGTCCAGACCACAATAAGATCTTTGCAAGACGTCTTTAAGACGTCGTGTGCTGTCTGGGTCGTTACATGCGGTAACACAATTTTTTATTTTTCTTGTAAAGTCAGGGTCCCCTTTAGTCTTGGTATGTATTTTAATATCATAATTTTATTTGTAGGGAATTACAGAATCCAATTGCCACTTTCATTCTAGAAAGAAAACTCTAATTTTTTAAATGAGAAAGTGTGGCAAATGATGATTACTTTCAGGTAATGAATTATATATGACGATAGTGCTATCTAATTTGTGACAGTTCACCACTTTTCGTTTATAGTCCATTTTCAAAGGATTTCAATGCACCACTTAAAAATAGAGAAAGTGAAAAGAGCGGCCGGGCATGTTCACAATTCATTTCTTAAAACGTCTCCGAATTCGAGCGGCCAGATTGTAACGAGATTGTCCTTTTAGGTCCCTGTATGGTGGCACCATTTTTAAAAATGACGTTTTATCAATTTACCCAGTCTCGCCTCCCCACGTACTCAACTCCATTACCCTGTCATTTTACGGAATCTCAAAGATGCGAGAAATCCGAACCTAAACTTTACGACGTATTTGGAGGTGGTCCGAGAAAAATTTCAATTTCGTAAAGGCCAACCGCTGGCCCAGCTTTATTATATCTACGGAAAATAAGAAGGGAAAAACACAAACGAGAGTCGTGGCGGATAAAATGAAGAGAGAAAAAGAGAAGGAGCAACAACAGAACTAATCATCGCCCGCCGCGATGGAACAGAGTCGCTATCGACGTAATTCTCCATACACGAGCAATTTCACTTTCACTTTGACGTTTTTTTCTTCTCATTTCTTCCCTTTCTTCTTATTTTTTACTCGGACGACCTCGGCGTTCATAATAGAAGGACGGTAGATATTCGTCCGCCGAGAGTGATTTTTTCACAATTAGTGTGCTTTTCCCTCTGGTTTACGAGCTTCTGGTGACAAATTCCTGTATTAAATAGAATTTCGATTCAAGACTATTATCGGAAAAGTATCAGCTTTACATAATCTTCGTTTTGAAGTGAAACTTCTTTGCGCACGTTGTATACATTGCGATGGGGTGTTGGTCGACAAACCGCGTCACGCCTGATGAGAGAAAAGCGGTGTTGCCAAAATGCGCGTACAGTGTACCTCTTCCATCGCGCCCGCGAACTGAGCCGATCGCCACATCGAGCAGAAATGTTTCCCCCGCCAAGCAACGCAGAGACGTCACACTCACAACTACAGGGTGACCGACGGAAACCTGACGTCTTTGGGATCGTTATTACATTGCCGGTAAGAGGAGTGAGAGCCTAATTACCAAGCATTAAGGTCTTCATTCGATGCCGTTTCAGCAGCGATGGAGCAGTGGACGCATCAGTCCATCCACTGTGTGGGGTTTGTGGGCATATACACGTGATTTCAGATACCCTCACAAAAAAGTCACAAGTGGTCAAGTCTGGTGATCTCGGGGGCCATGGAATGTCGCCGAAACGTGTAACTAGCCTTTGTGGAAACATGCCTCGAAGCACTTGCATAGACACAAGAGCAGTGTGTCCGGTGGCACCATCCTGTTGGAAAAAATATTTTCCAAATTCAGCTGCAATCTACGCAAGATTGTATACAAATGCGTCATACGCAAACATGCGATGTTCAAGCGTCCACTGCTCCATCGCTGCTGAAACGGCATCGAATGACGACCTTAATGCTTGGTGATTCGGCTTTCCACTCCTTCTACCAATAACCATCCCAAAGACGTCAGGTTCCCGTCGGTCACCCTGTATTACCGCGTGTCCGTGTTAATTTCAAGAAGCCGAGCGTAGCCGAAAAAAATAATACGGTGTTACCTGATGTTTCCGTGCGCTACCAGCGGACACGTGGCATCACCGGAGAACGCCCAGCTCGGCGAGTCGTGACGTACCGGGTGGATGGTCGGGTGGGGGGACAGTCCGATCAAGACAGACGCGGTAGACGTATTGCGGGGTATAATCCGTGTAATCGACTATCAGTTAACATCGTTGTGCTTCCAATTTAATTTATAATCGTTGTTAACTTGAACCGCACATAACTACAATAATATTAATAATTTTAGTTATTATTAATAATTATTGGCGTTAAATTTATTGTTAATAACTTTTTAATTAGATGTTTAAATTACTTGAAATGGTTATAGTTAGTGATATCTGACGTACTTTATAAGTGTACAAAAGATGGGCTCGATCGGTCGGGTAGTTTTTTACAAAATTCTATTTGTTTATCCCGTTTCTTGAAAAAATCTACATTTTCTAAGTCTAAGTCCTGTCAAGTCTGTTTTTCTAAATGGATCTTAACAAACTTGGGCTCATTCTCTTCGTAAAGACTTATGTTAACATTCTATGTAAAAAAACAATGTTTTTTTTTCATTGTTTATTTATAAAAAAGACTTAACACATATTTTAGGTTTTTTAGCTTATAAAAATTTACAATAAGTTGGTTGGTTTTTGTTCAAACTTTATGGCAATGATTTATTTGAAAAACCGTACCCCGATGGAAGTGGAAGGTGCTTTACGCGCATTCTGCCAGCCTTGAAATACCTATAGCGTTTTTCCATATGTTTTCGTATACGTTCTTGTACACGTTCTGGCTTTGGGAGGAAGTTTTTAAAATACTTAGTAGATATCTCGAAAAGTTTGAATCCAAAATATTTGTTAGTTACTTTAGTTACCGTAAGCCGATTGTGTCTTTTCTGGAATACGGTACGATTTCTAATGACCAACCGCGAAATGACCGTGATGAAAGAATGATTATAGAATAAATTACTGATAATGATAATATATAAGTGTTTACTATAATACTAAAGTCACTTCCATATCAAAAATTACCTTTATATATAATTAATGAAGAAATATATAAAATAACTGGAAAAAAATCTGTATAAATATTTCATTTGTATATCCGGTCTCTCTGTGTGTATGTGTGTGTGCATATGGCCAAAGAAGTTTCACTTCCACCGTCTGGTGCGACGCAGACTTTTAAATTTTTTAATAAACGAACGGTTTATCTTTTGTCTACCTAGAGCTACCTCCTAGCGAAGCCCTATGGTTACAGCATACCTATAGGCGTGACAATATGTTAAAATAGGTGTCATAAGTACCGAAGTTTAGACAAATAGGTAAAGAATGTTTCAAGGATCGGTTTTCGAACCTCTGCTGTATTCCGTGTATGTGGAAAACTTGAAGTGCGAGTTTGGCAACTCAGCACTTCACCTTTGCGTATGATATCGCACTGGAAGGTAAGGAAAAAGGAAAATTAGTGCAGGAAATTAAAAAGGCTATTATACTTATATTCCAAGAAATTAAAAATCAATATTACAAAAATGAAATCGATAATATTTGCCTAGGAAATAGGAGCATCGTTGATCTTAACATTAATAAAACTGTCTCACAATAAACATTTAGGTTTAGCAATTGATGAGTAGTTGAGTTAACAAAAACGTCCTGATAGAATATAGGGCACAACTAAGCCAAGGATCCCAATCATCTATGAGGTAATATTGTAAATGTTACCTCACATATAAAATAGTATATATTGTAAACATTGGATCTCCCAGAATTAGAACAATTTAAATTAATATATGAAATAGTAACCCAAACACAACAAATATACAAATAACACGTGCTCATCACATCAAGCTATCACAAAACCACTATGTGACTATGGGCCGTATTTATAGTTCTAAACTCAAGATGATCTTGGGTAAGAACGTCTCAAGCATAAGCTTTTGCTTATAATTTGTTTTGTTTTATAGTCATCTGTTCGGCAAAACTCGGGCGAGACTGTCACAAGTGGTATGTTTCTATAGTTTATCTCAACTCCTGTCAAATTTTGAAAGAAATTTGTCATTGCGCTCATTACGGCTGTTCAGTAAAAGAATCATCATGAACAAAGGGCGGATAAAATGCAAAATGCATTTTTTGCATTATTTGCATTTTCTTCGTTTTTTTCTTCAAATTTGCATTTTTTTTTCAACCGTGCATATTTTGCATTTTTCTTTACAATCTGCTGGATATTTAGAAAAACAATGTACTGATGAGTGACAAATCAACTTATTGACAATATAAGTTATAACTGGAACTGTAATCAAGTACCTTTACTATCTGGCAGTGGTTCATTTTCATAAGGGTTGTTTTTACCTGGGTAGTCTAATAGGAGGAGGATGTGCTTAATGACATATTATACTTACTCAAAATTCGTAGAAAGGCTTATTTTGATCGCGGGGCAGGGTTAGCTGTTAGTGTTAGTGTGTTTCTTAATCCTCTCCGGCCATTGTACCGGTTTTAGGACCAGCTTGATGTTCTTCCAATTTGTCACTACCTTTAGATAAGTTAAATTCAACGGTTGTTCTGTAAAGTTAAAAATGCCCAAGACAACTTTAATTGAAGTGTGGATTAAACCTTATAGTGAGCTGAAGTGGGATGGTGACAAATTATTTTGCACAGCATGTTCGAAAATAGTAAGTACATAGAAAGCAATAACTACCTAGATTAATTTAACTGAATTAATACTCAATAACTTAGTATCTTTATAACTTAATTTAATTAACTGAATTAGTATTTCATTTACTTGCTTACAATATTCCAATTATGGCAATTATTTTGAGTGGATATCTACGTAGATATCAATTAATGTGGCCATTCATAAATTACCTGACGCATTTTTACACTTTTTACTTTATCAAAGAATTGTGAATGGCCCCTATATAAGTCAAAACTGCTGAATTTATTTTACTTTCAATTTTAAGTCCTATTCTTCTTTTAAAATTAAGAAACAAAACATATTTTAACAGTACTTTCTTCATATTTAGATCCATGCTGCAAAAAAATTCATCGTGGAGCAACATGTGAAGAGTGGAAAGCATATCGCAAGTTTGAATAAATCGAAACAAGGCGCTAAACAACATCAAACTCTACCGTCCTGTTTACAGAAAAAGTTAAAAAATGATCCACAGAAGCAGTTCAATGAAAAACTTTGTAAGGCTATGGTGGCGGCCAATATTCCATTGAAAAAATTAAATAATTTTCATTTAAAATCATTGCTGAAAGAATTTTGTTCATTTAATATTCCGGATGAATCTACTTTAAGGAAATCGAGTGTTGATGCAATCTACACCGACACGATAGCGACTATAAAAAATATTATATGCGAGAATTACTTCTATGTTATTGTTGATGAAACGATTGATTCGACTGGAAGATATATTGCACATTTATTAATAGGAGTTTTAGAAGAAAACACTCCATCCAGATCATTTTTAATTTCTTCAAAACAACTTGACAAAACAAATAACTTAACAATCACCAGATTTGTTCAAGATTCTTTGAGTAATTTTTTTTTACCAAATACTGTTCCATTTGAGCAACTCATTTTGTTTTTATCTGATGCTGCCCCATATATGACTAAGGCTGGTAAGAATTTAAAAATTTTTTACCCAAATCTAATTCACGTTACTTGTTTAGCTCATGCCATTAACAGAGTCGCAGAATTAATAAGAAACCAATTTTCTATTGTTAACGACTTGATAGGTTATATGAAGAAGGTATTTATTAAGTGTCCATCGCGAATTCAGTTTTATAGAGAAAGACTTCCGGGAGTTCAACTGCCGCCAAGACCTGTCATAACTAGATGGGGAACATGGCTTGATGCAGCAATGTTTTATGCCGAACACTACGATGAAATAAAGGAAGTTATTACCGATTTGCATGATTCCTCTTCTGCGGCTCTTTTAAAATGTCAAGAAATATTTAAAAATTCGACTCTCCACAATAAACTCTTATTTATAAAAACTAATTATTCTTTTGTTTCTAAAACTATGGTTCAATTGCAAAATACATGTATGACTCTGGTTCAAGCAGTTCAATTATTAAATGTTTTTGAAGCGGAATGTAAAAAGGTAGATGGAAACATTGGAAAGTTAGTTTTGTCCAAATTTTCCAGTACTATACAAGCTAACGAAGGATTTTCTGTGTTAAAAACTGTTGCACTAATGTTTACGGGCGACTTTAATTGTATAATTGATGTAAAACCAAATATTGTACATACATTAAAATACGCTCCTCTTACGTCAGTAGATGTAGAACGAACTTTCTCTATTTTCAAACATATGTTTACTGATAGAAGACAATCTTTTCTTATTGAAAACTTTGAAAAACATATAATTATAAATGCATTTTGTGCCAGCATTAATGAATGAAAAATGAATTATTATTTTGTAGTCTGTTTTTTTCCTATTTCTTTTATATATCTATGTACCTATACATAATATAATATATGTAGTATTGAAACTAAATTTTGGTTTGTAATAAAATCAGATACATTTTAAACAACAGTATTCTTTTTCCTTAATCCAGGACGATCTAAACGAAAAAAAAAAACGTTTTTTAAGCATTTGCATTTTTTACCAAATTTTATGCATTCCTTGCATTATTTTGAAATTTTCGTGCATTTTTTTGAAATTTTCGTGCATTTTAATGCGCATTTTTTTAAACTATTCACGTGCATTTTTTCCGCCCTTTGATCATGAATAAGGCTAACTATACCGAAACAGAAAAAATATTCTGGATTGGTATATGAGTTCTATCAATAACTCTTGCAACACAATGAAACCCGTAAATTTGGTTAAAACTAGCAATTAAATTTCGTTGTTCCTTTTCATTAAAAGAAAATTTGACATAATTTGCCGTACTTTTAGCCAATAACACAGATACCCTTTTTACTATCTGTGATACTGTTGCTTGGCTGACACTTTGTAAATTACCATCAACCGTCTGTAATTAATACAACTATAATTATACTTTCAAACATCACTACTAATAATTTTTAACATTACTTACTTCGAAGTTTCCTGTAGTATACAATCGTAACGTTATCAGTAGTGCCAGTGGAGAAATTGGAAGTCCGCGGTTATTAATTTTTGAAGACCGTCAATTACCAAAGGAAGTTTGGTTAGTAATATCAATTACAGTTTTTTTGCTAAAACGATATCGCCTTTCAAATTCTCAATCTCGGAAGTATTCCAAAGAGTTATTTCTATTCCTTATGTAACGTTTCGTTAAACGTCTTCTTTGGTTTTGTTCAATACCTTCTTCAACATTTACTAAATGCTCAAAAAAATCTTCCATTACATTCCAGGAGGTCTGGTTTACAAATTAAACTTTATAATATTTCTTTTGGATGGGAGTGAAATTTTCATGTCAATGTCACTTATATAAGTAAGACTCATGTACGGGTTTGAGGTGACTCAAACTTATCCCAGACTTGAGTTGAACTTGACACTGAAGTTCGTTTTATAAAATAAAATTTGAGAACTTGAGTCAGACTCAACTTGGGACAAACTCAAGTGGCGACTATAAATACGGCCCTATATGATCTAGTATATTGAACAATATTAATTTAATAACTTGTCAGGTAAATAGGAAGACCATGAATAGAACTTATAACATATAACATTTACTGATGTGTTCATATCGAAATTTTCGACTTATAAAAGGTTACCAATTAAAATACTATAATAAGTTACGTTACACTATTAAAAATTGAAATATTTGTTTTGGGTAATGAAAAATATACACACAAAACCTACAACTTTGTAGAATACAAATTTCAGAATTGGTTGGACGCGCATTAAGGCCCGAAATTAAAACACTCGTGGTCATTTTAGTTTTAATAGCTGTTGTGCTTAATATTACAATGAAATAATTTTACTATCAAACTTCAACAAATAGTGAAATGTTCGCTGGAATACATCCGTTTTACAAATCTGTCGATATTTCATGTTCGATATTTTATAAAGCGGATGTTTTTTTTTGCGCCAGGTGGCTAATATTGACAACAATCAATCAAGTTTATAATTGCGAATTTAATTTTCGTTGTTTATCTCAAAGGCTCGCACCATATATCATGTATTAACTCGCCTGCCCGAACATTGTTTGTCTTTAATTTTACGAGTTTTCAGTATCTCCACGAAACTCTCCTAATGCAACGTATCATTCCTTATTCCACTCGGTTAAAATTCTTTAACATTTGAAAATTCGCACCTTGGTTTAACCGTTCCACGATATAGTTGCCTGATTGATGCGAAGATTATTTAAATAGCAAACAATTTTAATTCCAACTGGAGTAGAAATCCAATGCGAGACGTCAACCCGTGTCATTTGTTTTGAAGTATTATTTTGATTTATGGCTACGTATAATACGGAAAAGTCTTTTAACAGGAAACGTCCCGACCATACAAATGTCCGTTATCATATCGAAACGTTTCTTTTTATGTCCCATAAATGCTCTACTGGAGCCATTTTTCATTATTATGCCTTATTTCGTGTCGGAATATTAAGAATTTTCTCCATAGAAACTCCCCGGGAAAACAATGCCGAACGTTAATTTCGCCGGGGACACACATGCGGACATTTCGCCTATTACAGATATTTGACTTCACATCGGCATAGGAATGTTACATAGAGAATAGATTATTGCTAGTCTTCAGTTTAGTTATGGTGATGTTTAGTAATAAAGTAAACAGGAAGATGAAAACGTTTTGTAAATGAGAAGATAAGAATATTAGGTAACCAAAAAGCTAATAGCTATGTGATTGTTAACATAACTATGCCAACAAAACAAATATATTTGTTTCCACTAAATTTCGAGAAAAGAAGGAAACCTTAAAACTTCCTTTCAATAGGACGT
Source organism: Cryptocephalus moraei (assembly GCA_946251905.1). Classification (NCBI taxonomy): domain Eukaryota; kingdom Metazoa; phylum Arthropoda; class Insecta; order Coleoptera; family Chrysomelidae; genus Cryptocephalus; species Cryptocephalus moraei. The sequence continues at coordinate 28,625,992 of OX276454.1, forward strand.
TCTATATAATATTATATAATTGAATGCCAGTATTGTTTTGTTGCAAAATTTTGTAGCAACGACGATACCACATTGGATATAGTCACGTTTTTAACGAAAATGTGTACGAAATAACTTACACTACGTGAAGTGTCTTAACTAATATGTTTTCACAAAGAAACTAACACTTCATACCCAATTTAGTGTCCCACAGTTATTTATTTGTTTATTATTAACCGGACCTCCCATTTATTTATTAATTTTTAAGAATCAATTATAATTATAAACTAATTTAATTTGTAGCAGATATTCGTTATATAGTTTTTAAAACATTATTTGAATAGAAAGTGCAAAGTATTGTAACGTTATACATGGCTCAATAAATATGTTTACTAGTACTTATTGGTAGTAAATTATTTACAATGAGATTCTCATAAACATATGTTGAACGAAAGTGTGCAATGATCTGTAGAGAGTGGACTGTATGTAGATATCTCTCGTAACTCGTGGGTGGCTGCGGAGATAAATCTTGTCTCCAGGTTGTAAGGCTGAAGACGTTCTTGTAGGCGGAGATCAGGGCGTGACGTGATCTCTTTGAAGTTCTTGGAGTTCTTGTAGGCGGAGATCAGGGCGTGACGTGATTTCTTGAAATTCTTGAAGTTCTTGTAGTTTGGAGAGAGGGCGTGACGTACTTCTCCGGGTTGGATCTGAGGGCGTATCGTGCAGATCCGGGGGTTGAGGTTCTAGTAGTGTGGAGAGAGGGCGTGACGTACTCTCTGGGTTGAAGTTTGTTAGGTTTTGGGTTGTCGGGTTAAGTGGCGTGAAGAAAGATCACAACATACTGTCGTTTTGAGCATAGTAGGGTTACTAATTTATTGTACCAAATTTCAGGGTTTTTATACAGATAAATTTTACATTGGTTAAATGATATATTATTTGTTTTGTTACCTTGCACTAGACTGACCTTCCCGAGAATCGTTTGTTATCAAGTCACCTAGTCGTCGTGTTATGCTTAGTCAGCTGGGTATGGCAAATCGAACTTGACCGGTCCACGTTTAATCATAATTGTTTTCCTCTAGTAACGTGAAATAGTCGCTCGTGTTATTAATTCGTGTGCGATCGTAAAAACAATCCAATAATATTGTTCATACTTATCCTCGCTCTTAATTATGAATTGTTTTTCTGTTTTGTATTAATTTCAATGATTAAATTACGTAAAAAAGTTCCCTAAATCCGGTTACAATAAATTATGATTTCTTCACCTAAAATTCCCTTAAATAATGTTGACGCTAGCGTCAACATATGTATTGTACGGTTGTTCTCGCAATTTTGAACTCGTACTTAAGTATAAAAATATATTGTTTTCACGTACAAATTATTGTTGTTCTTCTATTTACTGAAACAGTCCAAGACACTAGAAAAGTCATCAGAATTTTCAATTGCAAAGTGAAGCACCATTAATAAATTTATTATTTTTTCATTCGAAGTTACCCAGGTGTATCAAGGTACGCCGACTATGTTTTGCGAAAATATCTAAAGTAGTTTAGTAGTTTCTTAGGCATTGACAAAATTTAAAAAAAAAAACTAATCTCGTGTGTCGAAAATAAATAGAAAACAGCTCTGTTTTATTAGTCGTGAAACACCCTTTATATCTGAAATATCTAATGGAGGCAATGCTAATAACTTTATCAAAATAATTTACGGTACGTGCTTCTAATAGCCTACGTGTATGTACATATATCCTACTAAAGTATTTTTAAAATTTACATCAGATTAGGGAACTTATATAATTTTACGTCGCCCCATAAACCTAAATGTATTTTCTACTTACTTTCTTAAGTACTGGATTGCGTTAATTTCATTACCGGCTCAGTTTTTCATACGATACTTACGTAGCAACGACCGTCTTCCTTTTCTTTGTATTTTTAATCTCGACAGGACGCTAAATTAGCTAAAAAGCTTCTCGTCTGCCAGGCGAACAAAGGAATAGAGAAACTTCACTTCTTCGGACCGAAGTGAAATCCATTCACCCTCTTCCTCGTAGTATCTATCTCTCGTCTTTTAACGCTACCACTTCAGACGACCTACTTAATCTAAAGTTCGAGATTGTAATTTTCCCGGGCGACACCTGGCGCGGGACTTCCGACTCCCACAGGATAACGTATCATCTGGACCATGGTCACGCTCAATTATTTAGGGATACTGATGGCGACGGAGGAGAAGATGAAAACGGAGGTCGGGGAGGCGTTTCCGTTCTGATTTCCAAGGATTTTCTTGGATGGATTTTTTACTGCTTGTGTGTAGCGTTTTCGGTGTGACTTTTGGAAACGGCAAAAAACACAAATTGAGAGGCTTTCAATCGAAAGTGTGCCATAAAATGAAATTGAGAGTTCGATGAAAAGTTCTCCAGTTTGACCTGGGAAGCTTTGGTTATTATTAAATGCGTAGAACTCTCATTTTGAGGGCTCATGTCCCAGTCGGAAACGTCTTTACACGCAATTTCTTTAAAAATTGACTAATTTTGATGCGGTTTTCACTGAACTACTAGAAAATTGTTCTCTTTGGGGTTATCTGAAAATTAATTTTTTGTCAAGAGTAAACTGTAGTTATCGTAACAGTTTATACAATGAAATGCAATTAACCATTTTCGCAAATTAATCATGCACTTAAATATGCGATTGTTTGTTATAAAAATGCGTTAATAAGCATGTAAAGTGCAAAATAGGAAATACATTTTTTTCATCCGCGAAGAGTCGCCCTCACGCGGCTCAATTCCTAAACGTCACCTCTGCATTCGAACGGAACGTCGAAGTCGAAAAAAGTCGAAGAAGTGTAGAGAACGTCGTGTTATTAATTTCACTAGCCCGCTCCGCTTGCCTGTCGTGAGCCCTCTTAAGTTTTACGATATGTACACTTAAAGAAATGTGTCGATGAGACGAAAGATATTATGAGAAGAAACATTAATTTCTATTGTTCAAGTAGTATCTGTTTAAATTGGTTAGGTTAGGTTTTAGGTTGGACTTCAATATAATCGCAAATTTTACTTTAGTGCCTTTATAAGACGATTATTTCGTTTAGCACCAGCTGCAAAAATTGGCTTCAATTTTTAATAAACAAAATTTAAAAAAAAAACTCAAAAATATCTAATTTTTGTATTTCATCATTTTTCCTTTTCAAATTTATCATTTTAGAGAGACGATCAAAATAGAAAGAAAAAGAGACGTTATTGTATTTGCACAGAATATTATCAATTACATGTGGAAAAATAATTACGGTACCTATTAACAATGCCAAAATTGTAGTAAAGTTCAAAAAAATAAAAACAATACATTTTTAGGAATTTCCTGTGGTAATTATAACATACATAGGACCTTTCAGTTTTGACCTAAAGTACTTTTTGACACAATAAATCAATAGGCCGATTTCAACAACATCTGTCTGATAGTTCTTGTACAATAATTTCGCAATCCAGATTTAAAAACAAAAATGCATTTTTTTAATATACTAAGCCTATAAAGTTTCTGATTAGTACTTGAAAATGTAACTATATATATACATCTTCAAAATGTATTTTAAAAAAATACATTACTCTGATAACGGAAGAACCTGAACGTACATCAACGTCAAGCGTACTTGCAATAACTTGCTTTGAAGAAATATTAATTTATTTCGGTTTGTTAATGTTATATATTTTTTATAATACTTCATTACAAATCATATTTTGTATTACATATTCCATTTCATCTTATTTCTTAGAGTAATTGTTATACCTCTACTACCATATTATTTATTAGTATACTAACTGATTGCCCGTCGTTGCTCAGTTATTTATTTCTACAAAATTCTGTGTTTTGGGTTCAGAACATTTTACGCAGTTTTCGGCATGTTAATTATTCTTCGTCTTCTTCACGTTACTGATGCCCACGATATTATCTTTTGCGAGAGTCTCGTCTCGTCTCGTTTTCGAGACGAGACTCGAGACGATATTTTAAATTTTTATTGCGAGACAAGACGAGACTTTCAAAAAGTCTCGTCTCGAGTCTCGCACGAGAGTATCGCAAAAGTCTCGAAGTATCGCAGATAAAAATGGAAAATAGTAATTAATTATTTTAATTATCGCGAATGTTATTGAAACGCATTTTTAAAGCCGCATAATAGCGAGCAGTTTCTGTAAGTAAATAATTGTAAATTAAGTTAGATTTTGATTGAATTGTGGTAAAAGTCTTAGAAATACAAATATTCACAACATTTTTACGTTGGATAAAACAATTTTTTTTTCTGTAAGTGGAAAAAAGTTTGACATTCTATCCCTGTTGACAGAGTTTTTTTGTTAAGCTTTACGATTATTAGTTTTTAATATGTATCTCTACGACAATTTATTTTATACTCACCGACCTCTGGAGATCATCTACCTATTTCTCACCCGACTTCTCATGTTATAATCGACCTATTATAATAATAGGTTTATTTCAGTTCTTGTCGAAAAAGCAAATTTGAAAAGCATTTCGATATAATTGAGGAGCAAGGAGGAACCGGATGTAATAAAACGGCAAAATGCAAGATATTGTTAGATACCTACCCTTACTATTACAAGAGATGCCTACCCTTACTATAACAGTTGGTCTCTTACTCAACAAACTAAATATTGCGTAATGTACATCTGATTATTTTTCTTTCAAATTCTTTTAGCGAAACAAGTTGGTGCCTCATCCTTTATTAATTTTATGTTTAATTGATTATTATTCTTTTAAAAGCCATTTCAGCGATATTGTAAATGTTGTTATAGGACAAACTGATAGTTTAAGTATACGTAAAAGCTTCATTTATTTAAAACTAAGATTTAGCCAAATAAATAATACATCGACAATATAGAGAATACACATGTCCTAAAACAACATACGCGACGCTCGTCGCAAACTCACCCCCTCTTGGCTCTTTTGCTCCTCCTTTCTAAATGTTTATAGAATTTAACAAATAAGAAGGACTCTTGGAGATTTTGACCAACTAAAGATTATGAAATAGTCACTCCCATTTTTCAAAGGAGAGTAATTATTGTAGAAACGCTATAGACTTGCAATTCGACTTTCAATCATTCAACACATTTTCTACTCTTGCTCCTAGACTTATATTTTGAACTTGTCATCGCGAAGATATTAGTTATGTTGTGACGAGGTTTGGCTCGAGAGGCAGCAGTGTCGTCGGCGACACGAAGACTCTCAGCTGGAAGGTTACGTCACTTGTTGAATTGGCGCTATTTGCGGAGTTTCGGAGTTTTAAAGTCGGTTTTTCGGTTTTGCTCGGGCGCCAGATTTTTTAAGGGTTTACTCCCTAAAGCCACGGTTTAGTTTATACTCAGGAGAATGCCAGGATGTCCGTGAAAATAAAACACACAATTCGGAAAACAAATAAAACTAATTTATTATAGAAAACGGCATCAAAGTAAATATAGACAACATATTAGAGAAATGGAAGCATCGGCAACGGTGCAATAACTAAATATTTAACGGTTTCTACAGAAAAGCGGCATCTATGTACAATCTTCCCTAATTCTACGAAAAGCGGATAGATCCGACAACTATGTACATCGGAAATACGTGGGTGGTTTCGGTCTTACGAAGCGGTCAGGCAAAAATGCACGATGCGGTTATAAAAGGGGGGGTAGTGCATAGCGGTCTAGCTAATCTAGTAGATGACATGCCTATTCGCAATAGAAGAGCTAGTTACGTGCAACGGTTAAGCAAGTGTTACGAAGCGGTGAGAACGGGGCAAGCATTATAGGTGAAAATCTAGCAAGCGGGGTTTAACTATATTTAGTAAGGAACGGTTATGCAATGCGGCGGAGTTTAATTCGAAATATTAATTAGAAATTAATTAGAAAAGCAGCGGTCGCGAATTACGTCAGGGAAACCAGGCATAATCGGTACTCCAGGCGCCGATTCGATAATAAGGCGAACGGGGCCCTGCGGGTAGTCGAGACAACCGGGAATTCGTTGGATCGTGTTCAGGGAGGCCACCCCGAGTATCACCCTGGGGAGCACCTACCCAAACAGCCCGAATTGATCCTCCCGAGTATCACCCTAGGAAGAGTCAGTTCGTTGGCCTAATCCAACGGGAACGGCAGGGAAGCGGGTGGGGTCGTATTCAGGGAGGCCACCCCGAGTATCACCCTTGGGAGCACCTACCCAAACGGCCTAAATTGATCTTCCCGAGTATCACCCTGGGAAGAGTCAATCCCGGTACAGGCCATCTCGACACTTTACCTTTAAGGTAATAAATGTTAATGCGCCAACTCAACACTACAGAAAACAGGTAGTCGCAACTAGTGGCCTTAACTGACAGGCCAAGTCGACACTAAGACCTTGAACGCCTTAAACCGATTAACACAATTTTCTAGATACAATATACAATACACAATAGCTTTTCTACACATTTTACAGCAAATTCTGATGATGCCTATTAGGCTTAGTGAGTACAAGTTTGATCATTGCCCCATTACATTACATGTTTGATCCTTGCCCTCTTGCGTGTCCAACGTACTTTCGAGCGTATCACATGACGTTCACGTATCAGAAAGCTTCACGAAACTTGTCTGACCCACCTGAAATCGAAATGTAGCCTTCAGATACAACTCGGTGTCGAGATGGTCAATTATCGTCCTACCTAGTGAGGGACAATAAAGTGTCGAGATGGCTATGCCGTGGTGTCGAGTTGGCCTGTCGGCGTAGGGTGCTCAGTGTCGAGCTGGCGTATTAGGGTTTATAACATCTTCCTACCTAGGGGTAATAAAGTGCCGAGATGGCGTCCGCCCGTCAATCCAATAGCCTGACCCAACGGGACGGTAGGGAAGGGGCGGTCGAAATTCCCTAACAGACACTTTACCTTGAACGGTCGGCTCCTGGTTCCCCGGTCGGTCGGTTCGGAACGGCAACGCGGCGTACGGCGGGATCGGAACACGTGTGCTAGTCGGACCACCTGCGGCTTGGTGGAAGACGGTCGGAGCACTTTTGATAATTTTCGATATTTTTCTCTCGTATTTAGAGCTCCCGGGTAAATAATTTTGTGTAGTTTGCGGCTCGTAGATTAGAGAGACAACTGGTGGTCTTTTGTTTAAACTTGGTCTCGGATTTTGCAGGTGTTACGGCGGAAATACAATTTTTATTTATTTGAATTTACGGAATTTCCGCAAATGGTAACAGATGGAGACAAGGGTTCTAGCCACGGAAAAATAGGCTTCGTTACAATGTTATACCATCGTTAATAAACTAGTTAAGTAAAACGTTGTTTCTGTGCGTGCGTGTGAGAACTGCCCATAAGATCCTGATAAACTCTCTCGTGTTTGGGATACACGTACAAATTAATCCCTAGTGTCAGAAGAACGTACAACAATATGCACTAAATCGCAAGATTTTGCGAGACTTTTGCGAGACTCTCGCGCGAGACATGAGACGAGACGAGAATTTTATTGCGAGGCGAGACTCGAGACGAGACTTTCAACTTTTTTTGCCAGACAAGGCGAGATTTTTCAAAGTCTCGTCTCGTCTGGTTTCATGGGCAACACTACTTCACGTGCTGTCTTTATGTTTTTTTTCTGACTGGAGCTTAGCGACCACAATAATCTCGAAATCATCTTTATATAATTTTCGTGATGTTGAAAAAAAAAACAATTTTTTTTATTTTCAAACTTGGTTTATAACAATTTGGCAAATGAGATTGTGTACGCATATTATGCTGTTTTGTTTATTATTGCCAAAATTAACTAAAACCAAACCTTTATTACGAAGATGTCATGAAATTCCTAACGGCTCTTGGCGTAATCGAGAACAAATAACTAAAATCATAATTTTAAAGTTGGATTCTCTTAAATTACGTCATTGAAAATGTGATAACATTTTAAGTAACTATTGATGATGACACACGAAAACCAGTAATGATGTAAAAAGTGTAAGCGTATATATCTAGTGTTCCATTGTTAGCGCCGTTGTCCTAGCAACCACCCTGAGAAAGAGGAACGCACGCACGATGTGTCTGTGGGTTTGGTTCGCTTGACAGCGTCGAGAGCGAACGTATGTAAATCTAATGTAAATCAACGGTACGAATAAACGGTTATGAAGTGAAGTCGGCCATCAATCCACCCCGAAGCAACGTTACAGATTTCAGAAGTGGGATTCTTATCCGGGTTAATAAGAAGTGAAGATTCTTAACCCAAGTTAAAACGCCGAAAGTGAGAGGTATCAAGTTAAGTGTCGAAAGTCACGGGAAATTTCGAGAGTCACGGCTGTGTGCAAATAAGTGACTTGAACGGAAGGCTGTGTGCAAATAAGTGACTTGAACGGAAGGCTGTGTGCAAATAAGTGGCTTGGACGGACGGCTGTGGAAAGACAGGTGACGGGTTTCGTGGGTGGTGACAACGAACCGAGCGGTGAAATGGGGGCAGAAAAGAACGATCCAAACACCTTTAAATTAGCGGTACTGAAGGGGTTCGCAAGAATAGCCGGGGTGAGTGTGTCTGGAACGATGGCGGAAATAATTGCGCTGCTGGACCAAGCTGACTCGACGAGAAAATGGATGAGGACGACTAGGGAAGAAGGCGAAAGCGACGACGCATCAGAAGAGGAGGTCAATGCAGAAAACATATTGTATTGTATACTTCTTAGTTTTGTTGTAAATGATGTAGAGCCGTTAGGCCGGGGCGACCTATTGTCAGGATTGGCCGAACTGTAAGCGTATATATCTAGTGTTCCATTGTTAGCGCCGTTATCCTAGCAACCACCCTGAGAAATAGGAACGCACGCACGATGTGTCAGTGGGTTTGGTTCGCTTGACAGCGTCGAGAGCGAACGTATGTAAATCTAATGTAAATCAACGGTACGAATAAACGGTTATGAAGTGAAGTCGGCCATCAATCCACCCCGAAGCAACCTTACAAAAGTGATTACATTCGATTTATTGAGTTCAGTGCTATCGAACTAATTCTATTTAAATAAAGTCATATAGTTTGCTGGGCACACTTGCTAAACACAAAATCTTCTCCTTTTTTAAAATGCTTACAAATCATATCTGAAGAGTTATACAAAAAGTCTGCAGTCTTAATCAATTTTCCCCAATTTTATTTATGCTATTTTTGGTAATAATGCATTTCATTTTTTAAATTGAATTTATTTTCCGCATTTACATTAAGACTACGTAACAACAGCTCCTCATATAAATTCCTCACTGTAATATCCATTGGAATTGTAAATTAGATTGATAATTCCCGAAACTTATCGATTCATGAATTACTGGAAGGTGTTTCACAAATTAGAATATATCGGCTTGAATTATTCAATAGGGTTTTCAGATTATTAGAATATTTGAGCGAAACAAAAGAGGGACTATCTGCTTCTTGTTTGAAAGCGGAGACGGTATTCGGTTATTGAATTCTATAAACCGTTTTTTCGGCTGGCGGACGAAAGAAGAGATAACGAGGAATATTATTGAATCAGTGAATCTGTCGGCAATTTCGAATATTGACTTTTATTTTTGGAATAAATGATGGATTTCATTCAGTCTGCAATTACCGTAAAAATCGGAAAGATGTTCAGAACTAGTATCGTATTAGACTCATAGTAATCAAAATGGCTTTTTCCCGTTATCAACTCTGTAATTTTTTTTTTCGCAAGTTATGTTGTTTGTCCTGTGCCATTTCAATTTCTTTTTTCTTTATGACAAATCCTATGTCATTTCTCGTGATTTTTCGAAATTCGATGTATTTTTTTAGATTTATTAGTCGTTTTAAACATTACTCGCCCCTATTAGTAGTGATAACATTATCACTATTGCCCAGTGGTATATTCCGAACCTCAAATATTACCTGAATATGTGCATTATTACACTTTTTCCTAAGTAAACCGTTCCATGTAGTTTTGATAAATTAGCTGTATCTGGCATGAATGATAAGATTCGCAATTTCAAAATAAAATTCGCTACGTAACCTAAAGCCTGTTCGATCGTATTCATAGTGGGTATAAAAAGAGTTACCCAGTTCCATCAAATTCCGCTACATCAACCGACGTAATGTCGGCCCGAAAATCTGGAAATCTCTCCTCTCCGTTTTTACAATGAAGCAAAGATTCTGGAATCTCGTCGATCTCCGATCCGGGGTTTGGGATTTCCGATAATATCCCCGCCAAGGGGAGGAGATTATTACTACATGCCTTCGCTAATATAATTTGGAAGTGCTTTCGCTTATAGAACACGTAATGATATTACTGAAAAGGTAATTTCGAGGAAAACTGCGAGGGAGGTTACAAGATAGGGTTCGAATCCTCGGCGTCGTTATATGTTTTGAATTTCCTCCCGGTGGAAAATTTACCGCAGCAGAGTGTAACTGTGAAAGGTGTCTTTTTTTTTTCTCGTAACTACATACATATTTCGTTCTGTGACCATTTTTCCAAAGTTGCTTAAAGATATTACTTAAGAACGAGCACTACCACATAAGACATGAATTCATTCTTCTCCTCATGTAGTGATAATTACGTTGAAACATGGTAAAAGTACCTATTGTTTCGTTCAAACCAAAATACGGTGAAAATGTAATTGCTATCCACACGGGGGAATGTGTGAGTGCGAAAGAGAACGTGTGAACATTGCACATGCGCATTAGAACGATACGACAGGTACGTTTCGACTTCGGTTTGCACATAATACTGAATCATATTTTGTTTGAACAGTTTGGCTTTATGCATTTCAGTTAAAAGTTTAATAGTTGTTGTAGTAGCAGTTAACAAAGTTGGTTTAATGGCGAAATATTTTCATGGACAAATAATTATGAGAAATTCTAACTAAAGTATTACGCTTATAACACGAAGCGCAACTTCTGTAACAGGTTGAGTTTATGGACCAAGTAAATGCTAATTATTCCTGAGTTTTACTATATGCAAAAACAAAAACTTTTTAACAACTTTATATGTTTAAAATATATAACAACCAATTCAAACTATCTGAATTTTCTATGTAGCCAATGAATTAGGTAGATTAAATAATGTTAGAAAGAGTTTCGGAGCTCATTTAAACTCAAGATGCAATAATAGCTTTTGAAAACGTCACATGTTGAAAAACAAAAAGAAGGTTAAATTGAAGACTTCAGAAAGTTATGTAGAAAGTTGTGAAGCGGATTAATAATTATAGAATTAATATGTTAATAAAAAATATGTCATAAATAATCTTGAAAATCTGAAAGCTGTTTAAGAAGGATGAGGTCAATAAGCCCAGTACCATAGCGAATTTAACATTTATGTTTGTATTAATTGTTTTGATAACATCTAATATTACTGTTATAAATAATTACATATTTAATGCAATTAATACTATTTGAAGAACATTTGAAGTTGAATATATTCACGAATCTTGATGATTCCAGAGAAGCACATTTAACGGGAAAATTAAACAAAAACACTTGTCAAGTAGATTGAAAGTCAAAAATCTTTTTGTAAAGAATGAGCTATTATAGTACGTCTTCCTATCTGTACAGTATCTACACTACAATCAACACCCTGTATAGTGGACAATATACCTGATTCGTTGGTAATACAAATTCTTGCAATTGTCGGTAATAAGTTTTGTAAATTATTTAATAATCGTTTAGTACAAATTTGACAGTTTATCCCGAATCGCCTTGAAGTGCGTAAAGTACCGCCGAGAGTACCGAAAATTTCTTTCAAATAACGAACTAGTTACAAATTCTCAATGCCGTTAATCCAACTTACTCAACATACCTCCCTCTGAAGAAACCCTCATTTCTTTTGCTGTACCAGAAACCACATCTCACGACACTTTTCTATACTATTCCAACCAATTTTCCCCACGATTTTCCGATTTTTCCTACTCAGACGCAGTGCCACTTATATTTGTGCCACAAAATATAAATACAGAAGTGACACTTCATTCCCTGGCGTACAAAATCAACCATATTTTTAGTGTATCAGACATCATATGATCGCATTTTGTTTGCGTTGTTAATTAGTACTATTTTTCGAAAAGAGTTTTTCCTTTTTATAACCAACCTGTTACTAGCATAGTACAATTTTTGAGGAAATCTGATAATTTCAGAAACAAGGCACCTCAGATTATTTACAGTGGCGACAGTGTATGATACATCAACAATTGACCGAAGGTTACTTTTGACAATTGAACTTCAAACGCGGCGCTCCAAGTGTCGCTTCGTATACTTTCTTTCCAATCTTACTTGAGGCAGTTAAGGAAATCCGTTTATAGTCATTTGCACGTGAAAAAGCTGCAAGCTGCCTCGCCCGCAGCTGCATAATAAGGTCTCATTAAAATATTACGCCTGTAATGATCCCACTGTAATACTCGACGCAGATATGCGATTATTATTGCTTGTTTCGGTGACCGCAAACCGGTTGCATTTAAACATAGGAGGGTTGGTTGCACGAAGTGTCTTGTAGCGTGCTTTGGTTTATTGCAAAGAGCACTTTTTGAATGAGCTCGGTATATCGGCATTTTAGTCTGTGTCTCAAGTAGGTTTGTAAAGGTTATATTGGTATTCTGTAGCTTCACATATTTTGCGTCGCAGGAAACAACTTTACGATCCTCGTCGTGAAGTTAACAGGAGCGGCGTGCCAATCAAGAGCCATGATTGCATACGCCTTGTTACGATATTATGACATTCAGAATAAATGTAGATTTAAACATAGAAAATAGTATTTATCACGTAACGTGATAATTTTTTTGGGAAACGGTGCTCAGAAATCATGTAGATGTAATGATTAATGATAAATCCAATTTTAAGTATCGTTGTGGTATAATTTACTAAGATTCTTGTAATTATCGGTAACACGCAACCCAGAGCAATGGGAAGAGAGCCAGTATAAAAGACCGAATATAAATATCTGGAAAGCCTTCTGGAAGGTCTAGAAACTAGGTGGATTCAAAGACAATACTTTTTAGATGTCCGATTTAAAAATGGTTTTAACATATGATATAATTAAAGGAAGTGAAGAAATTAAAGTTTTTTAACGGTTTAGCGGTTTTTGGACCTTTACTTTGGAAATTTTAAATTGTAGTATTGTGCATTGAATACCAGTAGTGGTGGACACGAGACGAGACGAGACGAGAAACGACATGGTCTCGCCTCGTCTCGAGAAATTCCCAAAAAATATGTCTCGTCTTGTCTCGTCTCGATCTGGTACAGAAAACAGGTACAAAATCGAATATAAATATCATTAATAAATAGACTTGTTAGGATACGAACTATAAAACAAAGTTATTAAATAAACTTATAAAATAAACTATATATCTTTATAAGGACAAATAAGAAATTAATATCATCTGTATATTATATATTATATGTAAAATTGGTATTATTTGATAGAATTAACAAATTTTATAAGTAAAATTACCTACCATAATTTTAGAAAAATGTGCTGGTAATGGTATACGTACCTATTTACCCCATATTTTCGCTCTTAGACAAAAAACGATATTGTGATTAATCAAAACATACGTTTTCGACATAAAATTAGAGGGCACTAATTAGGTCCTTATTGTGAAGCTGAATAACCTATGTTTAGAACTATTTGGGACGGTAATAGTCAGATCAGCTATAGTTTTATTTTATTCAATTCGGGATATGTCTCAACAATACCAACAACATCGCACTGAGAACTTGTAAACTGGAAATTTCATTTATACCTACCAAGATGTTCATCTATCAGAAAAGTTAGATTAGATCAGAAAGTTAGATGTTAGATTTGGGAAAATACGCTACACAGAATAAATGAATGAATGAATATACATTACTGTTAAATATGTCCATTACCTCAGATAAACCTTTCACACCACTGTACGTCTGTCTGTTGTATAATAAACCCATCCAAAATTCTAAGAAAACGACGGGCTGATTATAAATTTTACTCCCTTACTGGACAATAGCACGGTTTAATCCTGACCCTTTATTAGGTATCCTTTTACCTGCGCTTTCGTCCTCATTGCTATGAAGTTTGGTGGCCTTTCATTTTACAAACGAAAGAATTTTTTTAAATTGCAATGCCTGAAAAAGAAATCGAGACTTCGAGACTTCTTGAGACGAGACGGAATTATGTCTCGTCTCGTCTCGTCTCGAACCAGTACTGGTCTCGTCTCGTGCCCACCACTAAATACCAGCGGAAGGAGTAGAACGTACATCTCGTGGCCTTTTAAAAACATTTGATTTTATAGTTTTAACTTAAATAGTGTAATAATGTATTCTTTTATTCATGTATGTTTTTTTGTTTCAGGTAAGGATTGTAGTCACTGCTTAGGAATCTCCTCGTAAGTACAAATTCTAGGCCGTCCTAAATAACCCAATAATCTCTTCTTAAATGGCATATACATAAATCAAACATCGCAATCCAAATTACCTTCTTTATTATAAGGTTGTTTGTAAACTGCAGATTTAAACGAAGTAGAATCTTGAAATGATTTATTAGGTCAACCACAACAAGTATTATAATTAGTACTAAAATAACCCACGAATAGCACACTACACTAATGATGCACTTAACTAATTTATTTATCACTAATAATTGTTACTGCCTGACAGTTATCACTTAATTTATTTTACTATTTATTTAAGTTTGATAGGCACATTTGGCTCGCAGTTGGCTGCCCTATTTCCAGTGTTATTTCGCTATAGCTACTAGGCATGTTTATGATTATGACTAATGGGCTTATTTTCTTAAACGATAAAGAAAGGACACCATCATAATATTCCAGATAGTGTCCTTTTCGCGGAAGGACGCTTCGCTTCCAGGAAGCATCTACCTCTCGGCTCGTCGCAATAGTTCCGAGTTTCCCTTACAATACTTACCACTAGTAGAACCTCTCTTAGGGTAAAATCGAAATAGAAATGGGATCGAAGATTGTATCCTGGCAACAAGTATAAACCTACAGAAACCAAAACAAACGTAACATGATAGTAACGTTTTACGCCTCCTGCCTGCCTAAAGTGTTTCTTATAAGCTTTTCAAACCTCTCTTTCGACTGATTGTGAGTAGCAGTATTTAAAAACACACTTCTCAATACAACTCATTCTCCAATTTACATATTTATACGTGCTGTTTATTAATTATTTTAAATTTCATCGTTGGGGGATCGAAAATGTCGATTTTAAGGTACCTTTCCTGCTCTGGCCATTTAAGAATTCAGGTATCGGAAACGGATTGCTTGGTTGACTACCACGTAACTCAGCCATCTTTGATCAAATACCCAATCTTTGTTATACAAACAGTTGTTTCAAGTTTACCTTTTTCGGAGAACGTCCTGAATGGGAAAATGTTTAGGTATATTGTAGAAAATACGTACCACGATGTCTATTAATATGTCTAATATTATCTTTTGATTCCGTTTCATTACAGCAATATCAAAAACCACTTCAAGCTGAAACTTTAAATGAAAAGCAAATTCGAGCACTACCAAAATATGTGTGTACTGTGATTTTGACACATCCCAAGTACCATTAGCAAGAAAAGCTATTTCTGCCACCAGTTATGGATACGTTAATATCCCGATCTAAAAATCCTGCATAATGCTGCCAGATGAACGTTCCACTGCCATATTTATATGTTCAATATAAATTTAAAAACAAATTTAAAATTTTTTAAATTTATCGTCGTTATATCAAATTACAGTGACCATAATATATAAGATAACTTTAATAGGTAAATGTTTAAATTACTTATCTGAACAAAATTTGAACAATGTCGTAATTAAGTCACTTTCAGCCAATGTCCTGAGGATTTCATTAAATATTTTGTGAAATAACTAATTTTGCAGTTTATTGTTTACGTATATTTACATAATATATTAGATATATAACTGCGGTCTCGTGGTATGGCTTTTATCTTAAGTTGTATAAAATGTTTGACATGAAGTTATCCAAATTTTTTTGAAGACTCCTGCAAACTTTTGGTAAATTAAGAAATATTTGCAGTCGCTGCCTTTGGAACATCATTCAATTGGAGTTTCATTGCGATTTTGGAAAGTCTCACCTTAGCCATCTTATGGAATTTCTAAAGTATCTGTTTTCTCATTTTGGCACAAAACAGTTCCAGCCACTCTGAAATCCTCCTCCAATTTTGGTCAATTCATGTCTGATTCGATTAAAGGGTAATTAAAGGCGGAACCCTCATCCCCTATACCGCATACACGTGTATATCGTGACTGATCTTGGCAAGCGGCCTAATCCTATTCCATATTTCGCCGAACTATCCTGGCAACTCCAAGAACAATATTCCCGTTTGCTTACACATCTCGAAAGAGCCTTAAATAAATAGAATACACATCCTTACACATCCACAACACTAGTGTCATCTAAATCATATAATTATAAGAGACAAGAGCGCGGCTTTTCTCCCCCATACATCATCCCCAAGACCGTAATGTATGGGCAGGAAAACCGAGATTATGCTTCGTAAGACAAACGGAGATCTTGTCGCGTTTCAATTATCCACTAGCCCTCTTGCCTCCTCCACTCCCTTATGTTTTTGTCCTTAGTTCGTTGAAGGAAATACAATGTGTAATCGTTGCGGTAATATTCGCTTTAATTCATTTCATACACTTACACTTCATACACTTTACTCTGCATACGTCCGGAATGTAACGATGGTTATCGTATAAACAATAATTTTTTTTTGTACATTACATACAATACACTCTGGCTACTTAATAGATTTTACATAAATTTCACCCCATTCTCAAATTTGTGGTCCCCGTTGGTATGCATTTTGTTTTATATAATCCCACAATGCATAATGGCATAATCTGCCAGAATATCTTAGAAAATCTGTGTATCACTTTATTATTAAATTTTGTATTGTCTAGGTATCGCCTAACTTCCAAAGTGCTACCGGTATGTTGTGCCATCCTGTTAGTACCACACCTGTTCGCGTCCATGTATGGGTAGGCCATCTGAAGATCAACTGGTTTTTTTAAAATATTAAATAACTGTTAATTTATGAATTCACGGATAAGTAGGTCTGATCGTTTTATTCTTATTGAAGGTAGTTTACTGTTGCACAAACGTCGTATTTTATGCCGCACCTCATACATGATTAAAAAATTATTAAGTCTCATATTTTCGGTATGTGTCTTACACCATGCAAATCTTGTTAAAAAGAATAACTATTTTCTTAAAGTTAATAATAAAAAAGTTTTCCATATGCTCCAACTTAAGTCAAGAAACTGTATAGGTATTGCCAGAAGATAACAACCAGTAATGGTTCGTAAAGTATTAGTGCCGCTTCATTAGGTACTCATTTAGTACTCGTTCCACATAATAACGAAACATTTTACAAAGACTGCAATCCTTGTGATTTAGTTGCTTTAAAAGTTTCAGTAGATACATGATGATAATGCTAAATAGAAAACTATTAATTGGTAGTAGAATTAGGACCTCCTTCTATAATTACTCCATTGTACAAATATTAGTTAGGATATAATGTAATACACAACAGAAACAACTAGAAGCACACGAGGGTGGCCTTTGTAGAAAGATGGACAAAATGAGGCTACAAAAAAAAGGAGTACATTGTTTTGTGAAAACCTTATTGGGTTTGTAAATTTGACAAAAGTATTGTAACGCGAAATGTAAACAGCAGCGCGCAACGTGTTTACTCTTATCGGACCTCGGCGGCTACTTCAAAGCGCTCCGTTAAGTGGGTAATAAAAAAACCGTCCCCAACATCCGGCAACATCTTATTAAGGAAATAATGATTTATAACGTTCTGGGTGTTTATAGATAAGCATAATTAGGGAAAATGATTATCGAGCAAATACTAATAGGTTCTCGAATACATTATGGAGGGCTATAAAAGTGAACGCTGCGGACGAAGGAGATTAGATTAGACGTGAAGCCGCGACAGAGTAAACCGTGCGAAAAACGGACAAGCGAATTGTACAAATAAATTAAAATGTTAAGTGTGTTGTATAAATTAATTAGTTCAGTATAATAGTCTAAGTAAATTAAGTAGTGTGTGGTGTATAATTAAGAACAGTGTAAATAAATTAGAAATAAACGTTACAGTATTTACATATAAGTGTAAGTTTATATGTAAGTTCATATTTCATTATATTTCATAAAATCTTTATTAGGTTTCATTTAATCTTTTATACACCTTATAGAAATATAAAGCTACATAATTTCCCAAAAACTTTGCAAAATTGTCAAAGTTATTTAATTTTACAAATTACATAAACATCTGGCGATTTTGGAAAGTTACAATACGCAATATATTAGGATTGGCGGGCTAGGAAAACCATATAAAATTTAATTGGCAATTGGCATTAAATTGGCTGACGAATTGATCTCAAACTTGGATGACACCCAGTACAATTAATTCTTCAGTCTTGAGTTCTTCAGATTTCAACACTGCCAAAAATCGAAAATTGTACTCATTTAATTATACTGAGTGTCATTCTAATTTGAAACCATTAGGTTTACTACGCTGTACCTCGTATAGTTACACACAACAGCCCCCAATTATTTCAAAACTATTTTAAAATCACACCAATTTTATTTTGTGACGATTTAGTAATATCGTAAATATGTGTAACACTACAACATAGTATAATATAGTTTTTAATATTATATAGTATAACTACTACCCTGAAATACATCAATTTGTGGATAGCATCAAAATTTTTGAAAGTAGTTCAAAAGAAGTTTTTATTTAGAACTAGACATCGACTGACTACTTTTGAACTGCTAAATATCATTGAAGAACGATATTTCAAGAATGCCTCAAAACTAAAGCTTAAAAATAATGCTTAAGTTTGTTACGAGAGGCCGGCATCTCAATGCATATAGAACTACAATATAAAACTTTTTTGAAGAACTAAATTTATAACAGATTCAACTCTAGAAAACCTCAAAAAATAACTACACACTCTCTCTTATGTCAGTTGGTTCATATGAAGCCTCCTTTTTCACTCCTCATGTCGTAACACCGTGACGATAACAATAACGCTTACCTTACCTTTCTCATGTTCCATATTTCAGAACAAAAACCGAGATGTCGTGTTTCCGAACAATTACCGTACGAAAATATCGCGTACGCTGAAGCCAATTATTTAATTACCTATTTACCGGACTGACTCGCCGCATTTGTCAATGAACGGAACGGAACGGTGTGCGAATATTAATTAATTGCCAGAACAACAACAATTGTGAGAAAGGTTATTCGTGGTAGTGCAGCTGCAATGCGTTCTGAATTTGATGAATTTAGTGGATTATGCCATGCCTGCCTTTGTTATCGCCGAATTAAATGTAGGGAACTCGCTTGCGATAATCTCATTTGGATTTCCAAATAGTACTTACATTTAAATTCAAATGCAGAGGCTTCTAGTGAATATCTGATGTTGAAGTGGAAGAATAGGTATTACGATGTGCCTGATAATGTGCCAGGGAAAGTAAAAGATAAATAAGTAATTAAACTTGCTCCTTAGTTGTTCGTCAACACCTTCATGGAGTTTGTATAGGAGTTTGATAAAGGTGCGTTTACACGATACTTGAGCTACCCGTACCGGGAAGTTTTTGAGTTATGATTGTCTATATTATTACCAACCAAACTTTTGGTCTCACACAGACAGCACATTTCATGGGTGGTTATAAAGAACTTTTCAAGGGTACGAGTTGAATTTAATTTCGATTTTGAGATAGTTTCAGGTTAGGTGGAGTTTATAACATATCATGTTCTGTTTGAATTCAAACAAAACCATCTATGGAAAATTATGTAGTTTTTGCTTGAATTATGATTCCGGTTAAATTGTACTTTATTACCTTCAAATAAATTTTAACACATCTACAGATTTGCAGTAATACCGTAAATCAATTTTGGAAATATGACTATATTTTCGCTATGAAATTGTTGTTAATTTTAATCATTCAAAGGTAGGCACTTGAGTCCTTATAGAGTTAAAATGAAGTAAATTCCTTATTTTACTTCCAATAACTGAATTTAGAGTTCATCTGAACGCACTGTAGTTTGTTTTAATTCTACCGTTAACCATTACCAATTCCATTTTTAGTCAACCATGAACATTAATATTTTCACCACACTAGGCTGCAAATATGCATGTGCTAAATAAAAAATATTACATTTAGATGCACTTAACAAGAGCAAAATTATAATTTAATGGTAGTTGTAATATTCTCATATATTATATATATGATATGATATAATATATATATATATATATACATAGTAATACGCATACATTATAAATTGTTGCATAAATCCCCTTTGATGTATTATTCAACAGTGACATACTCCATTGAGAATTCATTCGCTTTGGATATTTAGAGTACCACATATTTTTCATTAATGAAAATCCGTACTTATACTAAATTAAATTTATTACTTATTAATTAACATTAGTAACCGGATTACTAGTTTAAAGGTAGGTGTAATCATAGAAATATTACACAGAAGTGCAGAAGCGTTGATATTTTACAAAATCTTGCCACAAAATTAAGGGTGTTTAAATTTTTAACTGTGGTCAAAGATGTATTTTTCACTTAAAGGATATGAAAGGATTTATTTTGAATTCATTTGGTAGTTCATGTTATTTCCTTATGGTAAACAGTTATTAAATGACCATATTTTTGTATATCTTTGTTTTTAAAACACATGGCAAATATGACGTAATCCGCCCACCTTTGTCCCTAACAGTGTCCCCATAAATAAAAAAGAGATAAAGTCATGTTGTCCCAAACTTCGCTAAACTCGTTAAAGATAACAAATATAAGCCGTAGTTAAAGTGTTTAGTTCACGAACGGTCGTTTTACACTTCTGCGGACGACATACATCTCCCTGTTTAAAAACCTGAAGACCGTAAAGAAAAAAGACTCCATCTTCCTTACCGCACACCCAAAGCCTATTAATATTCTGTGGCGAACGAAAAGATCTTTTAGGAACTTTTAACACTTTAAACTTAAAGTTTCCAGTTAAAATATATTTTGCCCGGCCTGAAACCTAAGATTAATTATTCGGAAGTTGAAGTTTAATGTCTGAATAAAAGTCATTTGGGCATTATGTAAAAAAGGGAACTATGGGTTCGGCTACGGGCACAATAAAAAGTTCCACTAATTGAAAAGTCCGCCGGGGTGGAAGTAATTCGACAATTATAAATTTCCACAAAGAACACCAAGGGCCCTTTGACGATGTTAATTCTCCTAAGGACACGACGCGTTGTTCTGGAAAATTTTCGGCAAAGGAATTTGCAAAATATAAGGCCATTTATTCCCAATTCCCAAATTAATAAAACACATAAGTTTTATCAATTTAATATAAATCGAAGTTCTGTCGATATCAGTGAAATGTTGAAACGATTTCCTCCATTTACTTATCACAATTCTTCTCGCTTTAATCTATTTTTAATATTGATCTATTTTATCCATTTCAATTTTAGTTACGTTTTTCTGTTTAACCCAAATGTTAATGGTTTTAACTTACTACTAATATAACTTAATTTAAATTTTAGTTCAGATTAACTTTCGTTTCAAAATCGTGTTATAATAAAAAAAAATCATTTGGTAATGGTATATAAATCCTTTCATATTTTATCTGCTATTTACTGACTGAGTAAATTTATTGAAGGCGATTACATTTTTGAAAATTGTTTAAACAGAGAATTGGTGGAAGTGACTACAATTAACTTCATAAACCTCTTCCCTTATATCCAGCATTCCGATCTTAATTGAAGTATAAATAAACTCGCACAATGACGCTAAGTTCTAAAAGTTTTGTTATTTGCATTTTAGATAAGTTTAAACGTTCTTTAGGCAGCATCTAGGCCTCTAGGGGATCACACTTTCTACTACAATACTTACAAATTTGTATAATTTTAACATCTGTATCAACCGTATAACCGTATGTATGTTTTTAATTTATAACCATTTGTAGTACTACTAGAACTCAGTTTCGCGTAATCTATGCAGGTCTTGATAAATATATAAACCCATAAGTTGGTTTTGCACTGCTTAACTTTTAATTCGGTAATGCCTCAAATTGTGTATTTAACCTTTGATTTAACTCAATAAAATTATTATGGGCTCAATTAAAAACAAGGTTTGCCAAAAATCTTTCAAATTCAGCACCTGATGTAATGAAGAAAGAGAAAAATTATTTTCATAAGTTGCCTAATTTGCTACGTAGTCAGAAAATATTATGAGATATAACATTGAAATGGATGATAGAACATTTTCTAGGTTCTCAAAGTTGTCCACGTGAAAAATTTGAAGAAATCACTAAGCCTGTACAACTAATTTAAAATAAATTGGTTGGCAATACTTTATGTTTTCTTCATATACTAAATTATATATTATACACTGACAACTATACGATTCAATACGAATATTAAAAAAGAAATTTAATTTACTGCTAGGCCTAATATTTTGACATTGTGTAGTTTCTTAAAAATTCCTTTAACTTTCCTAGATCACATATTTTTGTATTCCTGGGTAATTTATTACAATATAGTAACACCCATGCAGAATATAGTTAAATATTTAATATATGTACACATGTATGACATACTATGTAATTTTAATAATTTTGGGTATTATTATTGTGCAATAATTTACCCTGATGTGACAGCAAAGTAACATTTAATAATATTTCTTGTTTCATATATTTGGAACGGTTGACATTATTTTAATAGATGTATTACAGTTTAAGAGCGGTTTATACCTCTTTTATTTTTTGATTTTTTTTTTGGTAATTCGTTACATAATACAATAGAACAAATTTGGAAATGAGTTACTACTATTGCTTAACACACTGTAATTTTAGCATGTACTTACAAATGTTCTTCCATAAATATACCAAAAATACTTTTTTAAATATGTTCTCATAACACAATATAAAATTTACTTGGTGCAAATAATTACACTACAATAGTTATATGTATTATTTATTATTATTATTATTATTATTGTTGTTGTTGTTTTGTTTTTCACTCTTTATAGCTATACATGTCTATTTCGTGTCATTTCGTATATCATTGTACTTAAGTTACCTTTAATAAAATCAGTTAACGCGTAAGATTCAAATTTATGTAAAGTTATATTAGCTATTACTATATATATTTGTATTAGCACTATTTCTAAGTACCTACCTATTCATAATATAAATAACTACATATTAAAATGTACTTCTCTAATTTGCCTCTCGTTGAAACTATAAACAGTAGATGAGAACATTATTTTTTAATCAAAATATTGTAGTCTATAATACAATATAACAATATTTTGGGACTATGAAAAGCTTACAGTTTTCACTGCGACCACTCTGCTCCCATGAAAGTAGACATGTTCTGCAACATATAGATGTCCCTTACGCAGATGGTTATTTGTAGTGAATTAACAAGTCAATTATTTTTCGTATATTCAGTGAAATTTAACAACAAATTTGTAATTAACTACAATTGACAGTTTTAGCCGGAGGTGTGATAGAGACCCTTTAAATTATTTGCAGTATGTGTTGGGGTTAATTAATAATAAACGTAAATATAACATTTTCTGCTAACTTCATAAGCCGCTTAAAATTGCAATACTGCAGATTCCGTAATAGAACACAGGAAAAGGGGAAGAAGTGAGATGTACGTCTTGTGCAATATTAGACATTTTATTGTTTTTTATTTAATATGCAACGCTGTACCTTTGACCACGCCCGACATCCGCAGCTTATCCATTTGTAAGATACAATAAGCTATAATACTCATATATTGCTAATAATGATACACAGTTAAGGATTCGTGACATTGTCACATTTTGAATCACAGCATCCTAGTTCTAATTATTAATGGCCAGATTAATAGTTACTTATTATTAATTACATGGGCGTACCCAGCGAGGGGCAGGGGGGGCAGTTGCCTCCCACCTGGAAGCAAAAAAATAAATCGTAACTATTTTAATAATCAAAAAAATACTTAGGTACACTATTGAAATTTATGAAATTTATCGTTATGATAATTATTAATTATAATAATTAATTATTAAAAATGATAATTGTATAAGACGTAACTAAAATTAAAAAAAATTTCAAGCAATTAATTGTAATAACTTAGTTGATAAAGCTCTGCAAGCATTTGATAAAATGTTTCAACCTGAACGACCATGGCTTGCCCCCCCCCCCTACTTTACTTTTGATCCGGGGTACGCCCTTGATAATTATTAGTAAGTTCACGAACACAAGTCCCGCGTGAAATATACTTAAGCTAAATTTTCCTCAAGGTTAGAGGTATGTTGACCACCGTTTGTAGCCACGATCGGCCAATAAATATTATAATACATTGGCAGAACAGTTGATACAATTAAATAAATATAATTCTAAACAAGCGAGTTGATAAGTTTAAAAACTAGCGCGGCGTGTAAAGAGGGGATCAGTCAAGTCGAATAGTCACAAACATAACATGTGTGTGACTTGTACATAACTTGATATTCATAAAAGAAATAGAGAAATTTTCATAAAGAAAGTTCTTTCTTTTTTTAGTAATTCATCCTTTTGTTCTAATTATTCTTCTTCCTCGACTAATTTTTGAAATACCATTTGTGTGTTGGTTTTGTGTTATACCTAATGAAATGTACCTACTTTTTTTCTCTTAATTCACTTTTTTCTATTCTCCACTCTCTGAGTTACTATTAGTGCACCCTCAGGGACAGTTTATCCCTCTGGGCGTGACACTAACTACTCCAAAATAATTGCCGACGTTCCACTGGTTTCATTTCATTTTGAGCATACTCAGAATTTTTGTTGTAGAAGAAACATGTATTGAGATAATTTTATAATTTCATATTATGACTTGAATAACACAAGTTTCTTTGATATGTAATATATCAGATGTCTGAACAACTGTTGTTCACGTTTTCTACCAAATTAAACGACGTCTGTTCCGTCTCCTTTTCCATTCTCGTCGAAATACACGAGTTCTCCGTTGTACAACGGAAACCACCTACACCGAACAACGAATTTCAATTAGAACAAACAACACTGACTCGGAATCGCTCACCACACCACTAACATAAACAACACTCCTCTTTTCTCCCTTTAACCTACCGGGTACACTTCTCCGGCTCTTTTCGACGTGTTTTCCTTGTATTCCGATGGACGAAATTGAAGGAAAATATTACGCGAACCCTCAAAAGTGGCCGATACGGGATAAGTAGGTACTATAGGTAGATAAGAGGATGGATAAGGGGTGGAGCGCACAAAGCGTTTTTCTTAAAGTAACTAAAATGTCAAAAGGCGCAAACTGTGTTTGTATAAGGGAATCATAGCATTTTACGTGTTAAATTCTCAATCCATCCCTTTATTTTACTCACTCTCGTCACGACTTTGATATTCTCTCAAAAACAAAATAATAACCTGCAGCAGATGTGCTCTAGCATGTGGCGATCCATCCTTCAATTTTCAAGTTTACGTTTGGTTGGCCTGGCTCACGTACTGAGTGCATTCGGCTCGAAGGACCAATGATGAGGTTTGAATTCTGAGAATTTGTATTGTGCATTTGTATTGCACTGTATTTCAGTAGTGAAAAACATTACTGCAAACAGGTGAAACGATGTTGCAAACACCATATTATCCATATTTATATATCGAAAAAATGGACTGTCGGAGGTTTTGTATCAGAATTGTTATTTTTGGGGAAAATGATTGTAACTGATAATCTAGTGTAACTGATTATGTAGACGTATCCCACTTCAAAATTCCTATGGAGTAGGATCTGCAGGCAATTCACTGGTAAAAACTTTGTCTTATGAACGCAACAAAAATGTTGTATAAATGAATTCTCAAGTAGTTGACATTTCAACTACTTCAACTTGTTGATTCGAATGAGATCATCTAGACGGACTTTTTCCTTTCTTTTTTAAATTCCTTCAGTCCTAAATTTACATTTTATTTTTAAATTTAATTTTAACTTAAAAAATACAGGCTGTATTTTGTATGTAGTGATCTGAAATGTTCCCTTTTGCAATAAGTAGTTTTCAACAATATTTCATTTGTATGTAAACTTTGGAAAAATTATCAAATAATACAAAGTAATTAATATTCAATAAAAGCGTTTTAAAACCTTTAAGTACATTGCTTGTGGTTTAAAAGATTGAAACTTGCAGTAGCATAATAAATGCTACTGGTTTATTGCAAACCTTGGTTGCCATTTTCTACAAAAGCAAATATTAACGGTTGGTTGGATAATTAGCAGGTGAAACACTGTGACCAATTTTAAATAATACACGCCGTATATAGGCTGCATTTGTATATCTTGTAATGAAGCCGATTTTAGAGAGTTGAGAGTAGACCACCCACTATACAATTGAGCGCGAAATCAAACCTATCTCGAATAGATGGCGACCGATAAGGCACTGTTCAATCTACCATCGTTTGTATATCAAGACTAAATGAATATGAGCCACTCGCCCTCTACGGCGTTCTTCGCCCGAGTTAATCCAAGGTGAGAACCAAGACTTGTTTATAGCAAGTCGACCCATTTATCTGTCTATTGTAAACGTCACCGCCGTTAGTTATAAGCCGCCGAATTATTTGTTATTTGTTAGTGTACGTAACTTGTGCATCGTCCCCGACCGATAGTCTTAAGCCTGAACTATTCGTAGTTATTCGTCTATTGTGAAAGCGTCCCCGACCGCTAGCTAGTAAGCTATACGTTGTCTGTGATTTTCTTGTTGTGAGCGTACCGACCGCTAGATATAAGCTATCTGTGGGTGAACGTTTACTACGTGTTAAACCGGTGGCTGCGGAAACGTCCGTTTTCCCAACCGCCCAGAATTAATTTTTCCGTCATTGCGTAGAGGAAAAGTTAATTCCCGCCTAACGTACTCTCTCTCACACTCTCGCTCTCTCGATATGTAAAAGCCGCACTACTGAATACTAGACTCTGCACGTTTTCTTATCTTCTCCGTATTTAGCTATTTCGTTTTCATTGTAAAATTGTTCGTACGATTTTCCGCTTTCGCATTTTCGCTTATTTAAACAATCTTTCCGATTTATTTAGAATAAAATTTTATTTCTCTCCAACTGTGATACTTTTATGTTTTCGCATTTGTGTTTCCTTTCCGAGATTTATAAGTAATTGTAAATAAGTTTTTATATTTCTCCGGTCTCCGTTCGACGACCTCGCAGGTGTTAGTCGAACGAATTATTTTTCACGGTCAATTAGAAATAAAATAATTTTAGGGTTTTCTATTTTTGAGCGTGTGTTTCATTTCTACAGACAACCCTGGTAATCTCCTGAGTTCGTAAAATTACCCAGGCATATTCCCGAGGGAGAAAACCCTTAAAAATCTGGCGCCCGAGCAAAACCGTAAAACCGACTCTTAAAACCATTTCCCGAACTCCCGAACTCCGTCCCAGCGCCAAATCTCACTAGTAACCGCACCCAAGCGCGTTACAATCTTTTAAATGAAACATGAACTTGATTTTACCTGTCATAAATATTATATCTGCGACAAGGACACGTTGGAAGGTAAAGCAGAGGATACATTATTTCTTAACCATATTTCTGTAATAGTATTGTTCTAGGAAGTGATGTTAACAGTATTGACGCCATTTACACGATTATTCACATACGCATATGTACATGAATATCTTGTTCATAAAATATCATGTACTTTATGCATTAGCATTTAAAATATCATTTGCAACAAAGCAACAAAGTTTTTTCCACAACGAGCAAGTTTTGTGTTTTATCGTAACTTCCTCCTTTTCAGCTAAGCTCTTATATATAATTAAATCACAATATAAGTACAACAATCTAAAATTTTTGACTCAAAATGCGATAACTAACTGATTTTAAGAGAACTTTCCTAGTATAGTGCCTTAAATGTGTTATTAAAGTTAAGTTAGGATCAAAGAGCTCGCCGCGAAGAAACTAGTTTTTAATTAATGGATTGATTTAAAAATTACCGTAACATAACGCTTGAAATTTAATGTATAGAATGAAATTTCTTAAGAAGTCATTTTGTAAAACTTAGTTAATATCCTTGTTTAAACCCGCTCCTATCATCTAATAAACCTATATTTGAGAATGTACTTAATTAAGTGTTATGGGAGAAATTTAATGTTTAAAATGCACATTTGCCATTTTGGTTTTTCTTATGTAAAACGTACGAATTCTTACACCTAAAACGATAAATCCATAAAAAATTGCCAATATTTGTTTTGCTGATATAATGTATGATTTTTTGGATGTACCAAAATATTTAGAATCAGGTATACATTTCTATTAGAATATTTGGAGGAAATATCAGGACACTAAATGACTTCTAATATGATGATTCTAACACAAGGTGAGAAAAAAGGATGAAAGATCTACACCTTTTCCAAAGTAGCTTTAAGATATAAGAACAACAGTCCTTACATGTGTACTAAATAGTTAATCTGATCTAGAATCTCACAATACGAGAGTGAGACTGTGACATGTTTGGGCAGCCAAAATATCCGTGTTATTGTTTTATATGGTCATGCCAATTATTTTGCTCTTAAATGAGTGAATGGAAAGGACATGTGCTAATATTCTTTGCTAAATTTTAAATTACAAACCAACCCTAGTAACATATATGGACGTCCGATAAATGTCATTGATATGGACGTTCATTGGGCATCCAGAATAGATCCATTTTGGATCCATATTTCGTTTCTTGGACGCCCAGAATAGGTTCATTTTAGATCCATATTACGTCCACTGGATGTCCAGAATGATGTCACGTTCACAGGGCAGTATATGCACCATGTAATTTCGCCGTGGTAAAACATGGATTTCTCTTCTTTAAACATCCAAAGGTGTCTTATCCTCACACGTCCGTTTATTAAAGTCAACAAACAAAACAAACACAGAAAAATAAATAAGAATAAGAATAAGAAAATAAAAACAAACAAACAAATAAGATTTGACTGCCAATTAAAACAACAAACAATGATCCATGCCAATAAATAAAGATTCGACATGTCATCTATGGTCAATTGGACTGCCTTGCTGTCTGTGGCGAAGATGTCTACAAAACGGTCCATCTGTCCTGCCGTGTACTCCTGCTCCTACTCCAGGCTCATGTACTAACTACTTAGTCTACTTAAATTAACTATCCACTAATTAAGCAGTAGGCGTGACAGTAGGTCCATTTTAGGTCCATTTTAGATCCGTATTAAGTCGATTTTGGTTTATGTTACGTCCAGATTAGGTCCGTTTTAGATCCATATTACATCCATTGTAGGTCCGGATTAGGTTCAGAGTAGGTCCATTTTATGTCCAGCTTGAGCCATTTCACATCTACAAATATTTATTGGGTGTACAGAATAGGTCCGTTTTAGGTCCATTTTAGGTAGATATTGTTCATTTTAGATCCATATTACTTCTATTGGTGGTCCAGAACAGGTAAGTTTTACATTCAGAATAATGCCATTTTATGTCCAGATTAATTCTATGTTATTTCCATTGGGCATCCAGCCTAGGTCCATTTTAGGACGAGAATAGGTTTATTTTGGATCTGTATTACCAGGATAAATACATTTTGGTTCACGGAAATTTCGCCCCCCACATTTCGCCCCCAACATTTCGCCCCTCACATTTCGCCCCTCCACAATTCGCCCCCTGGTATATTTCGCCCCCACACATTTTGCCCCGACACATTTCGCCCCAGGTACACTTCGCCCCCACACACTTCGCCCCCAGGCACATTTCGCCCCCACACATTTCGCCCCCGTCCCACGCGAAATTTTCATCTAAGATTATATTTATCCTTGTTTCTTTGTATCCCAAATTTTAAGGAAGGTGTTGAAAAACTATTGTAATTATCGGTTTGATAACTTAAAATAAAATTGTATTATGTATTGTATATTTCCTGATAATAATAAATAATAACAAACATTAAAAAACAGTAATAAATAACAATAAAAATAATAACAAATAAACAATAATAAAAGTATGTACCTATGTGAAACAGCACATTATCTGAAGGATAATTCATTGTGAAAAGGAACGAACACGATTATAAATCAAAATTAAAAATTATACGCAATGTATTGGTTATCAATAGTTATAAACAAACTTTTTATTCATATCTTAGTATTAACTTTGAAAAATCTAAGCCAACAAATTTTGCGGCAAAATGAGAAAAGGAGACGGAACATATTGTAAAGAGGTGATTTATCGGGGGCGAAATGTGTGGGGGCGAAATGTACCTGGGGGCGAAATGTGTGGGGGCGAACTGTACCTGGGGGCGAAATGTGTGAGGGCGAAATGTGTGGGGGCGAAATATACCTGGGGGCGAATTGTGGAGGGGCGAAATGTGAGGGGCGAAATGTTGGGGGCGAAATGTTGGGGGCGAACCTTCCGGATCCCATACATTTTATATCTAGTCCAGTCATCAGCGGTAAAAAACCTTAAAACTGTGGAATTTTGGGGGAAAAGGTCGATTTCTTTGAAAATTGGGTTTTAGGTCGTATTTATAACCTTCTTCAAAGTTGGACTTGTGCCGAAGTGTGATTTTCCCTAGGGGTGGAAGCCACCCCTTCTAATGACTAATAATTTAATTTATTCTAAATAAACAGAAATAGAGTGACACATTCTAAGCAACTTTTATTCTATAAAGTTTTTTTGTAGAGTTGATATTTTCCAGTTATTCACGATTGAATCTACATATTTTTCATTGAAGAAATGAATGTTTTTAACCGTTTTTCACCAATAACTTGGAAAGTTTTCATTTTATCGGAAAAAACATTCAGAACAAAAATGTAGGTAATAAAAAAACAATGATTCGTTTTTGATTGAACTCTATAAACCCAATAAGGGCTCGAGTTATTGCTCGTTGAAGGATGGTTATTTTACGGGAATCCTGAAATTAAAAATTTTCAACCTTCAATAACTAGAAAATGGTGAAATTTTTGGGAAAAACTTAATAGCCCTTTTTTAAAATACATAAGAACCTTAAAAAATCGTTATATCACTTTCACTTATGCCAGATATTGCTCGCTGCTGCCTTTGTACCTGTGCTCCAAAATTTGTGCCCCGAAATAAAAAAAATGCTTTTTCGAAGATAACTCCCTTATTTTCCAAGCTATAAACTTTTAAAAAATGCGCTTTGTAGAGAATTCCAAGCGCTTTAACATCAAATTAGTTAAAAGTTTTTCAACCCGTAGTTTTGAAAAGGGTTGCGTTCAAAAGGATTGGATAAACTATAATTAGTACGCGAATGCAAACTTCGAACCGCCATATCTCCTTCAATTTTTATGATACAAAATAATAAACAAAAAATCAAAATTTTCATCGAGAGAAACTCTGCAATTAACGTTTGAAAATTTTTTTCATATCTTGAATAGTTTTTGAATTATTTAAGAAAAAATCATTTTTTTCCAAAATTACGAAAATGCAATTTTCATTTTAAGCAATTATTGTTTTCTAAAATAAACATTATACACCGATTGGACCACATGAATCATATCAATAATACCTAAATAAAGTTAATTGCAAGTGGGTTATGCTTAATTTTTATCAGGGTGGTAATGATGTGGGTGTAATTTTTAAAAATAGGAACGTGTTTCTTTATTTTTCTTATAATAAATCAGTCAATTCTTATATCAGTTCTCATTTTAAAGTTTTTTTATGTGCTTTAAAAATGGTCTAGTTTTCCCCAAAAATTTCACCATTTTCAAGTTATTGAAGGTTGTAGATTTTCAATTTCGGGGTTCTCCAAAAATAACCACCTTTCAAGGAGCAATAACTCGGCCCTTATTGGGTTTATAGAGGTCATTCAAAAACGAGCCTCTTTGGTTGTTTATCAGCTACATTTTTGTTCTAAATGTTTTTTCCGATAAAATGAAAGATTTTCACGTTATTGGTGAAAAACTATTAAAAAGCATTCGTTTTTTCAACGAAAAATGTTTAGCTTCAATCGTGAATAACTCGAAAAATATAAACTTTACAAAAAAATTATGTATCAAAATTTGCTTAGAATTAGTCAAATGATCGATTTCCGTGTTTATTTTGATTAAAAAAAGTATTTCCCCTTAGAAGGTGTGACTTCCACCCCTAAGGAAAAAGCACACTTCGGCACAAGTCCAACTTTGAAGAAGGTTACAAATACTACCTAAATCCAAATTTTCAAAGAAATCGACATTGTTTTCCAAAATTCCACGTGAAAATGGCTGATGACTGGATTAATCCATATTATTTCCAAATTGGGTCCGATTTACTTGAATGTTATATTTATACTTTTATATCCAAAAATAAATGCGTAAAGCATTTACACATTTACGTAAGCAAATAAAATCGTAATTCAACGAGAAAAGAACTTATATTTGCTACCATTCAGTTTAACACATATCAAAGAAAATATGTAAAAAAATTACATTTATAGTTTTAAGGAATAAAGACAGCATCTACGGGCAAATTAGTTTATCAAAGCTGTACAAGTACTTTCTTGGTCTAATTTGTGCACGAATGTTTGCAGCATTCTGAATTGGTGTCCTCAGTTCCTTACACGCCCGGAAAATTTTTGCTCCCTTTTTTCTCGTGATTTTTCAAGAGCTGTCATCAAACCCGCCTCCCGATAAGGAATGCGGCGATTCCCCAAATTTTCCAAGACCGAAAGTCATCACGATCACGACAGGGGCTTAGTTATATTGTAATGGGTTGGGAATATTGCCCTCTAGACGCTGACTATGCATAATTGACTGAAATTTCCCGTTTTTATGGGTCCGACGGGAACAGGGGGATCGCGGGAACGAGTACGTGAGGATTACGGGGGATATTTATCAAAAATTTCTCCCCGGGAAGAACCCGTTAAAGTGTTCCGTGTCTGAGGCGATAAGTGCTCGATCATAATTTATTTTTCATGTATTCATGTATCGCTACGTACATGTAAGGTCAACATCGGATATAGGTACTACACGTTGATGGTCAATTTATTTACCAATATACCTATTGATCAGCTTAAAAATAAAATAACTCTGTAAATAACAGACCCAAATTAAACGCACTACTCATCTTAGTTTTTATTTTGTTTTTAATAGTTGTGTGCTATAGTAATTTATTCTCAATATGAAAGTCATCTTTCTCAATAAAAATTTAGAATAGCGAAGATCTCGCCGGTTTTGCGTGTAGTAAGTAATCCATAAAAAAAACATTTACCACATTTATACAAACACAATGTAACCAAAATTATATTAGTGCAGATATGTAGACGAGACCCATATAATTCGATCTTGTAACATTAATGACTTGAATATTTTTTTTCGTATCAAAACCAGGGAAGGTTATTTTGGAATTAAAAATTAAATGTGAAACAACAATAATATGAAAATAACGTTTCCTTGGCGGTTTGGTTGAAAAGTACAATAACACAAAAGAAAATGGACAGATATTTAAACTATTAAATTTTAATAGAAAACGTTTCATATTTAAGGCACTATGTATGGCGCATCTATATCCGGTACGTTAATCTTTGCTGAGCTTCATTGACCATAAACAATTTATGAGACGTGACATCACATCGAACAAGGCTGAATTAAGAGATACGACGTTGAAAAGACTATCCCGAAAATCTTGACTGATCAAAGTAAAAGACATATCTATAAATCCTGAAATAAGCCGACGATCTCTCCCTATGCCGTCATTTATTATTCCGACGTATGGTCTCAATGAAACGCAAAAAAATTCCTTCCGTGTCAAAAGTAACGAGCGGCATATCCCCCTTTGTCTTCCCTATTCCCTATTCTCATCAATCATTCTACCTGTTAACCTCATAAAATATTTTCGTGTTTTCCTTCGTCAAGCTAACGCACGACAGATTTTGTTTTTTCGGGAGACATCAGCAGAACAAAAAGATAAGATACCGGAACTAACTAACTTGTGCCGGCGGCCTTTATGTCCGCCTGGAA
Organism: Cryptocephalus moraei; assembly: GCA_946251905.1. Lineage (NCBI taxonomy): Eukaryota > Metazoa > Arthropoda > Insecta > Coleoptera > Chrysomelidae > Cryptocephalus > Cryptocephalus moraei. The sequence continues at coordinate 28,659,894 of OX276454.1, forward strand.
ATGAACGACTGAAAAGTCGATTTTTGCCGTGGTTTTATACTCGGCTAAACGAACCATAAACTGAGTTTTCACTACAAAAGTTGTCTTTTAAAATCCGACGAGTGTTTAAAATTTCATAAAACATGTTCGCTCCGCATTTTACAACGCATTTGCACTAGGATATTTTTCGACAAACTTTTCTGTTTAAATTTTTTGACATCGCTATACGTTTACCGTCTCTTCGTTCCTTTAAATAGGTATTAGCCTGCGTGTCCGCCGACATAAATACAATTGAAACATTACCTCTTGTAGCTTCTTGTATTGCTTAATTGTTCCTAGTCTGCCACCTTTCTCTTCTGTGCAAATTTTTATAATTGGTCTTTTGGTATCTCCCATTTTTTCGAAGCACAACCATTTGGCCTTATAAGAATAATTTGTACGCTATTTTGCAAAATAAAAAAGGGTTCGGTACTCGGTACTGCAGAACTAAGTTCTAACTTCTAAGTTTCTTACTATTTTTTTTTTCTTCATTGGGAAATTCTTTTTTTACAATAAATAATGCGGAACTCGAATTAACCACAATGAAACAAGTGGGAATTCACAAACTACGCAACATTTTGGTGCGTTATGCACGCATCTTCACTTCCCAACAAAATTCCACACTTTTCCCACTTCCCCACGAGAACGGCAACGTCGCCTCTTTACGACCGAGCTTTACGCAGCTTTACGTCTTTAATATCAAAGGGGGCAACATCGTGTTCGGGCTCAACGTGGAGCTTATAACCGGCTGTCGAATCACCGTGACGTACCCAGAAAACGAGAGAAAGTGAGAGAACTTATATTCTCTCTCCTTTATGCTCGGAACCGTATGTATTACACACAACATGTATACAATATACGTGACGCTCGCTCCAGCATTTTACTCTAGAGAAAACATGATATAACGCCAGTATAGAAGCTTCACCTCAATAAATATATGATAACACTCATGAAAAAAATTGCTCGGCAAAAATTTTGGATCGCTAATTGTGTATACCGCCTTAAACGTACCAACATAATATAATGACTTGATAACATTTATTTATAACAATCTGGTTTCTTTTTCAAGATTGCTTAATACAATATCAATATACAATAGGAATTCAATTTTCACATGGTCCGACAAAGTTTATGTACCGATTTTCCAATACGACGCGTGGAACAACATTCATTAATAATTGTCGGACAAAAAAAAATTATGTATTTACGAATAGTAATGCTTAACTACTTAAAGTTTAATATTTGAGTATTGAATTTTTCTTCTTTCTAAATGGGTTATTTTACATTTCTATATACACTAAAATTATTCTAATCACTGATATTGCATGGCGATTGATTGCTCTATTATAGTGGGTGTTGCGATTCGCAAGAATTCACTTCTTATAATATTGTATCATATTTGTTAGTTTAAATAATATTTGTGTAGATTTCTATTTCTTTTCTTATATGTTTATTGCTTTTAGTGTGCTTAACATTATTGTATAAATTTCGTATTATAGTATTTATTATAGGATGCCATTTAAGGAGTTTTATGTAAATTAGTTTTATTATATCTTGTTATTTACATTGTTGGAAGTAACACCGTGAAAACACTTACATTATCACTTCTCAGATACCTTTCTAGTAACATCTGGAGTGCCACAAGGTAGTAATTTGGGTCCCATGCTTTTTGTTCTTTTCATAAATAGTCTACCTAATAGCATTCAGTTTTCAAATTGTTTACTTTTTGCTGACGATTTCAAGATTTTTAAGACCATTGCAGCGAAGGAAGATAGTGCACTTCTACAACAAGATATAGACTCCATAACAACTTGGTTTAAAGAAAACAAAATGTTTCTAAATATCGATAAGTGTAGCGTAATGACGTATACTAAAAAGCAAAATTTCATTCAATATAATTACGTAATTGATGATAACATTCTTCAACGAAAGGGTGGTCTTAAGGACCTTGGAGTTTGTATGCAATCCGATCTAAAATTTAACAATCACTATCATTATATAATAAACAAGGCTTATAGATCATTAGGATATATTATTAGAAACTCAAAAAATTTTGAAAAATCAGATACCATAGTATTAATATATAACGCTTTTGTAAGATCTCAGTTAGAATATGCCTCTGCCATTTGGTCTCCGCAAGCATATATTAACAATGATACTATAGAACGAGTGCAAAAAAGATTCCTAAGATACCTATATGTTAGACTCAACAAAGTGTATCCCTACTTAGTGTCATACAAATCTATGTTAAATAGTTTTCATTTTGAAACACTTGCTAATAGAAGGCAACTACAGTCAATACTATTTATTTATTATATCGTTAACAACATTAAATATGCTAATTGTTGTCTTATAAACTTTATACAATTTTCTGTACCAAAGACAAACCTAAGACTGAATAAAAATGTAAAGCTATTTTATGAAGATAAATACGGATGTTCCCCCTTAAATTTTATGTTACGGAATAGTAACGAAATTCTCAGAAGATGTGATATAGATATTTTTAATACTAATGTACAAAATATAGTTAATAAGTTTACAAAAAAGCTGAGGCAGTCATATAGTGTACTTTAGGTTTTGCAGCTCACTGTTTTCATTTTGTCTTGGTATCTAGTTTCTTTCTTTTTGTTAACTTTAAGTTTAAGTCTTAGTCTTTAGTTTAGATTTATAGCTTTATGTGAGTAATTGTCTTTGTTAATACCTAGTACCTTAAGTTCCTTGCATGTAATTACCCCCCAGGGTGTTTGTAAGAGATTGAAATAAATAAATAAATAAATTATTATTGCGCTTTAAGCACCATTTAGTGTCTTAGCAATAGAAAATTCTCGGTAACCTAAAGATCGCCGGTACGGCCCAATTTTGGGGAACGAGCGGGTATTCCCGCCAGACGACGATCGAGGGTTACTTTTGGGAAAACCAGACGTTCTCGGAATCGTGTCGGTAGGGGTAACAATTCAACCTATGAACAACGAGTATTTTGGTTACGCTCCCCTCCCACGACACCGAGTCGACGGTTTCTCGGATTACAAATTTGAATTTGATTATTAGTACTGAAGCTAAAGTCTTGTTGTAACAACTTTGCTCTTGTACATATTCCACGTTCACCTGTACATACCATTTTAATAGATACTAAATTTCACTCACTGCACAAGTTTTTATTCCAAACACACAACAAATAGGTAATTGTGATTAAACCCACAGTTACTATAAAATAGCTACAGTTTGCTATTTTATTCAGTGGGTGTTGCCAAAAAGTAAGGACAACTGCTTATTATATATATATATATATATATATATATATATATATAGAGAGAGAGAGAGAGAAGTTAGTTTTGCTCCATTTTAAAATGCCTATTCAATCAAGGATAGGATTATTGGCACTTTCTACATCTCTACTTTTCCAAATTTTATTCAGAAATGGTTTTTCTCATGTACCTAAATGTTTCATATTTAAATTTTTCAAAAGAGAACATGCTCTTTAATCTCTTGTTCCACAATCAGGTTTATTATGTTTTCTTCTGTTATTCTTCTGTTATTCGTTTTTTTTTTATTTGCAAAACACTTTGTCATATTTTTGGTCTTTCAACCTCTTTATGTCTTATCTCTTCATTCCTTGTTTGATTTCTTTTGTTGTACGATAACTAAAAAACATGGTCATTACTAACACGCTTATATACAACTTCTGTTGTCCCTGATACCTCTTACCTGATATATTTCATTTCGATCAATACGCAATCGATCTGTCTATTTACTCTTCCATTACCATTACCAATATAGCCATATTGTCCCATGGAATGTAGACGCTCTGCTTATATTTATTAGCTTCCCCATAGCAAATTTAATCAGTTTTATTTCATTTCGGAGAGGTTTTCTGGAGACTTTACCCTGCAGGTATAATCTTATAGTCTTTGTTTTACTTATTATATACCAGCCAACACTTGTTTCCTTGTCTCCTGGTTTCCAACAACATTTCCCAATGCTGCATCGCACCTGCCCTATTTAAGATCTATTTAAATGGTGCATTATCACAGTAAAGACGTAAATGTAATGCAATTGAGGACGATAAACTTGTCATCTTATACTTTGCTGACGACCAGGCAATTATAGCCGAAGACATGTTGAATATAGACTACATGCTGAGGAATTTACTAGAAGCGTACGAGGAGTGGGGTTTAACGATGAATCCAACAGAATCCGAATATGTGGTAGTAGGTGAACAGGGCGAAAAGTTGAACCTAGGACCAGTGGCTATAAGGAATACTAAATGGTGTCGATATTTAGGGGTTAAGTTGTCAGGAAAAGGAGGAAGCAGTGATGAAAGCTTAAACAGAATGATGTAAGCAAGGGTGGCAACAAGACAATTAAATGGAATTTTGTGGAGTAAAAAATAGCAAAGAATATTTCAATACACGTATTGTCGCGACCTGTGTTAAGCACAAGGTCGAACACTGAGGGGTAGCTAGGGGTAGAGTAACATGAAAGAAAGTAGGCCTAAGTAAAGAGGGTATATTGAACAAAATCGAATACATTAAAGGCGCGACCAGCGGCCAACACGACACCAGTTGAAAATAACACAAAGGAGAAGGTATCAAAAGTAATCAAAATATGGGGCAACGTAGTAAAACTTAAAAAACATGAAAAAAACAAATGATCAAAAGGGACTAATAATAATAAAAATGGGGACCTAAATAAAAACAGTGTATGAAACTAACGACTTACCCTAAGAGGTTCATCTTGGACGTGGCTCGGGGGACGTGTCTCGGAGACCGACCAAGGGCGCGATTTGCAAAACTAATGAACCTGGTTTTGTCGGTCCCCAGCCAATTTATAATTTTTTCCTGATGACCAATCAGCTTTTTGTCGTTATTAACATAACGTGGAAAGTTCGTCGAATCCCGGACTTTTTGGCGGATGCTCGATCTCGAATTCGAGACGTTGCATCCGCTCGCGGGAATCGCGGGTCGAATTAGCGAAGAGTATTATCCGGGAATTGCTGAATCTATAAGTTACTGCAAAGTAGCTAAATTAGTTACTTTGCAGAGTAAAGAAAAGAAAAAAGAAAACACGCGAGTTGACATAATGTAAGAATAAAAAGTTAAATTATCAGCGGAATTTGGATTAGTTAATTGATTGATAGATAAGCTGATTGATCATTTCTTGACAATATATTAGTCTATAGTGGAAAGCATAGCAACCTATGGTTCTGAACTATGGGAACTGAGAAACGCAGATAAGATAAGAAAATACTAGCCACGGAAATGGAGAAGGTGCTGTAGACTAACAAAACAAGAGAGGACAGGAAACACGTCGAAATAGGAGCGAAACTGGGTATTGATCTGGATATTCTAGATATAATCGAGGCCAAACGCTTAAAACGGTGTGGACATCTAGAACGTATGCCAGACGAAAGATGGCCAAAGAAGATATGGGATTGGACTACACCACAAAGACGATATAAAGGAAGACCTCGATGATTCTGGAAAGAGAGTACGACCAAGCGATGGAAAGCAGAAATTTAAGAGAAGGTGACTGGAAAAACGGGAAGAAGTGGTAACTAAGATGCGGGAAACATCGACCGCTGTAGTCCATCCCGCTGGTAATTTGTTAAATGGGTTATGCTTTTACAAGTTCTGTTATAATTATGACTTTATTGTATTTTCAAGTAATTTTGTAACATTTGCTATATTGGCATTAATTATAAGGAATTTGTCAGTTTATATTAATTTGAAATTCAAATGATTCACATACACTATATAATCATTTGTAGAAATAAGTATAGCAACTAAGCATTAAATTTATGAAGATTATTTGAAATACCATATTACAATTCGCTACATCAAGAGTTATTTCCCCGTTTAAATGTTTCTGTTGCAAATTTATACGCTCGAGTATCGTAAAGGAAAAGCCCTCTGATATTGAATTTTTAAGCGTTTACGAAAAATGTATAGAAGTGATATCTCTTTTCTTTTTTCCAAGATTAAAATGTCAGCTCCCACGGGAACATGTTTTGTCAAAATGTCTCTGTCGACATTTCATTTACGAGTCAAATATTCGAATACAACAAATACGTCGTGTGACTTGGATAAAAAATTACATTCGGCTACTCCCAAATTCGACCTTTCGCAAATAATAATTTGATGTCTCATAAATTTTATGACGTAAGAAAGTATTATTAAAGTCGCGTTTTAAAACGGTTTTTTAACAATAAAAAACGGTAAATTATAGTTTTTAATATTCATACTTTAGAAGGTCGCGTCATCGCTAAATTGTTACACAATTAGAATCACCTACGTGATTCTAGAATCACCTACGAATCACTCACCTACCAGTTTTGAATCCGTGGGTGGCTTCACAATACAGCTGGCTGTTATTTAGTTATTTACTTAACATTTATTGCATTCTCAGATTTGTTATGCATATCTCTTCTTGCGTAGAAGGAACCGACTTCATATTATCAGTATAAATATTACCGTTTGGAATGAATCCTCCGTATGACGGAATCGTAACGCCGAATATTTTAATGATCGCCCTTCACTTTTACACAAACGTCAATACACTGCGGTTTGTGAAAAAAAAATGTACTGGAACATCGATTTAGGTCGAAGCAATCTGACGGATAATGAACTAAGAAAAAACGTTTAATTTCTTAATCGATCGTATAGAAGTTTTAGAAACCTTTTATAAGAAATCTTTAGGAAAGTCGCATCCTATTAAATACGTGCTGTCGACACATGCTTCCACCAAAATTCATTAAACCCAATGAAAACACATTATTTCGGTAAGAACTTGATTCCATAGCGAAACACGAAATCGTTAGGGGAAAAAAGGTTGATTTTAGTATGTTTCATTTTTTTTTTCGAGACGACATGGCAACACAAAGGGTATCTCTATTGGCAAAAATGAGTTGTTTACTCTTCACTTCGTTGATGACCAAGTCATAATAACTGAAGATGAAGATGTCTTTAGCTATATGTTGAAAAAACTGGAGCGTGAGTATCATAAACGTGTGCTCACCATAAACATTCAGAAAACTGAGTATGTAGTCGTCGGCGGAAATAAAACAGATCTCCTTAATCATTGAAGCGTTAAAGGTGTACACGCATACATCGATCTGGGAATAACCTTTGACAAAGATGGATCTAGTGAAACGGAAATAAGAAAGGGAATTTGCCAAGGAAGACAGATTCAACTATACAGTTACATTCCGTTCTATGCAGTAAAAGTGTACAAAAAGAAACGAAAATAAAAATTTATAAAACTATAGTGGAAATCATAACTACCTCAGGAGCTGAGGTCTGGGAAACCACCGCATCGCTTAAAAGAAAACTCCAAGCTATGGAGATGACATTTTGGAGACGCAATTGCGGTTTGACATTGGATCGTGTACGAAATAAAACAATCAGAGAAGGAACGGGCATTGAAACCACTATTATAGATACTATTGATTCCAACCCAAGTTGGTTCTAAGTCTAAGCACAGTATATATAATTCTAACAGTATGTTCACTTGGGCTTATTCGAACACCGCATCATCTCTCCTCGTCGCACCCCCCTCGGCCTAGGAACTTGCCGACCGAGTCGGCCCACCTCTCGTCCTCGCACCTCCCTCGGTCTACGAACTTACCGGGATAACGATATTTTTATTACTTTACGACCACTCGCAAAAAACGCCGGCTTTTTCATATACATCAAAGAAGTGAGATACTGTTAGAATTATATATACTGTGGTCTAAGTAAATCTAAGGTAGTACGGACATGTACAGCGGATGGGGGACTCACGATGGCCAAAGAGAATGTAGGAATGCATTTTCATACAACACAAGAAACACAAGAGCAGAGGGAGACCGAGAATTAGTTGGAACGACAACATACAAAAAAATATTAGAGAAAGAAATTCACAGGACGGAGATTGTAATAAACGTCACCGTTGGAAGTTGAGTTGCGGAAAACGACTATAAATGTATAAACTAGCAATCAATTTGTATATATATATATATATATATATATATATATCTGCAACGGATTAATAATCCTTTATAGAGCCTTCCCAATTCATACGTAAATTAATGTTGTCACGCCCCGGGATCGCGATAATCTTGACCCAATTAGGTGATAACTACGGCAATCAGGTCATGTTAATTGCTTTCAAGGACATGCATGCAAGCTAAGATAATAGTATGTCTCAAGGGCCGTGACAATTAATATAATCAAATAAACGGAAGACGGCGAATCACCATCTTTAGCACCTTAAATAACAGCACATCGAATCAAGAGGAGAACGATCATTTGTTGTAAAAAAAAATGCAAAAAGGATTTGTAGTACATACAAATTATGATAATAGTAATAATCCTACTTCTGATTATGTAGTACATGATCTCACTTTTAATTAATTAGTAGTATAATAATACATAATAACCCATATAAATCATAATATTGATATCTAATAATAATAATAATAATAGTAATGAACGTAAATGAAGTAAGTAATTAATAATGAAATTTTAAGGCGAAAGAAAAGAAAAGGGTGTAGGCACTGGAGTTGTTTAAAAATTTTCTGCGGGCCAGATGGCGAGAACTGAGTCTGAGGTTCGAGACGCTTAAGATCAAGACGCTTTAGATCGAGACGACGGCACTTCTGGAACAAAGAAATAAAAACGACTTTGAGCAACTCATTCTCTCTGTTAATTTATAGACAATAATAAACTCTATTACTTTATACTTGGTGAAATTATAGGATCAAATAATCAGAACAAATATCAAATCAGACAGTATCATAGTTCATCGTTTTTCTCTCTATTTTCGTCTGGCTTGTGCAATGGATATTAGGGGAGGTAGCGCGCAAGGTAGTTTGAGATAAAGGGGCGGCACTGTACCAACAGTAACTAATGTTTGGTGTACCCAAATAGGTACAACTACGATTATTACTCAGCTCTAAATACCGTTGGTTAATTAATTAAAGAGTTAGTCAGTTAATCAACAGTCTAAGAATGAATGGCTCAGTGATAAACTCACCAATTAGTGGCTACTTCCAATTACTCTGCTCAATATGAATGTCTTTGGCACAGTTAGATAAATATCACGACACAACACGAACTCTCATGAAGGGTGATATAAGACTAACACGCCTTTTTTAGTGGTGGACACGAGACGAGACGAGACCAGTACTGGTTCGAGACGTGACGAGACATAATTCCGTCTCGTCTCGAAAAGTCTCGAAGTCTCGAATTTTTTTAAGAAATTACAATTTAAGAATTTTCTTTCGTTGGTTCGTGTAAAAATAGGAGGTAAAAAGGTAGGTATACCATTACCAGCACATTTTTCTAAAATTAAAGTAGGTAATTTTACTTTTAAAATTTGATAATTCTATCAAATTCGTAATACCAATTTCATATATATATATATATATAATATATAATATACAAAAGATATTAATTTCCTATCTGTCCGTATAAAGATATATAGTTTATTTTATAAGTTTATTTAATAGGTAACTTTATTTTATAGCTAGTATCCTAACAAGTCTATTTATTAATAATATTTATTTTCGATTTTGTACCTGGGCTCTATAATCTAATTTCTTTAATTCAATATTTTCTAAAATGAAATATTCTTTATCAAAACATAACATCAATAAAATGCTACTGTACATTCAACTTTACCACACCTGTATAGGTACTTCAAGAAAATCAGTAAATGTTATCAAGAAAGTATACATTTATAAAGTACCATCTATATACGTCTATTTATTTCGGGACTTTTCGAGACACGAGACGAGACGAGACGGGATGAGACGAGACCTGTACCAGATCGAGACGAGACATAATTTTTGGGGATTTTTCGAGACGAGACGAGACCATGTCGTTTCTCGTCTCGTCTCGTCTCGTGTCCACCACTAGCCTTTTTAAAACTGTAACGCACTCAGAATCTTCCCTTTTCCCGTTCTTCGGGACGGGCCCAACACTTGAGTCATGTTTAGATAATATTCCACTTTAAGAACGAAATTTCGAGCTTAGCTTATATAAGGCGAACCACGTGTTGTTTTCTCTAGGCGAAATATAAATAAAAATTCAAAAAGCAGAAGGAATGGAAGTAAAAGTGGTAGAAAGTAATAGATAAATTAAATCAGTCTTACAGGTTGAGTTATCTCGTTTTTATTCAGCAGTTCCAAAGAAGGAAATTGTTGTATATATTTATTATGTATATGTAATTGTTCTTTATTAAGAATCAGTTTACTCGTGTTCTTTGATGCTATTGATCCCAACAGTTATAAAGTATAACTTGTACATTTTTAGGTATAATACTCAGAGACTTCCAGATTATATGATCAGAAAAGATCAGTTTGGTTAAGTTTGTTAAAAATACACTACCGAAATTCCAAATGCTTGAAGTGTCAAATTGGTGCGACAATATTTTTAGCAACAGTCGTATAAGAAAAATCAATGTAACGACAATTCTTGCTATATGATACACTTTTGCGTTTGTTAATATTCAATAACAATTTATTGCGGAATCATCAGCAATGTTTTTAAACGTTTAATCATTCTCAGACAGATAGTACTTATGTAATCTTAGCTTAAATTGTTTATATTCGTCGATATACCTGGCGCCTTTATGTGGTTGCTCAATTACGGACATTTCCTTTTTAACGTTTGTTTAAACTGTTGTAAAATACTGTTAATGTTCGATATTCTTTAATTTTACTGATAGAGGCTTCTCTTAACTGTAATGAATTATAAGATTGTTGAAGTCTGAACTTCTGTATCTGGAAGTATTTAATGTTAGTTAGTAATTTGGTTAAAATAGTTTCAATCCAAAAAAAACAAGTAAAATGCGTGCTGTAAATATTTTGATGGAGTATTTCAGTGATGAAATCTGCATTGGGCTTTTTTTGTTATAACCGCAATCAGCAGATTATACTACACGAAGGACAAAAAAAATCTACTATGGTAAGGCATAGTATGTCATTGTAATATTTTTCCAGAAAGACTTTTTCCCGTGTAGCTCCTCTCGAATTGAAAAAAACAGTTTGGCGTCAGCTGGAGGTATTTACTTAACTCTTATTCGTTGTCGACGTTTCGTATCAAGACGCTATCGAAAAGACCACACAGTCACAAAAAACAATCTAGAATACATAAAATAAAATTAAAATTATAGCCAGGTATGTAATGCTGAACAATTAATTATGATTATTACATAAACATGACAATCAGGTGTAGATTTGACATAACTGAATACAATTAACAATTAAAAAATTAATATCGGTAATGTTAAAACTTACGTTACTTCTATTTTTAGGATTCCTCTCTATTGGCAAAAACAGAATCAAAACAATCATAAGTAATTGTTCAGCGTTACATACCTGGCTATAATTTTATTTTTATTTTATTTATTCTGGATTGTTTTTTGTGACTGTGTGGTCTTTTCGATAGCGTCTTGATAATGTCCCCAATCCTGGGACGAAACGTCGACGACGAATAAGAGTTAAATAAATACCTCCAGCAGACGCCAAACTGTTGTTTCAATTTGAGAGGGGCTACACGGGAAAAAATCCTTCTGGTTTGCCTACTTCCCCGGGAACCAACCTGCTAGTAATATTTTTCCAATTGTTTCATTCCAATTGTTGATATCATTTAAGTTGTTAACTTTAATTGTTAATTATTGAATATTTAGATCATTTATATTGGATTGTACGAATGCATTTATAGCCATCCAATTGTCTTCAAGTTTGGCTGTCCACAATAATTCTTGTGAAGTGAAGCTTACAGAATTTACCAACATAAAGTTTTCGGATTGTTTTAATAGTTAATGTAGGAGCAGTTACAGAACACGGTTTTAAAGAGATTAGTTGGTGATGGGCGTTATTAGAAAAGGCTCTTAATGTCATTACCAGCGATTTAAACTTTTTTCGCCGCTCCAAGACAAAAACTTCTCTTTGGAAATCAGGTTTCCCCATCGATACTGCTCGCTAATCAATCACTTAAAAATTTATCAGCGAGGACTGTGAATTTTTCCAATCGTCGCCGGCACCATCCATTATATTAATTCGACGCGTCCCTCGTTGTTTTTCGTTTCAATTACGTTCAATTCCTCGTGATTTCGTAATATCATACGCGGAAACAGATCCATACCAACCACGTAGGACAGACAAACGGAGAGCGAGAGATAGAGAGGATTGGAGCCTTTTGTCTTGATATTGCAACAGTGGGAATTTACTAGCGCCAGAAGTTTAGACGTTGAGCAATGGCTGAGAGTCCGTAGCGCCGGACGAATTCACGTATTATTAATGCACGAATTAATTCTCGTTTAATTTCTAATTGGGATCGATGTAGCACCAATCGATTTAATAACGCGCAATTTGCATGCGTTTGATATTTGATTAACGTCGTCCGCTGTGATTTGTATCAGCAACGGAATTCAATGCAAAACGTGGATTCGAGACAATATGTCTGTTGATTATTTGCGGATGTACGTCACGTTTCTGTTATAACAAGTAAGTAAAACACATCTATAATATTGTTAAAAATGGCTATTCATCCCTTTGGAAATTAGAAACTAAATCCCTCACATTGCGAAGAGCACATACTAAGCGCTTTTCACAAAGAAATTCAATAAGCAGTTTTGAAGAAATATTATTTTCCTGAATTTTCCGTAAGGAATAGGCGCGGTTCAATATTTTTTCTAAAATTAAGTTTGTGACACTCCTGGGTAGTTTGATCGAGTGAGGTTAGGTGACTTAATTTCCTATTGGATTAAATATAACCATAGCATCACGTTAAATTAGCATTATCATCTACGACTACTTATATAGTAATCATAATTTTTGAATTATTTTGCAATTTTTCAATTGAGCATAACTCATTTGAATGACTTATTGACAACATGATTAACTGAAAATGATTGTTTGGCCTTTGCAGGGAGAAAAATGCTTGGAATATACCATTTATGTATGTTCACTCACATTTACATATTTTGGAAGCTTCAGTATTGCTCTGGCTTGGTTAATGTCAGTATATAGATTTGTCCCCGGTTGTAAATGCCAATATTTCCGCCCAAAGCTCAAAATTTATCTCTCAAAAAAACTTATTTTTAACATGCTTATCGGAAGTAAATTAATTACTGTGGTATCCTGTAACATACGTATTTCACAGTAATTCAAATAATAGTATAGATAGTAATCCAACCATACCAAAATCCGTTTTTCTTCATGAGTGACTCATCGTCACACCAAGTTGCGAGTGGCACACGCAAAACTCATAAATTCACATACCTAGTTAGCGCGATTTGCCGCTTTAGCAAATTTCCAACGTAAAGAGAGAGACAGAGAAAAGCGTAGTTGCCAAAATTTAAAAATCCGCTCTATAAAACATTGGTTGAAACCCGTAAAATGGCAATATCGAGAAACTTGTTTACACAGTGAACACGTGGTCGGGGCACAGTGTCGGTGCCCGGCGAAATACGCGCTAGTCAGTACACGTGTGATATTCGTTTTTATTTTTCATTAGGCAATATTTCTTGCAGTCATCTGATTTCTGTAATAGCGCTATAATTATTTCAATATTATAGTTGCAAACTAACATTGTTTCATTCCATTAAAAGATATAACTTCGATTATTTATATTTCGAAGACAAAATGAAACATACACGCCCCTATTTCTACTTTCCCCTCACTTCTTCATCCCGCGGAGGACTAATTGATTCCAGGAATTTACTCCGAATTGAATCGACACCCGGGTATAGTCTATAATAACATTCAAAATTTTGAAAATTTGGCATCATTTTCACTATTTGCTATTATCCGTTCACGAGAAAGTGATAGCAGAGCACGTAATTATACATTCAAAAGGGTGTCCGAAGCACTGTTGGGTGGTTCAAAAAAGTAAGGAAATTCGCAATCGTTTCTCCATATGCAGTGTGTGTTTGTATAACAACTTTCGGTTTGTCCTCCCTGTTGAGTCAGGAGCAGGTAACCCTCTACCTGCTTCTACCCCTCAAATACAATAGAACCGAATGATAGGGCGAAGCGAAAACGAAAAACTTTTGGGACAGTGTCGCCCGTTTGGGTATAAATGAAAATTTCTTCTATAGTGCTTAAGACATAAATTTTATTTAAACTGGATTAAACTATACCTAACAATTTTTTAATTAAGTTAGACAACATTTTCTTCTCATTTTCTTCAGGCTTAGAACTGTCAGTTTAATAACTGGCGTGGTTAAAACTTTGCCTAATAGCAATTTGTCAATACTACTAACTTAAACAAAAATTAATATATACATACATTATCAAAAAATTTTCGATAATGGGTTCTATTTCATCAATGTGATTTACTTCCCATAACTTGTCTTCTTATTTTTCTATAGCGTGCTTACTACATTTTCTCCAATGGTCTGCAGTTACTTTAGATAACGTTTTATGCAAAAGTCATCGTACATCATCTAATTTGAACGTAGTGTTCAATCTCGCTACTTCTTGTACCCTTTATTTGTGCCCATATAAGTTCTATGGGGTTCAGTTGGCAATGGTATGGAGATGGAGGTAAACGATGCACAATTATCCTGCGATCTTTGACTATTTCGTCGATTACTTATTTTTTGTATTTCTGTTTATTTGTTCAAACGATTTGCATAAGTTCCGTTTTAACCATCGTACCGCCAAACGTGATTTTTTTATCATGTAGCCAGTTAATTATGTTGTCCTTTCTCCCAGACGTAGTCTGTAACTTTTCTAGTAAACGCGAGTGGTAAACTGGCGTTATCCATTACCATTACTGAATTTTTTGGTATGAAAGTTAACATCTGCACAAAATAGTCTTCAAATACGTCTGCAGTCATTTCATCATGATAATCTTTGGTAGATTTAGAAGTGAATTCTAATAAACCGTTATTTTAAAAACCATTTTCACCACCAGTATGCGTAAATATCAATCTACGACCTTTTCCCACTGGTGGACTCAATCCAATAGAATAACCTTCTATGAAAGCCTGCCACGAATCAGTAATATTCTTATCAACCCAAATTTTCGAAACAATGTGCCCTTCATTTAACCACGTTTCATCTAAATAAAAAATGGTTTTTGCCTCGGTTCGAAACCTTTTAATCGCTCTTCAATATTCCCTCCTCCAACAAACAATATAATCTATATCAAGAAGCAACGCCCTTCTGTCAGATGCTCCCACGAAAAACCTATTTCTTTTAGGCACTTCCATAATGTTGTACAACCAATATACGGCAAATCGTCACTTCTATAATAACATTTAACATTTCGTATTTTGTCTAAGATAGGTATTACTTTATTTAAATAAAAGGAATGAACTTTATAACGTATAGCAGTTTTATCAAAATCGTCGATTGTTTTTGGTTTTTGTCCTGGATGTTTTTGTGGCTCGGCAACCCCTTTATTTTTTCTTTCTTTTAAAAAACCATAAACTTTTGCTTCTCCAACTCCTGTCATATTCGAACAATTACTCACGATTTCCCTAACAGCTTTAGATATTTTTTATATGAAATGCTGCGCCTATGGTTTAGGACTGATAATTGTATGCAGGTAAAAATTCGTGCTATCAACTTCTCGTGAACGGAGAATAGATTTTAGAAACTTCAAAATGTATGTTTAAATTTTACAGAATGTATTTTATATATTTTTTAATCATAATGTGTAGTAATGTTAAATTATTTTATTATTTTTTATTATTATTAATATTATTGTTTATTTTATTGTGGGAAATGCGATTCCAATAATTTTAAATTTAGAAAAATATGTTGGACACTGGCTAGATAACCATTGCTAGTTAATAAAAAGGTTTGAATGATTTGAAACAAATTCCACA
Organism: Cryptocephalus moraei; assembly: GCA_946251905.1. Classification (NCBI taxonomy): domain Eukaryota; kingdom Metazoa; phylum Arthropoda; class Insecta; order Coleoptera; family Chrysomelidae; genus Cryptocephalus; species Cryptocephalus moraei. The sequence goes on from OX276454.1 coordinate 28,675,737, forward strand.
GTTTCGAAAATTCGACATGAGGGTTACACACATTTGAAATAAAAACTGATCTTCTCTGTCTTCGATCGTTATGACAACATTTAGTTTTCTGTGTCTGCCCAACTTCTATGAATAATTTAAATGAACTTACAATATACTTTTATCCTCTAAAACAATATGATAGTGTGGACTAACAAAATTAGTCTCATATTGTGAAGCTCATATGAGAGCTGACGAATCCTGAAACAATAAAATTATTTCTATCCTGATAGATACTAAAGAACTACTTCCATGTTGATGATTATAACTAAATTTTATTCATAAAAGTCTCCAACTGTTGAATTAAAAATTATAAAGTTTACAATCACCAGTTTAGTTGCAACAATTTCTAGTTACTTTCACATTTTATATATAATGGTGAATTTTTCATTTCTTCAATTAAAGCACTTCTTAAAGTTCACCAACTGTTGTAGATCATGAACATTTTTACGTGGTACATTATAACGATATGAATTGATTGATTTTTAAATATAAAAGCATTTTTGTACATTTATGTAAACTTAAAAGTAAGATCACTTTGAATTAATGACTAGCCTCTATAACGAGCTTTAAAGTCGCTGAATCCTTTAATGTGATATTAGAGTTATGGGCATCTTTAAGCACCTCTTCCAAAATATGTTGACCATTGAAATAATACTACTTGTGAGTTTAATAATTTACCCATCTCTTATCTTTTATCATATTTGTTTAAAGAGTAACAATTTATATATGGTATTATACTTAAATTTAAAATATAAAAATTTTCCTTCTATTATTCATAATTATTGAGGAATAGGTCATTCACGTCACCAGAATCCCTATTGAAATTCTAATTAACAAGATAAATTACTTTCACAAAAAACCTATAATCAAATCAGTTAGTTTCCAAAGTATTTTCCTCATTCGAAAGTCCTTCCTTAATAGCTTCGAAAATTTCGTCCACCAGATTAAATAATCATGTCAATATACTGAACTAAACTTGCCTGTATGTTGAGACTATGCAAACTTCGTAGGAACTCATATAGCCTCGGCAAACTTTGTATGACTTTGGCTTTCTTGCAACGTAAAAGCTTATGCTACTCCAATAGTTAGTGTACAGGTCATAAATTTGTAAGAGATATTTTCATTTTTTATATGAGAGTGTGATGTCATATATATGAGGAGTTTTCATTTTTCAAGACATATATGCCTGCATATATGTCTGTGCTTGGTGTTTCATGAAAATTAATATTTACACTTTGTACCATTACAGTATCTCCAAATAAGCTCCTTACAAAGTTTATTGCCGGGATAAAGTAGTAATTTACTCTAGTCGTTTTTCGGTGTTTTAAAATTCTCTCTAAAACCTCAAAGAAATTGTTGGAAACTTTAAACGTTTATTGTATTCCTATATTTTCTCTGAAAGGTGTTTTATCCTGCTGTTTTTTCAAAGTTTTCTCGAAGACCGCTGCAAAAACAATATTTAACACTTTAAACATTCATTTTACATCGAATGTATATAATAAAATATAATATCATTTTTAGCTAAATCTCCTCTTAAAGGCGCTTTACAATTATGTCTTTTTAATTTTTTGAAATGTTATCGAAATTCTGTCTAATTTTTTGGTGAATATATTTCTACTGCCGAGTATTTGTAATGAAACATTATAAATTTTATTTTCCATTTATTTCTTATGTGCGTTTTTCCTTGGAACCAAATGATTATATAGGTAGTAGATTCCAGTAGTCGTTCATTGCAATAAAGTGATCTGAATGTGACAAATTTAATACAACTGTGGTTACAAGCTGCTACATAAAGTTAAAACAGATCTGTTTGATTTAATAGTCTTTTATTTCCAGTTTCATTGTTTTAATGGGTAGATACCCTTTCGCCCGAATAAGCCATTAATCCTTGGACCGAAAAATGGTTTAATGGGCCATAATTTTTACGATTTTGATCAGAAGTAAAATGTGTCTGGCGAGACACATTTTCATTCAGATAAGCCATCAACCTATTCGAAATATTTTACAAGCGAGATATCTAATCTAACCCATCAAAATCGATGTCCCACGTGTATATAGAGACTCCTGTGAACTGAAACGAGTAAGTTTTACAAAAACTACAACTAGACGAAAATGTATATTTTGAATTTAATCAGTTTCCTTCGCTCGAACGACAGTGTATTTTTAATTTTTGCGTGTAAGGGTTATGTACGAAAGTGTCATTACCGGTTTCAATTGGAAAATCACGAGGTATAATAAAATTTGAAACAAACCAAGGCATTTACAATAGTTCGCAACTTCTTGCATGGGACCCTTTTTAGCATTTCCATTTTTTTATGGACGTTGAACCCCAAAATTGGAGGCCGTACATACGTCCGTATTGGCTCGATTTGTGTACCAACTAGTTTATTATTGAAAGTTAAGAATCTCCAATTAGATTCTAAACTAGTGCTATAATAATTGTAGAAATCTAAACCTAGATTCATCTGGAAGATATACCTATTAGTCTAATCTATAGACTCTCTTCACCTTTTTCATCGTCCCCTTCGTCAGATGGGAACGTCAGTCACTCCTGCGTTCTCGGGGAAACTGGTTAAACGCGGCATTTGCGTAGAGACCGGAACAATAAAGTCACGAGCAAACGATCCAAAAGCAACGAACTTGCGAGAACAAACGGATGGAAAATCAAAAGTGAAAGTCGGAACGCACGTGCCACCACCGCCAGCCCGGATTATTATTACGGCGTAATCGTAATCAAGGGGACATGTAGCGAAGATGTTGCGAGATATACTCCGACCTCCGCGGGGAATGCGAATAATTATCGTTGCCCTTTATGTTACTGTTCCTAAATTATTTCTTACTCGGGTCTTTTGCGGATTCAGTGGGAATTAATTGTGTATAACGTTGTACATAAATCGATGAATACGGCAGAACAGCAATAACACATATTTATTCAAATCGTGTGCTTTTGTTTACATGTTTTATAAAATATAGATTCGATCGATACCGATTGTATAAATGAATAATTTTGTCTCAAAAACGATATATTTTATGTTTAATTTCATTTTACATGTTTCCAGTCTATCGAATGAGGTGTCATTATGATCAGCATAAAAATGCGATTCTGGTGTACGTAAAATGTTAACTTCGGTTTCAGTCTCAACGGTTTAACTAGAAAACAATATTTGTCGGACTAATACGTCCACACAATATCCTGTAACGTCCCCTTCGTTTACTATAACTTTTCAACTCTCTTACGATCGAATAATTTTCTAGAATCTTCTAGGGAGTATTACAATAATCTCAATCGTCCCCTTAACGACCCTTCACTCCATTCACCACCCACTACCAATTTCCAGTATTTTACTTTCTCATATGAGGTACTCATATATGAGAGTATTGTAATCGGGTCGATTTTTCGAAATTGAGTAATTAGCATTTCTGGACGTTTTGAGACCCCCTGAGTCCAAAAAACATGTTTTTGGAAAACCGTCTGTATGTATGTGTGTATGTGTGTATGTATGTCTGTGGTAAGATTTTCTCAAAAATCAAAAACCACAAACGGTCAAAACTTTGTATTTAGACTTTGTACCACACCAGGACGTGAAAATAAGCTTTTCGTTAAAATCGGCCAGGATGAAAGGGTGGTTTACTCTTGTCATTTTTCGGTTTTTTGAATTTTTCTCGAAATTCGCTCCAAGAATTTTTTTAAACTTTGAATATTTGTTGTAGGATTAAATAGGTATAAAAAAGTTTTCTAACGATTTTCGCTAAATCTTCTGTGAAGGGCACTTTATACTTGTCAATTTTTGGTTTTTTCAATTATTTCGAAATCCACTGAACGATTTTTTTTTAAACTTTGAACATTTATTCTACTATTTAATATGTACAAAAAAGTTTTCTAACGTTTTTGGCTAAATCTTCTGTGAAGGATACTTTATACTTGTCGATTTTTTGTTTTTTGTATTATTCTCGGAATACGTTCCAATTCTTTTTAAACTTTGAAAATTTATTGTGCAATTAAATATGTATAAAGAGGTATGTAACGTTTTCGGCTAAATCTTCTGTGAAGAGCACTTTATACTTGTGGTTTTTCGGTTTTTGAATTCTTCTCAAAATTTGCTACAAGTATTAATTTTAAATTTAGAATATATATTCTACCATTAAATTAGTATAAAATAAACTTTTCTATCGTTTTTTTCAAAATCTTCTGTGAAAGGCACTGTGTATCATTCTTCGATTTTTTTAATTTTTCCCGAAATTTGCTCCAAAAATTTTTATAAAATTTTGAATACCTATTCTACATTAGATATTGTTGGAATTCCAACAATATCTTTTCCCATCTTTTTCATTATTTATTATCCTAACAGCCCCTCATATTTCAATCTCCCGTCGATCTCTTCCGACTAGCAAAGTTATTTTTACACGCGGTATAAATCACTTGAAAATCATAAACTAGACACCCAATGGAACAAAGGCGCTTCAAATATTTCCGATTCCCTATTTACTTTCACATCCCTTTATACTAATAACCAAAGGGCGGAAAAAATGCACGTGAATAGTTTAAAAAAATGCGCATTAAAATGCACGAAAATTTCAAAAAAATGCACGAAAATTTCAAAATAATGCAAGGAATGCATAAAATTTGGTAAAAAATGCAAATGCTTAAAAAACGTTTTTTTTTCCGTTTAGATCGTCCTGGATTAAGGAAAAAGAATACTGTTGTTTAAAATGTATCTGATTTTATTACAAACCAAAATTTAGTTTCAATACTACATATATTATATTATGTATAGGTACATAGATATATAAAAGAAATAGGAAAAAAACAGACTACAAAATAATAATTCATTTTTCATTCATTAATGCTGGCACAAAATGCATTTATAATTATATGTTTTTCAAAGTTTTCAATAAGAAAAGATTGTCTTCTATCAGTAAACATATGTTTGAAAATAGAGAAAGTTCGTTCTACATCTACTGACGTAAGAGGAGCGTATTTTAATGTATGTACAATATTTGGTTTTACATCAATTATACAATTAAAGTCGCCCGTAAACATTAGTGCAACAGTTTTTAACACAGAAAATCCTTCGTTAGCTTGTATAGTACTGGAAAATTTGGACAAAACTAACTTTCCAATGTTTCCATCTACCTTTTTACATTCCGCTTCAAAAACATTTAATAATTGAACTGCTTGAACCAGAGTCATACATGTATTTTGCAATTGAACCATAGTTTTAGAAACAAAAGAATAATTAGTTTTTATAAATAAGAGTTTATTGTGGAGAGTCGAATTTTTAAATATTTCTTGACATTTTAAAAGAGCCGCAGAAGAGGAATCATGCAAATCGGTAATAACTTCCTTTATTTCATCGTAGTGTTCGGCATAAAACATTGCTGCATCAAGCCATGTTCCCCATCTAGTTATGACAGGTCTTGGCGGCAGTTGAACTCCCGGAAGTCTTTCTCTATAAAACTGAATTCGCGATGGACACTTAATAAATACCTTCTTCATATAACCTATCAAGTCGTTAACAATAGAAAATTGGTTTCTTATTAATTCTGCGACTCTGTTAATGGCATGAGCTAAACAAGTAACGTGAATTAGATTTGGGTAAAAAATTTTTAAATTCTTACCAGCCTTAGTCATATATGGGGCAGCATCAGATAAAAACAAAATGAGTTGCTCAAATGGAACAGTATTTGGTAAAAAAAAATTACTCAAAGAATCTTGAACAAATCTGGTGATTGTTAAGTTATTTGTTTTGTCAAGTTGTTTTGAAGAAATTAAAAATGATCTGGATGGAGTGTTTTCTTCTAAAACTCCTATTAATAAATGTGCAATATATCTTCCAGTCGAATCAATCGTTTCATCAACAATAACATAGAAGTAATTCTCGCATATAATATTTTTTATCGTCGCTATCATGTCGGTGTAGATTGCATCAACACTCGATTTCCTTAAAGTAGATTCATCCGGAATATTAAATGAACAAAATTCTTTCAGAAATGATTTTAAATGAAAATTATTTAATTTTTTCAATGGAATATTGGCCGCCACCATAGCCTTACAAAGTTTTTCATTGAACTGCTTCTGTGGATCATTTTTTAACTTTTTCTGTAAACAGGACGATTCTACGAATTTTGAGTAAGTATAATATGTCATTAAGCACATCCTCCTCCTATTAGACTACCCAGGTAAAAACAACCCTTATGAAAATGAACCACTGCCAGATAGTAAAGGTACTTGATTACAGTTCCAGTTATAACTTATATTGTCAATAAGTTGATTTGTCACTCATCAGTACATTGTTTTTCTAAATATCCAGCAGATTGTAAAGAAAAATGCAAAATATGCACGGTTGAAAAAAAAATGCAAATTTGAAGAAAAAAACGAAGAAAATGCAAATAATGCAAAAAATGCATTTTGCATTTTATCCGCCCTTTGCTAATAACAGTAATAATTTTCGGCACGGTACCCATTCGTCCGATGTCATGGTCCCTCGCTCCATATCTTCCGAGAAGAATTGTCTCATTGTCGCGTAAAACGCGCATATGTTAGTTATTTTCCAGCCTTCAAGGAAGGTCGACATCACCGGAACGAATTTCTCCCTCATTGTTCTTTTACTATCCAAATTTCACAGCCAACTACCCTTACCCGCGGAGGGTATACTTTCTCTTTTACCATCAACACATCTGTGTACTAAGCGTTTATTACTTAACCAATCGGTACTCAGTACGCAATCTCGGGTCCTCCAATCGAGAAACGAGATGAAGGGTCGATGGGCGGAGCACTCAGATTTACCCTCAGGGACGAGAGAAACATCCCAACACTCGCGTTCAACTTTTTTCGCTACTCACAACTCCTCACGAAGAAACTCTCGACACTCGCGCATTTCTCAAAAATCACAACACCTCATTCACACCGCCTCAATTGATTCTCAATTCACTCTCAAAGATTCGTATTGTATATAAAATTAATGTAGTGTATTCCAAGTATTTATTAGTCAATATAAGTCGTAATTTAAAATCACCCGCGTTTCACTCATCGTCCAACCTGGGTCCAGCGGAAACACACCATTCAGTTGCATTGGCAAGCTGCAACAGCTCTACAAAGAAACAACACGTCTTGCCTGGTCCTTCGAGCGAAACTTACATGACGTAAGTTTCTAAGAGTTGCAAACCGCAACAGATATAATATAAAAAATGGTTTGTAACGTTTTTGGCTAAATCTACTGTGATGAATACTTTATAGGTACTTGTTTTTCGGTTTGTTGCTTAAATTAACCCCTATATATAAGAAAGTACTCTGATGAACACATCACGATTTTTCTTAGAAGAAATTAACGTATTAATAATAAGTTTGTGTACCCGGCTTTGCTCAGAGATCTATCTAACTCCGCCTCTGTTTTTCCACCCCCTCAGAAAGAAAAATTTGAGATTATCGCATTTTTCAATTGATAATCGTACCAAGTTTCTAGTTTCTAGCTATTTAGTAACTCTTGCATAAATTTTTCTAGAACGTTTCCCAATGTCTTAATTTGCTTCTTTAACGTTACTTGCCTAACCTTACGGCATAACTCATTATGATTCTTGAAGTTGATATATAAAGTATTACTCAACCCTCACCCCCTTCCCATTACTCAACCCTCACCCCCTTCCCTCGTCGAAATGTTTTGCCATCGAAATGTTGTAATAAAATCTGTTAATTCATCTGTAAACTGTTAATTGTACAAAACGTTTTCTAGGCATTTAGATTCTACTAAATCTTACTCCAAAATTCGATGCACGATCTTGATATATACTACCATAGATAAATATTGTATTAGTAGTTATTTATTAGTGTCATGAACTAAGTTGTTATTATGAATTAGTTATTAGTAGTACAACTAATATTACTGTTCTATGTGACAGTAAAAACTCATCACTCAGTATATCATATTTTTAATCTTAATTTTGTCTATATGTTTATGGACAAACAATTAAGTTTTCATTGAAAATATCGCATCCTGAACGGACAATAATAAAATGGTGGCGCACTATTCTATGGAAACATACATTCTAGTGCTTGTCTAGGAATATTTCTGGTGAGATTAATGTAGTGATATCCAATTAGCCCAAAAGAACAAATACTGCAATAATTATAACGCATCGTTATTCCAAAGGCCATTTCTTTTAAACAAAAGTTTTCCACGGTTCATTAACTGCAATTGCAATCCTTAAGGACAAGAATCTCTAGACTCATATCTTTCTAATAGTTTATCTAGGTCATCCAGAATCCCTTGTACAAAGTTTCCGACCTTCTTAAGACTAATCCCTCTAACAAAGAGAAATTATTACAATACGTCCCTGCTTTCGTTAAGTAATTTTGCTTAATACAATTCCTGTCTCATGTTACCCTACGATACAACCCCTTTCAAAATCACTTCGTAATGAAGTGAATTCCTTCAACCACAAGGAAATCTCCCACTCATTACAGTGCATAGCAGTCCAAAGAAATTAGAGATAACTATTACTTTTTGATAGTCCCAGTGAGGCATCTTCCAAATAATCTACCGGGAATATTACCTTTTATTAATTTAATTTTAAATTAGTCATCAAATAGCCGTGAGTAGGCGTGAGTAACAATTCGTTTCCTCGAGGTAGAGCTGGGGGTTTAAACATGTCCAACTAGGATCCAAACGTGAGTCAAGAGCCGTACCCATTACTGATCAACGCTTCAACGTAAACCGAACTGTGAGCGATCCGATAATGGAAAACCGCCCGACCGGTCGTGTAGGTAACCGACCAAAGGAAGAGGTGTTTTTTGTTGTATTTTTAGTAGGAATTTTTAATTAAACCCGTGAAGAATTGAAATGGCGAAGTCGGCTTTCTTCCTCTCTTACCGAGTGGTTACCGACTGAATTCGCATATTCGCCGATTAAACCGTGCATTTTCCGACCTTCGCGGTTTAAGATCGCGAATTTTCCGACCGACCCGTACTACTAGAACTCATACCTACAGACTACAGGTATTACCGGAGATGGGCGAATTTTCCAAATATGCGAAGTAGCCCGCCATACTTTACTAATTTAAAAATAACGTGATTTTGCATGTCACTGATGGTTTGGGTTGCGAATGTATTTAAAATCAACTGTATTTGGTCAATAATAGTTCAAGAAACATCCTTTTTAGTAAAGTAAAAGCACGAAATTCCTTGGAACCTCGAAAATTAGTTTTGCTAACTCACTCTCGATTATTGTAAATAACTCATTATCGTGTTCTGATTAATATCCAGATGTTTCCCCGAAAATTATTTATGCATTTCCCTAATTCAATATTTCATTTATGTGTATAGTCATCTGTTATTCTGAAAATAAACCACTCGAGGCATCAGAGAACAAACCCTACAAATCTGGGCCCTAACCGTTACGTAAACTAACTCCGAAAATTTGAACTGATTGCCAATTATTCTACGTGAACCACTACATGACTCTTTCTTACGACTTTTTGTGCGGAAGGCCACTGAAGGGACTTTCAGCTTAATTGACGGCCATCCACTGTCTTCGCACTATTGGCATTTCGATACTTCAATTTACGATTTAGGACATTGGTCTGGAAAACTGAGAGCAAACTGATTTAAAATAGAACAAAAAAACGTATAATTTTATTCGGGCAATGCCGGGTATTGGAGTTGGTGTTGATTTCAAATTAAATTACCATTTAACCGCGATTAGAAAATGCGTGTAACGACAATGCTCATGCCATAAGAATCTATGTACGTTTATTGCAAAATACGATTACATACTGATCACTTCATTTATTCACTTCTATGAAACTGCATCTTATTCCTAACAGACACGCTAAATTCAGGAGAAGCCTAGAAACTCCATTCAATTGTTACTTTGCATTATGTACCGTTATATGGGCCTTTGTTGTTGTGTAAACAGTGTCAATCCATTCATTAATAGTATATTATTATACTAGTTTATTAAGATGGAGTATTGTCACACGGGAGTTTTAAAGCACGACTAGCGAAGCGAGGAGTGCTTTAATAGAACGAGTATAAACTGTTATATCAAATAACAGTTTAAACGTAATTTAAAACAAAAATGTAAACTGAATTCGACGTATAAATTAGCAATTAGCTGGCGTATATTTATGTAACGAACTCCGCGGTCCTTTCGTAGATGAAATTCCCAAAATACTTGGCACTCATCCCCGTATAAATCCACTCGCTAGCATATATAATCCTCAAAAGCCACAAATAACACACTTATCCCTCACACGCTCCGATTTTAAAAATCCTTTCGGCCAAATTGCTCCCAACTTCGCTACCCTAACTCATAACTCTGGTAAATCCTCTGGGCCCTCGGAGCGCTGCCCAAACTAGGAGTTTATCGGCGAAGAACGAGGAGGAGGGGGAGCGCAGGGGGGCGTGGGGACCATCTCTGGAGGGTCTTTTCGCAACCATCTAAATGTTCATCTAAACTCCGCTAGAACTTCTAAACACTTTCCTAACAACTTGTCTACGACAAATCATCAATCCAGTCGGTGACGGTGTTGTTTTATTTGTTCGTCGGAGTTTCCGTTTTTCTTTTTTTTTATTTTTCGGGCGACGGGGAAAGGCCTGAGGGATTAATGTCAAAACTTTCACGATGAAATATGTTTAACCGGAGCGTTGAAATTCGTATGAGCCGCCGTTAATGTTCCACTACGTCTATTATATTATCCGCGTTCCTTTCGCTCTCCTCGTTTTATTGCGATCAAATAAAATTTGTCTCGGCCATACTTTACCTGGTGAGCGGGGGGTTAATTGCGGCAAAAAGCGTAGTTGTAACGAAAAATGCAAGTGAGGGAACCAGTACACTTGTTTCGTAATCGTTTCACCGAACAGCATGAAGTAGACGACCTAGCATATAGTTTACTCTCATGTAATTAGGCACGAGTTGTAATTGATTTTTTAGTCCCTAATATCAGAATAGGGAAATAATTGCAGAAGGATCAGTTGTAACTAATTAGATAACTATTGAGTTTGCGATATAACTTACCAGATTTTCCACGAATTCTATTCTGATCAAGGTTTTGTTAACACATTTTCAGCACCGAACGGAAAGGTATCTTTTTCAAAATCCATTTCTGCGCTAAAATGTGACCGTTTAATACTAACATCAGTATCCTACATTATTTAATTTTAATCCAGTAACTTTTGTATATCTGCTCTTACATACATTTGAAGTGACCAACAAATATAACAACAACAATTATTTATGGATATTGTTTATTAATACTTGCTTACACTTTTAAACATTTCTGGACCGTTCTGGAATAGGTACAAATAGAAAGAAGAAAAAGTTACAAAGAAAAATCTAAGAGATTCCTAATTTAATAAATATGTATGAATTAGGTATTAGAAGCTTACGTATTTAGATCTTAAAATATTGTAACGCGAAATGTAAACAGCAGTGAGAAATGTGTTTACCCTTATCGGACGACGACTTACCTCAAAGGAACGCCGCTACGCTTAATTGAGCAATAAAAAAACCGTCCCCAACATCTCGGCAACATCTCATTAGGGAAGAATGATTTATTACCTTCTGGACGTTTCTACATAAACATTATTACGGAAAAGAAGGATCGAGTTATTTCAGAAATCATCGCGAATACAGTTGAGATATGTATATAAGCGAGCTTGCGGTCGGAGAGATGAGATTAGACGTGAAGCCGCGACAGTGCGAAAGACGAACAAGCGAATTATACAAATAAATTAATAAATTAAGTGTGTTATATAAATTAATTAGTTTAGTAATGGTTAAGATAAATTAAGTAGTGTGTAGTGTATAATTAGGAACAGTGTAAATAAATTAGAAATAAACGTTAAAATATTTAAATATATAAATGTTATAGTTAAATATATGTTTTATTAAATACCTTGGACTTGCTGTGTAATGTTCACCGCAAAATCCAAAACATTAATTTTGTGTTTCAAAAAAATTGGTTTATCACTTTTCCTAAAAGAAGTGTTTTTTTACAAATTAGGGTCGCTAACAACGGAAATCCTACCCCCTTATCACCTTCTTGCTAATAGTACATAATACCTAATTTCCAACTTAGGCAATTCCGTGAATTGCATTGCGAAATTTGAAAACTTAGCTTTTGGTCTCAGAGAAATAGGTTTTTATCCTTGCAATTTTTTAACACTAAGGTAAAAATTGAATTTCGAAATTTGAGGCAACATAGAAAGGAGACGATTTCCTCCTACCAACAGTGAATAATTTGAGTACCAAACGAAGTAGCACTAAGTCTATACTAACTATAAATACATAATTACGTAATTAATTAATAAATACCGATAAATAATTGATGATTATATAATGATAAGTCTCACGTCCCACGTTCTCAAAACTTTTTTAAACATCATTCATACAAGACTTTACAAAAATGGACAACACTCAGTTTGGATTCCGTAATTGATAGGGAACGCGCGAAGCTCTATTCTCCCTCAGTGTACTAACACAACGATGCAAAGACATCGAGGTAAACGCCTATACATGTTTTATAGACTACAGAAAAGCATACGACTGTGTTAACATCAAAAGATGATCGAGATTCTAAGAGCAACTGGAGTCGATGAACAAGATTTGCCCATCATTTCAGAACTTTATTGGCATCCAACAGCGGTGATAAACATAGAACAAACTACATCAGAGGGTATATTGATTAAAAAACGTGTTACCCAAGGTTGTGTCTTGTCCCCACTGCTTTTCAATCTATATTCAGAGGTTATCTTCAAAGAGGCATTAGAGTTCGAGGAGGAATTAAGATCAATGGAACTACCATGAACAACATTAGATACGCTGATGATACAGTTATAATAGCAAACAATTTATAATATTTACAAAACCAAAGTAATGGTATTTTCGAAAACACCAATAAATGCACACCTACTTTTCAATAGACGAACAATTGAGCAAATAACCACAATAAAATCTCTAGGAGCTAACATCAACAGCCAGTGTGACCTGAAAAAAGGAAAAAATTCAGGAATTTAACAAGCTAGGACAACATTCATGATTATGGAAACACTCTTTACGAGGTCAGATCTCACTCTGGAGCTTAGAATTAGAATGATTCGGTGCTACATTTACTTTGTCCTGCTTTACGGATGCAAAAGCTGAACTCTTGGTCAGCAGACAGAAAAAATAATAGAACCTATACCTGTACTGTACTATACTGTACATATATACACGAATGCTGCGATTTTCATTGGTAAAACGGATTACCAATAATGAAGTACCCAAACGCATGCACAAACAAAGAGAATTATTAAATACTATTAAATAAAGAAAATTGCAGTATGTAGATCATGTGGTAAGAGGCGAGAGATATGAATTACTTCGAATCATAATAGAGAGGCAAATAGAGGGTAAGAGATCAGTAGGAAGACGCCAGAACTCATGGCTGAAAGAATTGATGAGATGGTTTGATCGTTCATCTATAGAGATCTTTCGTGCTGCAGTTTCCAAAACAATAATTGCCATTGGGATCGTAAATAGAACAAGAGGAAGGTAAATAATTTCATGGGAGACGCGTTAAGTTTCCAAGATACGAACTACGAAATTCAGTTTTAGTTTTTTCCTAAAAAAAAAAATCGGAATCTCTTTCAAATAGTCTACTTTTTATGTTGAAATGATGATATTTACTTTTGCGTTATCGATGCAAATAGATAATCGTCTATTATTTAGTCATGTTTTTATTATTCCGGATATAATTCATTCATTTGAAAGTACCTTTATGGTCAGTTATAAACAAACTTGACATTTTGATAAATTTTAAAATATCGCAAACATTTTTCAAATACATCTATACAAAATACTAAATCACTAACCAATATCATTTTGACGAAGTATTATCTATAAAATACGCACTTCAAATATTCTCAGAAAACATTTTTTGAAGTTGAAGTTTTTTAAATTTTATGGCAGTATTTAAGATCATATTATAGAAAATGTTGAAATGTTCATGAAGTATTGCTGTCTGCCATATAAATATCAACCTGGTAATCGAATGTCAAGTCGTTCATTTAAGTTTATTTATAATTTTGGAAACGGGTAGTTAAGTAGGAGTAGGAATAAGAATATTGCTATATGAGTGGGGTACTCGATACCTTTTTTGTGGTAGTATATAATAATATATGTAAATAGAAATATATAATAAAATATAATAATAAAAGGTAATTGCTATTTACCCTGTAAATATCATTCGGGAACTCGAATGGAAAGTTGTTCATTTAAATATATGAATAACATTTTGGAATAGGGCCTAGGGGTAGTTTCACCCACTTCAATGGTTGTTAAGTAAGTGATTGAGGTATTCGGTAGTGGTTTTGTGAAGCAATTGTCATCTACTTTATCTAATCATCTTGGCACTCGAATGTCAATTTGGGAATATTGTATCAATGGGGTAGTTTCATTCCATAGAAACGATATTAATGTATGAGGTAATATATAATATTGTCTTATACTTAATATTGAAAATTGTGAATAAAACCCTTAAAAATATTCTGTAGCAATTTTTAATTTTCTCATTTTAGCTACTGACAGTGGCTGTTAACTTCACACCGGTATACAAGTAGGCAGACCTCAATAGTGGTAAATTTGTGCCAGCGGGTGTTGTGAACATTTTTCGTCTTTAGATCTCTTTCAATTTGAATCAGCAGATGTTTTACACATTTTTCGTCCGTGGAACGTTATGTTTTCTGCCACATGACTACTTACTTACATAATTGAAGTAATCTACACTTGAAACACGTCATTGAACTCTTACTGGATCAGAAGTGTTTACTCATCTTCGTCAGATTTTTCGACATACCATTTTTTTTTTACCCCAGAAGAAGGTGCATGCGTATGCAGAAATAAGAAAAGGCGCGCCCGCCGGCGTCCACGAACTCTCCAATTTTCCCTAAATGGCCGACAGCTTGCGCTGACCATCAGCTAGTTTATAAACTCATCACTTAAGTGGGCCGAAGAGGGTCGACCCGAGTGGGTCATCTGGACGGATTGTCGCATTATCGGCCTGCGGTGGTCAACAGACGTTGTGGCTGAGCCCTTTGCTCGCCCTGCACACTCAACACACTCTACTCTATCTACTGGGGAAATGGAAACACAACTAATTAATTAAGTTGAATAAGCAGACCGAGTGCGACATAAAGTTTTCAGTGGGATACGCCTTGAGGATTAAATGAGGAAACGTAACATACAAGGAGTGAAAAATTAGTCGACCTGAACACAGCACAAATTGCACATGCAATTATAACTGCAATTAATTTTGTAATAGACATTCGACTTGCATTCAGAGCGTGCTTAATTAAAATTTTTGTCAACATAATTACTACGGCTTTACGTAATATGAATTATTCATGGAATATATGTTTTAAGCATCTTATATTTTTTTGCATTTGCATATTTTTGCCACTTCCTGCTATTTGCATGTTTATGGATGTTTACAGTGGACTGAGTCAATTGGTATCAAATTTTTGATACTAGGGATAGAAATAGATTATTTTACGTCAATACATAGCATGTTACTTGGTCTGGTTTTACTCACTTAATAATAGTGAACGGGCTATTAGCATCGAATCTCGGTTTTGAAGAAAATTCGAAGGCTGCATATTATACTACTTACACAGTATGATACTGAGTAGGCACACATACGTTTACAGGGTGTTTCACAATTGACTACTAATATATTGTTTATGATAATTTGCGCAAAATTTAAAAGAAAAAGTAGTTCATATAAATACATATAATATAATATAAGACAAATATTCAGAGCTTTGTTTTCTTCTTATTTTTGACAGCGGCTGGTCAAGATTTTTTGAAAACTATTATTTTATTAGCTCCTGGAAGGAGATCTACATGATGGGAAAGCATTACGAAATGGATGCAAAAACGGCGAATGCTGTATTCTCAACCTGCTGTATATAGAGTAGTGTAATGTAATGTATGTAATATATATAATTTAAAAATTACATGATGCTGCCGAGAAGAGGGATAAGGATAACTAGCGAGGAAGGAACATACTTCCATAATTAAAATTGTGTCTGCATCAACTGAGTGTTATTATTTATTTTCTGATAATGCATGGTCTTACTTACACTATTTTTGCTGCACAGAAATAGTTTTAATTATGCAAAGAAGCACAGTTAATGAAAAAAGCTTTCTTTGAGCAGAATCAGTAGAGCAAAAATTTTTATTGAAAATATTTAATTTTAAATTTTTAAATTTAAATTTTCATTATTAAATTTTAATTTAATAATCAATTTATTAAAAATTTTTATTTAAAATTATTTTTATATAAATTTATATTACCAATTTGACATTTCTGGGGACGCCGCTTTTAGGTTTTATTGGGTAATTACGGGTATTACAATGAATGAAATAAGTTCGTTTTATATCTTACCCAAACTTTGGATTTATTTCGCATAGATAATCCAAATCCACGTCTAAGTAAGGCTAAGTTTTATTTTCTACTTGGTTAATAATCTGTTGCTATTGCAGTGTATATTCTCCATTCGAATTTTACATGGAAATATTTATTGTTAGAGCGGATCGCCAACAAACTTCTAGAAAAATGAAAGACCCGTAAAGTTCTGAATACCCCAAGGAGGATCCGCCTCGTGGAACAACACAATAACAAAGCTCCTATTCCGGTTAATGAAGCCATTTAATAAAGTGAGGAGTAGTAGGCCGGGGGAAAAAAAACCGAAATCAAATTAATTCCCAGGAAAGTCTGTCGACGAGTTCCGAGGCCGAACTTCGAAATGTTTAACAATTAATTAGACCTAAAGCTAAATAAAGGTTACGGAGCAACTTTATTTAAAAACTTAAATTAGATTTCGGTTCATTATCTCATACTTTCTCTCGAACTTTTAAACGGCAATTATAAAAGGGAAAATCGGATTTTCTCAGGGCGAAGAGAAGTAGAGGAAGGAAAGAGAGATCGCCGTGAAAGGATTTTCGGGGCTTAAAAGGGTCTTCGGGAAGTTTCTCGAAAAGAATTTGTCGGCGCCGTTGGTTTTTTAAAAAATTATTTGTAGCCTGTAGGGTTGCTTTTTTTCATAACTTTCACGTATTCGCGGCAGTAAATACAATTCTGGGGAGTTTTTAGGGAAGTTTCTGAAACCGTAGGACTTGTTCATAATTGATATATCCACTCGTTTTAGTTTTACGAACTTTTCAATATACGCTTTAAGTAGCAATGTGTTTTAATTTGAAGCAACCTTAACTGACGGCACGTATACATATTATGAAGAAAATCTCTCCAATTTTTGAGTCGATTTTAGTAATTCACACACTATAAAATAAAGAATTTCTTGATAGAAAATAAATGAAATCTTCATCAACCTTCCTTTTCATGTGTTCAACTTTCGCATATTGTTAATTGTTTATATATTAGTTATGAATTTATCTACAAGACCGTATTTCGCATTTAAAACCCAGTAAATTTTTGTATTAGAAATTGTTACCTCTACGGCCTGCGAAAGTTCTTAGACACCTAAATCAAAATTACAGGGCATCATATTCCACAAGTATCTTTTATTACATTTAGACACTTAATTACGGAAACATGTATAAATGCAATATTACTGTTGCATTAAAATTCAACAAGTTATGTTTCTCTTGGAAAGCACAAACACGTATTACCTTGTAATTTAATTAAATAACTCTCCAATAAGCTGTTGTATTTATATATATATATATATATATATATATATATATATATATATATGTATATATATATATAATGTTTATGAATCAATTTAAAACAAATGTAACAAAAGAATCGTATTTGTCGATTGACAATGGAATCTAAAGTTTAACTACAAGCATTTAAATAGACTATTCATTAGCTTTAGAATTAGTAATTTTTACAATAAAATAATTATAATAAATTGATCAATACATCATTAAAAATAATAGTACATAATCTTTAATTTCCAAATAAATATGTAGGATGCCCGGTAAGCACACGTAAAGCTTTCAACAGTGTAAAGGAGATTTATAACCTTCCAAAGATTCGTTTTTTCGATTTTACTATTGGAAGCATAGCTTTCCTATGGCGGGTTTCGCTCGAAGCGCTGAATCGGTGAGAGGTGTAAACGCCGAAAAACCGTCACGATCGCAACGGCCAATTATCGCGCCGCGCTAACTGTTTAGTAGCAATCGTGTTACAATTTTTGTTTTTTTTTGTATGGGTTGCCTGCTCCATGGTGACGCTAGCTACCAATCGTTTGTACCGCGATCGGCGCGACCCAAACAATCGAAGGCAACCGTCACTTGTCTGTCCGTCATTGGTGTCATTGCACTGCGCATTCACCACTTCCCTATAAATCTCCGCAATAAAGCCTCGGCGGACTGCTCACAATTCGATCGACGATCGATATAAGGAAGGGAAGCCACCACACATTGCCAACCAGTAATTTTGAGACAGTATAAATACCTACGTGCTTTCTTTTGGAAGCATAGCTTTCTTATGGCGGGCTTCGCTTGAAGTGAATCGGCGAGAGGTGTTATTGCCGAAAAACAGTACGACCCGGACGACCAATTATCGCGCGGCCCTAGCTGTTTATTGACAACGTGTTACAATTGTTTTTGAATTGTCGGTTGCCTTCTCCGTGGTGACGCTAGCTATCAATCGTTTTGGACACAAAATGTTTTAACTGTACAATAACAAAAATTATATCAACAGAATCAGCGTCTAAAGAAGAACCTACCTGAGTGGGGCAATTACTTTATTTCGTCTATCAACCGAGATAGTTCATCATAAAATTTGACCATAAACGTAAAAACAGACAGTAGACATCTTGGATTGAGATCTACACGGAACGAGAAAATCCTTCACGGAAACGTTTCTGGGCCTACGATTACGGCCCGGAAGGTTAGGTTTGGCTTGGATAAAAGTATAAAGAAGAATAAATAGTACATTATAATATACTAGATTAATAAGACGGAGTATCGTCACACGAGAGTTTTAAAGTACGACGAGCGAAGCGAGGAGTGCTTTAATAGAACTAGTGTGACAATACGTCTTATTAAACGAGTGTAATATACTATTTTATCTACTTTGCTACTTTGCTATTAATTCATTAAATTTTGGCTGTTCAAGTTCTCGTATTACCATAGGGAATTTTGCGTGGGTTGGTTACACTGACGTCACTGACATTGACGTTTCGTATTTGAATTTGGAAATCTAGTAGCCCTAGGACAAATTCAATAACTTCTTACTTACGTGAGCGAAATGGAAGACAAGAATGTAGATTCATGAAATTTTAAAAGGTATGTTTATTGAAATACTAATAATTTAACCTTGACGTCTACGCACGTCTACGTGACAGGCTCATGTACCAATTTAACAAAACTAATAGTTACCAAAAGTAGTATAGTAATATGCATATTATTACACTACTTTCGATGTAATAATGAGATCATTAGTAATGCAAAGTAGATAAAAGTGATTTATTTCGGAGTCGCGCTAAATGTTTGGTGGCAACTCGTGTTACAATTGTTTGTATTGTCGATTGCCTGCTCTAGGGGTGGCGATCGTGGGCTGAATCTGAGAGTAGCTAGAGCGGCGCGAAAGCTCTGCGCTAGCCACCATTCGTTTCTGTACATGACGTATATATATATATATATATATATATATATATATATATATATATATATATAAAGCTATGCTTTCCCTCCCGGTCATTCCCACAGTGCCTCATTTCGTTTTTTTTTTTTAGTTTAGTGATATGTGTGGTGTGAATGTACAATGTACGTTTAGTTCTATGTGTTGATATCAAGCCTAGTTGCAATTTTCATTGAAAGTCAGGAGGATACCAAGCTTAAGCATTCAAAATTTAAACATTATTTACCATTATTGTGAGCAAGTGGAAATTATGGAGGGCTTTCGCCATTTATTGAAGTCACATAGGATTAGAGATAGGACAGAATCTTTTTCCATTAGCTATGAAATACATTTTGAGACAAAATTAAGCCAGTTCTATGAAAACGCCTCAAAGACCACTAGAATGCTATGGATTTAATTCGGTCTTCTCCATCTTCGTCAATTACTTAATTGCTTCTTGCTATACGCCCTAGAGCTTTCCTAGATCATTTCGAATAAAATTGCAGCAATGAGTTTTTCTTTAAGGAAAGAAGAAAGTTTTTTAGGACACGAAGATATGCTTTGAAGCACATTATCCCTGGTATTTACTGGGGTTGAATAAGCAAGTTCTTCAAGATGTCTCAAAAAATTAATCCAACTAGTTCTTCCTAATTTAATCTTAATCTAGGTCTAAACTAATCAACTTCTTCCAAAAGATTGTCCTCAAAAAATTGTGAATATATTTCACCAGTTACTCTTCCTTGAAATACAAAAGTACCAGTGAAATAATTATCGATGTTCCCTGTCCAAACTAAATCATAAATGTTTGTTGGTAGGTACCAAGTCCGTCTAGCCGTATGTATTTTTCACATTTTCTTTATACTAAGCATGTAAATCGCGAGGATCTATAACGCGTATTTTTATAAAAATAATTTAAGAGAAGTATTGGCAAGACACATTTTATTTTGCCTATTTAAATTGCTAGCTGTGACGCCGTTGAACTGTTAGAAAGATTGCCATCAATCTCATCTAGAATGTATTCCTCCAATTCAGAATTTATCGATATTCCTGGAGGTCCAACACCACGACAAATATAAAACTTTCCGGAATAGAAACACAAATATTGATGTATGAACTTTTCTGTTTTATATAATTTTTTACCTTCGTATTAAGCTGTGATCATCCCAAAAGTTTTTTTAATTCTGTAAACTTCGATTGGGAAACCTTGGCTAAATTACCTGTATAAATTCAGTGGAGAGCATTTGAAAACAACTTTCATAAAATTTATCTGCGCTTGCCCATTTCTGACATTCTATGCTATTCCATTAAATGGCGAAAGCACGTAAGTGAAAGTACTGTAAAACATTTAAATTATCTTAGAAACAGTTAATTTTATGGAAACTGAAGAAAAAGCCCTATATTGGAGCCAAAAAAATATATCGCTTCAAATATATTTACACTCTGTCAGAGCAATAGCTGCAACCTCAAATTTTCTCACCAAAATCTCAAATTGTATTCATCAAAAAATTTTTATTTATTACTGCATCCAAAAACCTTACGTAAATGATACTTTTCTGTAAATCCTGCCAC
Source organism: Cryptocephalus moraei (assembly GCA_946251905.1). NCBI lineage: Eukaryota > Metazoa > Arthropoda > Insecta > Coleoptera > Chrysomelidae > Cryptocephalus > Cryptocephalus moraei. Next base: position 28,696,959 of record OX276454.1, read on the forward strand.
TAATCTTACTGGCGAGAATTTTCAAAATTTATTGTTCAGTCCCCCAATACACAGCTGGTACATCCATTAGTGTTTAATGAAGCTGCTGTCCGTCAGGATGTTGAATTTAGTGGTAAATCCTATCATGGATTCATGGATACGTTGATGTTAGAGTTGGCGTTAATTGTGATGATTATGTCAGTGTCATTAAAGAAAATGATAAGAGGATAAGAAGTAATCCCCAACATAGGTTCATCGTATATGTAATAAGAGCGTAATTAGTGACTCCTAATTTTATTGTCAAAGTGTTATTATCAGAATGAGTTCTCAACAAAAACCAATTCATTTATTCCGGGATTTTTCAAGACCGAGACGAGACGACACCAGACCTCAATCGATACGAGACAAGATAAGTCATAACCTTTAAGTAATTTTCGAGACCGACACGAGTTCATGATATTTCTCGTCTCGTCTCGAGTCTACCACTTAGCCCAACCATCGCCGTAGAGCTTTTTGCCATATCTAAGTTTTTGGTGTCACATTTTTTCATGTATTTTTCTATTTTCTAAAATTCTATTGATATACCTATAGTTTTTTCAATCTAGATAACGTTATTCACAAGACCAAAGTACGTTATGAGTCCAATGGGCTATGAATAAATTTCTGACTTCCAATTTCGTAAACTTTTCGAAGAGCGTCTCGATGTCACCTATTTGACGCCTTAATGTCGCGGTTTCTTTATCATCATCGGTTTTCGGCACAGTATGATCATTCCGATCGTTTGTCAAGGAAATAAAAACGTCGTTGAAGAAACAATTTCCCCGTCTGTATAAAGTAACGGGTGTTCAAGGGGAAATAATCGTGAAATTTTATTTGTCTGGGTGGAAGATTAAGGCGCTTAACGAACCTTCGTGACAAATAAATCGAGCGAGGCCTCTCGTATGTCTGGCAAATCCGACGGTCTATCCTATCCACGATTTGTCCCTCCAACCCCTTTCGTCTTCCGTATCGAGCCTTTTGCGCTTTTAGCCCTCGAACTCCCCAATTTCGAGCAATAAAACTCGAAAGCCCCGCAACCCCAGTGCAGTCTTAACAGAATTAAGCCATCCGCCGCTGCTAAAGGTCGTTCTCTCTCTCTCTCTCTCTCTCTCTCTCTCTCTCTCTCACTCACTGTCTTCCTCTTTCTCTGGTGTAGAGGCCGCAACAATTTCTGGAGGCAACGCCATCACCATTAATAGATTAGCCCGTTTTGTTAAAGTGTATTTGACATCCAAAAGCCATTGACTGGAACTAATTCGGTGTCGGGTCGGTCGTTTACGACTTTGTTTCGAATAATCGAGTTTTCCTGCGACGAGAGGCACCGAGACGATCGGAGAGAGCTCCACCTTGTGCTGTACCTCTCTTTTAAACGAAACCGAAGCATATGGTTCGTTAATTAAAATCATATTCAATTATCCGACACCGATGCACATCAGATGGAAATGTATCTGTAATTATTTCACGTAAGCCGATTAGATTATTAAACTTGGTAAACAAATTGTTTATTGTGTAGTACATAAAAATTATGATAATAGCACAGACAATTCAGGCACACAATGAATTGTCTGTGATAATAGTAATAATCCCAATTCTGATTAAATTGTAGTACATAATAATATATAATAACCCATATAAATCATAATAGTGATATATAATAATAATAGTAATTTATAGACAATAATAAATTCGTTTACTTTAGACTTCGTGAAATTGTAGAATCAAGTAATCAGAACAAATATCAAAGCAGACAGTATCATATAGTTCATCGTTTTTCTTTCTATTTTCGTCTGGCTTGTGCAATGGGTATTAGGGGAGTAACGCGCAAAATACCCACCACATCTCAAACACACTAGTACTGGGCGTGCAGGGGGTACTAAGGGAGAGACGCGCGAAGTACCCGCTCCAGCTACTAGGAAACAACAATATCATGAACATCTAGGGTCGAGTGTGCAATGGTACTAAGGGAATAACGCGCGAAGTACCGCCCGAGATCCTAGGAAAACGCAATACACTAGCACTGATCGTGCAATGGTACCAGGGGAGTAACGCGCAAGGTACCCGTCACCTACTAGTGGCAATTACCCCAAGAACGTGCAATGAGTACTAAGGGAGAAACGCGCGAAGTACCCTGCCTTGAGATAAAAGGCGGCACTGTACTACCAGTAACTAACTAGTAATGTTTGGAATACCAAATAGAGACAATATGCTCAATATGAATGTCTTTGGCACAGTTAAATAAATATCACGAAACAACACAATCTCATGAACGATGATATAAGACTAACACGCCTTTTTAAAACTGTAACGTGTACTCATAATCTTCCCTTTTCTCGTTCTTCGGGACGGACCAACCACTTGAGTTGTGTTTAGATAATATTCCACTTTAAGAACGGAATTTCGAGCTTAGCTCATATAAGGCGAACCACGTGTTGTTTTCTTTAGGCGAAATATAAATAAAAATTTAAAAAGCAGAAGGAATGGAAGTAAAAGAGGTAGAAAGTAATAGATAAATAAAATCAGTCTTACAATTGGTAGGAAAATCTACGATTAGGCGTTTCCATGCATGGCCAGGAGAACGTAGAAAATATGGCGTTTTAATTAATTGTACGGTTTTTTCTCTTATGTTTTATTCACATTTATATATCAGGAACGATTCGTTTCTCGATCTGCTACTAGTAACCACCTGTTACTTTAAAATTCAATTCAGTAAAACAGATACCAAACTAAAGCAATGTGATATAACTCGATTTTTGTTGCGCTTTCGTAACAAAACAATTTTGTGTTTCCTTATATTTTCTTTTTAAATTCGAAAAAACCCACTAAATATAATGCTTATATGTGTTGAAGTGGTGTATGATTTCAAAAATGATTTTGACAGACTTTTATAATTCAAGAAATCCTAAAATGTTGTGGATTTTTGGGTGAACTTTATATCAGCATTAGCACTGTTGAGAGTCCAATACCGAAAACTAGAAATCTCCAAGAAGAAAATTGTCGAAATTAACTAATTTGTATATAAAATGTTTTTACCAACATTCACTTCGAAACTGTAGAATTGGTACTTTTTGAGATATCGAAATTTAAGAAAAAACGCAACAATCTTTAGGATGAATCATCATAACACGCTTAAAACCCTCACAAATAAGGCCGGAGCACAAGCTTTTTCAGGCCTATATTAAGTGTCGAAAATTTTGACAAAGTCTAGTGCATAATTCAGTTACTGCTATACTAAATAAAGTGACAACGAGGTCTCTTGCAGGTTATATTCTACTGCTGAAGACCTACAGTCTCGCTTATTTTTATTAGATTCTCCTGGTCTATACCTATTTTTAGTATTGAGAAATAACGCGTTTTTCTTTTCACGCTATTTTTTAGCTCATCGGGAAGACCCGTCGGTGGGAAGACCAGACATTTAGGAACAACTTACTCTTATGCAAAATCACAAGACTCAAAATTATTGGAAAACTCCCAGATTTGACCCTTTATCTCGATTTCATCACACCAAGAGCTTAATAAATGGTTTCGCACAGGCTTTACGTTAAATGGAAAAATTCTCGTTCTACATGATATTTTAGAGCTATAAACTGTTTGCAGCGTTGAATAGCAGGTAATTTGTCAAATAATTTTGTCGTTCATTTTGAGGTGAATTTAACAAAATTGAAAGTTGTGTATTGTTTATCAAAGAAAACGTCAGCTACACACTAAGTATTTTATTTATTAAATTTCGATGATACTCTGTAAGATGCTTAAAATAAGCTTAGTTATAAAATGTACAAGGTTTTAAGTGGCTATGTAAATAACTTACTTAGTTATCGCCTCATATTTAACCAAAACGTTACTAGTGCAATGAAACACGTTTGATGAATTACACAATTTTTATGAGGATTCAATTATCAAAAAGTAAGATGGTTGAAGTAAGTTTCGTTATAAGATGCAGTAATTTTCAAATCGTTTCAGACCCCATGGTAAACACTGTTCCAGGGACAAGCAAAATAACTTTCAATGCACGTCACCAATAAAGCAATAGACACTTTTAGAAAATCTTCATATAATAATGAGAACGAATATAAATACTACTAACCTTACTTTTCACATAGAAATAAATGCACATGTATTCATTAATCTATTCACAGACAATTAATAAATTTGTTCTTGAAAGAACACTTGGTAAACTTAACACGTTTCTGATTGTACTTTATGCAAACAAAAAGTTAAAATCGAAGAACGATAGTGTTAAAAAGACGAGCTGTTCAGTAACTGTGACGGATCTAGGACGATAATGGCAACATCCCTCATTGTGGCCAATATAAAAAAGCGCGCAAATTTGAATCTTATTATAAGAGTTGTATACCTGTTATACGATACAGTTGGTATATATATATATATATATATATATATATATATATATATGGTACGTTCCACGCCGAATTTAGATTTTTTTTTAGATTTGGCCCAAAATCAACTAAAACGATCCTTTTGGGTCCCTGAAACTCTCCCTAAATTTTTAGGGCCCCAAGTGGAATTGAACTCAAGTTATGGACAATTGAAAGTTGAAATTTTCAGGTTCGGCTCCAAAACCAAAAATTTTCAACCATCCATAACTTGTAAAAATACCCATTTTTATGAAAAAAGTTTTAAACAAAAGTTGTTTGCAATGCTTTAAACTTTCGGAAACTGCTAAAAAAAAGTTCATCCGACATGGTTCACTATTGACGAGTCTTGGCGCCATTAGTCGTCAGGCCGCCAAAAAAAAACATTATCAGCTTTCCTGACCAAAAAAATCAGAAGCGTAGCTGGATTCGATATAAAACTTTTCAGCCCAAACAAAAGTTAGCCAGACCTAAGGGCTTAGAGAAAAAAAAAATGGTTTTCAGGTTCAGCTTGAAAACCAAAAATTTTCAACCATCCATAATTTGTAAAAATACCCATTTTTATGAAAAAAGTTTTAAACAAAAGTTGTTTGCAATGCTTTAAACTTTTGGGAACTGCTAAAAAAAAGTTCATCCAGCACGGTTCACTGTTGACGGGTCTGGGCGCCATTATTCGTCAGGCCGCCAAAAAAAAAAACATTATCAGCTTTCCTGACCAAAAAAATCAGGAACGTAGGTGGATCCGATACAAAACGTTTGAGCCCACACAGAAGTTCGCCAGACCTAAGGGCTGGTCCCAAATTTGAATTTGTGTTGAAAATTCAAATTTCCAGAACAATTCTTGTGGAAGGTTGCTTCAGCGTTGTCGTCAACCGTTGTGGACCTTCAAAAACATCAACAAGAGCAACAATTTGGGTGAGAGTCGCATCTTGGATAAAAAATGTGCGTCAAGCAAAGTCATCTGGGATCAAAATTCAAGTATTTTGAGGAATTTTGAGTTTTTGAGCCGCCGGGGACTTGGAAAGTGCTCTATTTATATGAAAATAGCATGCCAACCTTAGTGATGTTGATCCCCAGTCAACTTCTAGAAAAAATGTCGCTAATGGTTTGAGATTAACTGGCAAACAGTGGATTTCTGGAGGCTCGATGGAATTTTGTTGATATCAAGGGATTTTTGCCGGATTTCACCATTTTTTTTCTCGGAGCTCTTTGGTCTGGCTAACTTCTGTTTGGGCTCAAAAGTTTTGTATCGAATCCAGCTACGCTCCTGATTTTTTTGGTCAGGAAAGCTGATAATATTTTTTTTTTGGCGGCCTGACGACTAATGGCGCCAAGACTCGTCAATAGTGAACCATGTCGGATGAACTTTTTTTTAGCAGTTTCCGAAAGTTTAAAGCATTGCAAACAACTTTTGTTTGAAACTTTTTTCACAAAACTGGGTATTTTTACAAATTATGGATGGTTGAAAATTTTTTGTTTTGGAGCCAGACCTGAAAATTTCAATTTTCAATTATCCATAACTTGAGTTCTATTCCACTTGTGGCCCTAAAAATTTAGGGGGAGTTTCGGGGGCCCAAAAGGAACGTTTAAGTTGATTTTGGGCCAAATCTAAAAAAAAAATCTAAATTCGGCGTGGAACGTACCATATATACATACATACATATATATATATATATATATATATATATATATATATATACATACTATGGCGTCACCTAGTCAGGTGCATCGAAAATTATTTTACTTTTCCTATAGGTATTTGTTTTATATAAGATTGAAAGCCTATGGAAAATGCGACATGTCTTGTGTTTTCCGCTATTTTGCAAAGAAACATATCAATTTCAGGCATTCAACTATTTCCTATATATCTGGCCATTCTTTAAAAAACGTTGATAACAACCAGCGAAAACCTATACATTGCTATATTATTACATTAGTATTAGTGTCATCAATATCATTTTTATTATTATTATTTTTAATATATTATTATATTATTTCGTTAAATATGAAAGTACTTTCAATAAAGCGAGATGTGCCTAAAAACTACTCTTAAAGCAACGATTTAAATGACAGTGTGGCTACTATAACTGGACTCCTCATGACGTTTTATTCGAATCCCATTTCTAACTCATGGACTTATTTAAATAAACGACGGCTATATACAGAATCTCGCTTGATTATATATCCAGACAATTATTTATTATTCATGCGATGTTTTCATGGATGCTGTGCATATATTTTAGTTAAATCCTCACAAAGGGCACCAAATTTTAATGAATTCGTGGGCGGCGACCTCATTGACATTGCGTAATTCCATCTTTCAATGTGTAAATACTAAACAGATTTTAAGACCTCTCATTCAAAACGGTATTTCACAGCGGTCCGACCGACAGAAATATATACATAAATAACAGGGAACAAAAGTAATTAGGGAGTAATTATATTTTCGGTAAAATATTTCGTTAACGAAGAAATTGTGCGTAGAGGGCGAGAGAAAGAGAGATCTCTTAGATCCGGGTGCTTTTGTGTATAAAGTTAACCTCCGCAACGAACGGCACCGTCAAAATTTAATTATTTATGAGCGAAATATAAATTTCCCAGGGAAGCGTTTGCAATTTACAATTACATCCCGAAGAACAATATCGATCTCTTCCACAGCATTCCGCAGAAATATATCCCGCAGCCATAACCCGATAATAAATGTTTGTAATTAAATTCTCCGGCAAGTTTTATTAGAAATTTGACGGATTACTGCCATTTTCCCGGAAAACATTCACAATTAAAAAGTTCTTGACGGCCTGGAAATGAATTACCACTCTCCTTCTCTCTCTCTCTCTCTCTCTCTCTCTCTCTCTCTCTCTCTCTCTCTCTCTTCGTGGTTTTTCCCGATATAGCTTTCTCAATTAGTAAGAGTAACGCCCCGAATATCCGCAGTGCCTTTATTTTCCTGGCGAGGGATATTAAAACTTTGGAAATGTCAATCGAGCCTTTTTATAGATCTATTTTCGTTTCCCAAAATCGTAATTGCGAATGATTGAGTAACAAATTGAAATACTTCCCACCGACGACCGACGTGTCAATCTTCTTTTCACCGAGGAAAACGAGTTTCGTTCGGAACTCGCGGGAAAACTGGTATAAAACAAACCTCGTTTCGCGAACGAATTTGAATGTCAAAGCGAAAAACATGTTTTTCACTTCATTCTGTTGATATTTCCCTTACAAAGAAAATAATATCGATATTTTCCGGTGAGTACGAATTGACTAAAATCGTGTTTTAACTCAGTAGAAGTTTTTCACTATTTATCTAATAAATGTAATTATCATGGGTTATAGGTCACGTTAAATTTTTTTTTTGGGTTTTGCAGAGTTAAATTAAAAAATTTATACAGTAAATCATCACCATCATCATGATCAACCAGCCTGAGGTGTCCACTGCTGGACGTAGGCCTCCCTCAAATCTTTCCACCCTTCTCGGCTCTGTGCCACTTGGATCCAATTTTCTTTAAAGCTCTTCAAGTGGTCTGACCATCTTGTCAGAGGTCTGCTCGTGCTTCTGGGCACATCCTGTCTTAGCCGCCATTCTAGTATTCGTTAGGCGCATCTATGATCCTTTCTTCAGGCAATATGTCCAGCCAAGTCCCATTAGAGTTTTTGAAACGAATATATACCATCTGGTATTTTTGTATGCTGTTTTATTAGTGTATTGCGTATCTTGCCTCTTAGGGATATACCTAGCATTGATCTTTCCATAGCTCGCAGGGCTATATGAATTTTTCTATGGACTTTTTCGTCAGTGTGTCTCTGCGCCATATGCAAGTACTTACATAACACACTGTTGGAACGCCATCAGTGTGTTCATGAAGCACATCGGTAGATCTGTTTTAGACACATACATCAGTTTGCCAAATGCAGCCCATGTTAATCCCATTCTTCTCTGGAGACATTTCCATTAATATCCGGACTAGTCATTAGTTTTGTTTTTGAATAATTTATGTGTAGTCCAATAGTAATCCTAATAATAGTATTCTTGAACCCATCCCGAACCAATTGATCTTACCCTACTCCCCTACACTCTACCAACCCGCAGGGCTACCGTGGTAGAGTATGGCCAATTTTCCCCTTAATATAGTAAAAGTTCTCATAACAATATACTCGAAACGAACAGAACTGACAATTAGACAAGACGTTACCTTATTACTAGAAAGTGGATTGTGTTGTAACAATGTAATGGACTTGAAATATGCATGAAAAATGCTTGAAATATACACGAAAAGTATCAAAATAAGCAATATGTAAATATCGTAGGAATTTTTGGTTGTTTTATTCCAAAATCAGCGTGACCGGGATTTTCGTGTTAAACCCCCGATTTTCGACTTAAAACTATGCACTATATACAAACAAACGATTTCCGATATAAATGTTTCGTAAACATTTGTTTAGGTAATTTAACAAAAGGAAAATACCCAAGTCTTAACCAACTGCTAAATTTATTGAAGAAGAGCGACCGGTTTCGGCTTCCTAGAAGCCATCTTCAGGCATTTGTTTAGGTAATTGTAGTAATGTTTTGAATACATATGTTTTCGGACATTGAGGGTAATTAATACTCCCCCGATTTTCGATGTAATCCACTGTTTTTTGACTTAAGAAGGTTAGAGCGTGATATGCTATATATGTAAAATTTTGTTTTGGCATCTGTTTTTCGATTTGCTTTTAACTACCCTCATTTGTAATGAGGATACCTGGTTACCTGGTTGTAATAGTTATTTAAGTCACAAGGAATGTAAAGACGTTTTACCATTCGAGGCAAGTTTGTCACTTGCCGAGAATGTTAACACTCGATACATTCCCGTGTGGCTTATTAGATTTTTCACGCTGCCGTTGAAAATTTCCTCATAATTCCTCAAAAAAGGAAATGTATGATTTAGTTTGGACGTACGTCACTCTGGCATGAGTTGACTGACATACGTCAGACTTACATATGTCAGTGCGTAACTAGGGATAAATCAACTTGATTTACTCTTTTGACATCCCTAGGAATGTAAATGACAGTATTTACATTCCGTCGTCAAGGAAAAATAATACACGAATATTATTTGCCATTTTTATGCTACGTATCTATGCATATAAGAGCGATTTACGATAGCGGCAGCGTGAAAAAGATATTTTTGTCATCATAACACGAGTTATCGTACTGGCCATTTGACCACTCACGTCATTATTTTATGAGTTACGTTACATTTACAAAAATGTTTCGCCCATTAAAAATTCCTAGTACGTAGCAGGTAGCAGGAGTGTTGGGATTTCCAGTCGCCTTGCGATTGCGAATGGTTCGCCTAACAATATTTTTTTATTTAGTTGTATTTTTCTTCTAGAGTATCTTCATTCCCTTCATAGTCTTTACACAGAAACGTAATGTCGTTTGAATGAATGTTTCTGATGATGACACTTGAATTTCCTCTTTACAACCATGTGCAAAGAGTTCCTTTAAAATACTGTAACAATTACTTTCAGTATACACAACACTTTCAAAACAAAATTAAAATCTTGCCTAATTAAAAGCTTAAAACTGTACGTCCAACCATCGAGCCTTGAATTCTAAAACGTACAAGCCAAACAAAACGAAATTTCTTAACAAAGTTTAGAAAATGCAGAGATGATTTTATGGCTTAAATGGGGAGAAAACAGAAATATTGAAATTATCGTCATATCAGCATTCTCTCACACCTTTATACGCCTTTTCCAAAAATAATAAATAATAGACTGACGCAAGAACTAAACACCTACCCACCTACCTATCTGAACAACCCAAATTTCGAAACGGTTACCGTACAATAGGACACCTCCAGACATTTCGAACAGTACTAATAGAAAAATGCACAAAATACAATATTCCTCTACAAGTAACATTCATAGACCATCATAAACTATTTAACCGAAAAAATTTTGCTTAACTTACTTCATATAAAATGGGACAAAGGATCATCATGGTGATGTTTTATCTCTGCAACTCTTTTACTCTGCTCTAGGGGACGTTTTCAAGTAGTTCGAATGACATAACTTTGAATAAAACGTCGAGAGTATCTACCTGACGATTCACCAACGATGTAGTGCTGGTTAATCAATCGATAATTGAATTAAAAACTGTGACGGAACAATTAAATAACGCTTCCCAAGAGATTAGACTAACAATAAGGTAAATTATTATAAGCAAAAGCGATTACATGGTTAAAACACAAAATCACCAAATACAAACCGACAAAGCGTGCTTCTGCCTCGGACACACTTGGCGAAGAAAACCAATATTAAGAGAAGAGTCGCTCTGACAACTGCACACTTCGGGTAACAACCTATGAAATGGGGACCACGGCCATTACACAATAGAACCCTGAAAAACTAAGAGTAATACAGAAAGCTATACAAAAATGGTGCCTCTTGGAAAGCCATCAAAAGAAAAGAGGATAAACCTGATTACTGCATCTCATGATTGACTTACTTACAGACATGCAGACTGGAAAATTAATAAAGAGGCATATGTCCAGTAGTGGACGAATCAAGGCTAATAAAGAAAAAGAAGAAGAATGTCTGACATTCTCCAGACCTCACTGAAGACACCGAAAATAGGTGAACAAAGCTTCACTTTACTTTTTCTCATATATAATCAACAGTTAACTCGACCAACGAGGAACCTGTCTCGTAGACGACTTCAGCAGACATGCTATATATATATATATATATATATATATATTTCTTTATATATATATATATATATAAAGAAAATTCACGACTTACCCGTCTAATTCCGTTAAGAAACGGTAACCACCGACACGTGTTTCTGCTTATTAGCTTCTTCAGGGTGGTATAACCAAGTTCTGAATGACAACGATGTTTGGTACTCGGAAAAAATATATACAACTCAAAAATAACTCAAACAACAGGCTGCAAAGCACTTTTGCGTCTGCACAGGAAAGACCCTCACTACCTCAAACCGCCAAGAAAACCTATATTACGAAAATGTCTTAAACTCGACCTTTACTCCCAATGGCTCTCGCCCTATTAGAAATACAGGAATAGTTCCTTGAAAAGCATATATTTAACGATAAGGTCAATAAAGTCTCAGTGTTCTAATTGGGATGGAAGGTGGTTCGGATTATCGGTTAAGCAAAAGTTTAAATCTTGGTACCCTACTACGCGGTTCTATACGTGAAGAATTGTTCATGTATAATTAAAATTAAAAATAGAAATATTTTCGTTTGGGGAGAGTCGATTTGCAGATTTTTTGCCGGGCATTCCTGTGGGAAATTTTTGTCGGAAACATTTTTCCCTGGGAGATATTCCCGGGAGAATTCTTTTCCTGTGGGAGGTTTATCCAGTGTAAATTTTCCCAGAGGAATATACTTTACTTACCCTTTTTGGCTACAAAAAATCCAGCTATAAAACATTCCTTATTGTCGGTTAATAAATTTTTTAAGCTGTACTTATCCATATTAATGAACTGGTTTTTGATGATCTGGTTAAATGAATACTTTTTTTTATTCTTCCAACGGATTTTCAATTTCAGTGAATACTTTACGTCTTATAATTAGCAAGCTTCCGAATTCAGTCCTCACGCTCGATTCGTCAATTATTTTCGGAGATTAAAATTCATCGCTATTTTCATCAATATATTTTTTCTACATACCATTTTTTGATTAAATTTTTTTGAAAGAAGAAACTTCTTTCCGAGTACTTATATATTGTGTTTATTTAAACTAACATACGATTATCTGATACATAACTAAATTTATTAGTTTTATAATTTTTCTCACATGAGGAACTTAAAAATGATAACTAATTTATTCAGATTGTAATTTGGGGCATTAGCATTTCTAGACGTTTTAAAGTACACGGATTACAAAAATCATATTTTTCAAAAAATGTCTGTATATCTGTGGTACGGTTTCCTTGGAAATTAAAACTGATAAACAGTTCCAACCTGGTATTTATGTTTTGTATCATATACGGAGACGTTTTCATGAGCTTTTTATTTAAATCAGTCGGGATAACGGTGATATTCATTTTTCGGTTTTGTGATATCGTTCCATTTTTTTAACTATAAGTATTCATTTTACTATTAAACATATCTAATAAAATTCACTAACAATACACAATAACAATAAACTTGTATATGTATAGACCTGACTGTGTCCATAACAATTAAAAATTTGACTTATCGATTACCGCCGTATACCTTCTAAATACGTAAGTTTGTAAAATTAACGAAGGAGTCATCTAGCGGCGAAACCGGATTTTCAAAACAGTCGAGCTATTTGACAGGAATCAGTTGTAATTAATGCTGAATTATAATTTACAAGATTATTGCGTGGATTACTATAAACAAAATAAATGTACATTCCAGTTTCACTTTTTCAAATAAGTGTGCGGGCGAAGCAGTAACGGGTCACATCTAGTTTATAATCAAATAATATGAGAAAGTAGTTGATGGACATATTGTAATGCGAGAAGTAAACAAAGCGACACATGTTTACTCCTTCAAAAGAATAACTACGACGCGTACAAGACAGGTGCATGAACATTTCCTGCGTAGGCGTTCTAGAATATACTAGAACGTTCTTTATCGGGGTTGGGGGTGTATATATAAGGGGGCTTGTGATCGAGGGAGTTAGTTAGAAGTAGAGAAGCAGAAGTGAACGCGACATACGATCCGAAAGCGGAGCAGTACAAATAAATTATGTAGTGTCTAGTCTAGTGAACAAGTAGTTTAGTGTGTTAAATAAATTAGTGTTCAATTAATGTAAATAAATTATAAAATAAACGTTACATTGGTGTCAGAAGAGCGGATCATGAAGAAGTTACGCGAACTAAAAGTGGCCGAGTTAAAAAAAGAACTCGAGGAACGGGAATTGGAAACAGGAGGGAGGAAGACCGAACTCCAGGACCGACTCTCGGCATTTTTGAAAGAAAATGGCCAGGACCCGGAAGTTTTCGAGTTCGAAGACGATGACATCACGAAGCAAATCGCCGCTCAGAGGGAAGATATTTCTACCCAAATCGCTGCCCAGAGGGAAGAAATCGCCGCCCAGAGGGAAGACATCTCTGCTCAAATCGCCGCCCAGAGGGAAGACATCTCTGCTCAAATCGCCGCCCAGAGGGAAGACATCACTGCTCAAATCGCTGCCCAGAGGGAGGAAATCGCCGCCCAGAGGGAAGAAATCGCCGACCAGAGGGAAGACATCACTGCTCAAATCGCCGCCCAGAGGGAAGAAATCGCCGCCCAGAGGGAAGAAAGCGCCGCCCAGAGGGAAGACATCACTGCTCAAATCGCCGCCCAGAGGGAAGACATCACTGCTCAAATCGCTGCCCAGAGGGAAGACATCACTGCTCAAATCGCTGCCCAGAGGGAAGAAATCGCCGCCCAGAGGGAAGAGATAACCGACCAGATTGAGGCTCAGCGTAAGGAGATGGAACAGAAGATCAAGCAGTTGGAAGAACGACTAGAACAACTCAGTAGCGGTGAGGGGAAAGAAGACGAAATTGAACAGAAGACGAAGCAGTTGGGAGAACGACTAAAGCGAGTCAGTAGCGGCGAGACGAAGGAAGAAATAAAGGCGGTCGTTCAACAGAACTCGATATGCACCAATCGAGTGACGCCCCCAACGTTCGACGGAAAAATTCCGTGGGCCAGTTACAAGAAGCAGTTTGAGGCGGCAGCGGAGGCTAATGCTTGGTCCCCTCACGAGAAAGCTGTTTCCCTAACGGTAGCCTTACGTGGAGAGGCGTTGGAAGTTCTCCAGACGCTATCCACCGAAGAAGCCGGGAATTACAATGAGCTGCTGAGGCGACTGGAAATGCGGTTCGGCCAAACACATCTGGAGCAAGTCCATCAATCCCAGATGTCCAATCGCCGTCAGAGATCGAACGAGACCCTGCAGGAGTTCGAAGCGGACGTAGCCAGACTAGTGAGGTTGGCGTATCCCACGGCGCCGGAACAGATGATGGAGTGCCTCGCAGTGCAGACGTTCGTGAGCGGGCTGCGGGACCAGGAACTGCAGATGGCCCTGAGGCTAGCTCGACCAAAAACAGTAATGAACGCGCTCGCCATCGCACTAGAACATGAGGCAGCAATGAAAGCGTCCCGCATTCACGGTTGTGCTCGAGCTGTTACCGAGGAGGTAGGCACAGAAAAACTCGTGGAGAAGGCCGTCCAGCAGATCATGGAGTTGCTGTCAGCACAGAAGACGCGGCCCAAAACAGCGGTGCCGGCAAAGGCCCCGGAAAAACTAATGCGGGTCGATAAAAGGGAGGGGACGTCGACCCGTGGCAATAGGAACCCCCGGGCCAGTATAGCCTCGTTTTCCCACCAATTGGGGAGCGCGTACGTCGATGGCACTATCGACGGGAGATCCCACGCCATGCTTGTGGACACGGGAGCTACGAAGACGATCGTACGCTCGGAAGTTGTGAGGGACCGTAGGAAGATTAGGCCAAGTATGTGGCAATTAAGAACTGCCACTGGGGAGAAGGCAGTAATACACGGTGAAGCGACGGTTAGCATGACGTTGGGACGAGTAAAGTTTGACCATCCTGTTCTCATAGCCGAAATTGAGGAAGACGTCATACTGGGAATGGACGTCATGAGGAATCATGGATTCCAGTTGGATTTCGGACACCGAGTGTTGAGGATCGGTCAAGAAGAATTACTGCTACACAATCGTGACAACTTTGTGTTAGACGTAATAATGACAGAAGATGTGATTCTCCCAGAACGAAGCGAAACGATCACCTCTACCTGTCTGAGGGGTGTTGTGGAAGAGGGAATTCCAGCCGTGATCGAACCAGAAAACGATGACAATCGACTGGCTCGGGGGGTACTGGTAGGAAAGGCGCTCGTTACTCTCTCAAGTGAAGTGCCTGTGCGACTACTCAACATCAATCAGTACCCGGTCACCATCAAGAAGGGTACGAAGCTGGGCACATGTATAGCCGCTTCAGCCATCGTAAGGGGCGTTAGTGAGGAAGAAAGGTCCAAACACACTCCGCAGGACTTGAAACAAATTCTTTCCCAGACCAGTGCGTTTCTCTCGCCCACACAGAAACAAAAGGCCCACGAATTAATAAATAAGTACCAGGACATATTTACCACCGAGAATGGAAAGCTGGGAAAGACCAAGGTCGTGACACATAAAATTGACACGGGCGAAACACGACCGATTCGACAAACAGCAAGACGACTACCTTTGGCCAAACGGGAGGAAGCCGAGAAAATTATCAAGGACCTAGAGCGGGACGGGGTCATCGAGCCGTCAAGCAGTTCATGGGCCTCGCCGGTAGTACTGGTGAAGAAAAAGGATGGGACTACTCGATTCTGTGTAGACTACCGGCAGGTGAACAGTGTCACCAAAAAGGACAGCTACCCGCTACCACGTATCGACGACACACTCGATACCCTTGCTGGATCCACGATATTTTCGACCTTGGATTTAAAAAGCGGCTATTGGCAAGTCGAAATGGACCCTGCCGATAAGGAAAAGACGGCATTTACCTTCGGTAACGGCCTGTGGCATTTTACAGTCATGCCATTCGGACTTTGTAATGCCCCAGCGACGTTTGAGAGGCTGATGGAGAGCGTGCTAATGGGTCTGACGTGGAAAACGTGCCTAGTCTATTTGGACGATGTCATCGTGATGGGCAAGACCTTCGAAGGTCATCTGAGAAACTTAGAGGACGTCTTCCAGAGACTGCAAGGTGCGGGACTGAAACTGAACCCTAAGAAATGTCAGCTCTTCAGAAGGAAGGTCTCATACTTAGGGCACGTAGTGAGCAGAGAGGGCGTCGCCGTTGATCCGGACAAGACAAGTACTGTGAAGGAGTGGCCAATACCGGTAGATAAACACCAGTTGAGGAGTTTTCTGGGCCTCTGCACGTACTACCGACGATATGTCCGGATGTTCTCCGACGTCGCTAAGCCGTTGACAAGGCTCACGGAAGAAGGACGAAACTTCTGTTGGGATGAGGAATGCCAGTCTGCCTTCGACGAGCTGAAGAGGAAGTTGACCAGTGCCCCAGTGCTGAGTTTTCCTCTGCCAGAAGGACAGTTCATCCTGGACACCGACGCGAGCAATGTGGGAATTGGAAGTGTTCTGTCGCAACGCCAGGAGGGACAAGAACGTGTCCTTGGATACTTCAGCAAGGTACTCTCCAAACCAGAAAAGAATTACTGCGTCACCCGGCGTGAATTATTGGCCATCGTCAAGTCCATCGAGCACTTCCATAAATATTTGTGTGGAAGGAGGTTTTTGATCCGGACCGATCATGCTGCTCTTAAATGGCTCCTCCAGTTTAAGAATCCCGAAGGACAGATCGCTCGCTGGATCGAGAGGCTCCAGGAGTATGACTTTGTCATAGAACATCGACCAGGACAGAGTCATGGAAACGCAGACGCACTCTCGAGAAGACCCTGCCCTGATGAATGTCCTCATTGTCATAGAGCTGAGGAAAAGTCCGAAAAAGTCTACCGAACCACCGTGGTCGCCGAGGAATGGACACCATCCTCGTAACGACAAGAGCAAAAAAAAGACCCGGTTCTCAAAGAAATCCTGGTTTGGAAAGAGGGAGGAGAGCGTCCTGAGTGGCAAAAGGTATCACCTGGCTCGCCAAAACTCAAGAGCTATTGGGCACAGTGGGACTCGCTAGTGGTTGAGGATGGACTACTAAAACGCGTACTGGAGAGCCAAGACGGGACGGAGGAAAGACGGCAGTTGGCAATTCCCTCCAGTAAAATCCCGGAGGTCTTGCGGCACCTTCACGACGGATCGTCTGGCGGACATTTAGGGATCAAGAAAACGCTGCAGAAGGTACGGGAGCGCTTCTACTGGATCAATTGTTCAGACGACGTGAAGGACTGGTGCAAGAAATGTACTACATGCTTTGCAAGTAATGGGCCACAAAGACGACCGAAAGCTCCCATGAAACAATATAACGTCGGAAGCCCCTTCGAAAGGATCGCTATTGATATAGCAGGACCCTTCCCTGAGACCGAAAAGGGGAATAAATACATCTTGGTCGTGATGGACTACTTTACGAAGTGGGTAGAAGCGTACCCTCTCCCTAATCAGGAGGCAGAGACAGTGGCCGATGTGCTAGTGAAGGAGACGATCTGCCGGTTTGGAGTACCCATGGAATTACACTCGGATCAAGGAAGAAACTTTGAGAGTGGCCTATTTCGGAGGATCTGTGAGAAGTTTGGGGTACGAAAAACAAGAACCACGGCCCTTCACCCTCAGTCTGACGGCATGGTAGAACGAATGAATCGCACCCTTAACCGCTATCTAGCGAAAATGGTCTCGTCACATCAAAGAGACTGGGACGAACACGTGCCGTTCTTCCTGATGGCCTACCGCTCGGCCGTTCATGAGTCGACAGGACAAACTCCAGCCAAAGTCCTGTTCGGGCGAGAACTTAAACTGCCCTGTGATCTAATCTTTGGCGCTAGACCGGACGAGGACGTTTCGGGGGAAGATTACGTCTCCAGGATGCGGCAAAGGATGAACGAGATTCACGATCAAGTCCGATACCAACTAAATATCGCCAGTGATCGCATCAAAGAGCGTTACGACAGCAACGCTAAAGAGGGTGGCTACCAAATGGGAGATCGAGTTTGGCTGTACAACCCACAGAAGAAACGTGGTTTGTCCTCTAAGTTACAGACCAATTGGGAAGGTCCCTATGTTGTGAAGAAACGAATCAATGACGTGGTCTACCGGGTAAGCAAACTACCAAATGGCAAGCCGAGAGTGGTGCACTTCAATCGGTTGGCACCCTATGAGGGATCGCACGATGAGGCGGAGGTTCCCCGAGTAAGAAACACGTTGGCGCAGGAGAACGAACTTTCGTTCGAAGAATTTGTGAGCGCCTACGGGGGTACCGGAAAAGCACGGTATGGGGTAACCTGTGAAAAACAACAGGATTTGTTCAGCGTACCTGAAGAATACTCGTTGGCCCATTGTGTGTCCACCGACCTGGTAATGTCACGAGGTATCGCCACGGTTTTCAAGAAGAAGTACGGGCGCTTGGAACAACTCAGAGCGCAACTCCCGGAGATTGGCAAGGTTCTGGAACTATGTGACAACGTAAGACACATCTTTTATCTGGTTACGAAGGAGATCGGGTCCCTTAAACCATGTTATCACGATGTATGGCGAACCTTGCATAGGCTACGAGACCGACTGCTGGAGCTCGACATCAGGAAGCTAGCTGTCCCCAAGTTAGGTGCTGGACGAGATCAGCTGGACTGGAGGGTTGTCCGGAATATGCTGGAAGTAGTGTTGAAGAATACCGGAGTGGAAGTTTTAGTCTGCTGTTTTGGGCCTGCACCATGTCGACTCGGGAAGACGGTCCCCTGTTATTTTGACGCCACGTCTCGCTGTAAGCGGGGGGCTAACTGCAGGTTCCTGCATGGGCCTACCAGGAATACGTTCCGAGACGAAACGTCTCTAAGACGGGGGCAGTGTAATGCGAGAAGTAAACAAAGCGACACATGTTTACTCCTTCAAAAGAATAACTACGACGCGTACAAGACAGGTGCATGAACAGGTGCATGAACATTTCCTGCGTAGGCGTTCTAGAATATACTAGAACGTTCTTTATCGGGGTTGGGGGTGTATATATAAGGGGGCTTGTGATCGAGGGAGTTAGTTAGAAGTAGAGAAGCAGAAGTGAACGCGACATACGATCCGAAAGCGGAGCAGTACAAATAAATTATGTAGTGTCTAGTCTAGTGAACAAGTAGTTTAGTGTGTTAAATAAATTAGTGTTCAATTAATGTAAATAAATTATAAAATAAACGTTACAATATCGTCATATTCCGCAGTACTACTGATAAAAAGTTGCATTGCTTTACAGGAGGAAATTTATTATCATGTTATGATAGAAAATATAAACTAAAATAGGTACTAAATCGTGTAAATGCCAGATGACCTTTATATAAAAATTCATTGATATTCAGTTGTTTACATACAAAAAAAAATCGTGATGTGTTCATCAGAGTACTTTCTCATATATAGGGTGTTTCAATATGCGTTTGCCAAATCTAAACGGGAAATAGATACGGTTAATTTAAGCAAAAAAAAAAGTTTATTTTATACTAATTCAATGTTAGAATATATATTCTAAATTTAAAATAAATTCTTGTAACAAATTTTGAGAAAAATTCAAAAACCGAAAAACCACAAGTATAATCATCTTCACAGATGATTTAGCCGAACACGTTACAAACCTTTTTATACATATTTAATTGCACAATAAATTTTCAAAGTTTAAAAAGAATTCTTGAAACGAATTCCGAGAATAATACAAAAAACCCAAAATCGACAAGTATAAAGTATCCTTCACAGAAGATTTAGCCAAAAACGTTAGAAAACTTTTTTATACATATTTAATAGTAGAGTAAATATTTAAAGTTTAAAAAAAAATTCGTGAAGTAGATTACGAAAAAAATTGAAAAAACCGAAAATTGACAAGTATAAAGTGCCCTTCACAGAAGATTTAGCCAAAATCGTTAGGAAACTATTTTATAGGTATTTAATCGTACAATAAATATTCCATGTTTAAAAAAAATTCTATGAGCGAATTTCGAGAAAAATTCAAAAAACCGAAAAATGACAAGAGTAAACAACCCTTTTATTCAGGCCGATTTTAATGAAAAGCTTATTCTTACGTCCTGGTATGGTACAAAGTCTAAATACAAAGTTTTGACCGTTTGTGGTTTTTTGTTTTTGAGAAAATCCTACCACAGACACACATACACACATACATACACACATACACACATACATACAGACGGTTTTCCAAAAACATGTTTTTTGGACTCAGAGGACCTCAAAACGTTCAGAAATGCTAATAACTCAATTTCGAAAAATCGACTCGATTACAATACTCTCATATATGAGTACCTCATATGAGAAAGTAATAAGTGTGTTTAGAAAGTTTCACGGTTCATTTTCAACGTTGTACTCAATATGGAATATTTTACCATGTTGATATATCATAGAATGTTTTTTCTTTCAGAAAAAATCTAAAGGTCCTCTATGTTAAAATATTTAAGAAATTTTGCGATGTATCCATTGGACTACTTTCTCATATTTATTACGAATATTAGGCAGCAGAAAAATAGTCATAATTTTAAAAAAGCTTTCTTGCTGATTTCCATAAAATTTTATAAGACGGGAAAATATCAAGATTATACTACTTGTTTATATATTTTAACGTATCACAAACATACGGACACATGAAAACATGTATCTTGGACTGAGAGAAGCTTAAAACGACTATTAACTCAAATTCGAAAAATCGACCCTATTGCATGAATCCCCATATTTAAGTGCCTTATATGAGACAGTAAAATTCCCAAATAATTGCTATTTGTTTGTGATACTTATTTTTTTAAAACTTACATTTTTAATACGTGATGAAAAATGTAATAATCCTTTTTTTTTCTCGCAATGTTTCCTCGAATATGAACAATTATTCCATCATCTATGGAAATTCGAAAAAAGAAGTATTTAAGCAATTTTATAACGAGTTAATATTTTTTTATGATATCCCTGTGGCATAAAAGCACAAAGTAGCGATCATATATAAAAATTCTTTCCAAAAACAGTGTACTAATTCGTTTTATTCTTCATTTTTTGATGAGTACATTAATTGGTGACTGATGCATTACTGCTATTTGTTTAGTTGTTACACCAAATATAAAATGGTTTTTCTCGACAGCTGCATCCCCTATACACATAAAGTAATATGAATGTAAACGTAACGGAACTCTATTTGAACAACCATTAAATCCACCCCGTTCAAGTCGTTTACATTTCCAGCGATCGCCTTGCATACACATTTATCCGTCCGATCTCGCTATTTATTCAATCATATCCGGACCTGATAGATTTAACCTTCTAACGACCTATCGTGTTAGTACACATGAAGGGGGGAAATCTTCGGAGTATTCATTAATTAGGATTTCCGAAGTCGAACGCAACCCCTTGTTACATTCCCAACGAATACGCTCGCGAGGAATGGAATTCACTTCGACTTCAATGAAATGCTTCTTATCCGTGCGGAAAATTTGATTTAAATAATCGATGAGAATAACGCTTCTGCCCTATGTCTCGGAAGAATATGTTTAGGGCACGTCGCGTCGGTTAAGGGGGGAGATGGAGACGAGAACAACACGTAATAACCTTTTCTGTTGAAAATCACCGAGGGATTATCGTGAATTATGTAAGTACCATCATCTTTGAGAGTTCTGTAAGGAACTGTTACAGCTCGATGAATCTCGAGTTGTTTTCAAAATTTTGCAATTTTTAGAATTTCGTGTTTCTCACATATGTGGGTATCCCACTGATAGTACCGTCATTTTATCACTTTTATCAACCCTTAAATATTTAATGATAACGAAAAATGGTTTATAGAATTAAAAAATTTCAATTCAAATATAAAAAAATCTATAAAAACGGCTTGTAAATTAAACATACTTAACTCCTTTCTCGGTAGGGAGCATTGCTCTTTTGCAAAACTGAATGTGAATGAAAGAGGTAAACAGTTTTGCCTCTCTAGAGATAAAGTTTTAGAGTAGTTTTCGGTAACACTTAATTATTATTCATACATATATCTTCGATAATTCATTGAATACATGTGAGCATTGCGCTTTACATATCAATGTATGTGGTTCATTAACTACTTTTACATTGGCTCAATGAAAAATACATCATTTTATTAAAATTTATGTTGAATTATAAATTCGTCTTTTTTTTAGATTAATGTAGAAATGCATTGTAGCAATGAAACTGACATTTTATTAAGAAATGTTACATTATTTAATTAATTTATATATAACTTTCCAAAAAAAAAAATTAATTATTTAATCAGTATCATTGAATCACCGTATTACAACATTAAAATTAATGGAAAACTGTAAAGTACGTATGAGATAAGTTTATATAGTATCTACTTACATCAACGTTTTATTTTTTTTTACGTACGAAGTTCCTCATAGTAATGTGTACAACAGTACGAGATAAGTAAAATATTATATTGAATAAAAATGATTCCACATCTAGCCAATGTATCTTAACATTAATTTAACGTGTTTGCACCGAATTAGCCACCACTGCGTACAGGTTTTTCGTTTTTTCTGAATTTAGACAAAGTAGTAGGTAAGTACTATGCTTTACAAATGTACTTTCCATTATTAACTCTGGGTACTGTAAATGTAATCTAATCGTAAATATAACTGTAAATCAATTATATGTACATCAGAAAGTATATAGAAATTAGATACGTAGAAACTTTGTTGGTATGTTTTCGTACTACATATCACCATGTACCACAAATGCTAAAAAAATATGAAACATTACAATTACTCATTCTATATTTAATGCAGTTGAAATTTGTTTTAAAATTTGTTATACTGTCAATTTAGATTTTCCAAAAGAATGTCGTAACTTTTTGGATTTTTTTGGAAATATTTTTTTTAGAAACTAGTTTGTACACATCGTTTTTAAATGGTGCACATTTTGTCATAAACTCATCTTAAGAAGAATTGCCATGTAATTACGTGTAAACCTAACGTTCTCACTTTATATCGTAAATATACGTAGGTATGTATATTTTCTAGATGTAAGTATCTGTAAAATTTAATGTCGGTACCTATATTTGAGCCCACCTGTATATCTTCCGAAAGGCGTTTCATATTCGGATCGACCCAACTCGGATCGGCCAGAAATTATGTCTTTGTAATAAAATACATGAACATACATTTATATAATAGACGTTACCCAAGTTATTCAATATGTTGCCATATATATATATATATATATATATATATATATATATTATATACACATATATATATATATATATATATGGTACGTTCCACGCCGAATTTAGATTTTTTTTTTAGATTTGGCCCAAAATCAACTGAAACGGTCCTTTTGGGCCCCCGAAACTCCCCCTAAAATTTTTAGGGCCCCAAGTGGAATAGAATTCAAGTTATGGACAATTGAAAATTGAAATTTTCAGGTTCGGCTCCAAAACCAAAAATTTTCAACCATCGATAACTTGTAAAAATACCCATTTTTATTATAAAAGTTTTAAACAAAAGTTGTTTGCAATGCTTTAAACTTTTGGAAACTGCTAAAATAAAGTTCATCCGACATGGTTCACTATTGACGAGTCTTGGCGCCATTAGTCGTCAGGCCGCAAAAAAAAACATTATCAGCTTTCCTGACCAAAAAAATCAGGAGCATAGCTGGAATCGATACAAAACTTTTGAGCCCAAACAGAAGTTAGCTTGACCTAAGGGCTCCGAGAAAAAAAATGGTTTTCAGGTTTGGCTCCAAAACCAAAAATTTTCAACTATCCATAACTTGTAAAAATACCCATTTTTATGAAACAGTTTCAAACAAAAGTTGTTTGAAATGCTTTAATCTTTTGGAAACTGCTAAAAAATTGTTCATCCAGCACGGTTCACTGTTGATGGGTATGGGCGCCATTATTCGTCAGGCCGCCCATTAAAAACATATTCAGCGTTTCTGACAAAAAAAACCAGGAGCGTAGCTGGATCTGATACAAAACTTTTGAGCGCAAACAGAAGTTAGCCAGAGCAAAGGGCTCCGAGAAAAAAAAAAGGTAAAATCCGGCAAAAATCCCTTGATATCAAAAAAAAATCCATTTAGCCCCCAGAAATCCACTGTTTGCGGGTCAATATCAAACCATGAGCGACATTGTTTCTTGAATTTGACTGGGGATCAATGTCACTAAGGTTGGTATGCTATTTTCGTATAAGTAGAGCATTTTCCAAGTCCCCGGCGGCTCTAAAACTCAAAATTCACTAAAATACTTAAATTTGGAGCCCAGACGACTTCGCTTGACGCACTTCTTTTATCCAAGAAGCGACTGTCACCCAAATTGTTGGTTTTGTTGATGTTTTTGAAGGTCCACAACGCTTGAAGACAACGCTGAAACAACCTTCCACGAGAATTGTCCTGGAAATTTGAATTTTCAACACAACTCTTTAAATTTGGGGCCAGGCCTTAGGTCTGGCGAACTTCTGTTTGGGCTCAAAAGTTTTATGTCGGATCCAGCTATGCTCCTGATTTTTTTGGTCAGAAACGCTGCATATGTATTTTTTTTGGCGACCTGACGAATAATGGCGCCCAGACTTGTCAAAAATGAACCACGTCGGATGAAATTTTTTTGGCAGGTTCCAAAAGATTAAAGCATTACAAACAACTATTGTTTGAAACTTTTTTCATAAAAATGGGTATTTTCACAAGTTATGGATGGTTAAAAATTTTTGGTTTTGGAGCCAAACCTGAAAACCATTTTTTTTCTCGGAGCCCTTAGGTCTGGCTAACTTCTGTTTGGGCTCAAAAGTTTTGTATCGATTCCAGCTATGCTCCTGATTTTTTTGGTCAGGAAAGCTGATAATGTTTTTTTTTTTTTGGCGGCCTGACGACTAATGGTGCCAAGACTCGTCAATAGTGAACCATGTCGGATGAACTTTATTTTAGCAGTTTCCAAAAGTTTAAAGCATTGCAAACAACTTTTGTTTAAAACTTTTATCATAAAAATGGGTATTTTTACAAGTTATCGATGGTTGAAAATTTTTGGTTTTGGAGCCGAACCTGAAAATTTCAATTTTCAATTGTCCATAACTTGAGTTTTATTCCACTTGGGGCTCTAAAAATTTAGGGGGGGTTTCGGGGGCCTAAAAGGACCGTTTCAGTTGATTTTGGGCCAAATCTAAAAAAAAAATCTAAATTCGACGTGGAACGCACCATATATATATATATATATATATATATATATATATATATATATATATATATATATATATTCGGATTGCTACAGCTGTCGCCGTCTCTCCGTCCCCAACTTCCATTTTTCCCTCTCATAACATAGATTTTCCTCTAAATTTCTCGTAGTCATGGCGTCTTCCACATCATCTCGCCAGCTTCTCCGAGGTCGTCCTCTCTTTCTTCTCTCGGGTGGTATCCACTCCAGCACTCTTCTAGGCCATCTATCATCAGCCATCCTCTTGACGTGTCCGAACCATGTCAAGTGTCGCCTCTCTATTTCTTCCGATATTGGTCTACTCATATTCATTTCTGCCCGTATAACCTCGTTTCTGATTCTCTCCAATCTTTACCGTCTGCAGCTTCTTCTAAGGAAATCCATCTCTGTGGCCATTAGTTTTTTCTTCTTTGCACTGGATACATCCCATACCTCTGAGCCATACAAAGTGACACTTTGAACCATACTTTCATAAATATGTTTTTTAGTTTTTTTGTTATGTTTTTGTCCCAACACAAAGAGTTTTATGCTCGAATAATAGATCGTCCTTTATTTATTCTTTCTCCTATCTCATCTTTACTGTTTCCATATTTATTTAGAATCACTCCCAGATATTTACTGTTTTCCACTCCTCTCAAACTCTCATCCCCCAAAATTAAATTCTCAACCTCTTCTTTACCGACAGCAAGATATTCACACTTCGCCAAATTCATAGTTAACCCGGCTGCTTCATACTCTTCTTTGAGTTTTCTAACCACATATGAAAGGTCTTCCTCGTTCTCCGCTAAGACGACTTGATCGTCTGCGAAGTATAACGTGAACAATTTGTCATCTCCCACCCTCAGTCCCATATTTTTGCATTTCTTTGTCCACTTTGCTAAAGATCTGTCCAAGTAAATTTTGAAAAGGGTGGGAGATAGGCAACATCCCTGCCTCAGGCCTTTTGTTGTCTCAAATGAAGTGGTTAATCTATTCCCTAGTTTGATCATGGCTGTGTTCTGTTCATAGTACATTTTAGTGGTCTTTATTAAACTTTTGCTGATATTCAAATCCTCCATTGCTTTTCATAATTATGAGACTGGGACACTATCATAAGCTTTCTCCAAATTAATGAAGGCTATATGTGTCTCTCTGTTACGTTGTACTCTTTTTTCTGCTGCATTTTTGACAGTGAAAATATTATCTACCGTTGAAAGTCCTGCCCGAAAGCCTGCCTGTTCTTCTGGTTGCTTCTCTTTGATACTCTCCTCAACTAAGGTTTTTAATATTCTAGAATATATTCTACCAATAGTAGGGATGACGGCAATCCCTCTGTAGTTCTTCGTATCTGATCTTGAGCCTTTTTTGAAGACTGGTGAAATATATGAAGTTCGCCACTCCCTTGGTACTTCCTCTCCATTCAAACATCTCTCGAATAAAGTTCTAAGCATTTCTACCAGTTTCGGAGGACCGTATCGAATTAGCTCTGGGCTTATTCCTCCTGGACCTGGTGACCTTTTCAGTTTCGTATCTTTTATGGCCTTTTTCACTTCTTCTGCATTCAGTGTTATGTGCTCTGTGGCCTCTGTAGGTTCATCTCGTATATTGAATTTGTCTCTCGTTTCAGTTAATAGGTCTTTGAAATGTTTTAACCACTGAGCCTCTGGAATATTGTTTAAGTGTAGTTGTATTTTATTGTTACATTTGATGCTTTTTATTGTCTTCCAGGCTTCCGTACATTTTGTACCTCCCAAATAATTCTCAATTTGCTGACATTTTTTCTCCCATGACAGATTCTTTTTCTTGATTACTTCTCGTTTGACTTCTTTATTTACTTTCTTGTATTCTTCATTAATCACGTTGCTTTTCGTTTGAAGGAGTTGCTGGTATATTTCTTTTTTCTTTCGATTTTTTCTTCTAGATCAGAATCCCACCAGAATGGTTTATTCGATTTTTTCCCTTTCTTTCCTAGGGCCTCTTCAGCTGCTTCCTTAATGCAATTTTTTATGTGTTGGTATTCTTCTTCAGTAGATCTATCTACAATTATTAGTTTTTGTTCTAATCTCCACGAGAAAAGTTTTCTTGTACTATCGTGCTGTAGGCTATCTAAATTGTACTCTACGCTACCCTATAATCACAGGTCTTCATATCTGTTTTTTCATTTCTTGCTGTCGTTCCAATAAAAGGAATGTAGATTTTTGCTACCACTAGTGAGTGATCTGAACCGCAATCGGCGCCTCTGTGAACTCTCACATCGTTCACTTTTATGCCTGATTTTTGTTTAATTATGATATAGTCTATTATAGATTTTAATCCTCGTGTTTCCACGTGTTTCCATGTACTTCTTTATTTAAACCTTATTTTTCATCAGATTCTGACAAAAATACATGGATAAAAATGATGTCATTATCTGTATCGAAGATGTTAGTATCTATCTATTTTATTAGTTAGTCAGTTTCCAAAACGGTCCTCATCGTAAATTATAACGTAAAAAGGCCAAAATAATTAAATATATAATTACATACCCTACCGTCACTATACATGTTCATGTATGTTATTAGATATGTTTTTGCCATCAGTATGGGTTAGGGCAACAGTCCGTAATAATTATAGAATTTTTTTTGTGGTATTTAAAAAATTAATAAAGATTGATTCAATAGCAGACTTTTATACGCTAATGTAACTCATTAACATCGATTTTAATGTAAGCTGTACATTGGTTCAATATCAATCATACATTGGTTTAGTGTAAACGATGCATGTAAGCTATACATTGTTTCAATGTGAATTGTACCTTGACCTAACACAAAGTGTATATTGAACCACTGAATTTTTGCCAAAACAGAAATGGGTGTTACACTGTGCCAGTGTATTGGTACATTGGTTAAAAACAACAATTATTCCTTAACAACGAAAGTTTCATTGCTAGAGTAAACGATTGCATTGGACGAATATTAATAAACTTCACATTACCTCAATGTATTTTTTAGTTATATTTATGTAACCTTTGCGCTCATTGTACCTACTTCTAGATGTTAGGTAAATTTTGTTATTTATTTTGTTCGCTGCAGATTCAAATGTGATACTTGATTTGAGATATTTATGAATGTGTGTACTTTCAAACGTTTTCTCACGGCACACCGTCAAAGTAAAAATGATCAAAACATTCTTCTCGTATCGTCCTCACAATTTATCTAACAAAGCAATCCTTCTGAATAGTCTCATATTCCACGCATGCACAACTTCTCTATTTATCTGCGCACATAAAATATTCCCATATTTATAAGCTTGTAAACGCGTATGGCGGCTCACTTCTCCGTGATATAACATTACACCAGCAAAACTAACAACATTTTGCATTCTTCTTCTACTCGCCACGTATGATAGGCAATGGAAAAATTCTTCGAGATACGAATATGTAAGTACTACGTATGTATACACGAGCGATAAAATCCTTACCAAGTCGAGTGGGCGACGTGGTGAACCAAACTGGAAATATGCCGTTTGAAATATGATATTCGAGAAATTTTGCTCTCTGACAATGAAGTGATGTTATTGTGGAAAAAATCGAATTTGACAAATACAAGGAAAAACGGTATTGGATTTTTAATAAACGATCTCGTCTTCTCCGGTTTCTCGCCTCGTTGTACCTTTCTTCATCGTTTCCACAGCATGCAGACAGGCTCTTTTTGTTCCTACAGATATGCTTCATATGCTTTATATTCCCTTGTCGCGTTTACTGAGACATATTTTAAGCTTGTGAATCAATTAAAATATAATTATTAAATTTGTTTTAAAAAATAATTAATATATAATAATTAAATAAATAAATAAATAAATACATAATAATTAAAAATAAAAAAAAAATGTGTTTTGATTTTGCGTTGGGAAACAAAAAAAATACATCCTTAATATTAAAATCGCAAAAATGACATGAATAAACCATTAGTAAACAATTATTTGATTAAATTCGAACCTCTTCTTGACTTATTTTCAATATTCCTGATAATTTTATCAAGCCTGTATGTGTAATTCAGTATAGTATGTGAATATATTTACTTCACTTTTACTTCACAATAACAAATGACGTCTTATACACAATCTACAAACTTCATAAAACCAGAAATTGAATTTTTCAAATGATTCTCTTATTGTAAAGCATTCTGTACACAACAGTTATAAAATAATTTTGAAATTTACATACCAAGCTCATTGATAATATAAAGTCTCAACTGGCATGCTACAGAATTATGACGATGCAAAAAAATAATAAAAAGGCAGACTAACTGAGACTCGTTGCATACACAGTTGTATACTAGAAAAGCTGTACAAGTTTTTACTAGAGTATTTAAAATTTTAAGCAATTAGTGATCTTTACAAAAATTCACCAAAATATCCTCAACAGACTTCAAAGTCTTGATTAATAGGATTGCAGCAATATAGCACGAAACGGTACTGACTTGGGAAGAGTTATTTCTGCCCAAGAAGGTTTTTCAGCAATTTTTTTATTTTAGAGCCGATCACCAGGCTACAGTAACTTTTTTAACATTCTAAGCACTAGCATAAGCGTTTTGGGCCCTAAAGAGGACTAAGCTACTATAATGAAAATAAAGAGAAATCTAGAGGGGTACATTAAAGAGAGGAGATTTAAATAGACTAAACATAAATACTTTATGAAGTATTCTTCACAGTTCTTTACATGTTCCATGAATTTTTGTTATAAAGAAATAATTTGAGATCATTTTACTTTTATACTTTTATAATGGAAAAACTAAGCAATATTTCAAAAATAAAGTTACGAAGTGGAAGATATCTGCATGCAACGTTTCATAACTCTTAGATATCTTCGTTTTCGTGTACTTCAAACCCTCACATGTACAAAGTATTTCCAATGTTAATGCTTCCCTCTTCATCGCGTATATAACATGCAATGTCAAGCAACTTTTCCTATTAAATTTTCTCAAACTTCTTAAAATTTAAGGGAAGATAAGTTTCAAAAAAAAATTGTTGGAGTCTTTTGGACTTGAAGCGTTCCGTGCGTAATTACGATGCAGATGCAGCAGAGTCATTTGGTAGACATTTTCTATAAACTAGTATCAGATCTACTCATTCATTTCTTCTGTAAATGTATACCATTTTTGAAGTCACAATAGCAAAAAGTAATTGTTTTTTGTCTAATATTCTACATAAACTAAAGACAAGAAGAAGCTATAAAACCTTAACTAACTGTACGACGAAGGAAACTCATATTAACACCCCCATCCCTTAAATGTAATAATTTACCGTTTTCATTCACAAAAGTGTTTAATCTTCCTCTTATAATTCCATCTTAACACTTTAAGCCAGGGGTCTTCAACCTTTTTTAAGTCAAGGGCCAATTATACTTTGATTTTGGTTCGGCGCGCCGCAATTCAAGGAAAACCTTCTCTAATAAACTTGTGTATTAAGTAATTGAAAAACAATAATCTTTGAAGTTGTTTATTATGAAATTTTACAGGAAATACAACTTTTAATACAAAAATACAACAATGTACAAAAATACAACTTTTAATAAAATTCAATCAGTGAGATGTTTGACATTGTTTACTGTGACTACCTTATTTATATCGGCCCCTATAGCGGTCGTAGCAATTCTGAAACTGTTCTCAAGATGAACATCGGTGATTCTGGTTCTTGCCTTGGACTTTACGTTTTTCATTCGAGAAAATAACTGCTTGCATAGATATGTGGTGCCAAAAAGTGATTTCATTTTTAATGCGTGTGCTCGGATTTTAGGAAAATCAGAAATAAGGACGTACTTTGAATAAAATTCGAGCAAACCTAAATGAAATTTCTCTTTCAAAGTAGAGTTGCACTGTAATTCTATCAATTCCATCTGAATTTCTTCAGGGACGTCGTCAACCGAAACGCTGAATGGGTGAGCAAACAATTTGAGACTAATTTCATTTTTCCGGAAATCGGTAAAACGTTAGTCAAATTGTATTTTCAGATCTTGCAGCGCAGTAATATATCTGTCCATGTTTGAAATTTGGCAGGACGACAAATGTGGAAAATGCGTGGTAACATTTTTTTCAATTGATTGATCCACAACTTCAACTTCACTTCAAACGCTTTTAGAACGTCAAATAGCTCATGAATCAAATTATCTTTTCCTTGCAGCTTCCTATTTAAATCACTCAAATGTGATGTAATGTCGGTAAGAAAACCCAAATCACTCAGCTATGATTCATCAGTGAAATTCTGATCAGCTTTATTCTTGCCTTGCACAAATGCTGCAATTTCCTTCCGCAAATCAAACACACGTCTTAATATTTTTCCTCTACTGAGCCAACGAACATCACAGAAATAAGTTCTTCTTCTTCTTCTGTCGTTCCAGGATTAGGCATGTTGCCTGTTCCGACTTCACCATCTTGTTCTCGGTCTGCCGATACTCCAGGAATCGATTTTTTAGATATATACATTTGACTTTAAGATGAACGCATAGTTCGAAACATGTATTAATAGCGAAAGATTGCAAAGACACCAGACCTTTATTTTGTTGGCGGATTTATTTTACGTTTCTTATTTTTGCGATTACACAAAAAGTTTGTTTGAAAAACTTGTTTGAATGTTGTTGACGTGGTTGAGAGAAAAGTACCTATCACCTTTGGAAACACCCTGTACATCTACATACAAATAAACATACTTACACACATAGACCTCGCTGGGGTGAAAACGCAAAGATATTTCCAGTGGATAAATTAGAAGATCAAGGTGTACAAGAAAAGTGAGGGGTTTCAATCAACTCATTTTTAGATAAACTTCAAGTTCCATACTTCCATTGTTTTCGAAATTCCGTAGTTCTTTTAGTTTTGGCGTCTTCCGTCGAATTTTGTAAAAGAGGATATCTGTTAGCCTGTGGATAAATAAACTAAAATATGTAAACGTCACAAAATAAAATATCTCGTCGGTTAGATTGGCATCTTGAATACCTTAAGTTTCTTGGAAGTGTGTGTGTTACACGCGAATAGAAATAACGGTTACCTGCGTTGTTACCTTTCTTTCCTTTATTTTTCGCGTCGATACTTTTTTTACCTTTCTAAGAACTGAAACGTATCCGTTCGAAAAGAGAAAAAGGCTATTCCGGATTTTATACAAACTCTCTGGTATACCCTAATCAAACACACAGCCTCCCTCTCGTCTCGCACGCTGATTACCATTGCAAAATACACACGCCAAGAGTAACTCGCCTTGAATCGAACTATCGCCACACCTCTTACTCTATCTCTCTTACCTTTCGCAGTTCAAAACTTGCCAATTTACCTTTTTTGGCGTCGTCGTACGTGCTGCGAAGCGCGCCGACATTTCGCATTTATAGTAACTGATCCCGTGCGTAAAAACAGGGAACGAGTATTCAAAGAAGATACTAACCTACTATCCGTGTACTTCACACGGTAAATACGCGGCCAATTAGCGAATTTTATTCGCGACCGTATGCGATGTCGCGTTTAATGATGGTATTAATGCACCTGCAGTTGAAACTACTGTTCAATTTAAGCGCACGTAGGCCAGCAAGCATCTCATAATTTAAACTAACGTGTAAACTTGCGGGATAAATTCGCATTAAGCGGAACATATTCGGGTGATTTATAACGGAAATTAGTAACGTAAAACGTAAGTGCGTCTACCTGCTATGGGGAATAATTTAATGAATCCAATATAAATTTTTAGAGTCTGTAAAGAGAAGAGCGACTTTTTTTAAATGCGAGTAAGTTTCAAAATGCTGGCATTAATAGAAGTTGACGTCAGGCAATGAAACCGTCTAGTAGGCTTCACATTTTAATTTGCCGGCAGTAATTTTCAAGTTTGGTGAATTCGCAAAGTCGGGAAAGTTTTTGATTAGTTCTCGTTTGCGTGATTTTTCCCAGGATTTTATTTTCAAGACTCAAACACATCATGTTAGTAATAAAGATATCTACATCGAGTTTTATGCAGTGAAAAATGTTCAAAATATGTGCACATATATCGTATCCCAAAGTGGACGCAATTAGATGTATCAAAAAACTTTCATGTTTTGACTTCATATGAAACTAATTCACGCTAAATGTGAATAAAACTACTCGTATGGGGGGTATTTTAAATTGTTATTAATATTATTATTATTATTATGTTAAAAATAATTATTAATCAGTATTTAAAATTATCTTTGAAAGTTGTTAAGAGTAACGTTTCAGTGCAGAACCCTGTTCTTCTAATTTTATATACAGTCCTAACCTAACCCAAAAGGTTAGGTTATAATAGGAAACCTAATCATAATTCTTTGTTTGTTTGCAAATATGTAACATGTATGAATTGGACTGAAATGTACCTCTTATAATATGAAATATCCTACAAGTGAATAACTGTATGAACTGAATGAACTAATGAACTGCTATTGTAGAAATATCCCAAAATAAAAGAAGTACAATTGACCTTACTTTCCTAATTTTCTGCATTCTACGTTAGAACATAATTCTAAACGACTTTCCATGGCAATTTCTTGTATCTCCAAAGACAAAGGTAGTTTATTCTTGTGCATTTTCTCTCTAACACCTCCCCCACGTATACGAACAATTTATCGGGGTAAATTAGTTTTACACGAAGCAGGGCTGATTGCTGAACCCCAAAACATGATTGTTCAATTCCAACATTGCTTGACAATTACACCTATTATTGCATCCTTTCTGGGACGTAGTATAAATATTCTACGGGTTTTTCGCATATATTTACAGTTATATGAAAATATGCAATACTTTTGCAACCTTTGGGAAGTATTTAGGCTGAAATATTTCATTGAAATATTTGGGAACTATTATCAGCAAGGAAACAAATTTATATTTTAATGCTACTTGATATTGATTTTTTATTTGCTTGTACAAAATACTGGGTATTAAATAAATTAAATATTCGCTGCAATATCTTCAATATTAAATGAACTACATTAAATAATTAATGAAAATATTTAATCACAAGGTGAAAATTTGAAACAAAATTTATTTTATTCTAATACGGCGAAATAATGAATAATCATAGAGTTCTTAATCCGGTGTATTTGAATAGATTACAGTTTATTTGTCAAATTATATTTAAAACACATATAGCATCGTTCTGCGTCCACAGAATTTATCTGCACATATTTCAAATTATATATTGTACCAAATTATAACACTATAAAGTTTTCCAGTTTCTAGCTACTTAGCGACTATTTAATAAATTTTATCCCAATTTTCCATACCTCGATAAGTGAAATTTATAATTTTGAAAATTTTTCGATTCACCCCGGGAACCTACCTATAAGAATGCAGAGGTTAAAGTTTCTGGTCTAAGCAAAAATAATTTTGAAATTTTCACAGGTGTACCGCGGGGTTCAGTTCTAGGCCCGACACTTTGGAATATTTTGTTTGATGCAATTTTAAATCTGAACTTTGGTAATGATGTACGATTCATGTCATTTGTTGACGATTTAGCAGTAATTTTTAAAAGCAATATGCCATGTTCATTGATGGATCTCGTAAATGAAACAATATCCAAAATTTCAGTTGTTATGCAACGAATTGAATGAAACTTAGCGCCTGAGAAAACTAAATCAATAATTTTTAAAGGACCAAAAAGATTAAGAAAAGCCATTAAATTCAAAATTGGTAATAAACTATTAATTCCCTCTCGGCAATATAAATATTTAGGTATTATTCTTAATGATAAATTAAAATTTCACAAACACCTTTTATATTCTTGTTCTAGAGCAGAAAACAAAATAACCCAACTTAGTAGACTTATGCCAAACATTGATTGATTGATTCTGACAGAAATCGTATCCTTTATGGTCACATCATATTTTCTATTAGGGCGGACGCCATCTCGGCACTTTATTACCCCTAGGTAGGAAGGTGTTGTAAAGCTTAATACGCCAGCTCGACACTGAGCACCCTACGCCGACAGGTCAACTCGCCACCACGGCATAGCCATCTCGACACTTTATTGTCTCTCACTAGGTAGGACGAGATACAGTATAATTGACCATCTCGACACCGAGTTGTATCTGAAGGCTACATTTTGATTTCAGGTGGGTCAGGTCAGACAAGTTTCGGGAAGCTTTCTGATACGTGAACGTCATGTGAGACGCTCGAAAGTACGGTGGAAACGCAAGAGGGCAAGGATCAAACATGTAATGTAATGTGATCAAACTTGTACTCACTGAGCCTAATAAGCATCATCAGAATTTGCCGTAGAATGTGTAGAAAAGCTAATGTGTATTGTATATTGTATCTAGAAAATTGTGTTAATCGGTTTAAGGCGTTCAAGGTCTTAGCTTGACTTAGTCTGACTTGGCCTGTCAGTTAAGGTCACTAGTTGTAACTACCTGTTTTCTGTAGTGTTGAGTTGGCGTATTAACATTTATTACCTTAAAGGTAAAGTGTCGAGATGGCCTGTACCGTTCTATTATCCTTTACGCCTCACTCGTCTGGGAAGAGGTGATTAAGATTTCTAAATATTTAAAATTGTTGAACTCAACTATTAGAAAATGTTTGATTAGAGTTTCTAGTAGTTATAGGACTGCTTCTCTTGAGGCACTTGAAGTAATATGCGGATCTCCTCCTATTCCTAATTTTATAACCACCTTTTTGGTATTAAATAATTAATACTGTTTGTCTTCGAAGATCATGGTTTCCTAGTTAGACTTAGCCGAAGACACACAAGCGGAAGACAGGGTTTTTTAGTGGGTAACTAAACGGACCCACACAGTATCAGTTGCGGTGTATAGTACCATTTACGATTGATTTTCTCGGGCGGACGCCATCTCGGCACTTTATTACCCCTAGGTAGGAAGGTGTTGTAAAGCTTAATACGCCAGCTCGACACTGAGAACCCTACGCCGACAGGCCAACTCGCCACCACGGCATAGCCATCTCAACACTTTATTGTCTCTCACTAGGTAGGACGAGATAAAGTATAATTGACCATCTCGACACCGAGTTGTATCTGAAGGCTACATTTTGATTTCAGGTGGGTCAGACAAGTTTCGGGAAGCTTTCTGATACGTGAACGTCATGTGAGACGCTTGAAAGTACGTTGGAAACGCAAGGGGGCAAGGATCAAACATGTGATGTAATGGGGCAATGATCAAACTTGTACTCACTGAGCCGAATAGGCATCATCAGAATTTGCCATAGAATATGTAGAAAAGCTATTGTGTATTGTATATTGTATCTAGAAAATTGTGTTAATCGGTTTAAGACGTTCAAGGTCTTAGTGTCGACTTGGCCTGTCAGTTAAGGCCACTAGTTGCAACTACCTGTTTTCTGTAGTGTTGAGTTGGCGTATTAACATTTATTACCTTAACGGTAAAGTGTCGAGATGGCCTGTACCGATTTTCTCGTCTCGATAATGGCTATTCATCTCAACTTTTCTCCATAAACGATTTTTCCATGTATAAAAAAAAGGTTAAAGTTTCTAACTGTTCGGAAAATTCTCAGGAATACAAACCGTAAAAGCAATTTCGTTCTCGGTTTTTCACCACTTCAGGGAGAAAAACTCAGAGAGCATTCGGAAGCCAATAACATTGCTAAGTTTCCAGTTTCTAAATGTTTAGTAAATATTGCCTAAAATGTAACCCCTTTTTCACCCCATAGATAACTCAAATTCGGCGTTTTTAAATTTTTTCGTGCCAATCGAGGGGTTTAAGCTATAAGTATCCTGAGGTTAAAGTTTTTAACTTCTCTAGAAGTACCTGGGAATAAAACCGACTACACAAAATAAAAATAGGATATTAGACACGTTTAATAATACGTATTGTCACACTCGTTCTATTAAAGCACTCGTGTGATAATACTCCGTCTTATTAAACTAGTATAATGATATACTATTATCTACTTTGCTTTATTAATTCATTAATTTTTGGCTGTTCAAGTTTTCGTATTACACTAGGGAATTTTGCGTGGGTTGGTTACACTGACGTCACTGACATTGACGTTTTGTATTTGAATTTGAAAAACTAGAAGCCCTAGGAGACATTCAATACCTACTTACTTACGTGCGCAAAATGGAAGACAAAAATGTAGAATTGACCTGTACACCCCGAGAAATACGCAAAGCTGCTCAAGAAATTTATTGAAATACTAATAATTTAACCTTGGCGTCTACGCACGTCTACGTGACAGGCTGGTGTACCAATTTAACAAAACTAAAAGTTACCAAAAGTAGTGTAATAATATGAATATTATTACACTACTTTCGATGTGATAATGAGATCATTAGTAACCAAAAGTAAATAAAATAAGTGAGACACACGTAGCCATATATTTATGAGTTTTATTTATAACAGTGCAAAATCTTAATGCTTTTAACAAATTATCAACAAACTTTAACGATTTAACAAAACTAAAAAAT
The DNA here is from genome assembly GCA_946251905.1 of Cryptocephalus moraei. Classification (NCBI taxonomy): domain Eukaryota; kingdom Metazoa; phylum Arthropoda; class Insecta; order Coleoptera; family Chrysomelidae; genus Cryptocephalus; species Cryptocephalus moraei. Next base: position 28,734,578 of record OX276454.1, read on the forward strand.
TATTAATAAGGATTATTACTAATAATGTAATACAACCTAATTATTAAGCTTAAGACTAATAAACAGATTTAATATTAATCAACTCTGACAAACGGAAATTATTCATTTTAATTAAAACACTAAGAAAAGTCAACTGATTTTAACATTTCGAAGTGTAGATTCCTTATCAGTCTTATAGCATTAACTTTACTGAGATCAATAATCTATTTAATGGTTTACTTTATTCATAGTCTTTTTTCAGTATTGCAGAACCTAAAAAATAATTATTCAAATAATGCGTCGTCAGAATTACAATTCGGACAAACATGGGAATGAACATCTTCAGTTTTCAAGCATTTTGAATGAGCCCAATTCTTACACATTACACATTCAATCCATTGTTCTCTTGATTGTGAATTGAACTGTGAGGCGCAATTTACCTACCCCAGACAATTTGAGCACCGGCCTCTTGTAAATACTGTGCTTTGGTATAGGACAAACAGGTCTATTTTCCTAGTTAGCTAGCTCATTTTGAAGAAAAGAGTAAACATGAAGTTTTAGTATTAAATTTGTTACATAGAATTCCATTGGTTACAAATCGAAAAATATGTTACTGGTGATGTCTCGAAAAAATCGGAAAAACCTGATTTTGTGAACATTACTTTCGACTATTTTAAACGTAGGGCCTTCAGATTTTCCATCACACAACTCGTTTGTACTGTAACGTTTCCGGGTTCAGAATAACTACACTCCACTTATTAAATATTTAAATAATTTCTTTCACACTAATAACTAACACTTATTACCTAATTCGCTGTTTTATGACTGGCATCCTCTTTTATCTCTACCGCATGTCACTTCGGGAATATTTTCGTCGCCTCGAAGGACCTCGAATTCCAAGACTCAAATCTGTTCGCCAAGGGACACTTTCTGACTTGTATTTAATTGAAGACCAGTCTTTCCGTTACAATATAATAAAGCGACACGCTAAATTTCACTTCAATGATTTAGACGGTTTTTGAAAAATTTGCAGATTTTAAACTCCATATGCATATATTTTATGAATGGTTCGTAAATATTTAAAAACATAATTACATCTTAAAAGTGAAGTCATACCTTCAAATACATGGAGAAGAATGGAAACGAGGATTTATGACCGCTTAGAGAAACTTTAAAACAACATATGCGACTTCTTGCTGTTGAAATAAATTTGACCGAATTAATTTTTAGATTCATAACTGAAATGAAATTTAGGGTGAACGGGTTACATCATGAACTAGTTGTCCTGCAAGCTGTTTCTTTTATATCGAATAAAAAATGTAATCTAATTATAAACGGTAATAGTTATTTATTATACAAGCAGATAAAATGAACGTTTAACGAACGATATGTTTAAACGCGCGGCGCAGCCGTTAATATCGCGAGTTAAACGTTCATTGTATCCGCGAGTGTATTACAACGTTTTATTCAATTTTGCCATATATAAACTGACGTTTAGCGGAGAAAGTCCAATTTTGAAGAGAAAATTTGACAAGATGACAACTTCATTGCCCCAACCTTGACCATGACGAAAATTATTTTAAACATATAAAACGTCACTTTTTACGGCAAAATTGAATAAATAACTATTAATCCGCCGCCTAAATAAACAAAATAAACAATGACTTTATAGGTTCGATTTGACGTCAATAAACGTCAGTTTATATGGCAAAATTGAATAAAATCTATTTATTGAATGTGCTAATGATCTACAAATTATATTTCATAATTTATTACAACAACAGTCAAATGCGGTATCGGATATTATATATGCAATGAGATTACACTTGAGACAGTAATTGTTTGAGTCCTGATGCCACAGTATTAAAAAAATTCAACTTGTTTTAAATTAAAACATGTCCACTAAACGCCGAGTCGTATTTTAACTTCCACGGCATCTAAAGCTTCTCGAGTCTCTAAAGTAACAAATTATAGCAATTTCTCACTGAAGCTTTTTTGTCCCAAAAGCCCACCCTTTAATTTGCCTGGATCTCTTTACATTTATCCAAATATTTGGGAAGTTAATGGAGAGATCATAAATATTCATTCATTTTATGGAAACATTTTTTTTTTGTAGAGAGAAAGCAGAATAGCATTTTCGTAATAATGCGGTAGGTATATGAGTTTCGAGTGAGATAATTTCAAAAGTCCTCCAGATACGTCTGTTAGGAAAGTGGTTAGAGAGGGACACTTCATGAACAGCAAAATTGGTAACGGCAATTAAGGGTATAGAAGTTTCAAAATTGCTAACTAGTTTAACCAGTTAATTTCCGCGTAAAAGGTTTGGCTCGCCTTCCCCGAGACCTCGCCCTAAAATTGTCTCTTCATTTTCACCGCTTAAGCGTTTCGGAAGTAACCCGCAACTTCTCCATTAACCATCGACCTGGAAGTAATAAATATAGATGGCGGAAGGCGATCGAGCAAAAACTTGTAAATGTCAATTCGGGGTCTACTTCTTCAGGTAGAATCCGCCCGAATCGAAGGTTGTATTGTTTTTCCTCCCTTCTCTTTCTCTCCCTCTCTTCCTTAACTTTCCCCGAACGGAGCTGGGAAAGCGGTCGGTAGTGCATAAGTGTAAACGGCATATGGAAATGGATTTTCCGATATTTTCACGGTACCGGCTTCGAGCGTGTCCCATTATTATTTTCCCTTGCCCGGTTTTCTATTGTATTTTCTCTGTGTTGTTCGTTGTGATTGTTTTAAAAGGAAAACAAGGCGCCTCAAAGGACCGTTTTTCCTGCCGATGTATGTTTAAAGAATCCGATTTGTGTTCGGATTTAGGGCCTCTGAGATTATTTATAAATGTCGTGTGTGTACATTTATGAAACTTTTTCAATTTAGTCTCAACAGATACCTAGTACAGTTATTATTTGGATAATTTTTATATGTACAGAAAGTACGGTAACGTTCCTACGTTCCGAGGCGCTTTACAATAGCGAAAAATAGCAAGAAATTAAAATTAAGATAATAATAGTAAAAAATTGAAATACCGAAGAAACTAAACCTCAGTATTGGTAATTTTCGTAACAGGAGTAGTACATGTTAAGAAAACGACTGAATTTATTATTAAAAAAACTCTTAGATGATTAGATTTACGAAGGCACTAATAACCACAAATAATCCCATATTAAATTCTTTTAAATACTTTGACACAGTCTACAAAAAATTATAAACTAATAATGTAACATGTTTTGCCGCCAAATGGTTTCAGGTCCCAAATATTCTAAATTTGAAAATCGCAATTATCGTCATTTAGTTTGTTCTTTTCAATCAGTTTAATTATTAATAAATAAATAATTGAATATTACTGTGTCATATATATGTTAAATGCTGATATGTCACTCTCTCCTAATTATGTTGTTAAAAAAACATTCACCTGTTTTTAGATATTTCACTTTATAATATACTAGCCTTGACCCGTCGCGGCTTTGTTCGTTCACTTATTTAAAAAGCTTAAGAAATGATACTGTTGGATAATTTTAATTACAACTCTGTTGTCATTCTTTGGCATATGATATAGTAATATTTGAAACGATTTTATTACAGTTATTTTCCTTGAACCTTCTTTTGTCGTTTGTATACAATGTCACACCTTGCGCCAGAAATTTAGCCACACTGTCTTTCTACTTCCAATTATTCGCCTCCCATAAAATACATTTTTACTTTTATCATTATTAGATGGATAACAAAGATCTGCCTCTTATATTACACCTTAACCTGCACCTTGAGTGTTGTTGAAACACCTGACTGCTCAATTTTCGATGAAAAATTTGGTTCTAATGCATCCACCGATATGTAACTCAGCAGGACAAGTAGTGGTGATTTTCACCATGAAAGTTTCACGGTTCAATTTTTACATGTAATTCCAACAGGTTCAGATTCAATTTTTTTGTATTACAATGGAGATGTTAGCTGATCCAATGCTCACAAGTATTGGGATGTTGCATATATTTGCAATCATATTGAAATCTTCCCCAACTTACTTCTTCGAAAATATTTTAAATCTCCAAACTTTACTTATTGGGGGGTTGGCAAAAGGGGTGACGTATATGGTAATATAATGAGGTAATAGTTACCCAACAGCAATACAATGAAAACTTGAAAATGTAGGGGTAGATATTGGGCTCTCAGATGGTTCCGAAAAATCAGATTATTCCAAATTTCACTTTCTGAATGGGTGGAAAGAAGAGAGTGAAGTTAACAAATATACTCCCGCTTTAAAGCAGATTGACAGGATTTCTTTTTTGGCTAGAAATAATTTGTTAACAAACTAGATCAGCGTTTCTTCCTAAAATTTATGCATTCATAACCTCTTTTTATGTATGATATTAACGCGACTCCAAATCTTAATAAGACTATAAATATATATTGGCCATTAATAAATTTATTCATTGGTAAACATTAGAAAGGGGTTAGCAACATGCTGCTAAACCGAAAGTGACAACTTCGAATTACCCTAGGAAAATTTCTAATTACCGGGGGTTGTATTGAGAAAAGCACAAAGCAGTAAAAAGGCATATATTAATTATTTGGATGCAGTTTTCAGGAAATTGTACCTAAGATAAATTAAAACCTTCTACTTTTGAGAAATTCGGCATTATTTTCTAAAATTTTTGTCAGCTAACAATTTAAGGATATTTTTTCCTAATCTATTTCACGTGACTTGTGTAGCTCATGGTGTCAACAGGATAGCTGAAACTATCAGGGTTGAATATACTTTGGTTAATAAATTGATTAATAATGGTGAAAAAAATTTCTTGGAAGCCCCTCTCAGGGTACAATCATATATGGATGCTTCCAAACATTCCTTTTCCACCACAACCGATTATTACTAGATGGGGCACATTGATTGAATCAGCATTGTTTTATGTAAATCATTATTCTGAATTAAGAAAAATAGTAAACAGTTTCACACCAGAATCTGCAGAATCGATTGCTAAATGTCAAAGTATCTTCAAGAAAAACGAATTACTTCCTCAATTAACACACATTAAATCATATTTTTATACAATTCCCGAAGTTCTTCAACGTTTACAGAATCCAAATTTGTCATTACCCGAATCAATAAATATTAGGACAAATTTGAAACTAGGATTATATACAAACATTACTTTTGTAGGAAGAAAAGTTACCAAAAAGTTTGATGATGTATTAAAAAAAACGAGGGCTTTGCTGTTCTTACAAATTTTAAAAAAGCGATTGGAGGAGAGATATTCGGTATAAATTCTTGTCCAAACAATATTAATATCCCTACAAAACTAAGTTTATTTAAATATGCACCGGTTAGTTCCTGTGATGTAGAGCGGTCATTTTCAAAATTACAAAAATCTTTTAAGTGAAAACAGGAAGAGTTTTCTAATCGAAAACATAGAAAAACATATGATTGTTTATTGCACTAAGTAATTTTAAGAAAAATAATTGTAGAGTTAAATTGTTTATTGTTGGTAAATAAAATAATTAAAAATGAACTATATGAATGTGTAATTGCTGTTATATCACCTTAATAAATAAATTTATAATATTTCCCTGAAAACTATTGAAAGTTTGTTGGAGTGGCAAGGGTTTTAAAGTTATTATAAATTTTCAATGTTTTGTTAGAAACACGAAATAATAGTTATATACAGTTTTAGAGCATATTTTTAGCATATTTGTTCATATTGTAATGCGAAAAGTAAACATCAGCGAGAGACGTGTTTATTCGTATCAGACATGGGCGGCTTACCTCAAAAGAATTGCCGCGACGCTTAATTGAATTCTATAAAAACATCTTATTAAAGAAGAAACCTCCCGGATTATTATTTAAGGAAAGGTGATTTATGACCTTCTGGACATTTTCTACGTAAACATTATTATGGAGATAGATCGAGTGCTTTGTCGAATTATCGAGCAAATACTAGTAAATTCGGGTATACATTATGTGGGGGGGGGGGGTATAAAAGTAACGCTGCGGACGAAGATGATTATGATTACACGTTAAGCCGCAAGTAAATAAACAAGCTGAAGAAACGGACAAGCGAGAGCGATTGAAGTGAAATAAATTAACGATTAAGAGTGTGATATAAATTAATTAGTTAAGTGTGTTATATAAATTAGTTTAGTAATAGTCTAAAATAAATTAAGTAGTGTGTAGTGAATAATTAGGATAGTGTAAATAAACTAGAAAATAAACGTTACAATATTAATGCATATTACATGCATATTAGTGCAATTTATTAATGCCTATCCGCCCAGGCCTGTTTATAACATAAAATAAACACTGAAGTACAGATTGTGGGATGCGCAGTGATATAAAGAAATAAACAACTGTGTATTATAAATTTTGTATTGAAATTTGTATATATTTCACTCTATTAATATCTGACTTCTACAGAAGTACAGTCTGAAGAATATATTCAAGTGAGCTTATAAGTAAAACAGTTTCTTAGTTTTCATACCCACATAAAAGCAAACTAATAAGAATTACAGAATTACATTGTGACTTTGCCGAACTGACAAATCGTTTTTAACAAATGGGGATCGATCAGAGTTAGCCTTCGAATTGTCGAAGCTCTTTTCGCAGTCCTGAGATTGAAGACCAGATAACAAACGAAGGGGAGAGCTGAAGAGGAAAAACAGTGTAATCTACTGAAGACATCTTTAAGAGACGTATAAAGGTTAATCGAACGCCAGTGAGAAAGAGTCAGATATAACTGTTAAGGTGATATTTGTTATATGTAATTGAGTGACAAGTTGATAAACGTATCAGCGGTGGACAGTACGATTAAAAAAAAAGCAATATAATTCAATTCGTCATGCATAATAACTATTTCAGAAGAAAATACTAGAATTGTGCTATGTTACTCAAATTCATGTCAATTAAGTTGAAATGAGCTTCTTAGTTGAATAATATTCATAACAATTGCGATCTGTCAATGAAACAGACGCTTATTTGTTCATTTATGGAGTTACACCAGACAGATTTTTTGACATTTCAAAAAGACTTAAGCAGTAGCTTAAGTACTTTTATAGGTTATCTGACTTAAAATGAGCAGGCTAAATTAAAACAAGATTATAAATTTGCTTATAGAATAAACTGGAATATATATAAAAATATTGTCACAAGCAATTGAAACAACGCTCTATTGGAAAGCGTAATGTTATGATCGAAGATAACTGATTTAAATAATGAACCGACCAACGAAGCTTTGCTATAAGCACAGCTTTACTAATTTTCCCCTGTTAATGTCGTAATTAGCGGAACGGTTATAGAATGAAGTGCTTCCGAGGAAACGGAAGACGTGTTTTTGCTTATAATTCTGGTTGGAGACAATTCGATTAGACGAACTAAAGTCTCACGTTTATTACGTTAACATCACGCCTGGCCCGCAAACTCCCTTCCGGATTTACGTTCTCCTTAAGGTTCAATTTAATAATGCTATGTAGGTAACGGTAACGCGGGAATGTGTAGTAGGTATGCGTAATATTTCCAAGGAGGTAAATTTCTTGCAGTTTATCGACGACGTCAGTAATAAGATTATTAATATGTAATTTCGAAAATATATGGTGGGTAATCTACAATAATAATAAAGAATTTTGAAATCATTTCAAAGTGTGAAATATGGTTTTTAAAGCAATGTTTAGGTAGTAAAATTGAGAAAACTTCTTAAATCAGTATACAGTGAAAGTTTTCTATTCTAAAAATTATCAGTTTTGTCTCTCATGAACTTGTAGTTTCTCTGTATATTATCTGTATTTGTCATTTTGATACGTTTTAGTGGTTTAATTTTGCGATAGAACATACCATATATTTCCATATTTGTTCACTACACAATCTAACTTTTCATCAAACATTTCATTATTAATGTTCAACTTTTCTCGAATGTATGTTTAATACTGTTATTCCAAGAGCATGTCGCGCAGTATTGTGATGGATCTGTTTTCGTATTTAATGCTATATTTAATATTTCGTTTACTATTTATGTAGGTATCTATCTTCTGCCTTCTTGTACATGTTTATTCAGCCTTACGAAAGTTTTAATTTAATTCCCATCAATCATATCAACTTCTCTTTGGGTTTTCTCGGCATGCCTCGCTCGGTCTAAAAGAGTGTTTTGCAGAATTACGGCACAGTATTCCATCAAAGCGATCAAATGTAAAAACAAAACATTTTCTTTCGGTATATGAGAAAGTGTATAAAATGAAATTTAGCTTTAACAATTAAGCGTAATTTACCACATACAAAAAACACAGTGCCACTGTGTTCTTTATAACAACTAATCTGGTTTAATAACATTGAAAAATGTATTGTTTAAAATGGGCATTGTCGAGTTGAAATACGGAGCGTATTAAAACTATCAAAAAAACTTGTCTTCGTTCGTTCACCAACGGGGCTCAGAAATATAAATCAAATTCCTTTTGTAAAGTACGACTCAATAATTCATTGGGCGCATTTTGTCGAATTCCAGACAGCCGTTCGAAAGACGTATTCGATATTGGAATTGTCATTTGTTCGAGTACCAATAATCTTAATAAGCCATAATTCAGTTATTAGAGGCTTATATATTTATTAGAGAAGATGGTGGGAATTATTTTAATGAGTGTACTTATCACCATTATAATATTGTTCTAAATGAATTTTTGTACAAGACTGCTGATTAAGTATGTATACGACTGGGCACTGTAGAAAAAACAACTTTATAAGGAAACTAATTTATCTGGAATATCTGTTATAACTAACTATATAAATTTTCATAAATTTGTTATAAGTAATTTTCACATATTATAATAAGTTGTTCCTAATGTATGTTACTATTTAATTGGAAATAATTCTCAGAATCGGTATTAATACTCCGTTGATTATCTAATATGTTGAGGGAAATAAAGTGAAGAACGAAGTAATTAGCGCATATTTATCCAAACAACGGCGCAGAAATTAAATTTTAGTTACAATTGAATGTCCATTTTTAATATTATTTTTTCAACAAATTATTTTTTAACCATTCAATTATTGAAATTTGCCAGCGTTCGACGATTTGTCTTCTAATCAACTCGAAATTTAATGCTACATTCTGTACGTTTTTATCTATTAGACCTCAGATATAAATCGGGTTGATTTATGTACATAATCTTGGTAATAACTTTGCTGTACAACAAAGACTACAATTTTTTAGTAATTGTAATCAATGTGTGTTAATTAGATTGTTTTCTTCTAGGTAAGGCTCAAACAATGACTGGACAAAATATATTCGCGAACAAACATGGACTCGTCTGGTATGTACCTATATTAATTATTTATTTACTTTGTTGTCAGTTGTCATTTGGGCATTTTCCGGAAGTAACGCAAGAAAAGGTAGCAGGTAAACATGTATTTAAATTGGAATATCGATCGATAAACCACAGAAAAACTTATTTATACAGAACAAGTTTATAACAAAGCACAATTTTTCTGAAGTTTGTCCGAAGTGCGTTCGCGGAGTTCAAAATTTTGAATTTGCCCGGAGCTAAATCTTAAACGCGCTTGCGCCATGGCATGAGTTCAGTTTATGCTCTGAATCTATTCGGGATTCTCTCCGCGAAAACAGCTATTATAACAGACACGATTTGTCAAAAAAATGTATACAAGGTGTAAAAAAAAATACAAACGTCAAAATTTCTAACTTTTTGCATATAACTTTTTTTATGTACATTTCTCAAAAATTAGTTTTATGCAAAAGTCGTTCGCCTCTATAAGCGCAACAAAAAACCTGACTAACATTTTTCTCTCAGACGCGAAATAATTTTTTTTTGATTTTTTTGTATCTTGAAAGAAATAACTTTTTTTGTGTACATTTCTCGAAAAAATATTTTATACAAAAGTCGTTCGACTCTATAAGATCAACAAAAAACCTAAGTAACATTTTTCTCTCAGACGTGAAATTAATTTTTTTAATTTTTTTTTGAAAATATGATGTTTTTTCCATGAGAAATCTTTAATGACTATTTAAACAAGCGTTTCTTTCCATAACAGTTAATTCCCTTTCAACTTACCATTTTGCATAACTTATTTTTTGTGGGAACTTACAAAAATGACTCGGTTCAGTTTTTCGCTAGGTAAGTAGGTACTACTAATTGTGTAAGAAATTCGCTGTTCCTACTTTTTATCCCTAATTCTATCCTCTTTGTCTAATTTTAGTGGCAATAAAAGCAGAAATAATACACAAATAGGTTTACCATCATTACAAACAGAGATCGTTTCTGTATTTTTCTTGCGAATTGCCCAATTTCTTGCGAAGAATTTCATATTTGTGTTCATAATAATTTTTTGTTGCCACAATTCATTGCTTGCAGGTACTTTCTGTCTTGAAAAAAGACAGAAAGTTCTTTCTTGCCTAAAATACATATGCGTAGATTTTTTAAAACATCTTTTTCCATGACGCATGGTAAAAGATGACTACAAGTAAATTTTCAAACCTTTAGGTATTGATATTGACAAGGTTAAGAATAAATCAACAAAACATCACTATGGTTGTTTTTCTGATTTCTAAGTTGATTCTGAAATCGATTTTAAGGACATAAACATCTGTGTTATTGTCAGTGAACATGCCTAACACCCCAAAAATATAAAAAAATATAGTGTTGTATTTTTTAAGTTAGAATTACTTTTTTCACCGTCAGCCTCTCGTTTCTAGTGACTCTTTACTCGTCTATGTTGCTATTTTCGTTAGTCCCGAATTCGATTTTATATCTAATTCTTTTGTTTTGGTGCACTGTGCGCCGTCTGTACGACAAAATGCTCCGTTATGCGCAAATCCCTTAGGAGTCCCACTATTTTCATAACGCCAAAATTAGAAAAAAATCTGTAAAAAAACGAAACATGAAGGATTTCTGAACAAAATTGCGTTTTTTGTCACTAGGAGTCTTATCCGCAATTCAAAAATATTGTTTTCTAACTATTGAAAAATCCGTCGCAAAATATGTGCTTAAAAAATTACGAAATTATTTCTCTGAAAAGAAATTGAAGAAAAACTACTTTTTCGGACTGTTAATAATTTATATTGCACGTTCACACCAGGAGGTCTACTTCTGGGAAGTAACTGGCATGTCTGTTTGTCTCATTTTAGTTCATACAATAAATTCTGAAGCAAATCTTACGAAAACTCTTATAGAGAAATGTATATAGTGACAAAATATGCCACGATCTGTGTAGTAATATGGACATCATGTAACACCCCTTTTCGTTTCTTTGAGGTGACTTCTCTAACTTCCCTAACTTTAATCCATAGTTTAATTTAATTTCAGCTTTAATTTTAACCAATTTTATTTTTAACCAAAACTTTTTTATTTTTATCAACCTCTGTTTTGTTATAGAAGACCTAAAACTGTTTTTCAAGGGGATCAGTTTTATCTATTCCAGAAGCATTGAAACTGTAGTTTCTGATTCAAAGCATTCTTATTGCTAAGAAGTCTTCTTTCTGCTTTAGAAAATCTAGAAATATAGTTCATGGTCAAAACTTTTTCATTTTTGAGGAATCTTTGTTCTGTTTTGGAAAATTTGGAACTCTATTTCAATACCAACAGTTTCTTTTATTCTAGAAGTCCTGAAACTGTTCTTTCTGAGCCAAATAATTAATTCATATGAAGCCTTCATTCTACTTTGGAAAACCTATAGTCGATTTGAAAAGGAGAGCGAGTAATAAATAACATTTGACGGGTGATTCGAGAGGCGATTAGTAAATAGTTAATATTCCAAAATCGTTAAATGTTTCGAAGTTCTAATGATTTGAGAATTTTATAAGTAGTGTCCTCTTTTACGAAATACTTCAATAAAAATTTACGAAAATTTATTTTAATTTATCTTACGATATACTTCGAGATCGGTATTAAAACGTAAGGAAAAAAATCAACGATTTCAACAAAAATATATTACTTCAAAAATGACGGGGGATTGGCATGTCAACAATATATAGACTTATACGTGAAGAAAAGTGTGGGAATGTGTCAGAATCGAAACCAGTTCCAAGAAGACCTAGTGTGATTGTCGAAGAGTTGGCCAAAAAAACAAATAAGGAAAACACTACATCGGTTTAAGTTTAACAAGGAGATCCCGACCTTGGATTAAATTCTGGCAGAAATCATGGATGATGAAAATATACCTGAAATTGGGAGAGATACTGGCGCCATACTCAAGCCTTTCCAGAAGGTTTGTCTACTGGCCTAAAAGCACCCTCAGAGGAAAAGGAAGAAGGCTCATAATCACACATATCGGCAGTAGTGAGGGATTCGTAGAAGGTGGTTTATTGACATCCCTGTCTAAACCTACAGTTGATTATCATGAAGAGATGAATGCTGACGTATTTGAAGAATATTTTCAACAGATGTTGGATCTATAATTGTTTAATAAGGTTCTGTAACGCCAGCTATCATTCCAGGAAATGCGAAAAGTTACCAACTAGTTCCTGGAGAAAAGCAGATATAATCTGCTATATAATCAGGGGTACAAAATGCCACCATATTGCTAAGCTGGCTCTTTTTGGGCATTATAATATATCGGTCACTGATAACTCACTCTTGTAAGTTAGCAGGGAATGTAAAAAATTTACAAACTTTCTGGTCACTGTAGTGCTTACAGTCAAGTACAAAACATAACCATGATTATAGATATTGACTACGAGCCTAAAAACCGGTCTTTAAACACAGCAGCAGCACTAAACTTAGCAAAAACGATAAGTTTTGATGAAAATAAAACAATAACATAACCTATAATATATAATGTGGGCCAAAACTACATTATACTACTTACCTATCTAGAAATATTTGGTGATATCATAGGTTTCAACAAACCTTATCAAAATATACAGCTGTCAACTCTTATTTACAACAAAATTAGCAATAAATGCAGAATTAAAACTGTCTTATGGGCAAATTACATGCTTTATCGATTTGTTTGGAAAGGTTTGGAAGCTCCGTCCCTTCGCGTGACCTCAGCACTTAGGTAGTCTATTATTTACGGTAAGCTGAGCCATTTCTATTGTATTCCGACCTTTAATAATCCCTTACAGGGTGAATTGGACTGGCCAACTAAGCAAAAACATTGAAGGTATACGAATATTATAGAGACCACCTTGTATGGCCTTTGCATATTTAATGAGGTATTATTAATCTCTATCCTTTTTAAATCGACTATAGAAACTTTTTCATTCCCGAGGAACCTTTGTTCTTTTTTAGAAGATTCTGAAATGTATTTCAATATCAAGAATTTATTTTTTACGTAAAGTACTGTATATGGAATATTTGGCCCAAAAAATTATCCCTCCTTTGGTGCTTAAGAAATTCTGGAAATAGAGTTCATGGCCAATCTATTGTAAAATGACGACTAACCGTTTTTTGACGTTGTTTGCATCTTCTGATTTTTTCATGCATCCAATTACCGTTTTGGCGAGAATTTGCCGTTACAAATGGTAATATTAATATTTCACACTTTGTTTTTGGGTTCATCGCGATTCGGTCGGGATGGTGCGCGTCTTCCCCATAAATTTCGGTCCGCCGCCGGTCCAATTAGCGGACGGCATATTCGCGGCTTTATTAAAATGCTGTTAATGTTTCATTTCCAGTTACCAGAGCGAAATTTTCGTCAAACAAATTTCATAAATTCGCGCACATACGCTCCCGCTCCCGCGGAATTCGGGACGGACCGCAAATGTTAGAGTCGCACCCGGCGGCCCCGGAATCCGACGGCGCGACGGCGGCGGCGGTCGCTGATTTACGATCTGGAGCGGAGACTGTGTGCGAGAAAAATTTAATTTAGTCTTATCAGATCGGGAAAAATTAGTTATTTCGGACGTGAAGATAAACCAGGAACTGTTCATTTTTGGATATAACGGATATTCGTTTCGAAGTCAATCTAAGTGTACCTCAAAAGTAAATTATATGCTTATAATTCCATGCGATCTCGATAAAAACCGATCTATTCACACATCAGTTCATAAATTCATTTATTATTATAGTCCATTCTTTCACAGTTTTTGCTCAGAATTTTAAAGTAGTGCTTCCATTGACGTGAAATTTGAAATATACATACGAAAAATGTCAAAGAAAAAATTTTATATAGTGCCGAAGTGTGCTTTTACCCTGGGGGTGAGTGCCACCCCTTCTCGGGGAGTGAAACTATTTAACCTCAAAATAACGCCGGGAAGTCGATAAAGTGTTCAATTCCAAGCAAAAAATGTTATATAAACTTTTATCGGTAAGCTAATATTATCCGAGTTATTCACGATTTCAATTGTTGATTTGGTTCCTGAAAAATACATGTTTTTGGACAGTTTTTCAAAAATAACTCGAAAACAGTAAATTTTAACAGAAAAGCTATGAGAATAAAAAAAAAGATTGGAAATAACAAATCGAATGGCTGTTTTTAAATTTTCATCGCAGCAAAATAAACCGAGTTACAGCCCGATGAAGGTGAGGGTTTATTTGAATTAACCTAGAATCGAACATTTATCATCAAACAACGTAAAAAGCAGTGGTTTTTAAAAAAAAATCCTTAGAATATATTTTAAAGACCTTAATGAGACCTTTAAAATTAGCTAAGGTAAAAATGATTTGAATGGAAAATAACCGAGTTATTTCAAAAACAAAACGATTATGTCATTAAAAAAAGGAAATTAATTAATAAATTTTCCACAAAAAATAAACACCTCTTAATATATATATATATATATATATATATATATATATATATAAAATTATCGACTTACCCGTCTATTCCGTTAATAAACGGTAACCACCGACACGTGTTTCTGCTTATTAGCTTCGTCAGGGTGGTATAACCAAGCTCTGAATGAAAACGATGTTTGACACTTGGAAAAAAAATTATACAACTCACAAAGAACGCCAACAGTTGACAGCAAAGCACTTTTGCTATATATATACGTTTTCTTTGGGAAACTAAAAAAAATTTTTAGCCCTGCTTGTGGGGATATAGTCAGCGAAGATAGACGAAAATTAAGAGGCCAGGATGTCCGTAACTCTTTGTTTTATTACTTTATCGCGAAAAAGAAACTTAAAACTGTAGCAAGATTGTTTACAAGACTTAAAACTCCCCTTAACAATAAGGAAATAACGGGGATTTTCTATAACATTCCTTGTTGTGATTGCGATAAGACATATATTGGTCAAACCTCACGCTCCTTGCATAATAGGTTAATTTTACATAAGAATGATTTGAGACATCAAAAATGATCCTGTGCTTTAGTTGAGCATTCTATTGATCTAGATCATAATTTTAACTGTGACGAATCAGCTATCTGAGGAGAGTGTTTATTCCCTGTATGTTTACAATAGGCCGACATACAATATTCGCACGTGTTTCGGGTGAGTCACTCAAAATACAATGCGATTCCGTAAGGCAGCATGTAAGACATTATAAAACTCCCAAAATTTAGTGGATGCCACCTTGTATGGGTTTTGCATTTATAATGAGAATTTATTACTCCATTGGTTATTTTGACAGACTATAGATAGTGCTGTGTAGCCGGATTCCTAAAACTAGTTGAAAAATTATAGAATTTCATATTTGATTCAAAGCATCTCTCAAGGAAATTACAGATTCCTCGCCGGCTTTATATCTACCTCCTCTTCTCTTAAATTTAATACTTCTAAATTGTCGATAAAAATCTGTCGTAAATTACGAAATTCCAGGTGACTCTTTTGTTGACTTTCATAAATACGATTTTTGAAATTAAACATTTTTTACTTTCCTGGGATTTATTCATGTTTTGAAACCGGAGAATTGCAAATTTTAATATACATTTTAAAATGAGGAGTCGTCTCTTTATAAAATTTAAAATCGTTGTCTTTGCTTGATGTCCTGGCCAATTTTACCAAATCTGATATCGTAATAATTTGAAAATTAGATTTCCTATCCTCCCGTTCTATAAGTTTATTGGGTAGAAAGCATCAAATTGGTAATTACCTGTTGCGGTAGTATGATGGGCAATTA
Source organism: Cryptocephalus moraei (assembly GCA_946251905.1). Taxonomy (NCBI): domain Eukaryota; kingdom Metazoa; phylum Arthropoda; class Insecta; order Coleoptera; family Chrysomelidae; genus Cryptocephalus; species Cryptocephalus moraei. The sequence continues at coordinate 28,750,551 of OX276454.1, forward strand.
TCTGTACAAACATCTGTAGATGTACTCTGAAGCAAGTAATTTATGTATCGCATCAACCATGAGGCTATTTTATTCCTACCCCCGATTGAATCGTTCGACTTTAGAGAGTTGGCCTACTTTCCTGTTTAATCGTAGAGAGTAAATTTAAAACACCACCATTTAAACTATAGACATTTTGAGAATTTATTAGCATTGCTCAAGGAAGGTCATCATCATCTATCATTTTGCATGGAATCTATCATTAAAACTTTTTGTGCACGAATATCATGCGACAACTGTTTGTCTTTTGTTTAAGATTGCGCCTTTTATTTTATCTGCCTCCAATAAGTCAGACTTATAGTTAGCATGAAAAGTTTGTCGCTCAGCTGCAGAATTTAACTGTTTAGATCCCTCACAAACTTATCACAGGCACACGGGAGAGTTTGTGGAAGGTGCAAATAATAAATTCTGTAATAAAAATGTGGCAGTAAAACCATTCTTTGCCAATGCCATGACGAAAGACGTTTTTCAATTTACATTCTTTTTGTACAGTATGTATATTATAGAAATATTAAATGGGTTGGTAGATGTTTCTTTGTCGTCCTTCTTCGACCGTACTGTAATTAGGTATTTGCCATATATTTTAAATTAGTAGGGACGAACCCTCAAACAAATTTTATAGGGCGGAAGAAGTTTCGACGGGACCAGGTGTTTTACGATGGGTTGATGCGGATTTTCGACGGCATGACCGAAAAGGTGGTTTTATCGTACGGGTATTTTCAACGGTGAAGAAATTTAACAAGCCCGCATATTGATGGTTGAATTAGGAATGAAAATAAAGGGATAGATACATTAAAACAATTTATTTGTTACTACAGGTCTAGAGGGCAAGGAAAATCTCCTGGGAAACCCATATTTATCACGAAAATACACAAAGGGCAAGGAAAATGGGTAAGGGCAAGGGAATACGAAACTCACGGTAAATCCCATATTTATCACGAAAATATTAACGGGGCTTGAATTTGAACCGTTCCTACCGATACACTTCCTACCTACATGCCTTAAGCCGACCGCCGAAATTTCTTGTAAGATTATTTGACCCTTCGATTAAAGCAGGTACCCTCAATATTTGGTACCATATCAGGTACCATCAATTATTTTACAGCACCAATTATTTCAGGTATAGAAAGCAGTAAATGTGCGAAAAGTTAAAGGATCAGCGAAACGATCGCTCATCGTGACGTCACTCCGCATATACACACGGGTCCGTCCTGCAGGCCACAAATAGATTTTTCGAGTATTTTCGACTTTATTGTTGTTTCCGCTGGAGTTTAGGAGTTAAATTGCGATCAAGTCTAGTTTTTGTATTAGTCGCGTCGTAAAGTAGTCTTTTCACTACACTGTTTATATGCGGTGTGACGTCAGACGGCATTTTGGGGCCAATTCCTAGCGTTTAAATTTCAAATGACTTTCTTTGCTTGGATGTTTTTAATTTTTAAGAAAAGGGTCAAATTATATTCACATTTTCCAGCTACACTACATTATCTCCTATGATTTACTTTGTATACAGGTCTCCTCAGTATAATAACAAAAATTGTCTTTTTTGATCTAAAGTGGTCTCATGATTCCAAAATTCTCAATGAATTTGTGATCTATAGGGACCTAAAGTTTTCCGTTGTTATTTAAATAGCAGTTCCCACATAGTTCCCACACTATTCTTTCTTTCGTAGTCCTTTTAGTTTTAGAGGATTTATACTTTTGACAAAGCATTCTATTTTTTTTCGTGCATTTGCTTTTACGTTTCATACATTTTTCTTCTATCTGTCTGTTATTCTGTTGCTGGAGACTGTTCTCTTTCTTTACGTTGAACGTTGACTCCTTCATTTAACGCTTACTATCCCCTGTAATATAAAAAAAATTCAACGTCAAATACGCCTGCTTAATCTTCGTGTATATGTTATGGACCAAGTGATTAATAGCGCATTGGATATAATGTCCGGGCATTTTGAAAAATGCCCAACATGAGAAGGCAATATGATAATATTTGTTAAATTAATTAAATTGCCCGGGCTTTATAAATAATGTCTATCACCCGTTGGGTAGGATAATAAAAACACATCTTTATTTCCATTCTTGTCCTTTAATATGCAAAATGAGCACAAGTAATATGTGGAGAATTTATTCCCATATTTATTGAAACAATTGTCACTTTGAAGGCATCTGGAGTTACACAGTATCTTCTCTTTGCGACAACTGCATCTATTAGTCTTACAGTCACATTTACAACCACATAGAACATAGACTGTAACCTTGCCCTCTACATTTAGACGACATCCTAACACACTCTCTCAGTGAAATCTCTGTCTCCGGAATATCTTCAAGCAAAGCAAATCGTTCCTTACACACTGAAAATTGGTTTCTTGAATAACATTGATTGAGAATACTATGTATTGTTCCTAATTTGTAACGGTTTGAGGCTGTTATTTCAGTCACGGTAGCAACGAGCTCGATCAACATCTGGTACGCGGACCCTTACGGTGCCACCTACTTTACCTTCGGGATATTTAGCGTTAGATGCATCCAACATTTTATTAACCTGTTTCTGCAAATTACTTGCAGAAGCCAATTTTTACCAATTTCCTTACAAACATAACATTTTCTTACTTGCTCTTCACATTTTGTTCTGATGAAGCCATTTCGTTTGTGGGTATTGGATTTAAATCCAAAGTTTCTTCACAATGCACATCTAAGGTAGTGGATGGTGAAACTCTGCTTGGGCCGGCTGAATATAAATTTATATCATTATTTTCCGTGGATTCTAGTTGGTTTATATCGGCACACTCTACTTGGTCTATTTCGATGGACTCTACTTGATCATTTTCGGTGGACTTGGTTCTATTCAGGGATAGTGCCTTCGGTGGATAATAGTTTTTTTAATTCTTCTTCTGAATTTACATCAAGCAGAGCTTCATATGGTATAGAAGAACTTTTTAGTCCTACTTTCAACTTCGTTCCGAACATGGCTTCATATGGAGTACAGTTTATGCCTGCGTGATGAGCTCTATTTTTCATTAATTGTACAAAACGTAATCCTTCTGACCATTTTTTTTGTGTTGTTATCCTCCAACCATGTACTTAGGATGTTCTCGATATCTTGGTTTGCTCTTTTTACTGACCCATGGCTTTGAGAGTGCCTCGGTTTACCATGCACAATTTTCTATCAACGCCCCGCCCAATCTACCCAAATAAGCAAATTGCCCGACGATTGGTAGGTAATACTTAATCACTTTAATGCCCGGGCATTATAAATAATGCCCTCATTAATCACTTGGTCCATAACAAATATAACTTGTAGATGGAATGGGCATCATTTCTGGTTTCTTGGAATCTGTTTACTAACCAAGCTACTGCTCGCTGGATTGATGCGCGTTTAGAATGTTTTTCATTGGTAGTGATTTTTTTTACTTTGTTTTCATTTTACACTTTGGCAGAAATGTGAACTAGTCGGCTAGAACGGAGACAGTATAACTACTCCCATTTTTGTTTCATTTTAAAGTGTTCATGCATATTCAAGCCTAGTTTAGATCACTCACAAACAGAAGTTACATTTAATTAGTTTAAATATGTGATGCATTGATTGATAATACACTTGACAATAAGGAGCAGAAAAAACTTAATTTGATAATTAAATTTTGCCACAACATGCAGGAAGTTCATATTCCCGTGCCTACAGAGCGTGCGGAAAGTGACAGTTACAGAAGTGACTACCGACGATGAATAAAATTCGTGATGGTTTCTCTGCCCGTCAAATAGATCGTTATAGTTATGTTCAGCGCCGTGCTTGTAGCGTAAATGCGGGGTATATTTTGAGATTATTGATGATTTTGTCATATCAAATTTTTTGTTGTAATAAATTTTAGGCTAGGTATATATTCGTTTGTATGGGAATCCGTCTGGATATTTTTCGTTAAAGGAATAACATCACTATCATAAAAGAATCCTATTTCAGAACAAAGTATTCGTCGTCTTCCTTTGATATGAATAGAATTTTTACGATACCATGCTTGAAAGGCATTTTATTAATTTCTTTATCGACGTCTCGTTTTATACTCTTTGAAGAAAGAAGTTACATCTAAGAGACTAGACTACAGAGCAGGTCTCTCATGATTTTTTGGATGCGATATATTGTATATTTATGCTACTGATATTATGCTTAATTAATACCAAATTTACAGTTCCCCTTTGTCCAACGAATGTACTAGCCTGGGGTTAATTTACTATTTTCCATCAGTGGTAAAACATAAAGAAGATCAAAAATTTCATCGTGAAACGTTTTGGACACCGCATGAGATTTATTGTATCAAAGTTGAAATGTTTATGCCTTTGTTATATCTACTGGACATCCTGCGGTGTTTGCGTATATCGAAAGAGTCAAGTATACACTTCTAAAACGAAATAAATAGCCTCGAATCCCGTTTTTATCAACTAAAAGATCCGTCATACTCTTGTGGGGCCCTGTCTGTTTCAACTTTCGCATACGTCTCACATACACACACACACACACACACACACACACACACACACACACACACACACACACACACACACACACACACACACACACAAAGTCAACTTCTTTACAAGCATTTACATTCACCGAAATCTTGTTAGGCACTCCTCTCTTCCTCCCTCCCTCTCTCTCTCTCTTTCCATGTCTACAACGACAATGCCAGTATTCCTGCTCGACTGTCTCCAGGAGGGGCATTTCTCGTCCTGAGAGATACCTCCATATATGTATGTGTTCGTGTAGGTAAGGAATTTGCCGAAATTGAATATTAATAGCGAATATTATTCGATATCATTGCTTCAAATTTGCGTTAAGGATATCAACGTGTATGTATAATAAGATTCGGTGTGTGTTTAATAACGGTAAACTTCAGTGAATACCTGCCGGTATTTACATTCGCGACGGGATTGGATCAATATTAATTTTGTTGACGTGGACTGATGATTAAATTGGGGATTTGTCGTTCCGGTTGAATGAATTAATATCTTTCGTGTTGCAAAAACGTCTCGTTTGAGAATCTGCGAATAGGTGACGCCGAAATAAATCGATGCCGTCTTTAATTAATTTGTTATGTAGAAACGCCAGAAAACTGCCGACTTTTTGTTGTCGACATGATTCTACTTTAATCTTCGTCGCGAAACATGCAGTAGATTTCAGATCTCCTCGATAAGATTGGGATTATTAAAGAGGCAGGGATTTTAAGACAACTTTCTGAAGGATGAAAGTACTAAAGTTTGTTTTCTCGAGTAGTATTAATGTAAAAATAATACGCAAAAATTAGATTGTAATACTTTTCATGCATTATTCACGTCATTGCATTTAATGCCTGATGATATTTTCTGTTTTAACTACCATGACCTATTAGCCAGTACTTTATATATGTATTATGATCGTTCGACTAACTTTCAAGCAAGATGACGTCCCACATTGCTCTTCTTTCTGTTACTTACCACCTGTAATGCAGTTCCTTTTTGGACATAAAACCTTAACTGACCAGAGAACAAGGTAGGTCTAAACATATACATAGTGTTGAAACTTCGTAGTTTAATACTACGCTTTATTGCTGTGGTAAAAAGTAACCTTCGTTACAATTCCGATATCGATATATTTATATCGATATCGAATATATATCGATATATTATTTTATATCGATATCGAATATATATCGATATATTATTTTATATCGATATCGAACATATATCGATATATATTTCGATATATGACTATCGAAATCGATAGTCATAGTGCAACTACCAGAATTAATTTCTCAATTAGATACAACTAGCAAATGATTGTATATGCTTGCTAGATGGATTTTGTCAACTTGAAACTGGGATCTATTTTGTAAGTGTCGTTCATAACAGGATGTAGTCAATGTTCTCGGGGCTGAAGCTCAAAAGCCGTAGGAACTCTCTTCTTGATCCCCAAATTGTCCAGGAAAAAGATTAAAAAAAACTCCAATGGATGTCTTACCGTGTTTTTCAATTTTATGAGATGTCTAATTAATCGACGTTTCGTCCATAGATTTTGGACATTTTCAAGACTATATTTTCAGATGGAGGAAAATTCAACGACCTTGCATGCAACAAGGTGGCGTCACAGGAACCAGCCAAACTCAATGGGACCAAAAACAACCAACCCCAACCATGGTTCAACATAGAAAAATCTTTATTGACTGAGTCACGGAGAGTACCTCTCAACCACAACACACCTATCATTAGTATTGCTCGCCATCCTTTAAATCAGTATCCGGCTCAACATAAAGATTTTTCTATGTTGAACCATGGTTGGGGTTGGTTGTTTTTGGTCCGATTGAGTTTGGCTGGTTCCTGTGACGCCACCTTGTTGCATGCAAGGTCGTTGAATTTTCCTCCATCTGAAAATATAGTCTTGAGAATATCCAAAATCTATGGACGAAACGTCGACTAATTAGACATCACATAAAATTTAAAAACACGGCAAGACATCCATTGGTGTTTTTTATCCTTGGACTATTTGGGGATCAACAAGAGAGTTCCTACGGCATTCATAACATTAGTTATTGAAGAAGTTTGTTTGCCAGCAAGAGATTCGGTTGCTTGGCCGGCTCCGAACGTAACTGGCCAGCGCGCGCTTAGAGCGAGAGCGATGACAGTTTCTTTAACCCACCCCTTTCTCTCTCTCTCTCTCTCTCTCTCTCTCTCTCTCTCTCTCTCTCTCTCTCAGACATTCTCTTCCTTAGTTAGGGTCGTTGATGCGACATTACATACCACCTCCAGTAATCTATTTGTTATTTGTAGGTAAAAATAAATGTGATTGGTTTGCCTAACCTGCTATAACTGAGCTACTACACCCAAACCGTACATACTTAAAGACCCATTGAAGACCCTAAGCGTGACAGAATATTGTTTTAAAAAATTTTTACCAATGAAGGCTTACTTTTCCTGCACTAATTACAGAAACGTATACCAAGAGAAATCATAGAAGAGTAACTGGAAAATGTAAGAGTGGCTTCCGTCATATGCAAATCACTCAACACTATGTGTTTACGGTACAACAGGACATCAAAAACCCAAATGTACACATATACTACGTTGAATATATGAAAAATACTTCTGGCCTAGGAAACCAGAATTAATAACCAAATGATTAAAGCAATGAGTAGCGTATATCGGAAATCAACAAAGTCATGTAACATTATTGAAGAAAAATTGAAGTAATAAACCAAAACGGTGTTAACAGGAGGTAGATATAAGCTTAAAAAAGAATTGACATCATTAAAGAAGTCACCAACTGTATTAACTGTAAGAGACGGATTGATATATTAATCAGTAAGAAATTGAGTAATAAGCAAGATAACTAGAAAGTACGCTGAGAAGGCATAGTCCCTGAGATGGCATGGTGCCAATATCTGTGAAAATTGAGGAGATATGACAACACCGATATTACGGCAAGTAAATATCGCAAACGCCATGTAATGACTCGATTTTTAGTTCGTTTCGAGTCGTTACAGAGGCGCCACATAAAAGTGTTTAAAAAACGACGTTTAAAATTTGTGTATCACAAAGAGTTTTCTATTTGTTATCGGACGCCACTAGTCTATATAAGGTAGGTTTTAATTTATTTTGTAACTTTTGAGTATGCTGTTGAAGGTACTGATGTTGGTTTAGTGTTTGTTTTGAGTTTAAAAATTTTGAGGTTGTATTTCGGTTTGTGTGTGTTTGTGGATGAGATGGCATAGTAGCTAGTTATCTGAAAAGGCATAGTATGTATAGTAGCACCGCTAAATTTATCTCTAAGCCCTTAGTCTACTTGTATATTTGATCTGAAATTTGCATTTAGTTCCAGATATGGCTCCATATATTAGAAAATCCTCAAGGCAATCGTGGGATGCGAACCAAATGAGGGAAGCTATCGATGCTGTTAGGGGCGGGAAAATGGGTTGGTTATTGGCATCTAAAACGTATAATATACCTTTTACCACATTGAGGCGGCGTGCTCAAACGGGGAATACTTCTAAAGGATATCTAGGTGGACACAAGTTGACGTTTGATGTCAATTTGGAAAAAGAATTAGTTAATCACTTACAAGACTTAGAAATCAGGTTCTTTGGAAGGACTTCGGTCGAAGTTAGAAAGTTAGCATATCAAATAGCTGTTAAGAAGAAAATTCCACATAGATTCTCAAAGGAAAAAGAAATGGCTGGAAAGGGTTGGTTGAGATTATTTAGGATGCGGAACCTTACATTATCCCTTCGCATACCAGAAGCCACATCAGTTGCAAAGGCCCGGGGTTTTAACCGACTACAAGTTCAAACTTTTTTTTCGTCACTTAACAGAAATATTTGAAAGCTATAAATTTGAGCCACAGCAAATTTGGAACGCTGACGAATCAGGGTTTAGTACAGTGCCATCAAAACCTGGAAAGATTTTCGCTACTAAAGTTCGAAAACAGGTTCGAATTTTAACAAACGCTGAGAGGTCATCACTTCACTTCAGTTTGCTGTGTAAACGCACTGGGAACATATATTCCGCCTGCTTTCATATTCCCAAGGAAAAATATGAAATTAGATATAATGGATCATGCTCCAACAGGTTCCGTGGGATACGCGCAAGAAAAGGGACGGATGAATGGACATGTATTTCTTAAGTGGTTGCAACATTTTGTCAAACACAGCAAAGCTTCACCTCAAAACAAAGTTTTATTGCTTTTAGATGGCCATTCTATCCACAAAAATATTGATGTTTTAACGTTTGCAAAGCAGAATGGCATTGTAATTTTCTGTTTTCCACCACACTGCACCCACCGTCTTCAACCGCTAGATGTTAGTTTTTTTGAACCTTTAACTACTTGTTATAATCAAGAATTTAATAACTGGCTGAAGAGTCACCCTGGTAGAACTATAACTCACTAACAAGTTACAGGCATTTTCAAAGACGCGTATTTTCGAGCTGCTACTCTAAAAAATGGCCAGAGTGGATTCGAGTCTGCTGGAATATTCCCCTTAAATGAAAATATTTTTCCTGACCATATGTTTGCTCCTGCGGATGTAACTGACAATCAATTGCCAGAGACAGTGTTAGTACCAGAGGAGCCAAATGAACTTTCAACGATTGCCCAAGAACAGCCTGGTCCGTCATCGTCTAAAGAGTCAGTATTTCCAGAATAGCCAAATATACTTTTAGCAAGCACTCAAGAACAATCTGGTCTCTCATCGTCCAAAGAGTTAGAAGATCTAAATTGACTTTTAATAACCGCCGAAGTAGAAGCTGGATCTTCGTCGTCCAAGAATCTAAGCATATCGGAAATTTCTCCATTGCCAAAGGCAACTGTTACAATCAGATCGAAACGAAAAGAAGAAAAATTTGGAGTTCTAAATGCTACCCCGGACATTGAACAACTGAAGTCAGAAGAGGCAAGTAAAAAAGCTGCAGCATTAAGAAAAGCAGCTAGACGGTCGATCAAGAAAAAAGTCCGCATGCCATCGTCATCTGAGAGTGAAAGAGAAGAGCTCGAATAGTCTGAATCAGAAGAGGAAGAAGATTTAGCTTGCATATATTGCCTTGAACCATACAGTATGTTACGACATAAAGAATGGTGGCTACTTTGCCAATTGTGCCACAAGTGATGCCACGTAGACTGCGTAGGCTTTCCCAGAACTGCAAAAATTGTAATATGCGATATTTGTAAATAAAACATATTAGTTTTAGGAGTATGCCATCTCGCCCATAGGGGGTGGATGAGATGGTTTGTGTAAGAGTTTACGTTTCATTTATTTTTTTACGTTTAGCATGTTTAAAAATGCAGTTATTGTAAATATTCATGTTAAAAAATAAATCAAAGCATCCGCATACATAGTTGTTGTTTCTTATCTAGAAAAATAAATTTTTTTAAAAATTGTTTTAAAAAGTATGCCATCTCAGGCAAATTTCCCTACTTAGTACTCAGTAAGAGAAAACAGAATGTCCAAAATACTTTAATATCTTATTGGGCACATTTTTTTTACTAAACCATATACAGAACGTACCCATTATTTAATTATAGGACGCCCACAAATGGAAACGTACGTGTATACCCGATTTAGTCGTGGAGAGAGAGAACAACGTTGATTTTGTCTCGGAATCGAATCGGGCTCGCACCACCATTTCTCTTCCCGCTGACAATAACGCCTCGTCGCTACTACCGTCACCTCATTAGTTGAGATTTCAGATTAACTACCAAATAATACCTTAATAGATTTCAAACTGGCTCATAAACAACTGTAGCGGTCACCCGCTCGAAGAAACCTCTCCTGCGAGAGCGAGAGAGAGAGGGAACCCCGCAGCCTGAACGTTGAGCCCATCTAAGGACGAGAATCGGCCGCCGTTTCCACGGCTACCGACGTAATTTTTCTCGCGAATCAGCCCTTAACCGCGTTTTCTCATTTCGAAGATCTGCAATCGACAATTTCGTTGCTTTTATTTCAGTAATTGAATTACCATATAAAGCAGGTTCGGGGAGTCCGTAATGTTTCATTATATTTTTCCGATCGTGTCCTATTAATAGAGATAATAGAATTGGAGCCGGGTAGATATTACTGATAAATTGAAATGCTTCCAAGAAAGCAGGAGTGATGAGGAGGTTGGTGTGAGACGTATAGTGATTGAAAGGCGAATTTATGTCTTTTTGTCTTTATAGGTTGAGATCAGAGAGGATATTTATTATTTATAGTTAAAATAAGATGATTACACACGTTATGTGCACCCAGAGCGGTTGCGTTTTCCATTAAGTCCTGACCTCAAGATATGAGTTATAAATACAGGGAGGAATGGGCACCTTGGGATAACATAATGCGCGAAACACTGATAGGTTGGAATCACTACTGCATCTCACAATAAATATTATGAAAACGGTCATTTTAGGTAGATATATTATCAATAGGAGTGTGTATAGAAGATCATTTTAGAAACGCGAACTACTTTATTTTGGAATATTTTTAAATTTATATTACGCCGAGCCGTTGGGAATTTCGTAACACAGGTTTTCTCGGCGGTTTCACTACTTTCTGTTATAATAAACAAAATGACAAAATGACAACATAATGAACAGATTGTGAAAAATTGAAATTCATTTTGAATACGAATTAAATTGCTACAACTTGTGAGTGACTATATCCAATGTATAGTTCTCACAGTATCAAAAAACATAGATTTTTGATTTTCTGACATTGTTTATAATAACTTGGCAGATGACGTTCATATGGAATATTGTATGCCATTTCGTTTATCATCATAAAAACTAACCAAAACTTTTTTAGAAAACCTGTATAATGAAAAATCTCACAAAACGCATCTTTACTACCAACGAGTTAGATACTTATAGATAGGTATCTTATAGATATATACATATACAGACCGTTTCTACAGAGTCGCAGTATGGTATAAACATAAAAGCGAAAGAAAGGCCATATATTTCTCGTTGGCTAAACAGAGAAAGAACTTTTGCGACGTTGCTAGCTCGCGAAACATCACACTCATCGCCACACTCTACCGGATCATTCGCTGTATAGCCTCCGACGGGAATATTTGGAATGGGTTACAGCCGGCAACGTTACAAAACTTCCTTCTCTGTCATACTAACGAAATACTATTAGTTTCTCTTTCGCTCTTGTTGATTTCGGACCCTGCATTTCAATAGAATAGGTCCGTATATCTCTCTCTCTCTCTCTATATATATATATATATATATATATATATATATATATATTTATATATATGTCTTTAACATATAGGAAGGACACTGTATAATTGCTGTTTAAAAAAAAACTGTTTAATATAGAAGCACTAAATTCTTCACCTTAGTACCTAAAAACTGGATCTGGTAATGTTAAATCTGTGACAAGATGTACTCATATCCATGAGATACTCTTTTTTTATGGCTTTGTAAATAATACATTTAATAGCTAGTAGAACTGGTTTATCCTTTATTTAATACAGTCCCCTCTGATTGCCCATTTTCCAGGTAATAATATTCCATGAGAATTCACCCATTTGACTATTTTGGGGATTACCTGGGAACCAGGTAAAACAGAATATATTTTTTTTCAAAATTCCCCGTTCATGTTTTGAAACTTTAATATTTTATTCACTTCCAATATGAGTGGTTTGTGTTTAACAAACCTCTGCGGTTTCTATCGAAAACAAACAGTTCATGTTGATACAGTTTCCCTCTCCTATTACCGCGGTTCGCTCCCTAAAAAGTATAAATTTGATTCGTCGAATTAATTAAACCCATAACGGTTGAAATTAATATCTGTGCACCGCTCTGCCTCGTTCCGTTATATTATCTTCTTTTTTATTTTATTATTTTTTTTTATACGGAATGATCCAATTTTAGGATAATTCTCCGCCCGGCGACCTTAATAAACAAAATTAATCATTCCTCCCACGTGGCGTCCGGTTGTCGGCGGGCGAATTTTTCCTGGTCGAAAGTGGGAAATTGGATTCCCTGCTTTAAATGCACTTAACACCCAACCGTTGAAACACAAAATCGATTAATTATCCTTCGACAGAGTCAATCTTCGATTATAATTTAAAATACAGAAAGAATTGCTTTAAACTTGATAATAAATGTGTGTTTGGTAATAAATTAATAAGTATTAATATTGTAACTAACCTACTGCAATTAACAGAAATGATATTTAAATGATTATTTTTTTTGGTAAAATGTTATTAATAAAGTTAATTAAGTTAAGTGTCCCTATATTAGGGACACTTCAGAACCCCCCTCCCTCCTAACGTCAAAAATATTTCCCACTTAAATGCTTTCTTTCCTAGTAAACAATTATTGCGGTTTTCCAGTAAATAGCGTTACATTTATTAAATAGCAAATTACAAACACTGCATAGTTACATTTGTTGGTTTTCATAAAAACAGTAGATTTCGGAATATTATAACGTCTGGCCACTCTTCTAGTAGTAGCTAATTTGAGAACCGTCATCTACTGATAATAACAAATTTAACTGATCACTGTGCGACGGAGGACTAGATTTAGGTTGATCTTGAACATTTCCATATTCCATTTGTGTGTACTTTGCTTTTGGAAGATAACATGTTGGGTTGAGTTTCATTACATAGCAAGACTATTCACTCAGAGTTAATTTCACCATCTTAGACAACAAATAACCATATAGTAGAACTGAACTGATCTCGAGCAAAAGTAAAATGGTAAGAAATAGACAAGAACGTTTTATTTTTGACGTTAACTTTTTGCATAAATTGTTATAGATGTCGGGACATAAATTGCCTTGGATTCAATATGTTGAGAAAAAATTAAATTGTATTTTATTTTCAACTTCAATTCCGTTTTTCCAAAGAAGTTTCTATTTACCCTCGAAAGTTGAAGCCTCCATTATACAACAAAAGTAAACTCCTGGACAAAATTAACGCACCACCACATATATTTTGTGTTATTCCAAAATAATGATGATTTTCAGTTATTTAGCAATCTTACAAATAGGCTCTGGATATACTTCGACAGTTCAAGTAAATGTTGTCAACATGGGTTTTGATTTAAAAGTGTAATAGCAAAGAAAAGCATTTTCGATGAAAATTTATTTAAAATGTGATCCGAAATTGTTGCTTATTAAGACTAATTGTTTTGAGTCACCAAGGTTTTTTGTTATTGATAGTGTAAGTGCGAGTGTTCTCCAGTTTAATAATGAATCGCAGAACAAATTTGTCAGTGGAAGAAGCAGTAAGAGCATCAGATTTGCTGAATGAGGGATATTCGATGCGTCATGTTGCTAATGTGATAGGAAGAAACCATTCCAGCATAAGTCGCATGGTTAGACGATAACGAGACACGTTCTCATTTACGAAGGCCGGGATAAGGGCGAAAACGGTTTACTAATCCAATAGATGAACGTTTTCTTAGATAATCCGCTCTAAGAAACAGGACAACGACTAGTACCATCCTACAAAATGAACTCATAGCTGCTCGTAATCTTCTTGTATCTTCCAGAACGATTAGAAGGCGCTTAAATGAAGCTGGATTAGACAGCAGAAAAACAACCAAGAAACTCCTGCTCACCAGAGAGCACAAAATTCAAAGGTTGCGTTTTGCGAGACAACACAAGATTGGACTCGTAATGATTGGAAGAGGGTTTTATTCTCAGATGAAACGAGAATCAGTCTTAAATCTTCTGATGGACGTGAGCGTGTCTGGAGAAGGCCAGGAGAGAGATTTGCAAGTTGCAATATCTCTCCAAGAGATCCGTTTGGTGGTGGCTCTGTAATGTTTTGGGGAGGCATCTGTTTCGATGGCCGCACAGAAGTGGTCCCTATACGTGGTAGGTCAATGAATGCGGATTATTATTTGGAACATATTGTGTTAACCATGTAATGCCATTTGCTCCTATTGTGGGACCGAATTTCTTGTTTATGCAGGACAGTGCTCGTCCTCATGTGACTGGGCAGGTTATTCGCTACTTAAATGCTATAGCTATTCCGTTCATGGAATGGCCAGCCAAGAGTCCCGACATGAACCCAATAGAGCATATATGGGACGATATTAAAAAAAGCATTCGACGTCGTACACCTCCACCTGCCAACCGCAATCAACTGGTAGATGCAGCAATGCAGGAATGGGAAAATATTCATGAAGAAGTCAGTCAAAATTTGATTTCCAGTATCCAAGACGCATGGAAGCAGTAATTAGGAGTAGTGGAGGACATACATGATATTAGAACAGCTCTAAGTCTGAAAATTCTATTGTTTTCTTTTGTTTTCTGTTTGCAAGTTTGGATTGTTTCCATGAAAAAAATTTCTTTAATAAAAAATTATTAGAGATATCGCCCTGATTTGCTAATTTTATTTACTAGCTACTAGACAGTACCTAACTATAAACTTTTATAAAAATGTTATTGCAATATTAATTTCTGTATTGTAATTATACAAGTTTAATTGTGTGGTGCGTTAATTTTGTCCAGGAGTTTATTTTCAATGTCGTTACAAATAAGCTACTCCTCAAAATAGTCACTAGCGAATCTTTGAGTGTGAAAGGTAAAAGGAATAGGCAAAATTTGTCAACAGATGCCAGTTTAAAAATGAAAATCGACTTGTCGGAGCCTTCCCTACGAAATCAATTGTACCTTTTTTATAAATTTTATACTTGATCAATAAACTAAGTTTCAGAATTAAACCGACATAAATTATTTTTTCTCGATCTTAAAGTTGCGCAAGCTACCTACTCAATAATTCAGTTATAGCGTTCAAGCTCCACGTTTATTGCCTATCGCTCTCATTGTGAAACGTTTTTGTCCGAACAATTTACCTCTCCCACTCGCAAAGCGAGCATTCTCTCCCCCGTACAAATTACGGAAACACTTCGTTCCCTGTGACCAATCCCGATACGAATTATTCCACCTTTGTGTGCAACTCCGACGTTATTTTTCGCCATATCGAGTTCATTATATACAACCTATCCGGGGAAGAGCACAGTTCTCGAGTCTGGTGAAATATCATTAAAGTGAAACAACTACCCCACAATATGTAGCTGACAGGTCCATTTGGGTGAATGTATAGTCAGAGGTATGAAGAAAGCGAGTGCAAGGGGGAAATGGAGATCCACAAACAGAGGAGTGGTGGGAAAAACGAGTCGATGTGGAGAGTTGGAGTTGAACGTTATGCAGTTGTGAAATATGCTCTTTGGTCATGAATTCGGTGGTTGTGTCGTAAGTTCCAAAATTTAACAGAACCTGCTCGATGTGACCATTAGTTCAGTGAACTAAAATATTGTCTAACGAAAACTTCTAAATATCATATGTGTGTGAAGTTAGCGACGAATTTCGGGCGACGAATTGTGTACGAGAGTCATTTCCGCCAACGGTTGTTACTTCGCCCCGATCATTCGAAAATATTGGATAACCGCGGAAGCACAACTTTCAACAATTTTGTTCTTATGGCAACACATAGAGAACACGATGGTCTATGCAATGACTGTAGCAAAAATTTCCAAAAAATGTCAATAACTGAGTTATTTCGAGAGTTTTGAGTCCCGTTCATGTGTAATGGAGTTACTTACAACGATATAACTCCGGAAGTATAAATTTGTACACTTTTGTTCTTATAGCAAATGATAGAAAATATAATGACAAATACAACGGCTGCAGCAAAGATTTCCAAAAAATGTCAATAACTGAGTTATTTCGAATGTCGTAACTCGGAAATCTCGAAATAACTCAGTTATTGACATTTTTTGGAAATTCTTGCTACAACCGTTCCAATTATCATTAGTCCTCTATCATTTGCTATAATAACAAATGTGTACAAATTTATACTTCCGGAGTTACAGCGGTTTAAGTAACTCCATTATACATGAACGGAACTCGGAAATCTGGAAATAACTCAGTTATTGACATTTTTTGGAAATTCTTGCTACAGTAATTGCATAGACCACTGTGTTCTCTACCTCTTGCCATAAGAACAAAAGTGTTGAAAGTTGTACTTCCGAGGTTATCCAATATTTTCAAATCATCTTTCATAGTTTGAAGCAAAGTAAGAACCATTGGTGGAAATGACTCTCGTACAAAATTCGTCGCTGGAAAGTCGCCAACTTCACACACATCTAAATATCCACTTCATCCAATTCATGAATCAAAAAAATATCAAAGTTCCACAGGGAAATCGACGTGTCTTTATTATAAAATTATTGTATTTAAATCGGTTCGTTCTGGTGTGGTATATAAATGAAATGTCGAAAAGCTTGTGTTCTCTTCTATAAACATATCTTCATAAAAAAAAAATATTACACCTATTAGAGATGTCTCGATGGCTATAAAGTCACAACAATTGCATCCTGTTAGTGAACAGATCAATTATGTATCAATTTGTAATGCACAATAACAATTAATAACATATGTAACCTTTTCGTGAGTTCAAATAATTACAGTACCCTAATTATGTACTTATGTAATTTATTTGATACTGATTATTATTAACTATCACCTATCACCTTTATTTAATTTTTTGTTCAATTTTGTGCTGGAGCTTTACGGCCACAGTGTCCGTTCGCTATCGCCATTTGGCTGTTTATCTCTAGTTATTAATGTTGGGGAAGCTTCCAGAATGTTCCTGAAAAATCTTGGGAGGAATAGTCTTTCAGCTTCTCGATTCTGGGCAGTCACTACCTGTAGCCTGCCGACTGGCGGTGTTTGTCTTTGCCCGAAATTATCCCTTACAATATCAAGGACCGTAAATTGTAACTATTTTTGCATCACTTAAATTTGAGTAAACTGACAATTAAATAGTTATGCATAGCGATCTGGAAATTTTAAAAAACTTGAGGTATACTATGTCCAGTCACAATAGGAACACCAACAAAAACACTTAATGGCTTTTTAAGTGGTGCCGTCCGGTCGTCCATGGGCGTATCATTACGGATAATAACTCTAACAATGAATTCACTTTCAAATAGCATAAATAAATGGCACACACACCAGTGCTTTCTCGAGTATAAGTGCCGAAGAAGACTACACCTGTTTCATAGAAGAAGAAGAAGATACAGACGAAGTGCCGCTGTCGTAAAAAAAATTGCGGCCCAATGGACCCTTTATTTCTTTATCTGTAGATATCCTTACATTCACATATACGATTTCACTTGGGTGACTGCACGAACACGAACACCTGCGTTTTAAAATATACCAGCAGTGAGTTTCTGAATAAGCAAAGAAATAAGTCCCATGGTTTTGTATAGAGATAACGGACTCTTTTCGAATGTCCTCGGTAAATTCAGATTTTACTGTGTGTTCCAATTGCTACTTAATCTAATCAAATGGTAGAAAATAGGTGAAAGTTTTGGAGTAGTTTTGAAATTTTGTTAATACATGTTTTTATGGTTGCTTTACACGAATATCAAATTCGCCAACACGAATTTTGACCGGAAATGGGTTTTGTGAAGGAAATTCTCTTAAAAAAAGGCATTTTTTAAGATTTTATTGAATAACTAAAAAGATATTCATGTTAGCTAAATATTGGTTATATAAATATTGAAGAAGAATAAAATTCGCTACATTTTATTTCCCTTGAGTTTCTTTCTAGGGTCAACGGTTCAGCCGCGATAAGGACGCAAAGTTAAGGGTTTCTTCAACAACGCGTCCTTTTCCTTAAAGGCCCGGGCTCTTCATCGGCATCTATAATATAAATAGAGACAAATGAACATACATATTGTTGTTTATTTATTATTTCTTTAAACTACCGTGTCTAGTCTCCTTTTCATCTTTCATTTGTTCGGTGACGGAGAAATCCAACTCCAATTCATGCAGAACTTCATCTTCATCTATATATAGACAAAAAAATTGGAATTTTAATATTGGTAGTTGTTAATAATTACTTTAAACTGATACCTTGTATAATTTCCTCGTCTTCTTTCATTGGTTCGGTGACTAAGAAATCCAACTCTAATTCGTTCGCCATCTCCACCTTGTCTTCCGGGTTTGCAAGAAGGACTGCTGTATTATCGCAACTGTTTTCACTGTTGAAGCACATGGTACTGCAGATAAACCCTGCTTTTTTGCAGCCCATAATTTCCTTGGCAACTTGTAGTGAACTTACATGAGACAAGCTTCAATAAATCTGGGGAAGCAGTTGGTAACAAGCTAGTCACAGGTGCAAGACCAGTTTTCGAGTTTTTCCATCCCCACTCTTCTGGGTTTTCCTCGACACCCAACCATTGCTGGAACGCTGCAGCAGCAGAAGGTGGCAGTGATTCAATGTTTGCTTTGAGGTTGAAAGCAGATTTCATGTAGGAAACATATCTCAAATGATTAAGCGAGGGCACAGTTTTACCACTGTATTCGTATAGTGAAACCAGAAAGCGTTCACCAGCATCAGCAACCATATCCTGAGTAGCATTGGAGTCTTTAAATACTTTGATACGGTCCGCAAGATATGGTTTTTTTCTCAGGGTATGAAGAGACTTCAGATTTCCTTGATTGTACAACGCCTGTTGTATCACAACCACTTACTGCGTGCAAGAACAGAATATTATCAGAGATTAATGTGTCACTTATGGCATCAGTGGGAGGGAATATAGCAGTAGAGACTTTGTTCTTCCCAGGTTTCAAAAAGAAAACATTTGAGTGTTCGCAGAGACCAATTAAAATTACCAAAAGTTCTATATCTCATTGGTTGGAGCCAATTGCAATGCTGTATTCACTATTATGGTATCAGCATCTTCTTTCGCCTGTTTGCAAGAGATTCCTGTCGAAGTAAATCTCGCAATGAGCATTAATATGAACCGACTTTTGTTTCTCATGTTAGCAAGAAATCTCTCTTTATCCATCGTTGGTATCAGTGTATCATCAAACAGCATATCAGCTGAAGCCAGTTTCCTTGATCTGTTCATACGCTCTGCACTTTTTGTACCAACGTCGATGCCTTCAGGGTACCCATCAAAAACAATTACTGCGTTTGATTGATATTTTCATTTTACATATTCTACGTACTTTTGCCTAGGTACATCTGCCTATAAAACCTAGTGAAACCAAATATCAAAACTAAACCAAAACTTTCCCCTACTTGCCCTTTTTAATTACCATTTGATTAGACTAACTGGCTAGAGTATACATGGATGGAACGCGTTTTATTTGTGTTACTTTGTGCTTTCTGAATTTCAAGTTACTATGTGAATTATATAAAAATGTATCGATATGAATAAGGAACACGTCTTTGAAATCTATAACCTGAGACATGAAGTTCTAGTAGGTAATAAAATATATCTGCAATATTATTAATAATAGGACCACATTTGACGAACAAATTTTGAGGTACATATCATAAAATACTCACTAGTGAAAGCAGTGATTAAAGCAACACAACATAAAGAGTCAACTATAAGCGTTGGTCCTACAGGCAGAATTGTCTATAACATTTCAAATAAGTGGCGTTGAATGTTATCAAATATTATGAGGAGGTACATTTAAATATGTTCACCATGGTAATGTAAAGAACAGGCTAAACATAACGTAAGTAGTTTACATAGGTGATTAAATGAATATACATATTTATATTAATTTATCGATGATAATTGAACATATAACATTCATTCATAACATGAAATTTTATTTGGTAGCTTTCAGACGGTGCACTTAAAACTTCTGCCTCGTAGCGGCTTCGGTTTATCGCCGACGCTTTTGAAGTTATAAATCGCACAATCGAGAAACAATAAAGCTTTCAAGGAGTATTTCCGTACGACTCCATCGGTTGTAATAGTGCACTCACGTATGTGTTGTTTCTGAACAGCTGCGAAATATTTTCCATTAGTACCCGATACGTGAAATTTCGAATGGAAAGAATCATTTCGAAGGGAAAACATCAAGTGTCCCTTTGACTGAAATTCTTATACTCGGAATGCATTTTCAACTTTTATATAGAATATCCGTGTATATGTATGCATACCTATATATATCGGCTCTCCGCCTCCGTGAAATGCTATTCCGAACACTTGACGTATCATTAAAGAGGTTTCAAATGTAATTTCAGCAGCTCAAAATTGAAGCTTTTTAAGAAGAATATCAGAGTTGTTTTATGTTCGCAATAATGCTGTCGTTATTTTCTTCAAGGGTTACGTCGAGGGAGCTTGACGGAAAATTAGGTTTGCTCCGAGCTAATATATACTCTCTATAAACGGTATATCAGTGAATTTTGTAGAGCGAGTAAACGCCTGAATAAGGGAGTCATTATTGTTTTTTATTACTGCGAAAATTACACGCGATATGAATTCGTTCCGAACTCGGAGATGGGGGTTTATTAATAAAAGAAAATGATAATAATAAAGTAAGTGGAATTGTAAGTAAACCAGATATGATTAGAGCTTTAAAGCTTTAACATCTTAACAAATCTGTGAGAGCTCAGAGTTGTTTTTACGTAACGTCGTCTAAATGTTAACAATGTTCACGTAAAAAATGTGAAGATATCATTATTTTGTTGCAGTGAAGATGAAACTGTATACAACCATATTTATACTCCTTGTACTTTGAGAATATATATTTGGATATTCTAGTGTCGGGCTATTTTTGCACAGATCCTGTAATAATATTATCTTTGTATTAGCAGAAAATTACTGCTCTGTTTTAGAGAATGATTAAACTGCCAAACAACTTAGGATATGTAGGCAGAAGAGACCGTAATAATAATTAGTGTAATTTGTTTTAAGTTGACATCTAAAAAATGGTATATTTTTTAAACTATAAAACAGTAAACCACTGGTTCACACTTTTCGGACAGCGTGATTGTTTATACATGAAAAATCGCGAAATGCAAAAATCGCGATAAATCCATTAAAGTGATTTGACGTCAAATACATGTACGTCGCGTATAGAAAATCGTCGCATTTTGATTAGTTGTAGATGAATTTAAATATTATGTCAAACAATCTGAGATGACGTTCAAACATATTAACCACTGGAAAATCAGTTTTGCTTAGATCGTGCCCAAAGTATTATTATTGCAAAATTTATATTTAATAAAAGTAAAAATACGTTTGTTTTCATCCGACAATTTTTTGGCCAGAATCAATATCTAGCATTTTGTTAAGGGAAAATATATAACGTTTTCGAAAATTACCTTCGGCGCTTGTGACACCCGTAAAATTGGCAATTTGAAATAATTTTCTTCGATTTTTGCCCGTTAAACTTTTGTTTAATCAGTGGTTGTTAATGTTTAAATAAAAATAAGTCATTTATGCACAACAGCATTACGAAATACAATTACGCCAATGGTGGAAGCAATTTCAGCCTTTAACCTTTATTATTGAACGATATTGATCGAATTTAAAAAAATGTTTTAAAAAAATTGAAAAAAGGTCTCAGCCCCTAATTAAGTAATTAACTACATAATTGATTAAAGTTGATTTGTTTTCTAAATTGGTGTATTTTGCCATTAACTTTAATATCAGAGGGGCAATTTAATGCCTTCAGTTGCAATATTATTTGCAAATAATAAATTAAGTAACTTTTTAAATCTCATTTAAACAATTAGAATTTCTCTTAAACAAAAAATAAATTTTTAATTCCTGAAGGTTCCTGAAACATTTTTTTTACTGTCACTTTTGTATTAAAAGATAATTATTTCATTGGTCTTTTACAATTATTTAACAAATTATCACTCGACTCTAATTCTTCATTCCTTATTACTTATTACAGATTACTTATTACATTTCTTTCGCAGAACGATGAGATGAAACAATTGTACCGTCTCGAGACGCCTGGAAGATGTGAAAGCATTTATACCATATCATAAGTTACGTAGGAGATACTAAAAATATCTTATTCATAAAAAAAAGTTCACAAAATCGCAAATGCGTCATCAAACATAACCTCACATTCTTCCCTCTAAATCAACCCCCATTTACACACCTTTGGATTGAAGTTAACCAAGACCGCATTGGAGTTTCTTGTATTTCTTTTGCTTTGTCCTTAACTGAGATCACTCTGGCCAAACGTAGCTATATTTCTCAAACGGTTATGCACATAATTATACTGTAACCAGTAGCAATTGGAACACTTAATAAAATCTAAATTTACGGAGGACATTCGAAAAGAGCCCGTTGTCTCTATACAAAACCATGGGAATTATCTTTTTGCTTATTCAGAAACGCCCTGGTATTTTTAAAATGCAGGTGTTCAGTTGCCCAAGTGAAATCATATATGTGAATCTATGGATATGTACAGATAAAGAACTGGAGGGTCCATTGGACCGCAAGATTTTTTTTACGACAGCGACACTTCGTTTAGATTTTCTTCTTTTTGTAAGGTACAGGTGTACAGTCGATCAGTGAAATCGTGTACGAGGAAGTACGCGAGACTCTACGGATACTGTATGGTCCACTGGACCATAACACAGCGGCCACGTGTGCTTTCCTTGTATTGTGTATCCTCTTTTATTTCCAAAGCCGGGCTGTGTGCCCCTTGCTTCTTTTCCCTCTTTTATTTTTCATTGTTTCCCTCTAGTATTCTTTGTTCTTCTCAATTGTCCCTCTTGTATCATGCTGTTTCTCCTGTTTTTCTTCTTATTATGTCTTCTTCTGTTCATCCTTCTTATTCCTCGTCCTCCGATTGTAGTAGCGCTAGTCTTGGTCTCTTCACTTTTGACTTTTCCTCTTCGTCGTAATCGATGGCCTTCCTTATTAGCGGGTTTTGGTGCGTCTCCATGCTTCTTATTGTCTTCCTCGTCCTGTCCCTGATTTCCTTCTTGATGGTTTTCATTCCTAAGTCCCTTCGTAGTTGCTCGTTCCTCATGTACCATGGTGCGTCCGTCATCTTCCTCAATGCCTGGTTCTGTATCACTTCTAGCTTTTTGATGTTGGTGTCCGCTGTTTGTCCCCATGCTGCTGCTCCGTATAATATGATTGGCTTGATGCTTGCTTCATAGATCCTCTTCTTTATTCTTAGTTGTAGCTTGCTTCCTCTTCCTATCATTGGTCCCAGTTGGTTTAGTCTCTGCTTTGCCTTCTTCGCTGTCTCCTCGATGTGTTTCCCTCATGTTAGTCTCTTGTCGATATGTATTCCTAGGTATTTGACGTCGTTGCTCCATTCGATTTCTTTGTCACTCACTTTGATTATAATTTTCGGTCCTTTTATCTTCCTTCCTATGCATATCGCTTGGCTCTTCTCCGGGTTGATCCTTATCTTCCATTTCTTCGTCCACTCTTCCATCTTGTCAACTTCCCTCTGTAGATATTCCGCTGCTTTCGTTGGGTGTAGTGATGTCGCTGCCTTCGCCGTGTCGTCCGCGTAGATGTATGTCCTTGTGTGCCCTCCTAAGTCCTTCCTGGGTATGTCGCTCGTGTAGATGTTGTATAGTTCTTTCCTTGTGATGTCTTCTTCGGCACTTATACTGTGCTTATACTCGAGAAAGCAGTGGTGTGTGAATGTGTGTGTGCCATTTGTTTGTGCGATTTGGAAGTGAATTCATTGTTAGAGTTATTATCCGTAATGATACGCCCATGGACGACCGGGCGGCATCGCTTTTCACCACATAAAAAGCAATTAAGTGTTTTTTTTGCCGTTCCAGCTCTGATTGGACAAAGTATACTTGAAATTTTCCAAGTGATCTAATAAGGCTTTTATCGCGTTTCGTACGAAGTCCTATCAAAAGTGCTGCTTCAACAATGCTTAATTTTGTTTAAACTGTGACACCTCAAAGGACCGCCAATGTAAAGCCAAACTATATTGAACTGTAATGCTTAACTCTGCAATCAGTAAATACAATAATCACCATCCCATCGAAACGAAGTATAATTATATCGTGTAATTTGTGTGTTGCACACCGAAGAAAACGAAATGGGTCGTCTTTTTCTAGCGAGTGTGACACGTATTGTACGTTCCAATCATCTTCTGCCTCTTACTCAGTAATATTCTTATGTATTTAATATATTTATTGTAACATCGATATAGCATATTAAAGTTTCAAGTGTCCGCGCATTCACCATATTTTATTACTACCTATTGGATTTAACGCCAAATATTAGATAAATCTTCTACACGATTCTGTTGGACTATACTTTCCTTGTAAACTTTAATTTCATTAAATAGCTAACAAACCGTTTTATTCAAGGCAAAATTTATAATCTCCAACTCAGGTTTATTATCACGCTATCCTTGAAATACACATAAGTAAGTACATCATTTTTAATTATTACAAACTTAAAAACGTAACACGTAAATCCACAGGCAACTCTGAAAGTACGTCTATAATGAGCTTATATTACCTCACGGATAAAATTTAATCATCATAAAAATGAACCGCACGATTTCCCTTCGAGGCGTAAAACCTTAAAAGCACATGACAATAAAACTGTTTCATCAAAATTACCAAAATCCGGTGTTGCAGTTAAAGAGCGACCCGTCTTTTGCGCAACTGTGGACGTGTAACCTCCATTAACCAAATTCTCCATGAATCATTACTTTGAAGGTGGTAAACGAGCCGTTCCTGTCATAATTCCCCCGTTGAAAGTCAGGTGCGCGTTGCTACCTTCCTGGGTAGGTACATTCAGAAAATTTATCGCGTGAAAAGAAGTAGAGAATCAGGTTGTTAGAGCAGCTGTGGCACAATCTCAGAACAATTCAAAATCACAGGCGTCAGAGATGGAAGGATCAAGTGTAGGTACATGTATCATAATAAAATATTATATAGGTATAAACATAACGTACGCGAGGGCACCTTGCTGTACAGGGTCTTTCCAATAAACAACAAGACTCTAGTTGACTACCTATTATAACAAGACAATCTATATTTTATATAATGGAATTGAGTCCCGAATTGATGTTCTTAATTTTAACACATTATTGCAACTGAACTGATTACACTTACCATCAAATAAATAAATGAACATTGTATCCATTTGCATACAAAAAAGGGAATGTTTAGGTTTGTGTACTTATTTGAAAGCACAAAAAAAGTACAATACTTTATTGACTCACCCAAATCCGTCGATTTGGTTTAAGGAACAAAAAAAAAATAATAACAAATATTGAAACATTACTGAAAACTGTAGCATTTCTCGTAACTTTACAGCATGTAAGGCTCTACTTGGAAAGTTAAATTGGAATATATTTCGAAATTTAGATGCAAAAACTTTCTGCACTAATTAGCTAATCAGCTCTATTCCACATTTTCCACGTTTACATTTACTAGGCCACTTTCGTTACTAATTTTCTATTGTTTCAGTTAGTTATGTAGTCAGAATATGTGCACAAACGAGACGTGGCCAAACATTACGTATGGCAAGGAAAGAATGGTTCCCAATGTAGACAATTTTACGCTTGCATATTAATCTAAAAGGTACTTTTATTATTTTATGGATAATCTGTAACTATAGTTAATGAGAAAATATACAAGGTATCTGTTATATCACGATGTATCACTTGATACAGTTTCATTTTAAAACAATATAACCTGTGAGAAAACTGGAAAACTGCAGAACTGATTCCACTTAAACTTTCCACACTGTATTTACACACGCATATACAATATTACGACGGATTAAGACCGACTTAGTTTAAATGGTGTTCTTAAACAATTACAATTTTTTGGTTCGTTGATTGAAAGTTTCTCATATCATACCCTTGCGTAATTGAAGCGAAGCTTCTATACTATCGTTATATTATGCTTTCTGTAGAGTAAAATCCTGGAGCGAGTGTCACGAGAATGTGTAACGCTGTTGTTTTATATAGTACTGTATACATACTCTAAATATACCACATATGGCTATAATATAATACATACGATTCCGAGCATGAAGAATATAAGTTCTCCCACTCTTTCTCTCACTCTCGTTTTCTGGGTACGCCACAGAGATTCGACGGCCGGTTATCAGCTCTACGTTGACCACAAGCATGACGATGCCGCTATCGATGTTAAAGACTTAAAGCTGTAAGATCGGTCTAAAGAGGCGATGTTGCCGTTCTCATGGGAAAGTCGTTAAAGTGCCGAATTGTGTTGAGAAGTGAAGATGCGTGGATAACAATTATTGTGGTTAATTTGAGTTCGTATTATTTATTGTAAAAACGTAATTTCCCAATAAAAAAAAATAGTAAGAAACTTCGCACTGTTCAACAGTACTGACTACTGTACCTGTCATTATTTTATTACACTTTATATTCACTTAGTGTGTATTATGGGTCAAGCAAATATTCTTTAACTCTCTTTTAGACTTATTATTAAGACAGAATATTATTGTCCTTCCAATAACTAACACTGTTTGAATATAACTTGGTAATCTTAAGTATTCCATAACTCTGACTTGAATTCCGTTCATATAAATTTCCTAGATCTATTATATTTGATGCTGCAACCATCAACTTTTTATTCCTTACGGGCGCAATATTAGATATTTACTATATTAGATAGGCGAAAAATTAATTTTCAAAATACGAAATTGACAGTCATTTTATCGCAACTTTTTTCCAAAAAATTCTAAAAATTTAAAATTCATGCTAAATGATGATGAATGCTAAATTCATTTCCTATGAATTTTTAAGTTGGAAAAGTTAGTTCTTAAAATTCTTTATTCCACTATTTTCAGCATTAATTAAACGACTTTTTTCATTTTTAAAATAAACCATAAAAGTGGTTGTCAGTCCTTTACGATAATTTCAATTATTTTTCCATAGCATTTACCTGCCTAAATCTCAACTTTTAAATTTTTATATTTTACAAAATTTTTCAGTAAAAATTCACCTCTTAAAATGCATGTTAATTGCGCAACTTAAAAGGTAATTTATTGTCTATTCAATAGTATTAAGAATGTAATATGGCGTCTAACAGAAAAAGTTGCGATCCATTCCTCCTATAATTTTCTCATATGTTATTTAGAAATATTAGGGTTTATATTAGTGATTAACTGAGTTAGTAATTAGTTTTGTATACGGCTTGTTAAAATAGATGATATGAGTTTTACTGGTATTGACCTCCGATCCAAGTGAGGAAGAAGATTTGTAACGTACGGCAAGCACATTATTAACTTTTGTGGTAATATTTTTTGCATTTCTTCGAATAAAACGTGTTTTATGTTGCAACAGGACTTCAGATATGATTCTTGAATACGCTGGTGGCACATGGGCATTAAAAACACTATTATTAAATTTAGGACAGTTCATAACGTGTTTCTTGGAACATAACTAATATTGCTGTAACTTAAGATGAAATTGGCAAATAGTCAAAATATATTATTTCAGAAATTCTTCGTAGTAAAATTAAAGACATAAGACCATCTGTTATAGATTTACTCAACAATTAAAGGATTTTGATATCGTTATAACATTGATTTTCAGTTTACATCTTCATATCAATACAAAATAATATTAATATGCATTTAAAATTTGGGGTCAGTAAATTTATCATTTAGAATCATTAGAGAATATTTCATTACTTTACAAAATAACTTACGAAAAACCATATCATTCAATTTAGGTCGGCACTTACTACTTAACTTTGTATATTGCTAATTTGGTGTTGTTTGTGTCCACCATTTTCATGGATCAATAACTTACAGTAGTCTTCACTTTTCCAAAGTTTGATACTTTTGTTTAATTATTAATAATGGATTAATTTATTTACATATTTATATACTTGTCGCAAACAAAAGTAATTGTTGGGCATTGTTATTATCTTCATGTTTTCCTTATTCTCCATCTCTCTAATATGGGTTCTTTTTGAATATAGCTGCCAATACGATATGCAAAGTTGCAGTAGTTTCTCCGGAACGTCTCGGAAGGATCTAAATAAGCATGGACTGCGCAAAAAGGCGTTCTTCTATTACGTAACGACAATGAGATGAATATCAAATTTGGCTTTTGGATAATTTTTGCAAAATTATTCTGCAACTTTTTGAGCAATACACACACATAACACGTATACGCGTATAAAACACCAAACGCCAGTGAAATAAAGCATCACAATTGAATTTTAAAGTCTTTATCGAGTTAACGCAGATAGGCACAAATCAGTTAATTCTGTCATTTAATTGACCTCATTTACCACCGTAATAACGAATTGAGCTATTAGTCACCCCATCATAGCACTGATTCATCCTTTATTATTGATTACATTTGTCTGAATTGTGAATATTGTAAGTAAAAAGTAAAATAGACATTAACATTTTTTTAAAAGGAACTCCATTATTTACTCATTACGTTAATAATTTAATTTAAAACGCTCTTGTTTTGTAATGAAGAAGCACTTATAAATACAAAATTGTATTAACGGATGTAACAATTCAATTTTGCTGCTTAGAATGATACTATGGATTTTATAATCCAAATTATCCTAAAGGGTGTTTTATATCATTCAGTACAGATCTTTGCTTTTACTTTCTTACCCTATTCCAATTTAATTATTTTTACAAATGATTTATAAATGATGTACAATTAATTGATGTCAAACGTTCTATATGAAACTCTACAATTCATCAAAAGCAACGTTACAATACTTTAGGTGATAATGAAATAATTTCAATTTAAACCTTCGATTCAAGGTTTGTTTACATAACCAGTTTGCTTAATCATCAGTAATTGTTTTGAATGGACTCGATAACATGATAAAAGTTGATACATGATAACATGGTAACATGGTAATAGTATTATCACGTTATATCACGTTACCAAACAATTTGATTTTAAGCTTGTTTTAATCAGTGGAAAAAAATAACTTGTTCCGAACTCAAGTTATCTTTTTAGTACCTATATATTTTCTCTCTAGAACAAAATTTTTGGTTTTGTTTGTGGCAGTCGATCTTTCCAATGTAAAATTTTTCGGGGGCTATTCAACGGGCAATTTGCAACCATTTATCTCTCTTTGATCCGCCACTACACAAACTGATACAACCATTAATATTTTTTTGTTATTGTTCGTCGGCCGGAATACAATGGAACATATTATTTTCCATTGGACCTATCCATTTGTCTGCGCTTTATTTTTCTCCTTCCTTCTTTGTATCTGTTCTGTCAGGTCTCTTCGTTTCGTATCAAAACAAGAACAATTAAATACGAATTATACCCAACATGATTAATGTCTCGTTTTGCCTAGTCCTTTTTTGAATAAGCGTACGAGTGGACAACACGTTGGACAAATAAATTATGTACGAGCCCCGCTTTTTCCATCTCCCCTTCCCATATTCGGTACAAAGTAAACAAATTTAGCTGACGCCTTGACAATGCTCAAGCCTCTGCCGCACATCCAACACAGATGTGGGTATACGAACACGAAGCCGAATAGGCAGAGTCTGTGTAGTGTGTAGGTGTACCTAACTTTTTGAAATATATCCGGGTCATAAGATTAAATATTTGTGGGATTAGGGTTCGTAAAAAGGGAACTTTGCGCTTTCCCCGTCTCCGTGCCTGTACCGCGCCAGTTTAAATTCCTCTAAAAAATGATATTACACACACTTTTTGTGTGTTAATTCACTCGCGTGTGCAGTCGCATGGCGAATCGACTAATTTACGAGAATAGCGCTTAGTCGAACGGGAGTCATTAATGATTTATAATTGCCTGTATGTCTGTGTGTGTTTCATACACATGTTTGACTTATTAACGTTAATTCCTTTCATTTTTATTTATCACCTTCATTTACTGTTAATATCTCTTTCCTAGTTTTATATCAAATCTAATTGCTTATAACTTAACTTTAGCTTTTGTAATGAATAATTTCCGAGTGTAATTTAATTTGACTGGACCTCATGCCAAAAGTAAATCATACAAAAGCCACGCCTCGCTTTAGGACAAGAAAGCTCCTTTTAATTACCTCAATGACTCAGGGTGGGCCTGGAAGTAATAGGTTTCAAATTGGTTTATGTGGTCTATTAACGGAAAGTGATACACATAATTGACAAATAGCTGAGAATATCTCCGTATCGAAAGCGGTCTTTCTCTCCAAAACTAGGTAACCAATTTACGTTATGGTAACTGTATCAGACAACACTTCGAGAAAATTAACCGCAGAATCGCATAATCATGTGTAGCAAGGGAATCGATTGATTACAATTTGAAAGGCCTGTCCACACTAGCATAAACCGGAAGTCCTAATTGGAATCCGAACTGGCGTCCCCAACCCAGAAATTTATATTAGATTCATTATTTCATTAATATATTTAATCAACTAATAATTAATTAAATTAGATTATTTTGTTATATACAAGCCGTACCCGGCATGCGTTGCAATGCCATGTAAAGTTTTAAAAAAAAAATAAAAAAAAGTAAAAAAAAAATAAAGATAAATAAAAATTATAGATGACCTGTTGAACTTCGTATCACCTACATATATTTTTGAAAAATATTGTCAAAACGTAATACAAAATATTTATCTGCATTAAATTAAATGCAACACAGTTATACACATAATCAATTTAAAGCTTTCTGATGTACTATATTTTTTGTCTTTTTTGCGGTGCGTAAATATATAAAGAAGATACAATGATTTTACGACTCGCCAACGCGCGACGTATAATTTGTCAAAAACTAGCTCGATAGTGGGCATGAAATTTTCCTGTAAAATATACGTTGTACCAAACAACGTCATTTGAAAGCAATTATTATATTTTTGGATGTTGGCCAAGAAATGCATAGAGTCATTTCCCACCCCAGAAACTAATGAGCGTAATGGATCTGCTGGTGGGAACAATTGTGGCAATTTTACTTTACCACCAGCACAACATAATCCAATAGATTCACCGCTCTATTTTAACGCTTTACAATATTGACAAATGATTGTCATTTCTCCAATCGTTACGGATTGGTCGGCACAGTAATCTACTTCCGGGTCGTAGTGGAATGCTACTCGTTCCAAGTTTACAGGAACACTGCGTCTGTGGAATCGCTCTATTTCATTGTATCTTGAAGTGCGCTCCATGCTTTGGATATTTGTTGCTCGTAGTACGTGTATGACCAGCTTGGATTCTGTCATGTCTTCTTCAGCTTGTCTAAGTAGTTTAATCTTTGTTTGTTATTTTTACCTTTAGTTTGATTCGTCGGTAATCCTGTTCGGTCTGTTGTTTCACAGAAAATAATTTCGTACGTAAAATCAATGAACGGCCGTCGTCATTTTTGTGAACATTAATATTATGAATCGGTGATTGTTACAACGATTTCTGGTCATAAACTTATGACTTCATACATTGAACCGATAAACGAGCCAACATTAAACAGTGAACGAAAAACATTAGAATTAAATATTTCATCCATTAATCTAATGTAAAAATTCATTGAGTTAATGTTTGAGGATTATTAAACAACGTTCTTCACCATTATAACGATAAATTTTCGTCATAGATCTATGAACAGCAAACATAAAATATTTATGAACGGTTTTCGTTGTTTCAATGAACATCAAACATTGATTTTACGAAGCCAGCCATTAACTTTTAAAAACGCATCAGATTTAATGTTGTCGGAAGTTGAAACGATGTCGGCGAACATTAATATTACGAATCACCGTCGTAGACTTCTCTGCTCGTACACTTTTTATGCGAATTCTTCTGAATTTCCTCCAGTCGGTCTGATAAAGTAGAAGAGGCAGTACAGCGTTCTAACTATTATATCAATTGTGCCAAATTATTGTGTGATAGATGAACAGGCTCGAGAAAGACATAGTATTTCCCTTTAAGAATGGAAAATTGGTAAGTATTAGCATTATCGAAAAGTTGAAATGACACAGTTCTATGCAATCTCTTACTAGTAGGTAGTCTTAAAATTTTATTTTTCTTTCGAATCATTTAGGAAAATGTCTAATTTTGTATTACTTATAACACTTTTATTTTTTTAGGTTAGTATAAACTATGAGATTGCTTTCGGAAATTGGGAATTACTTTTAAATAATTGGGAAAAATGGTTTCCCCACACAGTGACATTTCTACAGAAAGACGGACACATGAAAAATAAAACTACTAAAGGCCTTCTAAATAAAGCGTTTGAGGATGCTTGTAATGAAAGTAAGTTCTATTTTACATACTTAAAAAAAGGAAAATTTGCTTTTCTTAAACTTTCCACATTAAAAAACATTTTCTTTAAATCCTTGTTTCAGATAATGAATATTCGTTGCTAAATAACTGTAATATGTCTTTTTGTGCTTGACATCGTGCTCGGACTTTGTTTTATGTAGAAATAGTTATAAACACACCTGTTAATGTTGGTTCTAAAACGTAAGGTGTTTAACTAAGGTTTTTCTAACGCCATAAAACGAATATTTTTTTAAAGCGTAAATCTAGGTTTGGTTTACCATTTCTTCTTCTTTTTTCAGATTGGCGATCCATGGATATTTGGTGCCATCGGCCAAGTTTTGCCAAATGGAAAAGACATTTTATAAACATAACGTGTCGCTTAGAGCCCAAAGGTTCATATGATTTGTGAGTTTCTGATGCAATAAAAAATTGATGTAGCAAAAAAGGCTATTATTCTGCAAATCCCTTTGCGAAGAACTAGAAAGTGGTATGTATTAGTAAGATTTTCCACCTTCCGCATTCCAATGCTTCTGAAACGCTGCATACAATATTTTTTCAAAAGTCACTGCAATTAATAATTGGAGGTCATAGGTCTATCAACACCAGTTATTGATTTAATGTACAGCAATCATAAGCCAATGTTGATCGTTCGTAATATCAATAACCGGCGATCATAGATCCATGCTCACTGTTTATTAATTTAACGTACAGCAATCATAGGCCTGACGTATGTCGTACATAATATTAACGTCCGGCAACCTTAGGCCTATGCTCACAATTCATTGGTTTAACACATAGCAAACATCACATTAATAACCGCCAACATAGATCCATGTCTACTGTACATTGACTCAATGTACAGAAATCGTAACTTAATGAACAGAGAAATTTATGTACGACCGTTCATTGAATCAACAACACTCGTCATCGGCCCGAAATTAATGTCGACGTTCATTGATTTGATGTACTTTTTTATTAATATCACGTACCTTTTTCGTTCAGTGTTGAGTTCCTTCACTTCCGGTTTTGGGCCTTGTATTTGTACCTCATAGACTTGTTTCTTGGGTTCTTTATATTCCTCGTGTGACGTCAGGTACAGTCGAATTGTCTTGTAGTTTTCCTCCATCCTTTTGAAATAGTGTGATTTTATATAATTGTGCTGATCGCCAAACTCAAGTTCATGGAACGCCTCGTTGTTTTCTTGGGCTTTCCCCCGTAGTGCTTCTAGGTGATCAATCCTTTTTTGTGGGTATTCCTTGATTTTTCTTGCACTTCCGTCTTCATGCAATTATTATGTAGCTATATGATTTATTCGGCTATTTTTTCTTGTTCTTGAATCAATTCATCTGCTTGTTTTATCTTGTCGTAGTTGAAGTTGAGAACTTTGTAACTTAGCTCTCTGGAAAAAGTGACTGTGACTTACTCAGGACTTTGCTGGTCTTCTTGACTTCCCACCGTTGTGTTGGCGTCGAAGTTCTTGAAGTATTGGAGTTGTAATCACTGGCGGCTTTTCCTCTGGCTGCAGTGACTGGATGTGTCCGTCGTCTCGAATTTGTAAAATTTGTAGACTCGGTGTCCTGGTGAAGTGGCTTTGACTTACTCAGGACTCTTCTTGGTTTCTTGACTTTCTGCTTTTGTGTTGGCGTCGAAGTTCTTAAAATTTTTAATCACTTAATCACTTGAAATCACTGGCGGTTTTTCTTCCGGCTGCAGTGACTCTATGCGTCCGTTTTTCCGAACTTGTAGAATTTGTAGACTCGGTGTCCTGTCGATCTAAATGCTGTTGTGTAAGATGTGCCCGAACTCATTCGATTCTAATCCTATTTATTTTATAATTATTTACTGTTGAACGCAATTCTGTCATACCAAAACGAATGTTATCATTATCTGTCTTTTGCTGGTCGTCAGTGCGATTTGCACGTGAGGTAGCTCGTCACACTACTTGGCATTTTAAAATCAATAAAGTTCTCGTGCACTGACAAACTGATGATAGATTTTAATAATCGTCTTGACATTTATTTATTTGACAGCCAACTGACATTATACTTTCATTTGTTTCATTATAAATGTCAAATTACAAAACGTACATTTTTCAGTATTTCCGTTACTTATTATTTATGTTTCTCACCGAAAAACCTTCCCTGAACTCCCACATATATTTCAAGATCAAAATAAGCAAAATCCGTCCAGCCGTTCTTGAGTTCAAGCCAGACAGACGAACAGCAATTCATTTTTATATATAGAGAGATTAATCTAGAATGTTAGAATAATTATAGTATTTATCAACATTTAGATATGAATAATAACTAAACATTGATAAACTGACATAATATAAATTGTATATACAAATGATTCGATTCCACTTGTACCGTTATGATGCGCAGATCAAAGTTCGTCAGCGAACGCGGCACTTTTTTTCTTTCTCTCGTAGAGGCACTTAAACATTAAATAGTAATTCTTACAACAAAAATCCATCCCGATCTAATTATCGTAGTTCGGAGCGTCATGCGTCAGGGAGAAGTACCCACTCTCTATCTATTTTTCACCATGATTTCTCCCAAAGCAACTCTCTCGCCCTAGCGGGAATACGATCCTACCAATTACGTCTACTACACTCTGGTTATATAGATTCACTCGCACCAATAACATTTTCCGTTTCCAAGTTCTGATCGGTTGGTCAGTTGTAGGTAAATCTAAAATAATATTGACTTTTGTTATGAGTGGCAACATCGCGTCCTAGTCTTTCACGTGATAGAATTCGTTGTGTACGCCGTTTGTGTGTGTGTGTGTGTGTGTGTATTTTGATACAAATAGAAAACATTTAACAATGGTTAATAGGTGCAAGATATGCAACGTTTATAGCGATGCAGAGAAAGCCTCGGAATTGTCTTTTCATACGTAAATAAAGAAATTTATTAATGAAATTGTTTGAGGTTATGTACCATCTCAATGGCGTTCTATCTGTGTGATTATTTTAGGTTTCCAACAGATCCAATTAAAATAAATATTTGGATTTCTGTTTTGGGACTTAGCGAAAATCATAACATAACAAAATCGCCCTATATTTGCTTAAATCATTTCAATAAAGATGATTTTGTGTCTAACATAGGTGCAACCGACAATGCTAGATATTTAAAGAGAGATGCTGTTCCATTACCGATGCATCAATATTTTGAACCTAAAAGTACTACAAGGTAATTAATTTCTACCCTGTAACTGTGTTTAATAGAAATGTCAAATTTATGAATTTGACAAAATTGGAAGCGAGTCATTTTTTTTCAATTTAAATTCCAATATTTTTAATGTAAATTTCAACAAAAACATTATAGTGGTTACTGTGAGAAACAATTATTTCTTAAAATAGGAGAAAAAGTAGTAATTTTATTAACCATTATTAACAATTTTATTAAACACTAAACAAATTTGAGGAGTTATATCTCAGAAGCTAAGAACAAAGTAGCAACTTATTATATATAAAAAGAAGCGTCTTTCCGAGGACTTTCCGGCTGTGTTTTCAGAATTTCATTTAACAAAAAATTCTCCGAGATAATCTATTTGTTTATAAGCAAAAAACGACACCAATTTTAACAATGACTGTGACCGCTCTAATAAATATTTTTTTAATTCTGACAAAAGCACATGAAAGCCTCTTATATACGCCCAGCCAGTTTTATTAAAATCTAATAGTGGAAAAACAATTTAAACAATTTTAAAAACTTTCAATATTTTTCGATTTTTCTGGATTGCAAAATTATT
The DNA here is from genome assembly GCA_946251905.1 of Cryptocephalus moraei. Lineage (NCBI taxonomy): Eukaryota > Metazoa > Arthropoda > Insecta > Coleoptera > Chrysomelidae > Cryptocephalus > Cryptocephalus moraei. The sequence continues at coordinate 28,786,802 of OX276454.1, forward strand.
GTGCAAAATCTAATATGCCGATCGAAACGAAATTTACAGGATTCTTTTCTTATAACTTCAAGATTTTCTGCCTGTGACATGGAAGACCTAACTACATTTTAAAGTGCTTAAAATAATAAATTAAGAAACCACTTTTTTGTGACGATTTTTTTTTACTATTTGGCAAAATCACTAATAAATTTTTGAACTTTTAACTTGTGCCATTTTATGTAAAAAGCGATTCTGCTACTTTTTTCTCTATTCAACTTCCTTCTAAATTCAATACTTAAAAAGTTAGAAGCAAAATAAGTGGGGAAAAACGCGTTTTTTTATTTTTTTAAACTTGCATTTTAAACTATGTTCCCGACCTCTGCGCTTACGAGGATAAGTCAATCCTTATTCTAGACATTATTCCCGAGGTAGTCATGTAAAAACATTGCCATTACCTCTTACGTCAATCTAAAGCAAATTTCCTTCTATACTTCTTATGTCACTTATTTGACACCTTTGTTACCTAGCATGTAAAGGGCGTCATTGCCTGTTTATCTAAATAAATAAGTAAATTATTTTCTTAATTTTGTTTCCTTTTTGCCCTTTATTATTGATACGCCTATGGATAGCTATTTTGTACGCTGTCAAAATTCGTCAACGGCGGCCATATTTCCTTCCCCCTTTACACCGCGCCTATGTTGGCATGTAAACAAACATCAGTTTCTAATGGGAACACCGGGTGTAGTTATATTAATAGTCTGTGGGCGACACGTATTTGGTATAGTGTTTTCGATGGGTATGGGCCCACTTCAACACAGTTTTGTTTTTATCGATTGTAAGATCACAGGTAATCCTGCAATATTGTGAATGATCTCGAAATTCTCAAATGATAGCTATTTCCGGGCATTACGTTGAGTTAACAAACGTATTATTTCTGTTTTTTAATGTCAAGCTTATACAGAAATACTACTATTAAAACACATTTTTACCCTTATGGGCGCGCTTTTGCGTTCCTAAATTGATAAACGGAAAACCCGAACTTTAATACACCATCCCACAAAATGTGACCATTACATCCATTAGTTACCTCTACTGTTCTTCTTAATTCACCTCTAAATCAATTCCATCTTGTAAGAGTACAAGCCAATTGACAATAAAATTGTACCTTATCAAAAGTTTCAAAAGTTTAAATAGTCTATTAGAATCCAAAAGGCTATTGTTCCTAAAATGTAACAGTTTTGATAATCATATTGTGAAAGCTAGTTCAACATTATCCATTAATATTTTTATCTAGTCCTAATGCTTTTAATAATGGTTGATTTCCTTTAACTTCCTAGAACACACTTTTTAAATTTAATAGATATTCGAAGCTTCTACAATATCTTGAATGAAATAATCTCATTATCTTTCGCAAATACTATTTCTGAGATGTAAATTCAATAAATATCTATTGTTAAGCGTCATTCCGTCTCAGTCAATAAAGTAAAACGTTACTCGATTATTGGAAGATATAATATATTATTAACTAACCAATATATTTCAATCTTCGTTAAGCTATTTAACAATATTTTTTATTCAAAGTTGCATTTATATTAGAGGATGGCACTTTATCCTCTCTGCTTTTCTTTAAATTTATAAATAAGGAAGATGGTGTAATTGGGTACCAGTGTAGAGAGTGTTCTACCTATTTTCATTATAGTTGGGATTTATCCTGCATCAATATCTTGCATGTTATAAAATTAAAACGGTACTTATTTAGCTGACCCTTTACATAAAAATTTTGACTAAACGGGAAGCGTTGATCAGGTTACAAATCGATGTCAAATAAACCAGTTAATTAATTTTCTGTGCCATTTGCGCTCGCCTTAAAGTTTCGCAATTACATTAAGGCGTACATTTAACGATTTTAATAGTAGTAAACACATTACAGTTCCACTAACATTACCCTCCACAGCTTCAATTAGTGGTACTTTCCTCCGGTAAAGCTTTACCATTAATTCGCTGAATGAACGCCAATTAAATCATATTCTCGATCTCTCTGATGTAGGATTGAAAAATCGCTCGCGTCTCGCAGTCAAGACACACACACCTAACCGTAGATTTATATTTACCGGCATAATCCGTATCACGGTATTTAGCCGTATATATTTCAATACAAGTCACTTGCACGATTTCCCATCTAAAAATAGTACTTTATGTACAAGCACATAAACAACACAACATTGAATAAGTCGCTAGCGAAACAACTTCCCAATGTGGGTAGAGTAATTAAACAAGAACCTAAACGAGAGGTAGTGTTTAATTAAACATAACCGCATTATAATTAGAATTAATATCAGAAACGTCATCGTTCACAAATACACACGCGGAGCTGCCGGGCCAATTTTCAAGATTAATTAACGAGGGCTCATTAACAACGTGCCCCGTTATTAAAATAATATGCCTATTTTAGAGCTTTCGAGGGTACGAGCGGAGAGGAGGCTGGGAGAGAGAAACGGTTTATATTTGGAATCCAGACGAATCGATTGATTTAACCCTTTGAAGTCGAAACAGAAAGTCTTTGTGTTTGTTCACGGCTTTTCGATTTCGTAATAAATATCTACTATATATTTTATCGAATTACAATATCGGATAAGTGCTGAGCCTCTCGGAGGAAAACGAGACCTAATAAATGAGTTTTCAGCTCGTAAATAAGGCTTAGAGTTAATACCGCTCCGTTTGACAATTAGAGCTTTAAATGTCCTGTTCAACTGTAGGATGGGAAATATTTTTCAGTATATAAAAATGTACATATTCTCTTCGGAATACTCTAAACAAAATCAGCATGTAGCCTATTATTAAAATACAAAGGAAAGAAAATTATCTTCGTTGTTAAATGATTATAATTTCACACATTAAATTAAAGTCGTAATATCTGCTTATTTGTATTTCAAAATTACAAAGAAAACATAAAGTCGTCGCAACAAAGCGCTCCATATTTACCTTAAAAAGTTCACATAAAGTCTGGTACACACAACTTGAACGAAAGTGTGCAATGATCTCTAGAGAAGTGGACTGTATGTGGATCTCTCTCTCGTAGCTCGTGGGTGGCAGCGGAGATAACTCTTGTCTCCAGGTTGTAAGGCTGAAGACGTTCTTGTAGGTCGGAGATCAGGGCGTGTCGTAATCTCCTTGAAGTTCTTGAAGTTCTTGGAGTCGGAGATCAGGGCTTGACGTGATCTCTTGAAGTTCTCGAAGTTCTTGTAGTCTGGAGAGAGGACGTTACGTACTCTCCGGGTTGAAGTTTTGTTAGGTTTTAGGTAGTCAGGTTAAGTGGCGTGAAGAAAGATCACAACACACTGTCGTTTTGAGCATACTAGGGTATACTGGTTTATTACCAAAAATTCACAGGCTTTTATACAGATTATTTTACATTGGTTAAATGAGATATTATTTGTTTTCTTACAATGACCTAGCTTTGCAGAAACTGACCTTAACTGGAGCGCGCTTCTTATCACGTTCGGTAAACGCCTTTGTTATGCTTACTCGGTTAATTATTGTGATTCTGAACTTGACTTGTTGACGTTCGGTCGGCGTTGTTTTTCTTCGTAATAAAATAAGACGTGCTTTTAGTTTAATTAGATATCCCAAAAACCTTGTTACCTACGATGTGTCAACGATTATTCTCTGTTTGTAAAACAAAAATTGTTGAAAAGTTCCCAAAATTAGTTCACCTCAGCTACTCAGTTGTTTTAATAATTATTAGATGATTGTTAAAATATTTCCCTGACTAAGTTTGCACTAATTAATTTTGATTACTTAATTGCAAGTGGAAATTTCACCTAAGATGTTTTAATAACAAGTTGCTCTAATTCCCTATTTAATGGTTATTAATCCCTAATTGAAGAGTATGTTCCTTAAATTCCCTATTAAATCCCTACAACCCTACTTAGCTCTCTTTTATGTTAATCGTAGAGTCAACACAACTGTTTATTTACATTTATTTTCCGTTGCAAGTTACTTCGGACGGGATTTCCAGGTAGTTGAATGCCATCGCCGACCCTGTCGCCCTTTTAGACTAGCCTGTAAAAAAGGCCAAAATTTAAAAAGGGTTTTTTTAAAAAAAAAATATTGCTTTTTTTATCTACTTTGCGTTACTAATGATCTCATTATTACACCGAAAGTAGTGTAATAATATTCATATGAATAATATGAATATTATTACGCTACTTTTGGTAACTTTTAGTTTTGTTAAATTGGTACGTCAGCGTGTCATGTAGACGTGCGTTAAGGTCAAGGTTAAATTATTAGTATTTCAATAAAGGACCCTGCACATATTATATGGAAAAAGGTCTTCCGGTGAAATTAGCTAAAAATTTGGGAAATTGTTCGTTTTGTCCCTCTGATCAAAAGTGTTAATGGGGTCGAAGCTCAAAATGCCCATCATTAGGCTCTACGGCAATTTTTAGTGGCCAAAAGCGGAAAAATTATTTTTTTTAAATTAGGTTTAATGCTTTGGAAAATCTTTGGCAACTCTTGGGAACTCTTTGAAAAAATGCATAAGAGTTCCAAGTTCACTGAAGGTTACTAAAACCACAAAATACTATTGAGACGGTGTGTATTAAATCTTGCATAATTGTGCATTCAAAAACCCTTTCACACAAATACATATACACACATATAATTAGACATGGACATATTCCTACATAACACACATACGCATACACGCATACAATTTAATGAAAACTCAAGGGACTGCACAAGCATTAAACATGATATTTTAAAAAAAATGAATTTTTGCCGTTTTTGGCCACTAAAAATTGCCGTAGAGCCTAAAGATGGGCGTTTTCAGCTTCGACACCATTGAGACTTTTGATCAGGGGTATAAAACGAACAAGTTCCCATCATTAAACAAGATATTTAAAAAAATGGAATTTTGCCATTTTGGCCACTAAAAATTGCCATGAGCCTAAAGATTGGCATCTTCAGCTTCGACCCCATTGAAACTTTTGATCAGGGGTACAAAACGAACAATTTCCCAGCATCAAACATAATATTTAAAAAAAAATTTTTTGCCGTTTTTGGCCACTAAAAATTGCCGTAGAGCATAAAGATGAGCATTTTGAGCTTCGACACCATTGAGGCTTTTGATCAGGGGTATAAAACGAACAATTTCCCATAATTAAACATGATATTTAAAAAAATTAATTTTTGTCGTTTTGGCCACTAAAAATTGCCGTAGAGCCTAAAGATGGGCATTTTGAGCTTCGACCCAATAGAGACTTTTGATCAGGGGGACAAAACGAACAAGTTCCCAAATTTTTAGCAAGTTTCACCTGAAAATGTTTTTCCATATAATATGTGCGGGGTCATTTCTTGAGCAGCTTTGAGTATTTCTGGGGGTGTACAGGTCAATTCTACATTTTTGTCTTCCATTTCGCTCACGTAAGTAAGTAGTTATTGAATTTGTCCTAGGGCTACTAGATTTTCAAATTTAAATACGAAACGTCCATGTCAGTGACGTCAGTGTAACCAATCCACGCAAAATTCCCTAGTGTAATACGAAAACTTGAACAGCCAAAATTTAATGAATTAACAAAGCAAAGTAGATAAAATAGTATATTACACACGTTTCATAATATACTATTCTTTTTCTTTTTTTAACTTCGTTAATTGTGCCCTATTCGAAAATTTTCGAGCAGTTTGAATTTAGAAACACATCATCATGTAATTGAAATTGCATCACAATTTCTGAAATGTGAACCGAATAGAGGTTATGTTAACCGTTTGGGAGGGACGATATCTCACTGGAGCTAGCATTTAATGGTAATATTGCATTAGTCAGTATAATCTTGATAAACATAATGTCTTCAGAATAGACACAGAATTGCATTAGAATTATCAGAAAATATACTATTATCAATAAAGAGTGAATTTTAGGCTAAACAAAATTGTTCAAAATGGTAAAATAAAACTTAGATAAAGGATGAAAAAGGGGAAAACTTTTAAAACAAAAAAATTGTTTTTGAACTGTATTTTACCCCTACAAATTAAATGCACATTTTTTTAAAACTTATTTATTTTCCCAAGAACGAATTAACCTAAATGAATTTTACTTTTGGAAAATTTTCCCTGATGCATTCACAAATCCTATTGACAGCATGGGCAATGCTAATTACGTGCATTAAGTTAGGATAAAAGACATTAAGAATATCTCCAGATTTTAATCTGTAAGCAGCAGCGTCGCTCAGGAATAAAAGGTGTTTTTCTTTTTTATAACGTATGAACGTAGAATTAAGGAATTAAGACTTATGCGCACTATTATCGAATAAATTAACAATTGTCTTATGATTTGCTTTCTCTAATTGTTTGCAAGATACTAAATGAGGTTTTCCGAGTATTGTGGACAATTTTCCAAAGATGACATTTATCATATATCTCCTTACAGCATCGGTTATTTTATCGATAGATGCCCAAGAAAGTTTTCTCCAGTATCTTTTGTTATTTCGACCATTTTTAAAAATATGAATAAAGATTAATTACAATAATTCATTTACGATAAAAAATCCCTTACGTTTTTAAATCATCTTCCCAGATAATTTTTTCTCAGAGTCATCGGGAATACATTCCTTAATGTATTTTTGCAAAAAAAGTGCATGGATAAAGGTTGTTTACTTTATGTAGTGGGATACCTGCTGCTGTAAACGCTTTGCAAAGGTGGAATGAAAATGAAGACTTGTGGGAATTACTGTCAGCAACCTCAGAAGCAAGCTTTATTAATGATTGTTTCAAATTGTTAGTTTTCTGGAGTTGCGGATTATTCATCTAACACAGTACATCTAAGAGACGATTCATCTAACGGTGAATTCATCTAATGGCGAATTCATCTAAAATATAATTCATTTAAATACAACTCATCTAAAGAGCAATTCGTCTAAACGGAAAGTTTGTCTTATCCTCAAAATTTAATATAAATGTCAATTCGACGGATTCGTATGGGATTGATGAATTGTCCAAACCTGCCAAATTGCAGGAGAGATATTGTGTTTCCTGAAGAATACCAAAGAACAGAAAAGGGGGATAGTTTCTTATTGCATGATTCTGGCAAAGAGGTGGACAGAGTAGTGATATTCTCCACAAGAGAAAATCTTATCTACCTTCAGAAGTGTTCTCACTGGTTTATGGATGGAACGTTCATTTGCATTAACTTTTCTGCCTATACATCATGTAATACATGCATTTGAACAGCTAGTGGATTCGGATTTTTTCCCGCAAGAATGTGAAGATGTTATAAACTACTTCAAAGATAATTGGATTGGTCGACCAACAAGGAACAATAGGCGAGAACTTCCAGCTTTTGAAATTGAACTGTGGAACTGTAGTACATGCAAGCACAAGTGACAAAATTCCTAAAACAACCAATTGAAGGATGGCATCGAGGTTTACAATTCCAAACTTCTTGTGCCCACCCAACAATTTGGAAATTCATACAAGCACTAAAAAGGAAATAATGTCTTTGTGCAATAGCAGCAGAAATTTTAACCCAACCAAAGAAGAAGTACTAAGATGTTACTGACCGTCTTGTAAGGTTGGTCGAACGCTTTACGGAAAACGAGGAAATTTCGAGGATTATTTTCGAGGAATTGCACATAATATTCAAATTTAGAGTATGTGTTATTTTTTTATCCTTTATTTTTCATTGTGCATAGAATGTCTACATATTTCCAGCAAAGGCCCTTTATGGAAAACCCGTCCACTTCGTCCTACTGAATGCCTGATAATGTAACGCAGCTACAACTAAGTCCAGACCTATATTAGTTTCAGGTTAAACTCTGTTTTAAATGTGTGACGACTCAATAAATAAAAAAAAGTGTTACACCTATAGCACAAATGCATTCGTTTTATTCCATAGTGTCAACTTCTTGATTAGATTGAATAATCAGATCTTTAATAGGTATATATGATAACTGATATGCTATTTATTGTAATACCTGCTCATTTGATAAGGTAGATACAAAACAAAATGAAACAGAATGTAAAAATAATTAATATGTCAACAAAATCAGTATTAGATGAACTTGCTGTTTAGACGAACTGCTCTTTAGATATGTTGTATTTAGATGAATGGTATTTTAGATGAATTCGCCGTTGGATGAATTGACCGTTAGATGAATCGTCTTTTAGATGAACTGTTTTAGACGAACTGTTTTAGATGAATTGTCCGGAACCAGTTTCCTGATGGGTCCCATTAATAATACGCTGGTTTACATGCGATTTTTGAATGGCATTTAACTAAAAACAAATATTGCAGCTTCTTAACTGCGTGAGTGACTAAAAAAGTCTTAAATAGTTACAATAAAAGTGAGGAAAAAAAAGAAGTAAAAAATAGTAAAAAAGAAACGGGAAATTTTGTTCAACTAAAATCCGGTCTTTAATTATCAAAAATTATCATTTTTAATTAGGCCCAATAATTAATGTATCAATCAACCGTAGAACATTGATTTAAGTCAAGGGAGACCTGGCCTTAAGTTGGACCGTAAAGGACAGTCGTTAATCTATAATAAACAAAAAACCAATTCGAACCATTTCAAGTGATAAAGAAACAATCAGGCGCGCATTAATCATTCACCAATTTCTCCTCTGGGTGGCTCGGGAAAATGCCGAATAAATTACAAGATCGCCATTACTCAGTCAGGCGAATGTAAAACTTCCCAGACTGAAATGGTGTGCAGTTCGAAGGTCTAATTCGCCCCGGGCCAAATCCACCTCGAACGAGTGATATCAATATTTAATGAGGTTACTAATTTAGCGCCGAGAGAAGTTAGAGGGAACTTCGTCGACGGTCAGAAATATAATTAGAAACTAGCCCGCAGCCGGGGTAATAATTATTACCGTGTTTGCTTTTATTTCTAGTGTTTCATTCTAACTTTTCGTTGCATTTCGTCTCTCTAATTTACGCTCGCCGACTGCATGGAGATATTTTTATCGATATTGAATTTTGGGCGTTTATTATACGGTTCAATTTCAATACAGAATATCTACGTATATCACTGTAAGTGCATATTGTATTACATTAGTCCATTTAAATTTTTTTTGCCCCTTTATTAAGTTTTTAAAACAGTTTTAACGACTGTTACACGTGGACGTTTATGTACCAACAATTGGGAAATAACCAAGCAGTTTTCTTTGGGTGAGCATTAATTTCATACTCAGAACAATACGCAAGGTTTTGATTTTATATCCCACAAAGGGTATTCGTTGTGTAGCTCTATTAGTATAAAATAATGAGAAGTCTTGTTTCTCAACTTTCTTGATAGTTTCCCGTAAAATAATAATGAATATTCCAGTTTGTGCGACTTTCCTTCGGCAGGTTGTTCATTAAAACTTTACTGGAGTCATTGATACGACATTCTACTCGTTTAGATCCCCCATTCTGAATTTTTATTTTTAGAAAAATGTTCCGTTCATCCCACAATTCCAAAAGTTCCGAGAAGCACACAAACTTTACATGGAATCTCATCATTTCCTATAATGGAGTGGTAGCGGCTCGATTCCAAACTGATTGAAACTTACTTACTTTTTAACCACAAACGGATTACATTTTTCTGTGAACTTTATAAATTAATACCGATTTTCTACCGAAACAAGGGAGTATCAAACAAAGCAACTTTTTGATATTTGAACAAGATGCTGCACTTTGTAATAGCAATTCAGGAAAAGAAATCTCAATAGTTTTTACTGTTGCTAGAGACTACCACGTGACATTATTGCATTAATGTTGGAACGAACGACACGACAATTAATTCACCGTTGACGTATCAGTCGCCAATTACGCGTATACAACAAATAAATTGCCGAGTCTTTCGTTCCACCATTAAGTTGCAATCTGTAACATTGGTCCTTCGAGCCGGATTCTGAGAATTTTTCTATAACGAATATGCAAATTCCAAAATACAATTCTTTTACCGAAAGCCCGCAATATACATAACTTTAAAGTTAGAATAAATATCTGAAATGAAAAATCTATATCTCACGTTTAGATACATATACAGTCGTCCTCAAACACAATTAAACCTAACAAATTTGACCAGCGATTATAATTTACATTTTTATACCACCAAACATCAGAATAGAAAAATCAATTTACAAATGTTTAGTTATAATATAATTAACTCGAATATTGAGTTTGAGATATAAATTGACCAGTGTTCATGAATTTTGTTCGATCCGAGTTCTGTTAAATTTTTTTTAGTAAATATCGAAAAAGGGTATCATTTCCAAAAACGATATGATCAAATATGATCTCTTACCCATCCACATAATTACTAATTATGCCGTGTAAAGGATATTTTGCTGAAAACTTAGGTGTTTAACGCTAATGTTGCCGTTTTGTTTGTCGCTTATTTCTCTTTTATAAGAGCAATTCTATAGTAACCATTATAAAAGGAGAGGTACGAGATTCCTTATTAAGAAATATTAGAATAAAAAGAAGAGATATTATTTTTAAAAGAAAATGGTTTAAAAAACCCTCTTAACAAACCTGTTAGTTGCATTGCGCAATTAATAAACTTAAATCTTCATCTCATAAACGGAAGCTTTCGGAAAAAGTCCATAATAAAAGGTGGGCAAGATGAAATCTATGTAAACGTCACAAAGTTACACCCCATCCAAAAAATCATGTCTAAGAAACAAGTGTCAAAGAAACATGTCTAATATATATTGATTCCTCAAGATCGACCGTAGGCTTTGGTTTCTTTGGATGGGATGTGACTTTCTGACACATGGCTGGATCATAAAAGGTAGGTTTTTACGAAATTTGCCAATACTACATTTTAAAAATTTTGGTGAGAAATGCAAAAGGAGCACTGTTTTTGGCAGTAGAGAAATATAAAGAGACAAGAAACGAAGACAGAAAGGGTGTTACGGTATGATTTTTACTCGCCTGGTAGCGAGATTTTTGCAAAGCATTTGGAGTCGGACTCGAACGGTCTTGGTAAACAATTTTTTAGGATGTCTCGACTTTGCGACGCCACTTACAATTTCGAAGAGGCTCGCAATGTTTGTTTTGGATAATTAAGTTTCCTGGAGTCCCAAAAAGCCGTTGGTACTATCACGTGCTTTGAGAGTGATGTGTTTTGCTGGGAGAGGGAAATTGTAACGCCCCGTTTAGAGGTTCCTGGTCAATGATAGGCGGAAAAATCAGTAGGAAAGTGTTTTTGAGATTAGATTTTGGGAAATAAGTGGGAGGTTAGGGACCGAGAGAAAGGAAGGTAGGACTTGGTTTCTGGCCTCGGGGGAAGCAAGTTGCTTCCCCCGACGCGCTATTTTGAGTTTAGTTCATGTGAGTTGAAATTCTGATTGGTATTAGGGAATAATAGTGAATTGGTTGTTGTATTGGTCTGGGTAAATTAGTAAAATTCGCATACCAATCCGTTGACAAACTTTTACTACACGAACCCTACTAATTTGATGGGTAAACTGTAGAAGTAAAATCAGTGCAAAATCAGTGCGTGATTATAAGTGCCTTTCGGAGTGAGTTATTGCTAAGCCAGCCGCCATGCGCGACTGCGTACAGGGCGATCTGCCTTGCGTTCAGCCAGCCGCCAAGAACGCCAACTTACAGGGCGATCCGCCCCGTATCCGGACGGATTCCAGCCGCAGGTGACCATCACCGAGCCTTCTTCGAGTGTTGTGATTCACGTTGAGCGACAGGTATTTTCCCCCTTAAAGGCCTTTAAGTAGTGAACCTAAATCGATCGATTTCCCCCCATTAATTAGTAACAAACTTTAGTAACTTTGTATCTATACTTCTTTGCGAACTTTTAAGTCTATTAGAATTTGGAGTCTATATGTAGACTACTCAAACTGAGAGTTTGGAATAAGATTTGTTGGAATTAATATTTTAAAATTGATTAGTTGACCTAATCAATTAAACAGCTATAATTTGACTTTGATATTTCCTTTCGACCACACCTGATTAATTCATTAGTTCGAGCTAGTCGGCCAAGGAACATCTAAGAATAAATACGTAAGTACAAAAATGGCATGCGTTTAAAGGGCAATCATGCCAAGTTGCTTGAATTATGTTAGACCTGGTCACTGGAAGAGGCACTGCTCCAGAGGTTTCAACTGTGAAAGTTATACAGCAGCAAGAATATTTTGAAAAAGAACAGCAGGACGAATCAAGGTAATGGCACGAATTACCGAGGTTCGTAGTTACAGGGGGAAGATTCTACAAAACTGGCATTAAAGAAACCGGAGATGTCGAAGGAGATATCTTTTGATTCATCGACTTTGAGACATAGATTTTATCATGAATTGGAAGTGGTGCTTACCTGGCTGCAGATATAGAGATAGAAACGTTGGTAAACGATGAATTTATAAAGGGTACTATGTTGCAATATGCTGATTATTCCATCACTAAACCAAAATTTATTGTAAGTTAAATTTTGTTGTGAAAAAGGGGATAGAGTTCTTTAAGAAAAATCATAAAATAGTCTGGAAAAATACATAGCTGAATTCATGATGACAGCACTTATCTAATGAGTTGATAGGTCATTCTACATAACAATTCAGATGGAATTCAGATGTTTAGAGGTGAGGGAGTGAGTCTCAATGATACATGAAAAGATCTTCAATTTTCAAGAGTTTTTTCTTACTATTTTATTTTCAGAGAAAATAAGTAAGTAAGTAAGTAAGAGAAATGTAATGAAATATTACATGTCAAATTACTAGGTTCGCCCTTAGATGCTTTCAGATCAAAAACGCGTACGAGAAAGCTCCATAGTTGGATACAGGGAGGAAGACAGAGTAACAAATTTCAGAAACACGATATAAAACTAATTTTCGTTTAAAACCGACGGTTAGTCAATTGTATAGAAAGCGACGTGTCAAAACAGCGCTTTCCTGCAAATTGCGTGGCCTTACTACCTTTGCTACGGTTTTAGGACAAATCGAGTTGATTTATTCAATCTGTTTTCAGACTGATTGAAACACCCTGTATATTTTACAAAATAGCTGCTGTATGAAGGGTCGTAACGAAGCGTGAAGTACGTAAAGTGCGGCCGAAGATCCTAGGAATATTTTCTAAATAACAAAGTAGTTACAAAACCGTAATGGCGTCATCAAACATAACCTCACATACTTTCACTAAAGCAACCCACATTTACTTCGTTGCATCCTCCCTTGTATCGCACTAAATCACAACACAGCGCCATAAACTGTCGTGTGTCGAAAAATAAGTTTTCCTGACGTAGTAGTACCCAAGTAGAATTGAAAATGTTCTATGGATATAGTGATAAAAGCAACTTTTAGTATCGTTGGAATGTCAGTTGTGTAATTGTCGGTAACACGTGTTATAGGATATGCAACACAGTGTTGTGGAGTAGGTGCAGACGACGTACCACGGACACGTTATTCCGCATCGCTAGAATTTACTACTCAACGCGCCATTAGGTATTTTCGCATAATAAATTACCTAGTATTTCTCCTTTAAACATTTTAGATGCACGAAATGGCTGAAAGTGAAGCAGTTTGAATTGGTTACAAACGAATTAATTTTGAAATTATTATTATTTCCACCAATCCCATCATAATTAACCGAAGCTTGTATAATTGTATGTGCTTTTTGATCACTGCTGTTAGTGCTGTTAGATTATAGGAAATAGAGTTTCTATGATTTGCAGTGAAAATTTTTTGGTGCATGCGATATGGTTTAAATCCTTTGCTTTATTCCTATTCATGTCGAAAACAATAATGAACTCTGACAGGTTCTAAATTGGAGGATTTAATTAAAACGCGAAAATTAACTTTTCGTCGGTTTTTTCACAGTATGTAGCTGCCAAAACAAGGTAACCGCCGGTATAAAGAGATTTATCATAAGCCTCTGGTTAATTAAACCATAAACGGTCGTCACATTGGGCCGGTCTACCATAATAAGAAAATAACGGCCGCCTTGTACTAAACCGTGTAATCAGATAAAAGTAATATCAGTAACAAAGTAAAGAAATATCACTCGTATTTCATGCAATCCTGTTACCAGTCGTAACTTTTCGCGGACGTTCGTTCGTTTTATCACCAACAACATCGCTTTAATCGACCATTAATAAGCAATAAAACTAATGAAGCACCTCGTCAAGGTTTTTATCGCTTTTCTACCGGTATTAAAACCCTGGCGGCCGTTTCCTCGTTCTCATCTACACTTCCAACCGCGCCTTTATAGGGGCACACTTTTAAAGAACAAAGAAGCTGTAAAGACCAATTAGTTGTTCTTGTTATTTTTGCCGTCGAGCTCGAATTATAGAGATCGTAATTTCAGTATAAACCGCGTAACGAAATAAGGCGGAATTTATTACCTTGTAGTTGGTTATTCCTTTTGCGATTGGGAAAAATGTATGGGGGCATCGGAAAAATTTCCCTTCGGCTTGTAAAACGGCGGCGGCGTGGGCGTCCGTACTTACAACCCGCCGTATCGTAGGTACTCCGATTTATGCGATTTTTGCTTAGGTTAGGCAAGGACACTCGGTAATGACTCTCGTACTAGATGTTGTACCTCTCGCAGTCGATAAAAATTCAACAACCTGTTGTCTGGCGTGCGATGGTCTTAAATTCGAAAGGAGAAACAAGGGAATGCTTACAGAATACATTCGATAATAATAGCATATGTTCCCTTTCAAAAAAAAACCTACTGAACAGTAATTTCATTTTTACAAATACATCAATTTAACAATTAAATTTAATTATTGGAACGCTGTCGAAACTAAGGTATTTTCTCCTTACTTGGAAAATAAACTACCAGACAAGATTTACAACATAAGGCTCCTCTCGATATTTAGTGATCGGGTCATAAGATGAACCGACGTAGTAATTAAAACACTTAGATCGGGTCTGTTGGCTACCACTGACACAACTAAAGAATACACATACAATTGACAAATAAATTACAGTGTCCTTTATAAATTCTTAATATGTATTTCTTATAACAGGTTAATCGTAAGTAATATACCTAAAGACTAACCAACCTACTCTGATCTCAATGAACTCTCTTAGCCACAAAGTTGTGACTATTCCCTGATCGTCTCTTCCGTTCCGAACTGTTTAGAAAAATTACCTATTTCGAATATATAGACAAATTTACTTACTTATCGTTGACGGAAATATTTCGCTTCTGTTACTTAGTACAAAACCGAAAACTAGCATATTCCGTCATTAATCCGGTCAAATTAAACCAAAAAATAGGAGTGTGGGTACAAAAATTCCCACCCAGCTGAAAATTGGTAGTATTGTTCACAACACCATTATGAATAAAATCTAAAAAGTCCTCATCGATCCGGCACGTGGAAAAAAATTTACTCGGGGGTCAAAGGTCACAAAAACGGATTTTTCGCGATTTTCAGCAAAACGGTAAGTTTTATCATAAAATTAGTTCAGAGAAAAATTGTAGAGCAGGTGATTATCTATAAAAGATGCCTAGGAGATGTTTTTCCTAAGAGCCACCCTTTCTGAGATATATGAGATATAGTCTTAATATGTATAAGTACACCGCATATATACATCACTGAAGCTGTAATAAAAGTAAAAATATTACTCTATCGGTCAGTGTAACATACACATATAAAATACATATTATGGGTGATCATGAACTGCGGACAACCGATGGGTTGAGAGCAGGTAGCGCACGAATTGCGGACAGTGCAGTTCTAATCCGCTTAACCGCTGCAACCATTCTTTAAAACCTTTAAATTCTCAATTCAGACAAGGCGATGTCGAAACACTCACCGCATCAGATATTCTTCTCATTCATAATAATACAACTGTTGTAAGAAAATCTCAAATTCCTAAGCTGCCTAATACTCTAGCTGAAATTCATAATGCCTAGATAATTTTGATGCAAAAACCAATAGAGGTGAGAATTTTCTTTTGGTACATGATAGAACTCAAGGAATGTCGTTTTTTCTACTATTTTAAGTCTACAATTTCTCTTTTCAGTCTGAAGGTTTTATGGATGGGACATCTTATAGCTGTCCGAAGCATTTTCCACAAGTGTTTATACTAATTCACGTACTATCAAATAACATTTTTATACCTTTGGCATTTTTTTACTTCCGGGAAAAAATTGTAATGTATATTGTAACGCTTTTAAGATTTTTGCAGTCAGAATGCATCCAAACTTTTATTTTTATTTACACCGCTTTTATCATCTTCAACCCTTAACAATATTCTTTTATTATTCGATAGTTTCAAATTAAACAGAATCACCACAGATCCGTGAAATAGGTCTACCGGGGAAACCACGTTAAAAAAACGCGCTAAGGACACTACCTCAAAGGTGGTGTGGAAACGTGTGCATATTATGCCGATTACAACTCTTCTAACTCTTTGAATCGTTATATCTCATAAACGGTGGCTCTTAGGAAAACAAGTCCTAGACATTTTTTATAGCTAATCATCTGCTCTACAATTTTTCTCTGAACTAATTTTATGATAAAACTTACCGTTTTGCTGAAAATCGCGAAAAACCCGTTTTTGTGACCTTTGAGCCCGAATAAATTTCTTTCCACGTGCCGGATCGATGAGGACTTTTTAGATTTCATTTATAATGGTGTATGGAAGAATATTACCAATTTTCAGCTGCGTGGGAATTTTTGTACCCTCGGATGTCTAAATTGACCGAACTACATTTAGAATAAATTCCATACTGCACTCCTTTATCGATTCAATATGGATTGGATCACCGAGTTTGTCTAATGAAACTTTACATTATATTGAAATATCAGCCGGATATAGGAAGATTAATTAAACTACTGGGTGATCAAGAATGACTGTTTGAAGTGGTAACACTTTTTAAAGAATTTTTATACTTGTCTATTTCCAACACTACAACCGGATATGTTTATTTGACAAAAATTTGACATAACAATCAGCGACAAGATTGTAGGTTGGGGCGGCGGTGGCCGTGTGGTTTAAGGCGCTGGCTTTGAGTCAGGCGGGCACTGTCGTCGTGGGTTCGAATCCCACGTAATCCATGGATGTGATTGTTGCGGGAAGTGCGTAAAATGTATCCAAAATCCCGTTCCTTTTCACGCCGGTAACCAGGCCGGATAGGATCGGATATCCTGTAGGAGGGCGGGACTAGGATACACACACCCTGAGTCGGTAGAGTACGGAGTGGATCAACTGGGGTGAGAGCCTTAAGGAGTAAAACCGTGCTCAAGGACCGTGGTTCGGAACCCACGTTAAACTGTAGGTCCCGTCCAGATTAGCCTTGCAGCAAAAAGGAGACGTTAACTACTCTCACATACACACACACAGATTGTAGGTTATGTGAATAAAAATTAATGCTTAATTAATTCGAAATACAGAACAATAAATTAAGTAAAAAGCTAAAAGTAATGCTCAATATGCCCCCCATTTTGGTCCAGACATAAGTTAACTCTTCTTTTTAGGCTCTCGAAGATATTCACCACCATATTGGGGGTAATGTTTGCCACTTCCTGAACTATTGCCTCTTGCAGCTCTTCTTCAGTACCTATGCAATATGTTCCTAAAGACATTATCCTTCAAGAGCCCAAATAACGAAAAATCTAATGGAGTGAGATCTGGTGACCTACTTGGCCAAATACCCTGACTAATTATTCTGTCGCCAAAATTCTCTCTTAAATATCCCGTAATAGCACGAGCCATATGTGCCCTTGCAGAATCTTGTTGGAAATATCCAATTTGACGCTCTTCGTCTGTTAATTGGTTTATAAAAGGCCTCAAAAGGTGTTGAATATATCTTTCCAAATCGACGGTAAAGTTTAAAAATTTTGGCCCATACACCCGCGTCCTTGAGATTGTCAACCAAACACCAACTTTAACCGGGTGCAAATGTGTCTCTCTGATAACGTATGGATTTTCATCTGACCAAATTCTGTAATTTTGTTTATTCACATAGCCGTTGAGATGAAACCAGGCTTCGTCGGAGAAGAAGGTATTGTCAAGGATATCATTATTATTTAATATGCCATTGAACCAATTGCAAAATAATACTTTCTGCGGGTGATCAGGAGGGGTTAATGACTGGACGATGGAAATTTTCGTAAGGGTGGTACTTTAGTTTCTCTTTAAGCACAGTGGAGCAACTTCCATATGATTAGCCTGTAAAACCGTGAATTAGAACAACATGGAAAGGTGGAAGTCTTATGGGTAAGAATGTAAATTGGTTGAATAGGAGGCATAAGGACCAAACCTGTTTGAAGGGAGAGCTTTCTTAAGGATTTGCGAGGACTTCTTTGCATTCGAGTTCTGATATCCTCGACAACTTCCTCGTTTAGAGTAGAAGGTCTACCAGTTCATTTTTGTTTGCTTACGCTCCCTGTGTTAAAATAACGTTCAACTACTCGCATGCAATGAAAGGCAGCAAAAGTGACCAAAGTCTCCGGAAACATTTCCTGAAATTGCTGGTATGTCGCTTCGAGAGAGTACTGCCAACCAGTAATTGGGTTATAAATCCGGTTCGAAAATACGCCATTCCAATGAAAATATCGTGTTGTAACGTGAAAACCATTTTAAATTAATAAATTTGAAAAGCATACCAGAAATTTGAATTTGAAATAGCAAATGGCATCTGTCAATGACGCTGTCAGTGTCACCAACCGGATGTTACTCCAGTTGTACCATTTAAAAATGAAATTCAGTATTGCCAACTCAAACAGTCATTCTTGATCACGTTGTATTAGGGAGAAACCTAAAATTATAGCGGCGACGAAAAGCAAAGGCAGAATTTCTTTTATCCTTACGGCGTGGAAGAATGCACAGGTCGTCCATAACTATTAATTTAGATTTTAATTTTAATTCACCAGGTTATCCATCACAAAATTGGTCCCGTGTCTATCATGGTAAATTTTCCACTAACATAGTTTTATATTAAAATTAACACAATAGCGAGCTTCAGCGAATCTTGTTGCGAATTGATTCTATAATTTTCTAGCGAATTTATTTTAAATAGAAAATTAGCGAATTTTATTGTCACGTCTATCGAACAACAAAAGAATTTTTGTGAGAAATTCAAATAACACCAAAGTGTAAATTCCAAATAGATGCATAGATTTTTAAGAAAAATATCTCACATTCGAGTTACTGAACGTTACTGAAGTTACAATACTTTTTATAGTACTATGCAATCATTGGTCCAAAAAGTTGGCTTGGAGTCTAAAATTACTCACAGATCTCAAGAAGACCCTGGTGTATTAATTTTTTTAACTAAATGGCGAATTCTCTATTCAATATCTGCCAAGAGTGATGACGGATATATCTAGTGGATTAAAAGTCAAAACAGCGACAGGAAATATATACTATGGGCTCCATTTTAGCGAGATTTTGATGGAAATAATGTAGCAGACTATGTAATTGTGAGTAGTGTATTGACAAGTAGAAAATGCCTTCTTTCTATGAATGTATGAAATCTCATGTACTATTTTGGAAACACCTTGAAATTTCATTCCAGCTGTGGAAATGAATATATTCCAAATTTTGTTAAATCGAAAACGTAGCATTTTTTCAAAATAATTTTAAATGTCAAAATTGGAAAAAAATTCGCCATCAGGACTTTCTTTTCATTTCTCAGAGTTATTGGCCGTTTTGTGCTCGCCCCGTTTTCACAATTACTTTCCTATTTGCTGAAAGTTATCCGCATCGTTTACCCCAGGGGATATACCTGACGCGCCCTGGAGGTAATATCGAGCAAGTAAACTACCTGTTTAATTTAAAATTGATTGGCTTTCCCGATTAAAAGCACGGCATCTATGTTATTGATTTTCCGGTTCGTAACACCTCCGAGTCAGTCGGCGGGCTCTCGTTATTTGGATCGAGAGAAAATTGTAAAATTGGAATTCGCGTCAGGTGGGCCTCGAATTTCAATATGGTAATCAGGCGCTATGTTTTAGGATATAATATAATTGGAAAAATTTATTAAGTGTTCGATAAGGTAAACTTAATATACATATAAACAAATCGAGAATCGAAAATGAACCTTGGCTTTTACATAATCGTATCAAAATGTGTGCTGTTTGTTATAAGCAATTCTCTATCTTCCGAAATAATTTCCTGGAAGTAATTTTGCTTCAAAATAAACATAATATGAGATAATTCTATCAACTGCAGAATTCTTAAATGAATTGTAAGCTGCCTATCAAGAATTATCAAGAAATTTTGTGTAACTTGGGCAATCAAATTTAAATATTGACTTTATGAGATGAACTTGTATTTTTTTACAATTACGTATTTACAGATTCTCTTTCTTTTTATAAAAGCAAATTGAACCCTATATTGATTTTCCGGGGATTTCAATATAAAACGATACAATATTTACGCGAAGCAGAAGGAAATGCTAAAAAAGAAAAGCCCGGGGCTTAGCTGGGAGGACTTACAACCGAGTTAAAAGACAGATTGATTGTTTTGATTAAGTTTATTGTGATCGTAAAAACTTGAGGTATTTTTGATTAGGGATATTTCCGACGAGAAATTGAATTTTGGGATTGGAATTGTCGTTCGTTTATTCGGCGCTTTAAATTGCCGTGCGGTACAAATTCGATTCGATGAAACGGGGTGATCATCAGCAAAGTGCCTTTTAGGCTGATTAGTTTTTTAGCGATTAACACCGTCAATGGGGAAAACCGATACAAGTTGGATGTATTGATTAATGATAGGATTTTTAGATTACTTATTGCAGTAGCCAGCACTTTAGTGCATAATAGTGTATATATATCGTATGTAAAAGGGATATTTTGACTGTGGGCGCTTTTATGAACAGTTTTTGCTAAATATCTAAATCGACATAAAAGAGGTACCTCCTAACAATATTTCGTAACAAATATAATTTCTCGCAAAGTAACCATTACAAAATATTTGTAGTACCGTCTTGTGGTAGGTTTTGTTTCTAATTTTAAATTTCTAATGAAATCACTCAAGAAATATAATTAACTCATCCATTTGTTAAAGAATTACTTTTGTTACTTTTCATATTGTTATTAGTAATTTTTATTTATCCGTAGATATTGACGATCTTACGTAAGACAATCTTGTAGACGTTGGGAAAAGCTCATGGGGGACGAGAAATGGGATCCCTACCACAAGAACAATAGGTCTCCAGATAGATATAAACAGCTTGAGAACAACCGAAGGTTGTCCAGCTTCTCAAAGTTAGCCATGGTAATTTAACCAAAGGAAAACACCAAGTCTTAACCAATTGCTTTATTAAAGATGAGCGACCGGTTTCGGCTTCATAGAAGCCGGCTTCATAGGTTGGGAAGTAACTCCCCAACCTCTCAAGTATGAGGAAGCTCACGCCTTTAGGGCTTGATCCGTATCTTAAAAGAACTTTATGTTTGCGAGCCTGAAGATGGCTTCTATGAAGCCGAAACCGGTCGCTCATCTTTAATAAAGCAGTTGGTTAAGACTTGGTGTTTTCCTTTGGTTAAGCTTGAGAGCAGCTTGAGTCGCTGCTGTTCTGAAGTTGTTTAAATCTGTTTGGGGGCCCGTTGCTGTTGTTGTAGATACCACTTTCTCTACTTGCATGAACTTTTCTTACGCTAGAATTCCCTACAACCAACGTGCGTCATTAACTTAACGGTCGCTTTCACCATTTATTTGACGTTCGCCATTTTATATACAATAATTAATATGCACGAAAATATTATTAAATTGGAATACTTACTTTATGAGTTAGGTAAAAAGGGAAATTTGTCTTTATGTCGGAACTTAAGTTTTTAAAGCAACATATTTACCAAATATTTGGGAAATGTTGGTTAGGTTCATTTGGACATTGAATGTTACACAAAGTGATTTTCATGTGCATTTTCACAAAAAATTTTCATGTGCATACAATAAGTATACATGCTCTTTAGAAATTAAAGAATCACGACTGCCACTATTAAAAACCTAGACTGTATGGTTTTAAAGAAAGAGGCACAAAACTAAATACACTTTTATTGAGTGCTAGAAATGAATTGCAAGAGTTCGTGTCCGATGCATCCGTGTGTATAGAAATCGGTAAATCGGTTTGAAATTGATGGTGTATCACCGCTAAAAACATATATTAAACCGGTGTGCAATACACAATACATATACAATTTAATCTTGTTTAGTTTCAATAAGGTGGATATGGTTACATGGTTCAACGCTATTTCAATCTGTCAGAATAATTTTACCAGGCATTGAATAATACCTAAGTTGTTGTAGTTTGGACAGAAATGAGGATTATTGAGAGTTCAATTTCCATGAAACGCTGTAATAAACTCTATAGGAGTTTCATTCTATCGTTATTAAAATTTCATACAAATACGTTATTAACTTTCTAACGCACCATCTTATGTTTGACGACCGATCAGTTGCTATAACTAGAATTTCTATGGACATATAAGATTTAGGAAGTTTCGAGGTAATACATAAAAAATATTTCTCACTTACAACCTTATGTTTGACCAGTACGATACTTGTGAATTAAACACATGTCACATAAGTCGTCGATAGTGTTGAAAATTAAATTTTGATAAAACACATGTTTGAGTTACATGAGTAAAGTTATTAAGTTGAGTTGTATAAAATCTAGAAAAATTGAGAGTTTTCAAAGTTATATCCATTTCTTTGACCAGAACACCATCAATAGAGTTTGTCTAGTCATAGAAAAATTTTAAAAAAACTTCCAAACTTCTTACTGTAAGTTTCATTACATGGTGCAAAATGTTTCAAGTGATTACGTATACAACATTTTGAGGTGAGGTAAAACCCTACGTTAAATAAAACGGGGAAATAAAGTGACATAAATGGTGAAACAAAGCAGATATTTCACGAATTTTAGAAAATTTACAAACACTTCAATTTAGATGAAATGCCATGATGTGTTCATATAATCTTTATTATACAGTGCAAGTCCCAAGTGATTAAGACAACTACGTTTTGAACGTGTATTTGACGTTTTATTTGACGAGAACGACATCACTATTAAATCTCGTTTCACGAGTCAGAATTTTTTTTTGAAAATACCATTTTGACGGTATAAGTGAATTATTTGTCATGAAATATATACCTATATAAGGTATTAATAAACAAGGCTGCCATACTTAAGCCCCACCTATACAAAAACATTTTAATGAATAAGTATCCGAAAATTCTTACTATTTAAGGTACAGGGCATTATATTTTGTAACGAAATAATCACCTTTTTATTACCTTTAAAATTAATTTCAAGGGACAACTGAAATTTGTGTCAGTTAATCATTTTGGTGCGTTGATTAGAGTTACGGTAACGAAAATATACCTGTTTTAAAGTAAATTTGATTTTTAGGGATTGCTTAGTTTAAAAAATACTCTAACTTCTTGTATGCAATTGCTTGGACATTTCGAGTAGAGGTTATGGAAAAATAAAGTTTTGTCATAAACTTGTACTCTTGTTGGATTTTGATAAGAGCAGCAGTGTTCCTGTAAATTGAAGTTGAGAAACAGTGCATTATTAAAAAAGGATGGTTTCAGGGAGGGAATCAAACGTTAAGAGAGCCCAAAATGGGCAGAAAAGTCTTAATGAACATGTGTCATTAAATGGATGTTTTTGAGTTAAGAGATATTTTGCATTTTTGGGACCATTACAAATTTTTAATAGTGCATTTAGAGTTTGAACCCTGAGTTTCTAGAAAACTGATACACTTATCAAAATGGCACAAGAGTACACATATGCCAGAAGGTTCATTTTTTTTTGTAATTCTTAATCCAACTCTCTAAACAGTGGCGTACAAATAAGTTGGGGAATTTATTACTCTTGGCAACCCCTAAAAATCACGTTTACCCTATAACATTCATTTTCGATACCATAGTTGTAATAAGCGCTACTAAATTAGTAACTGGTCTACATTCCTATTATCAATTAAAATTCTTTATAGAGATAATCCAAAAATTAATTTTTAAACAAAGTCTGACGTCCTCTATCTGAAAAATTAAGCTTTTATAGACGCATGTTCATCAAGATTTTTCTGCCTAATTTGGACCATCCCCCCTTAAAGCATTAAATCTAACACTAAACACTAAAGTAAATCCACTGAGAAGTAAACTTCCATGAAACACAAACGTCGAAATTCAAAGCGCGCGACCAGCTAGCGAATAAGTACAGGGTCGCATTAAGAATGATCGCCTTGACTATAATTTATCTTTTACTAAGGATGTTCATTTCTTTCTTTTCTGTATAGACTTAAAATAATGGTTTTCTCCCCGCAGCTTAAGTATGTTCCAGGTCTCTCTTTGGGAGGCGAGCAGGGAAGGTGTCTTTCCATAATTGCAATAGATCACAGAAATATGTTTATACAAATTTATATCAAAAACTTGAATAACAATAGCGATAGGTTATAATAAACCATCAACTAAAAGTCCTCTATCACCGTCAACGACTTACCTGAACGTTTGTAAACAGACAACCATAGATCAGACAACTAAACTTGTTAATTTCACTGAACCGACTGTGTACATTAACAATTCCCGCCAAAAGTTTAATGACTTTCCACCAATAGCAAACGACGTGTATTAGGTGTTGTCTAACTTTACTACCTTTTCTCGTTTCGTGGGTGTTTTCTTCTCAGTGGATTTACTATAGTTATATTTCAGTGTGATTTTTTTCATTGGGTTATGATTGCATTATGTATATAGGTATATATGATTTGTATGAATAGTTGAAGCACTTTCTGAGTTAGTTCCTTTTTTGTGTCAAATAAAGCATGTTTAACACATTAATACGAAATGTGACGAAATGTACTTATTCTTCTGACTGCAATAGATGAGCCGTAATCGTACTGATGAAGCCAAATACACGATTAAAATAAATGTGTTTATGTAGTGCATGACGGCGGATCTACGTTTTCGAATAATTATGTTTTTATGTTTTTGTATAGATACATCTTCCATTATGCCATTTTTTGTCAATTTATGTCATTTGTTATTTACTATATTATTTATTATTATTTTATTATTATATTGTAACGTTTATTTCTAATTTATTTACACTGTTCTTAATTATACACTACACACTAGTTAACTTATTTACACTATTTCTAAACTAATTAATTTTTATAACACACTTAACTTTTTAATTTATTTGTACCATTCGCTTGTCCGTTTTTCGCACTGTTTATTCACTCGCGGCTTCACGTCTAATCTAATCTCTAACCGCAAGTCCATCATTATATAGTCCTCCATTATGTCTCGAGAACCTTCTTGAAACGACCCGAAAGTAATAAATCATTCTTTCTTTAAATGAATATTCGGGAGTATTCCGGAACTGTCTTTTTTTTATAGGATTCAATTAGCGGAGGCCATTTTTTGAGGCAAGCCGCCGTCCGATAAGGAGAAGGCTCACGCTGGTTGTTTACGTTTCGCGTTACAATATTATTCATGTTATTCTATGTCATTTTATTTCGTTTTTAAGTCAACATTTGTGCTCCGTATACGTTTATAGACGTTTCATTCTTGTCATTGCGTCATTGCATCAAAGACCCTATTTTAATATGGAATATAATGACACTTTTACCATTACGTATTTCCTACACAAACCAAAGACAATACACATCGCCTCTGGCGACTTTTTAATCTTTTTCTCCTCTTTTCCCGTACGCTATCTATAAATACAGTGGGACCTCATTCTTTACCTCCACAAAAGGAGGGAGAGACAAAAAATATTTTTCGACCCCGTCCTGCCCCGGGCGAGATTACGCGATTCCTTTTCCGAAAAGGAGGGGAAAAGAAAGCAATTGAAATATATTCGATTATTATTCAGAACGTGCGGATCGACAAATGAGCATCCGGAGTCCTCACGAAATAGGATGTGCACGTCAGAAGAAAGCGACACGCACCACTCGAATGGTCCTTCGAGTCGTGTATGTTCAAATCGTGATCCAGAATACTCTGAAGCTTTCACGGAAACGATAAAGTTGTACTGATATTGGGAACGGAAGTACAAATGATTCAGTTGATGGTACTCATGAGTTTGAAGCGTTCATCTTTAATGCGGGCATGTATGTACGTTACCCATTTAGTCCTGAGGAAGCAGAAGTTCTCCTGTTAATTGGTATTACGAAGTAACGGACGAAAGCAGCATTTAACAGTTTGAGTAATTAGATTTGCGAGGGGAATTTACAAAATACTACTGACGTTCTTCAACCTTCACCATTTACTTTTAACTAATAAAATTTGCTCACGTACCTACGTGCAACATTATTTCAGCGCAGCTGGCTGCCACGTCCATTTTCTTTTCTGTGAGATATATTTAAACATTTTGAAATGGCATATCGATAGGTTGTTTAATGTAATAACCTCTGGTCTAAACTACCTACAGGTCTAAAATCGAGCTTAATATTTAATTTAATAACGTATTTTATTCAATTTTGCCATATAAACTGACGTTTATTGACGTCAAATCGAACCTATAAAGTCATTGTTTATTTTGTTTATTTAGGCCGCGGATTAAAATGTTTTAATACGCTGCCTATTCAATTTTGCCGTATAAAGTGAGGTTTTATATGTTTAAAATTGTTTTCGTCGTTGTCAAGGTTGCGGCACTGAAGTTGTCATCTGTCAAATTTTCTCTTCAAAATTGGACTTACTCCGCGTGACGTCACTATAACTATAACTGACTATAACGTCAGTTATATATTATTATTATTATTATTATATATATGGCGAGTTTGTTACAGCTGGCGCCGTCTCTCGCATCCCAGTTTCCACGTTTTTCTGTTTCTCCAATCGTTTTCTGACAGTCCTCTACTTGTCATGGCTTCGGCCACTTCATCTTCCCAAGTTCTTTTTGGTCGTCCTCGTTTCCTTCTCTGGTTTGGGGTCCATTTCCATATTTTCTTTGGCCATCTGTCATTGGCCATGCGCCGCAAGTGTCCATACCATCGAAGTCGTTTTGCTTCAATTGTATCAATTATGTCCAAGTCAATTCCCATATTTTCTCGGATGTTTTCGTTTCTTACTTTGTCAAGCCTGGTTAACCTGCTACACCTTCGCCAATAATTCATTTCAACAGCTTTGACTTTCAACTTATGTTTATTATCCATTTCCCAGACTTCCGAACCATATGTAGCTATACTCTCAACTATTGATTTATATATTCGTATTTTTGTTGCCTTCGTTATCTTTTCACTCCACAGTACACCATTTAACTGCCTGATGACATTGTTTGTCTGTGCCATTCTGCTAGCTATTTCATCTTTGCTTCCTCCCGTATTAGAAATTTTTTGGCCTAAATACTTGTACCATTTGTTGTTTTTTATTTTATGTGTGCCTAGATCAAGGTCTTGACCTGGTCCTCCGACTACCACGTATTCCGTTTTCTGGGTATTAATCGTTAATCCCCATGAGTTATAGGATTCATGAAGTTTTCTTAGCATATAATGTATATCCATTTCGTCCTCAGCAAGTATAACTTGATCGTCGGCAAAGTGGAGAGTGAAGAGTCTATCTTCCCCTATCGGTACTCCCATATTGCGACATTTCAATCTCCATTGACTAAGGGCACCATTGAGATATATCTTGAAAAGGGTTGGTGCAATGCAACAACCTTGTCTTAGACCTTTAGTTATTTTAAACGGCGTTGATATTTTGTTGCCATTTTTTATACTAGCTGTCATACTGCTGTAAAGACTTTGGACCGCTTGTATATAGATTTCTTTTACACCTTGATTTCTCATAACGGACCAAAGCTGTTTTAATGGAACGCTGTCATAGGCCTTCTCCAGATCTATAAATACAAGGTGTGTTTCCAGTCCACGTGCCAGTCGTTTTTCAGTTACCTGCCGAAGACAGAAAATACTATCAGTGCAAGATCTTCCGGCTCGGAAACCATTCTGTTCCTCAACATCTACCGAACAGGTCTCAATTCGTTTTTTTAATATTTTTCCATACAGTCGGGCGAGTGAATTTATAACACTAATACCCCTGTAGTTTGAGCAGCTTTTGCGGTCTCCTTTTTTATAAATGTTGCTGATGTACGCCGTGTTCCAAGATTCTGGAAGTTGGTCACCTCTCAAGAATGAATTAAATATAGAGGCCAACAGTTCAAACAGAATACCGGGGCCATGCTTAACCAGTTCTATTGGAATACCACCTGGACCAGCTGCTTTTCCGTTTTTCATTTCTGCAACGGTTTTTTTTATTTCTTCTGCTGTAATTTCTTCTTCCTCTGAAAGTGACCAATCAAAACTTTCATTATGTTCTGATGCAAATTGTGGTCTATCTTCTGTTAATATATTCTTATAGTGTCTAATCCATTCTTCAGTATCTATCAGTTGTAATCTGCATCTTTCCTGTCTGTTGTTCCTAAGATTTTTAATAACTTTCCAGGCCTCTCTGGATTTAGTACTACCTATAACCCCATCAATGTTTTCGCATGTTTGTTGCCATTGGTCGTTTTTTGCTTTTGTTACTACACGCTTGACTTCGGCATTTATTCTTGCGTACGTTCTTCGGTCCTCAGGATCTTTTGTTGATAGCCACTTATTATATTGATATTTCTTTTCTTTAATTAATACCTCTATTTCGTATGACCACCAAGGGGGCTTATGTTTAGTGTTCAGGCTTTGTCGCTTTCCTAAAGCTTCTTCGGCTGCTTGATGCATCTTATCTGTAATTTGTTCATACATGTCCAAAGCCGATGCCAAATATATGCTACTCAGTTTTGTACAGAGGCGTAATCTATAAAGGAATGCAATTGATTCATCTTGAAGGCCTTGCAAATTATAATTTAGGCTACTTGTTGTTTGGGTAACATCTCTATCATTAGTTGTTTTTTGAACGGTGAACATCATATTTCTATAAGGAAAATAGATGGCTGAGCGCAGCATATAGTGATCGGAACCACACTCTGCGCCTCGTTTAACTCTTACGTCGGCGATCTTTATTCTAGTTTGTTGTCTACAAATAATGTAGTCTATTATAGACTTAAGTCGGCGAGTTGGTTGTTCCCATGTGTACTTGTGAATATCCTTATGTTTGTAGAAGCCATTAAGGATTTTACAGGAATGCTGTTCGCAGAAGCTGATCAGTCTATGTCCATTGTCATTTTCACGGTCTTCTCCAAAAGGTCCAACTACTTTGCTTTTGTCTTTCCTTCCTGTTCTAGCATTTAAATCGCCGAGTAAAAGAATTTCTTTTCGGTCACTAATTTGCTCCACAACCTCCGTCAATTTATCATAAAATTCATCTTTTTCCTTATCTGTAACATTATCTGTTGGCGCATATGCTCCTATGACTACAATGTCCCATCCTTTCCATCGAATTTCCAGTTGAATGATTCTTTCATTTACAAGATTCCAGCCTTTAATGAATTGAGCTAAATGTTTCCTTACAACTATTGATATTCCGGCCTTAGCTCTTTGTTCTTTAGGAACCCCGCAGTAAAAATGTATATATTCTTTTGTTTCTTCGTTGCCTTCACCTTTCCTTTTAGTTTCTGTTAAAACAGCGACGTCTAGTTTAAGTTTATAAATTTCATCCATGACTTGAGAACTTTTGGTTCTCCATCCTTGTATATTCCATGTTCCGAAGTTCAAAAACCTTTTTCGATTGCAAAGTCTTCTATGATTTAAATCAGTCCGGGTTTTTCCGTTTCTACTAGGATTTTTAGCAAGTTAGTGATTTTATGAGTATAGGGGAGCTGGCCCTACGCCTCAACCCCCAACCTGGAGGACCAGGTAATTTTTTCTCAGGGTTTTCTTCCCGTAGACCGATTGTCTTTCACGACTTAAGGGATCGGTCTTCCCTGTACGATGTTGGTTCTTCCGCTTTCCGGACCATTGGATGTTATAATCTCATCTGCTCCTTCCACCGTTGACCATCTTCGCCGTACCCTGGCAGGAGCCCTTACAGGGTACTATCATCCGGGCCAGATGAACCCTGGTTTTTTAACGAGGTTGTTACTCCTCCCCCTCACCCTTTTTCAACCTGGCTTGGGACAGGCTTTGGCGGGTTTATTATTATTATTATTATTACATATGGCAAAATTGAATAAAACGTTGTAATACACTCGCAGATACAATGAAAGTTTAACTCGCGATCTTATTTGCCTTTTTTGAATCCCCCCACCGTGATATGCCGTAATACCCCCCTAAGAATCACGTGATGATTTTTGAGCCCACCCCCAAATTTAAAATAAATTATATCAATTTTATTCTGTTTGATTTTACAACGTAATAACAGTCTTTAGTATAAAGACAATATTTAAACGACGTCCATTTGAGGAGTCAATATGGATTATAAACAAAGTTTCTCCTTTAAGGTAGGTAGGTAGTATTGGAAAAAATACCGGCAGTTTTTAAATATCACATGATAATATTCCATACCCCCACCGTGATAAACCGTGATAAAAGGTTACCCCCTACCCCCCCCCCGTAGGAGCATCACGTGATTTATGGACAGCCCCTATGAATAATAACTTTTTTCTACATAGATACTTTTTTGTAGATGCCAGTAACTTTTTATCTCATAATGAGTGCATATTTTAAAAAATCATACAGAGATTCTTTTAAATCATTATAACGGTACTGAGGTATATTTATATCACAGTATCTTTATCGTTATACCTCAGTATAATGGTATATATAATATAACAGTAGTAAAGTGCGTTTTTTTAATCCCTGTACGCGAATTTTGTTGGCATGCGTGGTTACAACTAAATTTTGGTTGGAAATGTGTTTTCACAATTGACAGTTTTAGCGTTTTGTGAATTTTTTGCCAGTGGCGTTTTAATAGGGTTTTCTATTTACGCTTGACCAGAGCGTAAATATGATTATTGAGAGCTGGACCATTTTGTTATTATTTTTCAACCTGGCTTTGAGTTGATCGTTATTTCTTCCTTATGAGTCATTTTGAGGAGTGTAAAGAAATTTATCATTTTGATTTATTACAATTTAGTTTTCAATTAAATTTTCAGTGACGCCGCTGATCGGTTGGTGAAGTATGGTGATTTTAGGTCTCAACAGATTATTCAATATTGCAACATAAACTCACAGAACGCTGATTTTAATCGGGTACGGTATTTAAAAAATGCACTGTATATAGTATACCATTATATACAGCTTATACTGTGTGTCCGTAAATGATTGTACCCATTCAAGGTCATGGATAGTGATTTTAACTTTCAACGGATTAATTAATTATTGCCAACATAATTTCAAAGAAATTCATTGGCCTGAAAATCAAATTCTGGCTGAAATGTCAATCAAAAAGCGACATGGAGCGTTTGTTGCCAACTAAAGTTTGGTTTCACCCACGCGTGCCAACATAATTTGGGTACAGACATTTACGGACACACAGTATAATATGTAGGCTTCTTTGTGTTCTTAGGGCGTATCAGGTGATCGACCGAACTTAGTTTTAGTTCAGATTTATTACTAAAAGTCAAAAGTACACCCAATTCTTCCCGAGTCTGAGAGGCGAGTCCTTTACCTTCTGGCAATGACCATTACGTGACACGACCATTGAAAAACGTCCCCTCTCAGATACCTACTCGCTGGCTACGAGAATACGAAAAAGACATCATCATCGGTGGTCGGTTTCACACACTATGTCTACATATACTTGTCTCGAATTTCGAGAAGAGACGAGATGAAACGTTGAAATCTCGATATGAAAACAGATATAAATTTGGTCTTGCTTCGGTAGTTTAAAATCGATAATTTTGTTAAATCATTTTAAGTTCGTATGTAATGTATATTTTACTTTAATATATTATTTGTCCTAATAAGTAAAATATTTAATACAAACAGTTGGTGGGAACTTATAAGGCCAATTCATTAATAAAATTAACTTTAGATTTTGTATCATTTCTCCATTATCTAATCTCTTTACTTCAATATCTTCAAAAAGTTTGTGAAATCGATAAAAGACTAATTTATGTACCCTCAACTGTACCACATCTGTACAGGTCCTTCAATAAAATAAGTGGGGTTTCAAGAAGGGATACATTAAATTATATTTCGAAATTTTTCGAGACCGAGACGAAATCATGCCTCTCGTCTCGTCTCGAGTCCACCACTGGTACCTAACATTAGTATTGTAATGTTTATTTCTAATTTATTTACACTGTCCTAATTATTCACTACACACTACTTAATTTATCTTAGACTATTACTGAACTAATTTATATAACACACTTAACTATTTCCTAACTAATTAGTTTATATCTCTTAATGCTAATTTATTTCACTGCTCCGTTTTTCCCTTGTCCGTTTTTTCACTCGCGGCTTCACGTCTAATCTAATCTCTCCGACCGCAAGCCCGCTTATATACACCCCAATTGTATTCGCGATAGTTCCAGGTCATTCTTTTCTTAAATAATGTTTACTTAGAAACGCCCAGAAAAGGTCATAAATCATTCTTTCCGTAAGAAGATGTTGGCGGTAGGCTCGAGACGGTTTATATTGCTCAATTAGCGTAGCGGCGTTCTTTTGAGGTAACCCGCCGTCCAATAAAAGTAAACACATTTCGCGCTGCTGTTTACATTTCGCGTTACAGTATTATCGCATCAATTGTTAAAGTTATGAAATATATCCGTCTAGCTTATCAAATTCGTTTAGCTGGATTCGTGCAGTTTACACGTTATAATGAAAATATCAGAGAGGAAGAGTTCATTAATCGAAATACGTTTAATTAAAATCATGTAGTTTTTGAACTGTCAATAAAAGTGAGGTTATGTTGACCTCAGCTAGTGGCATGCACTTTAAATGAAACTCGTTATTAAATTAAATTAAATATTTAAAATATGCCATTATCACACATCTATCATATTGCACATCATTTAAAAGGGAATAATTTTCCTTCCATCAAAACCTATATCTCATGTTAAAATCGCTCTTCCATCGAGAGTCGTTTCATTTAATTGACCTTAAAATTATTTTATAGAAAGAATTAATAACGACGTTAAGTTATCCATTAAACTCAAAGCCATTAATCAATATTCCCACAAAGCTTTCTATCGAATCTCCCTGACAAAGCCATTGCTATTGGAAGAGAAAAAGGACGCCAACAATACTTGTTCCAGACTCCCCGTCTGTATCGAACCATATTCGATTCCAATCTGGAGCCGTTCCTATTTTAAAATTCAAACAACATTTATCTTCTTTTCATCCACTCCCTCCTAAACGAAAATAATAAGAAAAAAAACCTATAAATGAAAACGCCCGGCCACCAAAAGAAGGATGACTCTTTTTTCCTCCCTTTGGGGGAGATCCGCTCAAACGGAATGCAAATTTGCGAACTTCACAATGAGACCGCGACTTTCGCCGATTAAGTGGTTCCCGCAATGGGGAATTTATCGAATTTTCGTACTATGACGCTTGAGTCAATTTAAACCGTTACAAAGTGGTGAAAATATTAATCTCGGTTTCTTTGAAACTATCCTCAGTATCCCTTAATCCTGATTAAGTGGAGAAAGCAATTTCTGAAAGGTTTGTCCTACGCGTTCTACAATATATTCGGCACAATGTAAAAAGCGCTTCATGTATTATTAGATGAATTTGTTTTTTTGACACATTTGACATATTACACTGCATGTTTTAAGTCTGCCCAGTATTGTCATAGAAACAATATCTACTAATTTTATTTCATAGAAATGTTGTCTCGAACTAAATTTTTCTATACAGTACGTATAGAACACTGGATGTTTGAATTTTAAATTCGTAAAACTTATAATTTGCTTAACTGCGATAGTTGCCATTACTAATTAGAGTATAAGAAGAAAAATTTATTTCACTGAAAATAATTATAAATATGAAGTACCTATTTATTCCTGAATGTCCTTTAACGAATTTCGGTGATTTAAAGTATTCTCTACAATTCTACAAACGAGATTCAACGCTTTTCAAATTTATTCGCAAGTATTCCGAAATAATTAAATATTTAATTAGCATTCGGTATTGACGTTGAATAAGGATTTTGTTTGTTGAAGTGTATAGAAGTAAATTTAAATCAAAAAAGCACGATTACAATACTTTTTCTTAATATATGGGTGCCCCCGTATGAGAAAGTATAATTTAAATCGATCAATCGAAAAATATATAAAATGTGAATCAATTCCTTGGTGTATTAAAAAACTGCTCAATATTACGTCTATATTCATCAAACATTTTGGCTTCCAAGTATTGAAAGATATGCCTGATTTGTTGTCGATGAGAACCCAAAATTTTAATTTCTGAAAATACAAGTGAGTGTCATGTATTAATACATGCCCATGTTGGCGAACGATTTGTTCCTAATACATTTTTTTCTAAGTTAAATGACAGAAAGAAATCCTAATTTAATGGTATGGTGCGCTATTTCGTAATTAAGCTAACGTTAATTTATGTCCAATGTGTCCAGGCTAATTATATAGAACCTACAGCTAACATGGGCCTCCAACCATTTTCCGTGGTCACAGGCTTTGTCATTCCGTGGCAAAATCCACCGACTGGAATGTTTATTATTTTGGTCCAGTAGCTACTGAAAAATAAGTCGTATAACGAGGAAGATAAAAATTTCTTTTGTGATTAACAAATTCTATTTCGGTACATAGATCAAACTTGGCTCACTGACCATGACTTCATTTCATATATTTTTTCAAAAATAATGCTGTTTTGGATACTTTACATTTTTGTAGAAGATACACCATGTTACAATATTTTCCTGAAACAAAGTTTAAATCCTTCTCTAACGATCCGGGATTCTTCATTCCCTCCAAATTTTCTAAATTCCAAACGTTCTTTGAAAATTACGAAAATCTTTTCATTTTTCCTAAAAAAGAACTTGCCTCTAATTGTCTGCAGAAATAAGGTTTGTTCCGATCTTTTCTAGAAAGTGCTTTTATCTAGATATCGTGTTTTCACGATTCAAAACTCACTTCAGTATTTCCAATCTTTTTGGGGTTTGGAAGAAATCTCATCCATTCTGGAATGTTTCGAAACACAAAGCATATTTCTAGTCATTTGTAATAATTTAAATATTGTTCAGTTTGTGCTATAAAATGTAATTTCAATATTTTCGAGAAGTAATGCTTCCACCTTTTCGGGATAGTTAAAGTACGTTTCGATCTTCTCTGCCTTTTCAAAAATACAAAGTACATTTCAACCTCTTTTAGAAAACTAAGCCAATTTCAATCTACTTCTCTTTCGCCGGAAAACTGGTTATTTATTTCCCCGTGAAACAAAGTTTGGTTTTTGTCCCCAATGAAGTACAGTATGTTTCATTTCATCGAAATTTTTCAAATTTGAAAAATGTACTTCAATATTTGCGATTTTCTTCAGGAAGCGATCCTTGTTTCAAGCGTTCCAAGAAATCACGTTTCCGTTCTTATTTTTCCTAAACTCAAAAGTCATCAGAACTAATTTGTAATTTTTTCCAACAATCAAAGCCAATTTTCATCTTTTCTATATTGTACAGAAGGTATGTAATTTTTTTTCAGGAAATAACGTCCTAATATTATGTAAAAAATTAAAGCTTATTTGTAGCTTTTAACTCTGCCATGATACCTAGTTTATGTTTGACTTGTCCCAGAAATAAGAAAAGTCAACTTCGATATTTCCATTTTCATTAGAAACCAAATGTAATTTTCCATAGTTTCCGAAAATAACATCTTAACATTATTTACAGAACAACGCGTCATACAATCTTTCTGAACTTTTCAAGGAATACAATCTTTTCAAAAGGTATCAATGATTGAAGGTATACGCGAAAGTCGTACAATAAGCTTGGGGCATTGTAATACTAACGGTAAGTCTTTAATATACTATTATTTATGTGTATAGTTCACACGTCTTCAAAAACAATAGATTTGGTAAACAGCGACTTACTTTCTCATATGAGTCAAATGAGCCATATGAGAAATATTGTGATCGTATGTAAAATATTGAGTTATTAGGATTTCTAGGCGTTTTCAAGCCGTCTCAGCACAGAAAACATGTTTTTGAAAAAATGACGTCTCAATTAGCTTTTCATTGAAATGGACCGGTGTTAATCTTAGATTGTTCTTATTATTTTACCGTTTTGGGAATTTTTCCAAAATTTGCTACAAGGAATTTATTAACTTTTCATATTTATTCTGTTGTCGAATATCTATTCTGTTATATATTATCGAATATATATATCGTCGCTTTACAGCTGTCATTTTTCAGGTTGGGAATTTTCTTCAAATCTGCTCCAATTTAGTTTGTAAACTTTGAACGCCTATTCTATTGTCGAATATGTATGACAAAGTTTTTGCTAAAGCGTTTATGAAGGATACTTTACTTTTGTCATATTTCGGTTTTTTCGAAATTTTCAACCATGTAATGAGTGTAATCAAGTTTAATAACATTTTTTGGTAAACCCTCTCTGAGGGCCAGTTTACACTTACTGTTCTTTTTTCGGGATTTTTTTGTGAAATTATCTCAAAATCTGTTCCAATGAATGGTTTCACATACCTTTATTATACATACTATCGAATATTTAGTAGTTTGATAAACATATTGCTATTTTGTTTAAAGATATCTGTTATCACTAGAACTTCTTTAATGTACTTTATAACCTTCTAACGCTCCCCAAATTTAAATTCTCATAAAAAGCTATTGTTATCACCTCCAAATTAAAACGCGCAGTCATTTAAGGAAAGAAATATCTGCCACCAAAATTCACACAATTTTGCAGAAAAGTGATTGTTTGACATCTCAATGATTGTAGAACATAACCGCATTTTTGGTCTTTTTGTATGTATATTATAGATATATATTATATACACGTACATTTTGGATAATATTATTCATAACTCCGCATATGTATTCGTACATATATTGTCACGCTTAGAGGCCTGATGAGTTCTTAAGTGTGCACGGTTTGCAGGTTTTTGACACGTCATGATGGTACCGCTCTATGGACATCTTTGCAGTTATGTTAGTCAGACCAATTGATCACTTCTTAATGACATCCAAATTGTTCATTTAACCGCGTGTTTATCCGCCAAACAAGCGTCGCGTTTGTTTAATGTTAATCGCGTTCTTTGATTCACAGCTAGTTTATCGACTTAGGTAAGCAGACTTGTGAAAGTATAAAATTCATTAAAGTGTTTAAAGTAAAAGAATTCACGTTATGCCCCTGGCTTAATTACACGGTCCATATACTGCTCTGTGTACGTGACAATATGTAATAATTTGGTTTGGAGTATCGTTTTAATTCATATATAATTTGCTCATAATATGGCTTTTAACAGCACCTTCAGAATTATTTGATTTTCACTTGTGTTTCACAACTTTCACATTTTCACTACTTCACTGTGTCCTATATTAGCATCACATTTCACGGCGAAGATTTGCTTTACAGTTCTTATTGATTTTCTTCTCGTTCATCGACTCTTAACCAGTTGAAGTGGATAAAAGATAAAGGGAAAACAAACCGTACGGATGAAAAACGCACGCGACCAACGAAGAATGACTTTCG
Organism: Cryptocephalus moraei; assembly: GCA_946251905.1. Lineage (NCBI taxonomy): Eukaryota > Metazoa > Arthropoda > Insecta > Coleoptera > Chrysomelidae > Cryptocephalus > Cryptocephalus moraei. Next base: position 28,824,206 of record OX276454.1, read on the forward strand.
TTTCCTTCAGGGAAATTCGTTCAAACCCAACAAAATGGGAACGTATTTCCGTTGTTACCGACGCTGGAAAAAATCCGGAATCCAATTACGGTCTGGGACCTGTCCTGGGGAAAGGGGGAAGAGAATAATATATATTTAACCCTGTGTTACATAACTCAGGTACTTCAATTGATGATGTTTACATTTGTCCTGGACTGGACTGGAGCGAGGTTCGAGGTTTCGCGTTTTGCGGGTTGTATTGTGACGGTCGAATAGCGAAACGTCCATGCTGCGAACGAGAAACGCCAAGTTAATTACAAAGCGAATTAGCGGCAATATTTATTAGCCTAATTAACAAGTTGACACTACGACCAGATTTTACATTAAAGTATGCGTTTGAGCTTAAAATCGACTACAACATTTAGAACTTCTAAACGAGTATGTCTCGTGTTTGTACGTGAAAGTCGTGTCGGATTTAAGCTTGTTTTGCCACACGGCGGATTGTCATTTCAATATTGGAGGTAATTGCTTCATACGCATTTTATTTGGTCGATTACCTACTATTTGATATTTTAGATGTAGGGTTGTTAATAGAAGTTATATAGAACGTTCAAGTAATTGTTTGGTTTAATTTTCTTAAATTGATATACATTTGCTCTGTAGATTGAAACGCAGGTATTTTATTGTATGGGAACATTTTTATGGCATCTATTTAAAAAGTAATTTAAATTATTGTTAATATATACGAAACAATAAAAACATGTCATTAGAAGACAGAAAGAAACGATCATGGATGATTTTTCAAGTCTTAATCTTCGTTTAGAATTATTCCTTAAATTTGGTGTAAAAGGATATTTCATCGTTTAAAATTATTTCTAAGGTTACAGGATTATAACTTTTGAAACCGTTGAAACTTAAATATTTTTGTCTTAAACGATGCTTTAACACAAACCGATATTCATTCATTACTCTGTTGTTCCAGGTCAAGATTACATATTTACGGGCCAAGAGGACCAACCATATGACCCGTTCCAACAAAATCCTAACCAATTCATCAACCCCTCCAATATAGTACCTTTCCGACAGTCACCGGCAGGTTTCCACCCCATAGGACCGTCCTCGGGATACATACAAACGGACCTACAAACTTCAGACCTACCGTCACACCTTCAGCATACTTTGCCACAGTACAGGTTCACGACCACACCACCACAGGTTAGAAACCTTTTAATAACTTACTATTTTGTAGGTATAAGATAACGTGTCTAAGTAGTTTTCTTCTGATTAAGTTTTTTTATTGTTATTTTATAGTAGCGATTTTGGTGCTATTTTTAAATTTTAATTTGATTATAAATTTGATCTTCAATCCGCTCATTGATATCAATCTTTAATTACTGTAACAATTGTTGGGATATTGAATATTTTCAAATCGAAATTTTAGGAGGAAAAATTTCTTGTAAAAATATATATATATCTAAACTTATCACATTATTAGAAGAGAAGTAGCTTCACGACACCCTTTTCAAAAATATCAAATTTTCAAGAGTATTACGGTTGTGTTCATTGATAATAAATATGTCCACGCTTTTTGAAACTGAAAAGGTTTAAACTTTTGGTTCATGTATTGTTAATGCAATTTGTAAGGTTTGTAACACTACCCGAGCGCAGAAGCGCAACTCCGAAATTTTTATACTTTGTAAATTGTTTAACCAATGAACAAATGTATGGCTAATAGTATAAACCTTTCAATTTCATATGGCATAGATTTTTTACATTAGTTTTAATAAACTAAACCCCAATAGTATTCTATAAAGTTGATGTATTTTGTAATGCAATTTTTTCAAGTAATGGAAACACTTCATTTAGTCTCGAATATGATATTTAGTAACAAATAAAAAAATATTTCTCGCAGAAATTTTAATTTGAAAATTTTCCTGTTATTTTCCTGTTACGACAACAGTTATGGACTATTTGTTACAAATAGTCAAGTTCTGATAAACGAGCGACTTGTAGCACTCGCGTAGTCCTTCTAAAATTCGTTTTAAAAATCATTCTGACACCTGCCACACATCCTCAACCAATACCACAAAAATGTAATTTATGTCAGCAGTACAATTATGCTATGAATTTTATTTAAGCATTCTTTGCAGAAAAGATAATAATGTTGCAAATTTATTAATAATTAAGCATATTAATATTTTGGCAAATTAAACATGATTTGCAGTGTAAAATGAAAATAAGAAGTCAAGATATAAACCATCGAAGAAATCTATATAGATATCGAGAATTGTCCCTATAACCTTGGCCCATATTCCCAGTACATATTTTTAAATTCTTTTACTTGTGGTCATTATTGCTCAACTTTTTAGTGTGCAAACGAATTTAGTTAGAAAAAAAAAATGACTTAGGCCTTTTTAAGAGACTCAAGAGTAACCTCATTCAGCGTAACAAAAAATATGTCGTCATTCTGTTTTGTGTTCACAAACTTACATTGTAAACACTGTAAAATATTTTATTTACAGTTAATATTGGTGAATGAGCCAGGTTTTAGGGGCCTTTCTAAAAATGAATTTTCTGTTTTTAATATAACAACGTGTATACTGTCATGAATGTTGAAGATACACTAAAACTACAACGTGTTTCAAAATGATTGTCATCTAGTCGGCTGTGGAATTCCCATGTAAAATAAAAAAATCCGCCTTGCGAAAATAGGATAGGAGTTTCTACTAGCTATACATAAATAACCTCAAAATAACCTACTTAACCACTTTTAACTTTTGGTTTTTCTCTCTCAAAAGAAAACGAATTCTGAGTATTTATTTATTTGTAGTATTTGTTTTGGCCCTGAAAAGGGCCGTTAATTACCAGCAGTAGTAGAAATCAGTACCTAGTGATTGCCAGTTTCACAATAAATGTTCGAAGTGACACTTGTTATCAGAATTAGATAGGTTCAAATCTATAGAGCCCGGCACATCAAAAATTACATGCACAGAAACTCCAACGCCTACTAGATGACAATCACTTTGAAACACGTTGTATGATAATTATGGTTCAGTTGGCATGCTCAAAAAGTGAAATTAACCAATGGAATATATTCTCGAAATTAATTCAATGTAAAGGTGTAATGAAACAAATGTAAGAGAATCTGTGAAAATGGAATTTGTAGCTATGCCGGGAAACTGAAATTTTTTGAAATTAACAAAGTTTGCAACGTTTACATCGGCATTTTGTTTTATGTCCTAAGTAACATTGTAAAGACTGTAGAATATGTTGTCCCCTGAATAGTCATGTCTTTGAAGCATTTCCAGAAATGAATTTTCTGATTTTGATGTAACACTGTACCTATACTTTCAGGGATATTGAAGTAATTAAAAATGTGATAAAACGCTAAAACTAGCATGATCAAAAAATGACAATAACAAAGGTTGCAACGTTTACATCGGCGTTTTGTTTTGTGTCCCAAGTAACATTGTATATACTGTAAAGTATGTTCTCCACTGAAGAGATTGGCGAATAAGCCATGTTAGTCCAGTAAATAAAGGCCGGACAACCGCCAAACCTTGACATCACATAGATCCCGGACTTTTATTTTTTTAACTTGTACTTGTAGGTATACATGGGTACATTAATTTCTGAAAAAAATGTCCACCGGGAAATGTGCGGAAGGGGCTGGAAAATGTCTTCATGGTGTTAAAATCGAATATTTTCCCCGATATTGGCCAAAATATTACACTGAGGCAATTTGTGTTTAAACAAAAAAGAAGAACAGTTTATTGCCTACGAAAATGATCCTTGCCATTTTTGTCAAAAGTTTAACCGTTTCCGAGATAACCGGGCCCAAGCGTAGCCTGGATTTCAAGCTGCTGCGCTGCGTCTCGGAAATCATGCTCCGTGAATGTAGGCATTAGCGGGCGGACATATTGTCCCATAACTTGGGTAAAAATGAATCTTTTTTCATGATTCAAAGTTCATATGAAAGGAAGGACCTGTAGCTATAACATCGTATTACTTTTTCCTTTCTTTTTTATTTTTCTGGAATATTGAAAAATCCGGCCAAACTTTGTCTTTCTTCGATATTTGACCCTCCTTATCAATCCATTCATATTTTTTTAATTAAGAGTATTTTCACTGAATCCTTTTGGATAGTGGGGCTTTGATAGGTGGTCAATGTATTCCGAAAGAATCAATTATTAATTCTTGTGTATTTTTATAAACAACGTGTTTTTCTTGGGACGTTTTTTTTTTTGGATTTCCGAGTTTTCGAAAATGCTCGGGTCTATCGAGAATTGATAAATAATAAAGTGCCGTATCTGTGTTCAATGCGCATCATTTGAAAGCCGAAAATGTCCCCTTCTTGATGGCATTTTTTATTTTTTTCCACGTTTTTTAGTTTTCCGGAAAATTGAGAAAATTCTCACTTCAATGAAAAATCTACCTTTTGTTTTTAATCATTGGTTTCTTCTCAGGGTTGAAATTTTGGAGGTTAAAGATTGTACTAGATGAAAGAACAGACTCCCAGCTTTTCATCAATATATATATCAAGTATTTTAATACGTGCACGCCAAAAAACTCTGCCTCCAAACTTCCTTGATTGTGATATACGTTTATTCACCGCGCGCGGCCACGCGGCGTCCATGTATGGTATTGTATATGCGTCTATAGTAAAAAAGGAAAAAGTAATACGGTATTACAGCTACAGGTCCTTCCTTTCATATGAACTTTGAATCATGAAAAAAGATTCATTTTTACCCAAGTTATGGGACAATATGTCCGCCCGCTCATGCCTACATTCACGGAGCGTACTTTCCGAGACGCGACGCAGCAGCTTGAAATCCAGGCTACGCTTGGGCCCGGTTATCTCGGAAACGGTTTAACTTTTGACAAAAATGGTAAGGATCATTTTTGTAGGTAATAAACTGTTCCTATTTTGTGTTCAAATACAAATTGCCTCAGTGTAATATTTTGGCCAATATTGGGGAAAATAGTCGATTTTAACACCGTGAAGACATTTTCCAGCTCCTTCCGCACATTTCCCGGTGGACATTTTTTTCAGAAATTAATGTACCCATGTATACCTACAAGTTAAAAAATAAAAGTCCGGGATCTGTCTGATGTCAAGGTTGGGACCTTCGTTTGCTGGACTATGTCTTCGAAAGATTTCTAAAGATGAATTTCCTATTTTTAAACACCTTGTATACTTTCACGAATACTGAAGAAACGCTAAAACTGCGATGAAACTGGTCAAATCGGCATGCTCAAAGAATAAAATGAATGAAGTTCGCATTGGTGCGCATTCACTTTGAACCCAGTGTAGCAATTTATTTAATTATTAAGTCAGTTTCCATATATATTCGCTTGTCAGGTAAATTCTTTCTGCAGTAAACCAGTTACATCACGAATTGTGATGGGGAAACGTGATGTAGGTGATAAAAAAATGAGATTGGTCGAAAATGAGAATGCAATTTCGCATCATTTGAGACCCTGTGCTACACTCAAGAGGAATGTGAGGGTGTAAAGTATATCTCTTGAATGCGTTATTTTCACTTTTTCTTAACTTTTCCATTTTGTGTCGTATGTAATATATAAATTCTCAAAGAAATAGCAACAACAGAATTCAAATAATTGAGATGGATTACCATGGATATTCACGTCGAAACAGGAAAATATACAATTCCAAAGTGTCAATTTCGAACCATCAGATTTTTCATCAATTTCCCTAAAGAAATAGCTACATAATGTCTTCCTAGAGTTGTGCTAGTCTCGTAGCAATGTGCCTGGGCTACGATTCGGAGTCATAATTTTCTTTGGAAGTAAAACTGATATTCATGTAAATTGCTAGCTGGGGGTAAATAGTTGATAACTAGATTTATTCCAGGCTACAAAAAAAAAGTTGATATAATGTTCTACAGATATCTGAAAGTTTTAAATGGTAGGGGGGACCTATAGAAAGATCACAGTATGACCATATACAGCTAGAATGTCCCTGTTTTTTTATAAACAATGGGTTAAGGTGTGAAAATCGATTTTTTGCAGCAGTCTTTGTTTTTTAAATTTTGTACCAAATTAGTATATTTTGCAATTTCATTGTTATGAATATTACAAATATTTATTTCAGATAGATATAGAAAATAATGAAAATGTTCTGTTTTAGTAAAATATTATTTATTACTATAATTAATATTATTGAATTAAGGTTCATTACAAGTAAAATCAGAAAATGATCATCATTTTTTATATCTATCTGAAATAAATATTTGTATACTATATGCTATATACTATACTATATAAAATATACTAATTTCATGCAACAAATTAGCATTTAAATTGTAAAAAATTTGTGATCATTGTATGTATTGAATTTTCCTGGATTTTCCAATTTTCCACGACGATGAAAATAGGTTAGATGTTAATATTTCGTCGAGTTACCCCAAAATAAAGAAAAATCAAGGTTCAACGTTGCCTAGAAGCCGAGATATCGAAAAAAAGTTTAGCGCGTCCAATTTGAAGTTTCGGTTTCAAAACGATCTGCTATCCCCTCCACTACGACATCGTAGACTTGAGCGAAAAACCTTAAATTTAAAGAGCTATAACTTTTTTCAAGGTGCACTGATATTAAACCTATAAATCCTGTATTAACATTTTAGGTCTTTATGTAAAACTGGTGAAAATTTCGGCTCTTAATATTTATAAATAATGAAGATATGATTTTTTTAGATGTTGCTATCTCGGCTTCTATTGACAGTAGGACCTTTTATAAAAAAAAATGAAAGGTTTTTTTTACCACCTTTTCAATGCATTTTATTAAAAATGTGTGTAACAATAGACAAAAAAGTTATTCAATTTGTTTATAAGCAAAAAAATTAGCCCCTTTTTAAAATGATTTTTTTAGCAACAATTTCAGTAAAAATGAGTTGGTTTTCAAACTTAACTTGTAGTTCGGCATTCAAGGAAACTATTCCACCTTATTAAATATCTGTAGGATTGCAACCTGGGCAATCTCAATTGTTTATACAATGAGTCTCTGGGATAAACAAATAAGATATCTCGTAAACTAATAACCCGATCTGGCTGAAATTCTTCACACTTATAAAGACCCCTAAAGGATTCAAAATTCGTGTATTACATTTCACTTATCACTATTATTGCAAAAGTTATTAGCATTTATATAATAATGAAAAATTGATGGTTTTTTTGCTAATAACTCAATTGTTTATTTATCGATTTTAATTTATAAAGAACCCAATTAACCGTCTTTTTATTCTCTACAACTTTCGTGTTGACCACTTTTCTCTAAAATGCAACCGGAAAATTCTGAGGAAAAAAAATCGATTTTCACACCTTAACCCATTGTTTATAAAAAACAGGGACATTCTAGCTGTATATGGTCGTACAGCGATCTTTCAATAGGCCCCCCCTACCATTTAAAACTTTCAGATATCTGTAGAACATTATGCCGTGAAAACTATAATTTTTCAGTATGTAGCCTGGGCTAATTTGCCATCGGAAATTAGAACTTAGAATTGAAGACGTTGCGTTCAGTTCCAGAACAGCAACCCATTCGAGCAGATAAACTACCAGACGGCCCCTTTGAGTTCCCCGTCGTCTTTCCGCGCGTCCCAATACCTCAAACCGACGACCATCCGACCGAATTACTCTCACCTGTACTCGAAAAACCACGGCAGGCACCCGTCGCAGACCGAGACGTTCCTCGGGCAGATAACGCTCCAGAATCCGGTTGTGGGCCCGCCCCAGTTCGACTCGAACTTCAAACACGGCGAGGAGTTCCCCGAGAAGGAGGCGACCGGCCTCCCGGAGGAGAGCGGAGCGGGCAACTCCATCGGGTCCGGAACGAAACCGGACTTTCTGAATCACAGGTAAGGCGAAAAATAATGAGATTTTGGTGTGTTCGATCTGTTGACCCTGGATCCTGAATGTCGTTTGTTGCGGTTCGTCTTTAATGCCATTATAAATAATGTACTGTTAGTCCAGTCATAGGTCGAAGTCATAGCCGAATTTTGCGTGCAATTTTGGGAATAAACATCGATTTTCTTTGAGATTCAGGTAGTATTTATAATCTTCTTCAAAATCTACCCTTTGCCGAAACGGGCTTTTAATTTAGGGGTAGAAGGCAACCCTTCTAGGGGATGAAACATTTTTTAAATTAAAATGGGCTCGGAAGTGTATAGATTGACCAATTCTAAGCAATTTTTGTTCCATAAAGTTTTTTGTGAAGGTTATTCACGATTGAAATTGTATATTTTTCATCGGAAAAATGGCGATGTGTAATATCGTCAAACTTTCTCATATGGTTCTCGTATGGTCTCATACTTTTGGTTATTTGTTAGATGACAAAAGTTTCTGTAAAATGTTATTAAATACAACTAACTTTATCGAAACGATAAATAAAATTACTTATGTAATATAACAACAACAAATTTGAATGTCCATATTTCGAAATAAGAATCCAATCATCAACGTGGAATAAGTAAATAAATAGTATATTATTATACTAGTTTAATAAGACGGAGTATTGTCACACGAGTGCTTTAATAGAACGAGTGTGACAATGCGTCTTATTAAACGTTTGTAATATACTATTTTATCTACTTTGCTTCATTAATTCATGAAATTTTGGCTGTTCAAATTCTGGTATTACACTAGGGAATTTTGCTTGGGTTGGTCACACTGACGTCACTGACATGGACGTTTCGTATTTGAATTTAAAAATCTAGTAGCCCTAGGACAAATTCAATAACTAGGCTCTTACTTACCTGCGAGAAATGGAAAACAAAACTGTAGAACTGATCTGTACAGCGTATTTTCAGGAGAAAAGCAAGACAAAAAAGTCTTCGACGCTCTGGACATCGTACTGTATCATGCTGAGAGCATGTCTAAATGCTAATAAGAACGAAGATATATCGAAGTTTTCACGATTGCATGCTTTTCTCAAACGGCAGTCTCAAGGATATCAGCCTAAAAAATCCAAAATTTTGGATATTGCTGAAATAAGTCAGTTTTTAAGTCAAGGCGACGATCTTCATTATTTGGCAATTAAAGTAAGTTTGTTTTTTTAAAAATCATGTTCATTTGTTACTTGCTTGTATTGTTTTCGTTCAGGTTATAGTCATAATGGGATATACTTATTACTTACGGGCTTCATCTTATTGAGAAATATGTCAGCCTTCGACCAATCGGTATAGCTTCAAAACGCTTTTTTCTCACATACCGAAACGGCCGATGCATCACTAGCCCTATAGGGATTAATAAGATTAGCTAAGTGTGCCACGCATAATTGCTACGTTTCTGAATCTTGCTAATCCGGATCAGTACACGGGGCACTGCTTCCGTAGGTTCAGTGCATCAAACTTGACCAATAATGGAGCAGATTTAATTACTATAAAAAACCATGGGGCCTGAAAGTCTTGAGCAATAGCAGAGGGGTACATTGACACTTCGTTAACAAGAAAAAGAGATGTGGCGGATATGCTGAGATCATCGACATCCACTTCTGCTTCCGTCAATGCACAACCAATGTCCGAGCCAGAACTCCCTAAAATTGGAACTATAAACAATATCAATTAAATCACAAATGAGACCAGTTTCGAACGAAATATTCAGGGAAATACTTACTTTAATCACCCAAAATGTCTCTGGCGTTAGCATTATTGCCCAAGCCATAGTAATGTCGTAGTTAAAAGTTTTCACTAATTGTACATTAGCGGTAAGCCTACATTAGCTACTGATTAGTTGTTCGTCGTTTGGGTCATACCGTCTTTTGTAACTTGTGATTTCTAATGCATATTGTACTGGAATAATATAAAATTATACCAAATAATACATTTTTCATGTAAATTTTAATAAAGGTTATGTTTACTATAATTGAACCTTGGCTGCACACGTCTCTGTGAGAGGTTGATACACCAACTTAACAAAACTAAAAAGTTACCAAAAGTAGTGTAAGAATATGAATATTATTATCCTACTTTCGGTGTAAGAATGAGATCATTAGTAACGCAAAGTAGATAAAATAACTTTACTTGATGAAGATGTATCAGTTAGACTGAACAATTACTCTACAAACCGATGCACAAGGAAGTGCCGTTTAGGACAGTTTTAGGAAAACATATTTCTGATAAAAATTGTGTACATTGAATATGTTAATTCAAATTAAATTTATTGAAAGCATTCTAAGCCTTTTTGGATTTTTTTTTTGAGAAATTGAATACTATGTTCATAAGTGCTCTTTAGGGAGATTTTAGAAAAAAAAATTTCAAATAAAAGTTTCAGTCTTTGGTTAGGTCAGTATTGCGCAATCAACAAGGATTGAATAGTATGTAATAGTAATTGGAAAGTAAACATGCGAAGTTTAAAAAAAACCGCTTGACCAAAACAAAAAACAAAAACGTTTGTTTTTGAGATGAGCCAAAAACACCCTCTCTCGAGACGTCCAGAAGTGCCAATATATCAAATTCCGAAAATCAGACAAATACAATACTTCCTCTTATTATATGGGTACCCCATATAAGAAATTAAAAACGCAAAGACTTCTGTAAACCCAATACGAATCGAGTCAATACTCATTGAATGACGGTTATTTTTCGAGAAACCTGAAATTTAACTGATTTAACTGATTAAATGATTACTACTGAAAATTTTGTAAACGTCATTACCATAAAGGATAAAGAGTCATTGAAAAATTGTTCAGTCGAACAGAGTGATAATTTATTTTTAAAGCTAGATTTTTCCAAAACTTTATTTGTTTTTTTAAATCACTTGTAAAGGCACTGTCAAATCATTTAAGGGGATGATTTACGGGGGTCGAATCATTCTGAACAGTAATAAATCTTGTTGAATCAAGAGATCAACAAATAATTCATTTAAACAATATTTTACTCAATTACATGCTAAACTCTACGAGTTTATAATTTTATACAATAAGGGGTAGTTTTCGCCCCTAAAAAATAAAAAGCTCGGTCCGGCACAGGGTAAATTTTTGAAGTAGAGGGTAAGTAGAGCTTGAACCCAATTTTTTTTTGAAAAACGGTGGTGATTCCCAAAATTGCACAGTGATACGGTATTTTACCGTTAATTACTGGACTATATCAGTTTCGAGCAATAGAGCATTCAAAGTTAACATATAACTGCGGCTCCCCAGGAGGTCCCTAAAGGAGGAGATTTTGACAGTACGCTAGTGCCTGTTCATTGCCAACGTATCTTCCACGGAAGATGAGATCCAGCATTATCGACATCGTTTTGGTGGTCTTCCCTAAGATCTTTTTCCTACTTGGTTATTCATTTGTGTATTTTTAACGAGTCTGCTGTCTTCCATATATCTCTTTATATGTTTGTTACAAAACCTTCGTCTCTGTCTCACTCACCTCCCTGTCCTGTATTCCGCATTATCTGATATCTTCGTTCTCTATTCTGTCATATAGTGTTTAGCATTATATGCTCCTTAATGTATTCATTTCGACAATTCTCATCAATTGTAGAGTTCTGCTTGTGTCTGATCTCGTTTCTGCACCGTATGTTATGATGGGTCTTATGACCATTTTATATGTTTTGGTTTTGGTTTCGCTGTTAAGGTATTTGTTCTTCTAGTCAATTTATTTCAGGCGTCCCAAGGTTCGAGCCGCTTTTATTGTTTGCTGTCTTCGTTAAAAAGATTTCCTTGGCTCGTTATTTCTACTCCCAGAGATTTTAAGTGATTTACCTGTTCGATATTTCGAAATCAATTTCCAGCTTGCTTCTTGTCGGCTCCATGGATATAACTAAGCATTTTGGTCTTCTTAATGTTGATGGGCATGTTTATTCTTTTGCTGTAGTGTTAAGAGTGTAGTAACCTTTGGAGATTATCTTCATGGTCTACAATAAGAATAACATCGTCAGCATAACAAACCGCATGTACGTACGAGTATGTGTTTCCCGTTTTGTATTCAGCTGTTTTGGGAAGATTTTCTATTGTTTTATCCATTATCAAATAGAATATGAAAGGGGTGAGTAGATCGCCCTGTGTGTTTACATTTATGTCTTCTGTTGTAATATGTCCCACTCTGATTTTGTTCTACACTATTTGCTAATATATATTAGTTAATTAGTCTATGGTTTAAACCTTTTGTTCTCATTATTTCTAAGACATCCTTTAAGCGCACTCTGTCAAAAGCCTCAGTCATATCGACAAAGCACATATGTGCAGGTTTATTGAATTCTAGGGATTTTTCAGATATTTGTTTGACTTTAAGTTACCCTAAATAACCCTGACTCGTCTGTAACAGACACCCTTTACCTCACTTCAATACCAAAACTCCTCTAATCTTTGTGACCCTTCGATCGCGTCGTTAATTTCATCTTATGTTTGGTCTTTCCAGGACCAGGATCGTAGCCCCCGACAGCCCAAAAGATACCACGAAGCCCCAAAGGAGCGAATACTTCGTCAACACCAACGGCGATGTGTACCAACCCACCAAACCGACCAGGTCCACTCCTGTCGGACCCACGAAATCGAATTTGAAATACGACGATTTCAAAGGAAGGAAGGAGTACGTCCCTAATACGACCAACGCCAAATCCGTCGATCTCGGCCCCCTTCTCGAGGAGCCCCTTAAGGATAACTTCGGTTCTAATAACGATGACGAGGTCGAAGTGATAAAATCGAAGCACGAGGAAACCGAGGAACTGACGACTGAAACCTTCAGCGACGGCGATAGGAACGTCACTTCAGCGTCCGAGGAAGACTTAACGACCGAGTATGAAGATGAAGAGGAGGATATAAATCACGAGCACAACAGTGATTATTACGCTGATGAACCGGAACGTAGCGTTGAGAGTAGTAATGATATTCAAAATGAAAATCATAAAGAGGAAAAATCTCACCAAGCCGACAGTTCGAAAGAGGTGAGTTTTGAGTATTTAGCACTAAAATTAAGGGTATTGTTCGGGTGCAAAAGTCCAATTGGGTTTAAAAAATTGGTTTTTGATATGCTCACGTCACACAGCCAATTAATAAGGAGTGACTGCTTTAAATGGACAACGAATAATACGAAATCTGATTTAACTTATTTATTTTGAATTTAGAATAGCGATATTTTCAAATGGCGGAATAAAAATTAACGTTATGAACTACAAAATATTCTGAGAGAGTGTCTAATTCATGTTGTCGTGACTGTAAGTGGTTAGACTCGTAAGTGATTCGTAAGTAACCCCTCAGTAACTTCTAAGTAACTCCAACTCTCTCCCTATTTGCCTTAAGTCCTATTCCTATGATACCGTATGTGGGGGAGTATGTTTCACCACCACAGGCTCTGATTGGGTAGCTTAGTACAACTGGGAGAGTAGACATTAACAACTATCATTTTCCCAGGTGCTGCTTTCTATCAAATTCTTAAAAAGGACGATCCGCCAATTAATTGACAAACCCTTTCGTCAAGTGTATCGATTCAAGATTACCACCATCATAAATAATAAACAGCTTCCTAAAATTACTACGTGAGAGTAAACCAGGAACCATATGGTCCTTGCAATAAACCGATTTGCGTTCCATCTTGAACTGTGACAATTTAAAAGATCTAATATTAATGGAAGTATTAGAAAATAGAAAGGCATCCGTGGCTTAGTTGTGAATTACCCTTATATATTAGAGCAAATTTCTGAATAATAACACAAAGGCAATGTACTAAATTGTAGAAAGTTGTTCCAAATTTAGGAATGAATAACGTTATACAAACTGCCAGCTATGACGAAATAGTTAGAGCGTCAGATTAATCAAAATGATTATAAACCAACTGTAGCGAGTGATAGGTTTAAAACTGTTATATGAAGATTCACATTCGCTGCTCGGCCAAATTGTGCAACGTTGTTTTCCCGTCATAGGTTCGACAACATTCACCGAATAGCTGACCTTATATACTTTTGCGCTCCTCGATTTTAGCTTTGTAGTTTGCATTAAATACAGTCAGAAAATCTATTAAGATTGCCAACTGTTCCTTATGGAACAAATTTGTAAAAGACTTGTTAATTGACTGAGAAATACGTGTGCATTTATTTAGATGTGAAAAGAGAGGTAAGGAAAGTTTCATGCAACCTTGTTACAATTTAAAAATTTTGGGCAACGTGTCTGTCTCTTCATTAATGACCTGCATCGTAACTTGATTTATTGATATATGTAATATTGTAATACTTCAAATGATGTTCCAGTAATGTATAGTTTTGAGAGTTACTAACAAAATCATATAAATTAAAAACTATCGCATGAATAGTACTTTGTACGTTCGTACTTTAGCCCCACCCAATTTTCAAGATTTTTCATCCACACCGATAATCCACTGATCCCAACTCTTTATGTTTTCCCTTCAGCAACTCCATCAAAAGCTGCACAACCATTCGACACCGTCGAATCTAAATATCAGCTCCACATACGAGGTGATAACGACCAAACCGACTCCGATGGTGAAAGATACCAACTTCCACGATTTCGTCGACACTGCCGCCATCGATACAACCGAAGCAAATCACGATGCTGAACCTACGACTGTACCCTTATCGGTGTCGACGTCTACATCGGTGAATGTCAGAAGGGGCAAGAACGTGACTGAAGGCAAAGTCGAGAAGGAGGAACCGGAAGTTGTCATCTCAATCGTAACGAGTAAGACTGTAGTCAATAATACGGTTGTGGCTGCCGTCACTCCCAATCCTCTATCTACGGAAACTGCCAAAAGCACCACAGTACCCTCTGTCGATAAGACTGATAACACGACCGATACTTGGGTGGTAGTGGCTTCTGTGCAGACGAGTCGGAGCGTTTCTGGAGCGAGGTGAGTTAATACACATAAAATTTAATATTGATGTTAGGTCAACCACGGTAGATGTAAAATGCACGTGTACGTTATGGCAGATTTTTCATAAAAACACAACTTCATGACTAAGAAGTGTCCAAGCACGCAACGTGTTCCTTTTCATAAGGATCCGTCATTTTGATTGTAGGCTAACGCTTGATTCAGCAGTAGTTAAATTGTAACCCTCTCATTATTTACAGTGAGGTATCTATTTTTATTTAAGAAAAAATAAACAATTTTCTAGCACAATATTGCCTCAATCAACTTTTTTTTAAATACTCTCCTATGCTTTTGCTGCATATTCTGAAGTTGCTTAATTTCTTATGAAAAATAATTTTCTGAAGAGACTTCTTTAATTTTTTTTTATCAAGAGATTTATGTTCCTTGATGTATATCTTTTTAGATATTTATTATTATATAAATTCCATCTCTTTACTCTTATCACCATGTTTCCTCTTGAAATCAAGTTTATAACGCAATAGCAAACAGAAACTTAAAACACCTACAGAGGAGATAAAAAATAAATAAATCTGCTTTGGCGATGGTAAAAATCTTCAAAAACGCTAGGTTAAATATATATGTCGGTAAACAGCAGCTTATCGTTTTAATGATTTTCCTGTTCTTAGTACTTGCATCTGTAACTAGCAAGACATATTACTAAGATTTAAAGCTTGTTATTTTGAGACACAAGAATAAACATTTCTTAGATGCTTCATTGGCTTGGAACATAATACCTCGTCAGTTCTTCACACCACAAAGGAAAATCTAAATATGTTAGGGAGAATTTTGTGAAAAGTAACCGTAAATATCGCCCAGTGGAAGTATACTGTAGTAGTTTGAAGCTTATTTTAATTTTTTGGTTTAACACTTTTGGGTTGTTTTATCGTTTACGTTATTTAAGTAAATTACTATAAAGCTATTGTCAAAAAATCCCAAGCCTATTTGGGGAAGGAGCAGAATTAACAAGCTGTTTTTGAATTTCGGTAACTTTCAGGAAAATTTCGTGATCGGTTTTGATAAAGGAAATTCACTTGTCAAGAAAATACAAAAATATGCAGCAAACATGCCACTTAAAAATTTAAAAAAACTTGACTATCATTAGGTACTAAAATTCTAGATAACGTGGTTTCAAAGAAACGAAACGAAAACAATTATATTCACATTTGATTGGAACAGAGGTGATTTTCCGGTGATATGTAGCCCTCGACTATTGTAATGACTCCTACAATTTGCCAGCATCAAAATCCATAAAGCGGTTTGCCTGTTATATTCACATTCGGTTATAATCGTGTTACGCCCTTTAGTCGTCGTTCGTAGCAAGACTCAGGCGAAAGGTTGGTTACTTAAAGATCTGGCACTAGTTTCTGGTTTTCGGGGTTCGGGTTAAAATACGGTTTACGGAACAGTTTGCTTGGGCGCCAGATTTGTAGGGTTTATTTTCTTAAGCTTCAAGGAGTTTATACTTAGGATGATGCCAAGGTATCTGTGAAAATAAAACACATGAATTATTTATATTCGGAGAAGCATAAGCATATTGTACAGAATACGGCAACGAAATATATAAAATGATAGAAAGTGAGTTTCTAGCTACGGTAAAACGCACCTATCTATGTATGAACTATCTATCTATCTATGTACCTATATATGTACTATCTATGTACTATGTAAAACGGTGGTGAGTATAGGCTAATAGCAAAGCAAATCAATCCTAATAATATAGAGAGCAAAGGCTAGTTAACAATGCCGATGAGTGCAATTAAAGCGGATATATACAGGGAAGGAAATTTAATAAGAGGAAGGTGTAGTCAAAGCAAAATTAATAGAATTAGGGTAAATAGAGCAGGAGAGCGGGAAAAACAACAAAATCTAAGGCTATATACAATGGATTCTAGAAATCGGTGGTCGTATATAAATTTAAAAAGTGCAGTCGACAAATTCGTGAAATTCGCGAAAGCGTCGATAACACTTGTAATCAGTCAGTAGGGGTATTAGTATTAGGTACAGGGCGGTCGGAAAATGCGCAATCGTAAGCCGAGATGGTCGGAAAATTCGCAGTTTAATCGGCAGCTCGCGAATTCGGCCGGTAACGATTCCGTAGAGGGGAAAAATCGAAAAACAGGCGAAATTTTATTCAAGACGGCTTAATAACAAAACAGAACCATAACTGACGGTACCTTCGGTCGATGGACACTTACGGCCTGGCGGTTTTTCAGGCTTATCAATCATAGTTCGATTTGCTGAGCACTTATACCGTCAGTCTCACGAGATGTGTATTTGGGTTTTAAGTAGATCTAATGTATTTCAAAATCGAGAAAGCCGTTAAGAACTTATGGTAAAAGAAACATACATTCATACAGCACCTACGAAAATATATTGCTTTTAGCAGTTATATAAAAACCGAATTCCATTTGATAAAAAAAAAGTAATTGAGACATCCGCATATCTTCGGTATAAGAAAGGTTCTTCATAAGTAAAAATACATACCTCTCAAAATATAATGGAAGATTACAATTTAACTTTTTTTACCTTGCATTCTTTAGCTGCAATAAAATATATGTAATTTGAAATTTATGGGCAATTTGAAAAAGGACACATACTAATATCACCAGGAGAATACAAAGAGACATCATTTTATTTAGTATATACACATATTTCCATATTATTCCCTTTCTATTTGCTTCCATTTAGATATCATTGATATCATACATGGTTTTTCCTTATCATTTCTAACCCAAAAATCAAATGTTATGAAATCCCATTTTGTCCTTAAAATTATGGCATTGTCATTTCCGCTAAAAATCAGCTATTATTATTCTTTCAGCATTCGTTATATAAAATGATATTTCTCCATTTCCTTCTATTGATCTCTATACAAGTGGATTAGATTTAACATGTCTTTATTCGTATTTCCAATAAATTTAATTTTAATAGATTTTACTTGTCGATGGGAAGAACGATAAATATTTCTGCTACAGTTTTCTCCTTTAGGATTTAGAAAAAACTTATTGGTATCCTTAGGAGTTTCATCTTGCCAATTCATTAGCCTGTCATAAGATAAATCGAAGAATTTCTCTTCTTTTGAGTTTTTACATATGAATTTTTGGACAAGTCGTGCCTAAGATTTAAAATGCGTCTAATTTTGGGACAGAAATTCCTGCTCCTACCTACTTCTTAGACTTGTTACTGTATTACTGCCTCTGCAGTAACAAATGTATAAATAAAAATATTGTTATTCAATATGTAAAATCAACATCTGAAAACCAAAAAATTCTCAAACAGAGACTGATTCGCGTGAACACCTTCTTAGGTACCTCCCTTCTTCCATTGTCGAGCAAGACGTTCGAGTGAAATTGCTCAACGAGCACCCCGGCAGTGAAGAGTCTTCATCGAGCATCACACCGACGATGGCTACGGCCTCTCAGAACAGTTCGGAGTCGGAAGAAGAGAGCGAAGAAACTACTACCGACGTTATCACGACAAAGGTGAAAACTTCCACTGAAAGCCTCATCGATAAACTGGACCAAGTGCAATCTGACTTATCGAGCAGATTATCAACAGGTAGGAATAATATCTGAAATCATCAGGACAGCATAAGATATGTTTTAAACGATGGGGGAAAAACCGCAGACGATTAATATATCTAGACCCGTCTATATACGAAATAATATATTTTGCGAAGATAATAGCATATTCTACACGTTTTTTACATTGTTGCATGTGTTCAGTTGACGAATTCTCTCTCACCCTAACCCAAGGTTGGGAAAGTTACTTCCCAACCTCTCAAGTATGAGAAAGCTCACGCCTTTAGGGCTTGATCCATGTCCTAAAAGAACTTTATGTAGTTAATCTTGTTCGATGTGTGTTAATATTTAAGTTTTATTTATTTTAACTGTGTATGTCAACGTATTTGTTTTGTATGTGTGACGCCG
Organism: Cryptocephalus moraei; assembly: GCA_946251905.1. Lineage (NCBI taxonomy): Eukaryota > Metazoa > Arthropoda > Insecta > Coleoptera > Chrysomelidae > Cryptocephalus > Cryptocephalus moraei. Next base: position 28,842,945 of record OX276454.1, read on the forward strand.
CACACTTCGAACAACAGGACCCCTAAAACAAAACAACTTGTTTGCGAGCCTGAAGATGGCTGCTATGAAGCCGAAACCGGTCGCTCATCTTTAATAAAGCAGTTGGTTAAGACTTGGTGTTTTCCTCTGATTATCTTATTTGAGGTTAGGTTGAATCATTTTCTCAAAAAAGATTAAATTCAGTTGTGATGAACGTTTCATTAAAAAAAGGCTAATGATTAGAAAGCGTAATAGCTCAGGTCACAGGCTCAGGTTAATAAAGGCAGTTTTATTATAAAGAACGTCAATTTTTCAGTTCAGATATAAAATACACAATAATATGCAAAATGAGTGAGAAATTCTTACTTTTTAATTTTATTACTCAACAACACTACAAGTATTTTTACAGAAATGTTATCATTTGAATTAATAAAATGCATTAATTTTAAAGAAATGATAACAATGATATTGATTTCAAATACTTTCGGGATTGAATATCTCAAGTATGACTATGCTCACTTCTGATATTTAAAATTTTTAAATATTTTACGGATGATGGTACCGTTGACATTCATTTTAAATTAAAATCAATTTTAAAAAAGTATTTTCTCCCTTTTGCTTCCTTTTGACCCTTTTTATTAGTGCGCCCTATGGATAACTGGTTTCTGCTTATCACAATTCGTCAACAGCGACCATATTTGCATCTCTCTTTGCACAACGCCCATCTCCTATGTTGGCACATAAACCAATAATACTTTCTTTTGAGAACGCCTGGTCTAGTTGTATTAATCGTCTGTGGAATAAACTAAGTTAAATGCAATTTTGACGGCAAACTTTTAATCAAATTTGAAAAACGTAGCTTCAAAAGAAGTGAAGTTGCGTGTTAAAAATCGATGGTAGGTACGCTTGATTCGCATGACCTTCTCATCTAATAGTCTGATATCTGATTTTCAAATGCCAAAATGCTTTGGAAAGTTTAAACATTAGCAATGTGTAAAAAGCAAGTATTACATTTGCGGTCTCATATGAGTTAGAGAACTGCATTTTTTTTTAAATTTTTGATTATACATTAGTCACACTGTTAATATTTTACAAAAAATATTTCTAGTAAAATTTCTAGCCTATTTCAAAAAAATCTGCCTCACTTAATCTGAAAAATGACTGGGCTGCAGTGAATAATGCCAATTTATCTCTTAGGCGGTCTTGGTAACAGCATCGCAGTCATTAAAGAACCCAACCCCGACAAAGCAGACATGTCCACGATGGACGACTTCAAACTGACGACCTCCTCAACAACTAAGGCCCCATATCCACAAGTGAACATCAGGAAATTCTCCCCTAGCCTACGGAAATCGACCACCAAACGGCCCAGAGGCAAACCGACCAGAAAGTTTGATCCGAATCGACCGCAAGCGACCCAACCTGACATTACGGATCTTTTGTCTCCCGGTTATAGGTTTAACGCTAGCGATGATAAAAGTTCGAAGTTGCTGGAGGAAATCTTGAGCAGAGTGAAACCGAAAAAGGTCGAAGATGACAAGGCGAGGAACGAAAAGTTGGGAGAGAAAGGTGACAGAGGTGATGTGGAGGAGACGACAGAAGAAATACCAGGTAAAATACTTCAATAATTAGTTTCCTTTTCTTGTAACTTAAGTTATTTTACAGAAACCACAACAAAAGAGTCAATAGTATCAAGTACAACCGTCGGCTCGATTCTATTTAAGACCGCAAATCAAGTGGATATCAGCAAATTCCTCCCACCTGGTTATAAACTACCCGAGGAGACCGAGAAACCTACCGATATCTCCAAGTTCTTACTTCCCGTTTATACACTATCGAAGAGCGAGGAGAAATCGACCGAAAGCAGTATATATAAGAATACGAAAGCTGACGACATCTCGAAATTCCTCCCCCCAGGTTTCAAAGTGCCAAAATACGAGAAAACAACGGAGAGCAGTATATTCAGAAATACCAAAGGGGACGATGTTTCCAAATTTCTTCCACCTGGCTATAAACTATCAAAATCGGAGGACCAAAAAACTACCGAAGCTAGTATATTTAAAAATACCAAAGCCGACGATCTTTCAAAGTTCCTTCCTCCGGGTTATACTCTCTCGAAATCTGCGGAGAAGACGACGGAAGCGAGCATTTTCAAAAATACCAAAGCAGACGACGTGTCCAAATTTCTACCGCCCGGTTTTAAAATACCGAAATACAAAGAGTCTTCGACGACGGAGAGAAGCATATTTAAAAACACGAAGGCCGATGAAGTTTCCAAATTTCTACCCCCGGGTTATAAATTAGCGAAAACTACTACGGAGAAAAGTGCTGATAAAGACGAGATTAAAGGTAAGAAACGATCTTTTCTTTAAAACTTTTGCGCGTCTTTAAGACATGAGCTGAATCATTGATAGATCTCCACATCGCCGAACAAGGAAAGTAAAATACAATAAACTGATAGTTTTAATACAGTTTCAATTCGCTGGATGAAATAAAGCGAATCCAAAACGATTTCTTAAAAAGTAAGATGGGAAAACACTTTAGCAAAAGCGATTAAATATGTTAATTGCTAATTATTTTGATAAAAATTTTGGAACAATTATTTTTCTTATTTTTCAAAATAATTAAAGTTTTTTGATTTAACTGTTCAAACTTCTAGATGAGTTGATCTACTTTCTAAATTTCTGTTACAAAATATGCCTAACAAATTTGGGAACCAACAGGAAATTTTGATATTATTTATTAAAAAAAAATATTCTTCATCACATAGAAATCAATAATCAAAAATCAAATTTGTTAAACATTTTTATTGATATAAGTGGAAAAATAGAAGAAATGATTTATGGTGAAAAGTGAAGTAGTTTGAAATTTAATTAAAGGACAAATGTGACTTGAATATGTTTATAGGAATTGAAAGTTACATTCAAGTTTAGGTTCAAGATCTTCTAACAATTAATTAAAAAACTGAAAGTAAAAAAAAGGCTAACAATTTTAGCATTTGTTGGTTTATTTATTAAATAACATAGATTAAATTAAAAGTAAATGCACTTATTAATTGTAATTAAACGTAACAATAAGTATCGCAATGTTATCATGTAAATAAATCAAGAACGTATGAACACCTCTCGAAAAAATGAATAGGTAAACATCAGTAAGCGTTAAAACATTAGTTTGTAATTGTACAATGTGACAATTCTAGATAAAACTAAAATTGTTATAATTGTTGTAGAAAATTGTATCTAAATATACATTGAAAATTGTATTAAAATTACTTACAAATGCATTTTACTCTTCAGCATAAATCTATATTTTAAATTTTTCCCAGCATACTTATTATGAATATTTAACAAATTTTACTCTTGATTTGTATGTGATTCGAACTTTTAAGGAAGAATTGTTTTTGAATAATTCTTAATAATAAATTTCCCATTTGTTGCCAACTTTTTAAGACTTAATGTTTGTATGCTTTTATTTCCGAATACATAGATGAAACTAGTATTACAGATTTTCTTGTGTATAATATCCCACTTTGAAGTTTGAAATACGATTCCCCTTTTACGCTATTTAACCACCAACTCTTTTGAAGTTTGTGGTGCGGTACAGGAATCTACACATATAAATATGAACACAAATCTTTTGCGGCGAATTTGTCCCCAGAAAGATTCCATATTTTTGAATTTTTTAATGTAGTGTTAAAATCTTTAATTTTTATTCAACATTAATATATTACAATGTAAGCTCTGGTGGTTTCGTTCTTGAATTCATTTTTTGCGATCCATTTTCCTAGTTAAATAATGGGCCGGCAGGCATGTGTACCTCCAGATGTTTTTTTTTTTTCAATTTTTTATAAATCCGTGTCTTCCCAAATGGACATAATCTGAACTGTTTTCTGTATTATGGAAGCATGACACATTATTTAATACATAACCCTGTCTACTTTAACCAAAAATATTATAATTTTTAATATTTCTATTATTTACACTATTAATATCAAGGACTAATATTACAAGACATTTCAAGAAATAATTACTTTATTTTCCACATATCCTTATCATATACTTGATCTATTGTTGGAGGTTTACTCAGCTTGCCATATTTCAAAAATGATCACGCACAAAATGTAGTACCTAGTGTAAGGTTCCTTCGGGGTGGATTGGTGGCCGACTTCACTTCATAACCGTTTATTCCTACTGTTCATTTACAATCTTCGCTCTCGACGCTGTCAAGCGAACCACACCTACTGACACATCGTGCCTGCGTTCTTCTTTCTCAGGGTGGTTGCTAGGACAACCGCGCTAACAATGGAATACTAGATATATATACGCTTACAGTTCGGCCAATCCTGACAATAGGCCGCCCCGGCCTAACGGCTCTACATCATTTACAACAAAACTAAAAAGTATACAATACAAAATGTTTTCTGCATTGACCTCCTCTTCTGATGCGTCGTCGCTTTCGCCTCCTTCCCTAGTCGTCCTCATCCATTCTCTCGTCGAGTCAGCTTGGTCCAGCCGCGCAATTATTTCCGCCTTCGTTACGGACACACTCACCCCTGCTATTCTTGCGAACCCCTTCAGTACCGCTAACTTAAAGGTGTTTGGATCGTTCTTCTCTGCCTCCATTTCACCGCTCGGTTCGTTGTCACCACCCACGAAGCCCGTCACTTGTCTTTCCACAGCCGTCCGTTCAAGCCACTTATTTGCACACATCAGTCCGTTCAAGCCACTTATTTGCACACAGCCTTCCGTTCAAGTCACTTATTTGCACACAGCCGTGACTCTCGAAATTTCCCGTGACTTTCGACACTTAACTTGATACCTCTCACTTTCGGCGTTTTAACTTCGGTTAAGAATCTTCACTTCTTATTAACCCGGATAAGAATCCCACTTCTGAAATCTGTAATGTTCCTTCGGGGTGGATTGATGGCCGACTTCACTTCACAACCGTTTATTCCTACTGTTCATTTACAATCTTCGCTCTCGACGCTGTCAAGCGAACCACACCTACTGACACATCGTGCCTGCGTTCTTCTTTCTCAGGGTGGTTGCTAGGACAACCGCGCTAACAATGGAATACTAGATATATACGCTTACACTAGCAGCTTTAAACTCGCAATTTAGCTAACGTTTAATGCTGCTATATCACCTATGATGTAATTTAGATACTTCTAAATTCTACTGCTTCCTATTCGAGACCGTTTATTAATGATCAATTTTAATTTCATTTTCACTTTCTCGCCCACTACTGTGTAATTTAATCAAAATAGAAAAAACAAGCTATCCAATAATCCTTAATAAAGAAGACAGTTGTGAATATACAATGGTCTACTTCGTTATAAAGATCGACTGTATATCCTAATACATGCACAAATTCGTGAATTACCGTGAAAACCGAGAAAATTTTCGGTTATCGCTGATGCGGAAGACGCAATACACATAACGTTTAATTAGTTTTTGTTTTATTAAGGTACATTATAATTGCTAGGTCGCTAGGTACGGATTTGTAGGTTCAAGAGTAGCACAACGTGTCACAACAAGTTTGCCTCATGATCAATGATTGGGTATCATCTTTTGGGTAATCTTGGTAATTTGTGTCATCAATTCCTTCAAATCATTATCTTTATTCTCCCTAAAATTCATATATTTGAGGCTTTCCCGTCATTCAATGATGTAGTATTATAAAATTATTATAAACAAAATCAATGTTGAATAGTAGAGAGAGCGTCAAAAATGAGATGAAAATTTTTTAAAAAAGAAAAAACCCCACATCTAAAGTGTTATTTGTAAAATTGTTTTTTTTTTATTCTAACACAATACACCAATATTCCAATTGGGGGGATGGGGGGTGCTGTGTAGCAAAAATGGTGAATGCACAACAATTTTGGCGTTGACGCCATTTTCTTTCTCCTTACTTTTCTTTTTACAAAAATTAGAAGAAAAATAAAACCTCGTTCGGCTACTAGGAACGTTGAAAACATCAACAAAGAAAGACCACAATAACATAGCAAAAATTTTAATATAGACCTAATAGCGAATAACTACAATAAAAGTTAAACAAAAATGAAGAAGGGTATATTAGGATTGGGACTGAAGACGCAACTCATTAACAACACAAAATATTTTGATAGATTTGCATGCTTTAAGGTAATGAAGAAGTGTTCTAAAAGTAATACTTCTAAGCCTATCGAACTATAATCCATTTTTTCTTTGAGAAAATGTGTCCAATGCATCAACAAATTTTTTAAATAAATCGTTTTTTTGAAATATCTTAAAATATTACAAATAAACATTTTCTAAGTATGTTTTAAAAATATTTTGTTGAGCTGTTTTGGCTGTATTTCTGAAAAATATTTCAAATCACAGCAAAAGAATGTTGTAGGTACTAAAAGTATTGAAATATATTTAAATCTTTTTACAACATATGAAACACATCTATAACAGTTATACAAAATACTGTGAGTTAATATTCCAAATTATGTATTTAAAAACTCTATAAAATTGAACTCTTAAGGAAGGTTTTCCCGAAAGAGGTTTAAAATTTTTTTAAATATTACACTAAAAAAATTAAACATTTTTGAAATACCGCTTCAATTATCTGTCGATATTTCAGAACTTGTACGTGAGGGTTGATGTCCAATTGGATGTAGAATTGAGAAACGTGATCAGAAGAAACATTTCACGAGTATATATACATATTCAAACGGTTATACTGCTATAAACTTTTTATTTAGGGGGGGGGGGATGTTTTAGGGACACCGGATACAGTCGTAATCAAAGACATTTCAGAAACAAAACAAACTAAATTGATAAAACTCTGGGATGGATCGCTTATCACATCTGATAGTGTGGGGCTGCTCAACCCGCAGCGGGTACCCGAACTAAACCCTCCATTTTTCCATTGATCCGAGTCGGGTAAACTCTTCATTAGGAGAAAAGTGTCTCTTGAAAATTCAAATGATTTCAATTACTTCATCGTAGTGTACTAGATTTTTTTGCGAATTTCCTGCATTCTTGATATTTTTTCAAAAAATTCTTTGTCGGGCATGATTTCCTGTATAAATATATGAATTCGAATGTCATTTCTTCTATTCTCTACTTCGTTATTTTCTACACTGTTATAACCTGACATGTAAAAATGTTTTCAAGAAATTTTATAGGTGTAGGTGACAAAATACTTTCCTTCCAACTTTCTTAACGAAGTTTATGAAACATTTACCTAGGACCTTTGGTTCCTTTAACAATATTTACAATAGTTATTTAAGACACAAGTAATGTAAAGACGTTTTACCATTCGTGGGTAGTGTGTACGAGCCGAGGCGAAGCCGAGGCTTGTCACTTGCCGAGGATGTTAACAGTCGATACATCCCTTGTGGCTTATTAGATTTTTCTCTAGGCCTCTTTAAGACTTGTAGCCGAGTTTAGCGCATCCAAATATCCACAGGTTTAATTGCATTACATTATTAAAGTACTTACGTAGGTGATCAGAGAAATTCTGGTTAACGATATTCATCGCGCCAAATTCGAGTTCGTAACTTTTCGCTCCCCAGTTATCGAACACACAACCTGCGAATGGATAAATCGCCCTAAACCCATCGAAGATCGCTAATGAAACGTTACTGTAACCGGAATGCGTAAAACTTTCTCAGGGATCGACGTCTCGGCTTTCCTCCCGCCGGGCTACAAGGCGAATTCCACGGGAGCCGATTCACCCCTCGCTAATTACGTGCCAAACTCGACGGAAACTTCGGCGACGACCACAACAACGGCTAAATCCAACGGGGGATTCAAAGTCGTCTTCCCGTCCAGGCCGGGAGGCGGCGTCAGGAAGTCTGCCACCAGGACGACGCCGAGATCGAGTTTCGAGGAAGCTCCGAGGAACACGCCTCCTACTATACACAAAGGATGGCCTAGCAGGTCAGTTTCGTACTAAACTTTCGCATTCTATGCTTGTGAATTGTCAATAGGGGTGTGCCATAACTTTTTTGATTCAATTTGGAAATTGAAAGTTTGGCGGGCAACTAATACATTTGATCCGCCATATTGGTCAAGTAAGGCCGAAATCGCTTTTTCGTTTCTTTCTCCTAAAAAAGTAACAAAATTGTTTTTTAATAATTATATGTCACAGTGACAAATTCGTACTACTTACATAATTGTTACAATTATTACGTTAGGATTATATAATTGCTTTTACGATGTATTTGTGAGAATTTATATCTTGATAGTAGGTAAGTATTTTATCCACATAATCCAGTAGAACTTGATGGTGTTACTCGTAGTATATTACTGCAGTAACTACATACAAAAACAATATCAGATGAATCGGGACAGAACAATATGCATTTCGCAACGATAATGGTTTTTCAAAAATTTATGCATTCTTATGGCTAAAAATGGAATCATGGATTTAGATTTGGTCAATTTTCAGCATCTTTGTGTATTATTCATGAAAATGTAACGCATCGAAAATTTTGAATATTTGAGTATTTTCTAATTTACTCAAAAACTAAGAATTAATATCAGCTTAATAAGCATATACCCTTGTACATCTTTATACTCTCGATAGTCGCAGCAGTCCTGCCTAATGCCTATAGTTTCGAAAATACGAGGAGAAAACCTGTGTTCGTAATATTTAAATTCTAGGTAATTAAGGGAAGTAGCAGGAATTTGTGCTTATTTAATTTCTGTTCATTATTGTATTTTTTTCAGAGTCGAATATCCAGCGAATAATTTAGGTGAGATATCACTAGAAATTTGTTACGTAGGTTATATTGCACCAACTCTATTTGGTAGAAAATTACTCATTTTTAGCGGAAATTCGACCAAAGCGCTGCTATTTTCAACGTCAAATTAACGTAATGAATTAATGAATCTAGTGAACCTATTAAGAGGAGTGTCACGTCGAAATGACATCCTAGTAATATTTGGTAAATATTCACCTTCCGAGTTTACGCCTGTCACACAAATATACTAATTGATAATAAAAGTTTAGTTTATGTTAAATCTATATTGTTTTCAAAATATCTAAGTGGGATTGAAGTTAAATTACTAACAAGTCAAATAAGGTGAAAGAGATATTACTTTCTCATATGAGGTACTCATATGAGAGTATTATAATCGGATCGATTTTTCTAAATTGAGTTATTAGCATTTCTGAACGTTTTGAGGTCCCCTGAGCCCAAAAAACATGTTTTTGGAAAACCGTCTGTATGTATGTGTGTATATGTGTATATGTGTATGTGTGTATGTATATATGTCTGTGGTAGGATTTTCTCAAAAACCAAAAACCACAAACGGTCAAAACTTTGTATTTAGACTTTGTACCGTACCATGACGTGAAAATAAGCTTTTCATTAAAATCGGCCCGAATAAAAGGGTAGTTTACTCTTGTCATTTTTCGGTTTTTTTAATTTTTCTCGAAATTCGCTACAATATTTTTTTTTAAACTCTGAATATTTATTGTACGATTAAATAGGTATAAAAAAGTTTTCTAACGATTTTGGCTAAATCTTCTGTGAAGGGCACTTTATACCTGTCAATTTTCGGTTTTTTCAATTTTTTTCGAAATCCACTCAACGAATTTTTTTTAAACTTTGAATATTTGTTCTACTATTGAATATGCATAAAAAAATTTCTAACGTTTTTGGATAAATCCTCTGTGAAGGATACTTTATACTTGTCAATTTTTGGTTTTTTGTATTATTCTCGGAATTCGTTCCAAGACTTAAACTTTAAACTTTGAAAATTTATTGTGCAATTAAATATGTATAAAAAGGTTTGTAACGTTTTCGGCTAAATCTTCTGTGAAGAGCACTTTATACTTGTGGTTTTTCGGTTTTTTGAATTTGTCTCAAAATTTGCTACAAGAATTTATTTTAAATTTAGAATACATATTCTACCATTGGATTAGTTTAACATAAACTTTTTTATCGTTTTTTTCAAAATCTTCTGTAAAAGGCACTTTGTATCATTCTTAATTTTTTTTTAATTTTTCCCGAAATTTGCTTCAAGAATTTTTATAAAATCTTGAGTACCTATTCTAGATTAGATATATTGTATTTAACAGTTTTGTCATGTTTTTGGCTAAATCTACTGTGAGATAGGTACTTGTCGTTTTTCGGTTTGTTGCTTAAATTAACCCCTATATATGAGAAAGTACTCTGATGAACACATCACGATTTTGTTACTGAATATTACTGAATATTATAGGTAACAAAAGTGAAGAATTTTAACGAGTTGGTCACAATGCACCTATCGTACCATATTAAACCAATTAGTTAAAAAAATATTTTTTGTGAAAACTGATTAATACGTCATATAGTGAAAACGTGACCTAATAGGCGAAACATGCAGTACATATTTCACCACTTTACTACCAGAAAATATATGTTAGTACCTATTACGGGCCCTTTTCTACCTATTTGATAATTGTGCTCTTGTGCGACCTGTTAGCTGGTCTCATACTACTTAACATAATATTGCTACTTATTAGGAAACTTTTTCACCAAATTTTCATCTCACTTATTTGTTTCCTTGAACGACGTCATATAATTCACGGAAAAACAACATAATTTCTACATAAATAGGTAAAACTAGCTGTGAGTGTGGTGAACAACACCTAAATTATTACCTTGGTAAGTCCTATCCCAATCCATCTCAAGATTTAGGATCAAGAAGCGAAAACCTGGGAAAACGATTTTTTGAATCATAAATAGGGATTTTCGTTTTTTTTTAAGACAGGCAGCTTTTTAATGAAAATGGAACCCGAAATCATCAGGGCTTTAACGATGAAGCGATTTGAATATTTCACGATTTTTTAATTATGTTTTAACAATAAATAAGTGTTTTTTAAATTTTCCAATACAAAATGCCAAAAAAAAAATGTTTCGGCCTCACGAACCCAATACAGAATATCGAGTGGTTCGATTGGTCTTAAAAAGTTTTTTAATTTTTCACTATAATTGAAAGCCGTACCAAATTTTTTTAAATATTTTCGAACAAGAGTGTTTCACTTACTAATATACCTAACGAAATACCTACCCTTTGGTATGCTAATAGAGAATTAAGAATAAGAAACAAAAAAATTGCATTGACTTACCATTGGAATATTTATGTTTTATTCTAATCAAAAAGGAAGGTTGCCACTGGCGCCTTTAATGTGGCCAAAATGCTCCAACATGAATTTTTAAATTTTAGTCGTAAGCAAAGAGGAATGGTTGAATGATTTCAAAAAGAAAAACGTTATTAACTTAATAGGCATATTATAGAAAATAGTCTTAAGGCATTTAATTTTCGAGGAGTGAGAAACAAAGAAGTAATTTTTCTTTAAAGTGTTATATCTCGGAAACTAATAATAAACCAACTGACAAATGACAATTGGGCGTAGAATGAAGAAGAGTCGAAGAATCACTATGACCTTCCCTGTGAGTTTGCATCAGATTACTTTGCAATATGTAGTTATCAATGTGACTTATTACATTTATTACTATTACATGTTACATATATAAAGCAGTTTGGACTACGGCTGTCACCTTGTCTTAAATTTCTGCTTTCCATGCCTTGGTCGACCTCCTTTCTCTATGATCTTAGAGGTCTTCCCCTATATCATCTCTGTGGTGGAGTCCAATCCCATATCTTCTTTGGTCATCTTTCGTCTAGCATACGTCTTAGATGTATATACCATTTTAAGCCTTTTGCATCGATTGTATCTAGTATATCCAGATCAATACCCATTTTCGCTCTTATTTCGAGGTTTCGTATCCTATCTTGTCTTGTTAGTCTACAGCACCTTCTCCAATAAATCTCCACTCCTAGGCTCTTTACTTATTTGGAATGTTGTAGTTATACTATTTCCAATTTTAACGGAGAAATTACATATTATGTAGCGATAAAATAACATGATTGTGCGTGTGCAAACCACTTCTATTTCACATCTTCTTAATTTTACATCCCTGAAGGTGACCATTTGCTATCAAATTAACAAATATCAAAAGTTCTCTGTATTGCTTCGTCACACTTCCGTATTTGGAACGATCGGGTTTATTTCCTCTTTCGTGTAAGTGCGTATGTATATAATTTACTTTATCCTTCCGTATAGTATTGGTCACTAGACATTTAATAAACAATGTCCAACTGTCTACTAGATTGCATGCCAATATACCAAATAATCGCGCCTTGTACAGTTTACCTGTTCCTGATAATATGAATATGTGTTAGGCTTTCTGCCAAGGAAAGTAAACAAACTAAACATATTCGATTCTAATGAGCCTCTTTGCTTCCCCAGAGCCACGACGGAATTCACCGGGTGGCCCACCCCCTCGACGACCCCGATCAGCATCGAGAAGTTGCTGGAGGCCGCGCGCGCCGCCTCTTCGAGCACCACCGGCGCCCCAGAAGAAACGACGACGACCACCACCACTACGTCGACGACGACGACGACGACTACCCCGAAACCGACCACCCCCGGGGTGTGTATCGACGAGTGCGACCTCTACGGCACGATCAGACTTGTCGGAGGGGTGAAATGGGTACCGGAGCTCTTGGACAGGAACACCAAGGAGTGGCAGCTGCTGGCCAACGAGGTGGAAAGTCAGGTAAGACTCATTTCGTAAGTCGCTTGTTACTTTCAAGTTCAAGTACTATAAGACCCTTGTCAAATTCTCTTTAATAGTTCGTATCTACTTGTTCCCATTTGGTAGTCGGTAGGTACACTCCAAATTCACTCGTACTGCTGTATTTTCCTTGGTCGTCCTTGTGACGTACTTTCCTCGGGATTGCAGTGTCGTCGGCGGCACGATGACTCTGTTGTACAGGTTACGTCACTTGTAGAATTGGCGCTTAGACGGCGTTCGGGAATTAGGGTAATCGGTGTTAAAGTCGGTTTTCTCGGGCGCCAGATTTTTAAGGGTTTACTCCCTATAGCCACGGGTGAGTTTATACTCAGGAGAATGCCAGGGGGTCCGTGGAAATAAAACACACAATTCGGGAGAAATACGGATGATCTATATTACAAATGATTCATATTTACAAGTGAGCAGTCAGTGGTAATTATGTACAAATGAAAGATTTACGGTATTTGAAAGAATTCGGCAATTATGTACAAAATAGCGGTTTTGCGATATTATGGAGATGCGGAATCATGCTTTACATTATTTACAGTGATAACGGCCGGTTCGGCAACGTAGTGCAATAATTTTTCGGTTCCACAATTATTGACAACAATGTACGTTCGGATTTTCCGGAATATCGGCGGGAACCGGCAACGTTGCGCTACGCTTTGGAACGGACCGTTCGGACGCAGGTGTTTGGGCAAAAACGATTCAATTATTATCTACATTTACGGAAAATATTCGGTTTGAATAAATGAGCGGAAATATGAACGGAGAAGCTACATTTAGGAGAGAACGTATCTATTTCAATCTATGTATATTACGGGAGATCGCAAGCTAGCTAATCTTAGGCGTGCAAATTCGGTTTAAAGCGGTTAGAAAGAGGCGGAAGAAGAAATGAATAAAGCGAGAGCGGAGCAAAAGTGAAGGGCGGTTTCAGATGCCCTATAGGGCGTACTCAAGCAATGCAAGCGGGAATCTAACGTGCGGGCTGATGGGCTGATTATGAAATGCACAACTTACGTAATGACTTTATACCAACCAGCCCCGAGTGGAACACCCTAGGGAAGATTGGTACGGAATCGGTCTAGGTAATAAGAACGCCCCGAGTGGATCACCCTAGAGCGTCTTATTACGGCCTAACACGGACACGGCTTTGCTTTTGTCTAGACAACCCCGAGTGGATCACCCTAGGGAAATCTATACAAAATGGTCTAGGTAGTAAGAAACACTCCGAGTGGATCACCCTAGAGTGTTTTACTACGACCGGCGAGGAAGGAGATGCTACGGAATGAAATGTACGGCCTAACCCAAGAATTAAGAAATAATAAATGATCGGATATCGGAGTACTTACAATTCGGTCGGTACGGTCGGATTACTCCCACTCTCACTCACTGGAATAGTTCGGAACTCGGAACACTCACTGATTTGTCAACTAATCGACTGATCGCTTCATGCCTTATGCCCCAAAACGGCCTATATTTAAATCATCCTCACAGGCAAAGCTTGGTGACTTGTAAGAGGTGGAGGTGGAATCGTATTAGTCAAGCGCCCACAAGCGGAAATGGGAGTAACTATCGCGCGGTTCGGAGGATTTCCCCACTCGTTGAGAGGATTTTTACAGTTTCCTATGTTTAAACAAAATTGCTACGCGGAGTGTTTCCGGTAGGGGGCACTTCGTTACATCCTTATTTGATCATTTTAATCTCTAATTCGAGTCATGCTCGACTTGCAATTTACTTGCAAGTTACTTTATGTCTATTCGCACAAAAATGATTGCCACAAAAAGTGATTTCTCAGACTGTGGTTCTAATTATACTGAAAAATGTGGCCTAATCTTGTGCTGATTAGTAGGTAATATTGCCAAAGCGCATTTGGAACAAAATAAATTCGACTTTTCAATCTTGAGTCAGGCGCCAGATTTATATTGAAAGTTTCGAGTCGTGAAGGAAACCTATGAATTAAATTAATTTTACTTGTTGCTTTGATTCTATATTATTTATAATCTAATATCAATAGAAGTCAAAGATCTCCGTTATGACATCTTCAACGTGATATTCAGAAAAACATATACCTAGAATTAATTATTACATGCTGGACAATTTCAGATAGCACAGTTCATATATTGTTAAAAATAATTAACCTTACTTTTTAGGGTTTACTAATTGCATTTGTTCGTATTTTTATTAAATGTCAGTTTAGCACGCAGAAAATTAAATAATTGTATTAAAGCAATAAAAGAAATAAAATTACAAAATATGTTACCGATATTCTACCAATTTGATCAACATTACGTTACCTTAACGAACACAGAACTTTAGAAGAAGATAATCAAACCTACAGTAAAACAGAAGAATTGCCAATTAAAAAAAGAGAAAGGAGGGGTGCATACTGACACAAATACTGTTCAATCTATACTTACGAGGAAAGAGCGTTTCGGGACACACTCGCAGGAAGCAAACTTGGTTAACGGTATACCTATCAACAATATCAGATACTCTGATTATGCTGTGATCTTAGCAGACACTGCTGATGATTTACAGGCACTATTGAATTCTGTTAATGATGCAATCACCATTTATAATGATTTAGACCCGGTGCTGTGGGTCTAGAAATAAATGCCGCCAAGACCAAGTTTATGATAGCTTCCAGAAGCGTCCTGCCAAATATCAGAATAACCATCAATGCATCAATGGCAACCACATAGAACAAGTACGGAAATTCAAATACCTAAGTGTACTACTTGAATGATAAGTGGGAGTCAGAGGCGGAAATTAAATGCCATATTTAACAAGAGATAGCTCGTCTTCCTAAGACTACCTACGTAAGTTTCCAGACTAGGCCGCCGACTAGATATTAAACTAAGATTCAAGATAGTCAAATGCTATGTGTGGCCTGTACTTCTGTACGGCAGGGAAGCGTGGACTCTTTAAGCCTTTAAGGATTCGGCGATCAACAAGTTCTAAGCATTCGAAATGTAGAACCTTCGTCGAATGCTTAAATCATCATGGATTGAGAGAGTCAGACACGAAGAAGTCATTAAAAAATCAAAGCTAAAACATAGTAAACTGGTCGATATCATAAGAGAGAGGAAGACACATGACAGATATAAGTTACAACGGCTAATATTAGAAGGTAAACTTCTAGTATAAAAGACAAAAAGAGGTATATGTCGCAAAAGGGTATTTTGGTTGCGCAACATCCGACATTGGACAGGAATTCACAACTTTATATAAATAGATAGGAGAACGCCTTAGCAGTAATGGCTACATGGTACTTTAAGAAGAAGAATTTGTATTCGTAATAAATTATATAACATATTTTAATAATTACAGGTGATTTTACAGTGATAAATATTTTCTATATGGTATTAAAACTTGAAATTGAAAATAGAGGGATGTCATTCTGAGTAATGTGCTTTTTAATTTTTATTGATCAGTAATGTTCCATCGTATTACCATTTCCGCGACAGTTCTTCCATTGACTATATTTTGGTAGAAAATCATTTAATGTATTTTTCTAGCTTTGTTTTCAAGTTTTTTAACTTTAAGCTAAGAAAAAAACAATTAGTGCCTTCATATATAACCCCATTGTGCCTCAAATTTACTTATCTATATTTGACATTTTCAAAGATATACCTAGTTATTCATAATTTAAATTTTCCTTAGCTGGACTACGTCTACAGCACCTCTACTCTTCTCAAGAACTGGTACAAGAAGATTAGAATCGATGGTTTCAGGTAAGTAACTTTTGGGTCGGAGTAAATAACAACAGTAATACACTATTTTAAAAATTGCTGTAATCAAATTTTTCAAGTTGACACCTACTCAATTATTTTACTGTCCTAGACTCTCATTTTATTACATAAACGTTTTATATCTATTCCTTTATAATATATTTAATATATATACAGCGAAGGCAGCGTCCTGGTGGATTACCTCGTCGAATTGAACGACGTGGGAAGAAGAGTGGACACTCAAGAGATGAAGAAACTCTTCCACGAATCACTCGACGACGCCCTTTTGACATTCGGAAGCTTGAACAGAGAGGGCAAAGCTTTGAATGAGATCATGAAGTTGGAGGGCAAACTTTCCCTTGGGAACTTCTTAGTCGATCCAGCTTCTACAGATTTCTTAGGTAAGAATGAAACCAGATTTTCAATAAATTTGATTTCTTTAAAAATGGTCTTTATTGTTCTGAAGTTGAGTTGAAACACAGGTATAGGTATTGAAATACAGAGAGTCCCAGAAATACTTAGGTAACTAAGAGGTGAATTTTGAGAACAGATAGCACTTACTGAAATAAAGAAAACGGAGAGGTGTATGTTCGGAAATGTTTAATTGTCGAAACACAAGGTGCCGAAGGTTGAAATACAAGGGGTTTCCTAAATTCAAGGTTTGAACCAAAAATGTTTATCTATCTACTTTGCGTTAACAATGATCTCATTATTACACCGAAAGTAGTGTAATAATATTCATATTATTACACTATCCTATTCTTCACTCGTTCTATTAAAGCACTCATCGCTTCGCTCGTCATGCTTTAAAACTCTCGTGTGACAATACTCGGTTTTATTAAACTAGTATTATAATATACTATTTATTTACAATAGCTCCGAGAAGGACAATGTGAATTGTTTAAGGTTAAAAAAATACATTATTTATACTCTTTATACTCTACACGTGACATGATAGCAATAACGATTATCATTCATTGTATTTTTACTTAAATATGACTATTTACAATGGTTGTCGGTCAAATTCATTTTAGTAATATATTGCACTCATATATTATTGTTAAAAGTGCTGAAGTAATTTACCTAATACTATCAGTTTAAACATAAATAAACACTGAATTTTTTTGTCTTCGCAACACTACAAAATTACTTATGGCCGGTATGGACAAATATCAAACGTATCATGTGAATAACATACCCAATTTCAAATAATTCACATATGTATCTTCGCTTAGATGCCAATACTATAAAATATTCTTGTGTTCAAACCTCATGTTACTCTGCATGTTGGAAACGTTTTTCGGAAACAGGTTTATAGAAACTTTGTTCATTTTCATGAGTTCTATTTGCCTTCAAGGCTGTCGCTATGTTTCTGGACATGTACACACGCTTTCAATCTGTACTTACCTTTTTATATGCAGTTTTACCGAAACAACAATACCCTACTGTTGGCATGGCGAATGATGACGTACTCCTACCACAATGGGCCATAGCAGTTATAGTAATCGGGCTTGCTTCCCTATTATTCGTCATTATCTTCGGTGTTACAGTGGTAAGTTTTAAATCTTCCTAGGTTAGATAATCGAAAATGGCACTTTATCACTTTCCTACCGGTAAATATGATATAAAGTGTCATTTTGTTTTACTAAACATTCTTTGCAGCTTCTACTAACCCTTTGCTAATCACACGTCTAATGTAAAATAATATATACTGATCTTTCATCAGTTGGTGAACCGGCAAAAGAACGCGAAAAAGAAGAGCCCCACTCCTCTTACGGAGGATATGTTGAACGAACTTAATAAGAATCATATGGGCGGTTTGGATAATTACGGGGCCGATGATCTTTATAACATGGAGGACGTTTGGAACGACAGGGGGTACGAACAGAAGCCACACAAAAAGGTAAGGAAACAGAATTTAATATGTGGAAAGTGAGAGAGAACGCACTATTTTTAAACACAGATAGAACGTAGAGAAATGTATATAAAGATGAACTTGGCAACACCGCCCAACGAACACATGCCAATTACCATATAGAACGATTTGCTATTTGTCTGCTATAACAACTTGCGGTGCTAAGCCAAAAAAAATCCAATCGATTTTCAAAATCCATTTTCTTTATATATTAGGTAAATAGTTGCCCAATTTTCCATATATTATTTGAAAATTTAATTCTATTGACCTACCAAACGTCAAGAAAGTTTGAGGAATGGTTTCCAAGATATATGCGTAAACCTTCCTATCCTTTCCCTGTTAAATCTAAAAAATTTTGTTGTTAGTTACTAGAGCACTAAAGTCATTCAGTTAAAAATTTTGACATGTGCCTTAAAATACTTTAATCTTCAAGGATACCAAGTTCTAACAATATCCTATGAATATCGAGTTACTAAAATCTGGTCTGGAAAATTTACATTGATTTGAAAATTGGGGATTCTATACACATCAATCATGTTCCTTTGTTTAGAGTTAGACAAACCTGACTGACAATTTTTTGAAACTGTATTACTGTTCTCAGAGATCTAATGGCTCCCTCAACGACAACAGCATGTCAAACCTGTACGACAGTTGGAGGTCGGAATGGAACGGCTACTACTACAACGCTTACTATGGGAACAATCCCGGCAGCAGCCATAGCGGTTACAATGGCAGAAGGAGGTCCGACTACGACACGAACTTTTAAAATGGACGACGGCTGCCTCTCGACGAAAACTGCCAAAATGTAGCAAAGACATGGAAGTCGTAAGCCCATCTAATTGTCATTCATTTTCGTTTGTCGTTCACGTTTGTGATGTCGTTCGCACCACCGATTCCTTAGACTTTTTTGATGAGCCTAATGTTTCTTATGATACTTAACTTTAATAAGAGGGTATATGAAAAGAGGGCAAGGTTTCCGTTATTTCTTAAGGTTATTAATTATTATATACTGAAACTACCCCGGAAGTAGCTAATATAGATGTTGCTCAATTTTTTACGTCCTTTTAGCCCAGTCGCTGTTCCAATAAGATAGATGTGTATTGGAATGTTGATGGTATCGTTAGGAAAGCTGATGGCATGAAAACTAACATTATGTAAACATTTATATGAACTTTCCAATTTGTCCACAACACATTTTTGTATAACTTGTTTATCAAATATGTTTAAATATCGCCCAAGAGAGGGCCTGCGGTTCACCTATTTTGATACCTACCTAATTAGTTTATCTTTTGCTTCCTCTGTCCATACAACAATACATTTACTGTATTTTTTACTGTATGATGAAACATACTAAACAAACTAAAACTTGTTAGGTTTACTTTCATGTCACCTCATAAATAAACAATATCTATATATGGATAAATACAGGGTGTAACAAAATTCAAGTTATAAACTTCAAGGAGTGATTCTCCAGACCAATGGTTTCCTCATTTAGTATGAAAAAAAGTCTTATGAGAAGTACCATTTTCGATGTTTTCTAAAATGACTAACATGACAAAAATTAAAACTAATACTTCATTGAACATTTTTATCGAAACAAAAATGCTTATAGCAGTTTTTGCCCCTATTTAATTTAATTAATTTGACTTAATAATAGTTAATCTAATTTTTAACTTATTTTATACTTCTTCAATTGTGAGCGTAGTACTACCTATTTTGACTTTATTTTTATGATACATACATCGTTTTTGTTCCCTAATACTGAACTGAAAAGTAAGTCCAACTTAAAATCTCATTGTTGTTGGAATAACATTGACCACCTTCTAGCATACAATTCAGGTCTAAACTTTTAGGTCCCAAAGTAGGTGAATTTTGCTTGGTCTTCAGGTTTATGTAAATGCGAATGGAGATTCCAAAAATGTGTTAAATTGATGTTGAATGTATTAAGGCGCATTATAAACATTTCATATGCCATTACATATATCTCAATCTATTTCAATATTCACTACTAAAGCCTTCTATGTTAAACTTTCATCTCCAATACTAGAATCTATGACAAACTATACCATGTCTAACAGCACATTGTACTTAGCGTTATCATTTTTACTTGTACCTAACGATCCCTTAAACTTCCCCCTATGCATCTGAGTTATGGATGAAGGGCGGCGGTAATTAAATTTCGATGTCCATTACCGCCATCCGCAGCTTGCGAAGCTTGAAATCTGCCGAGGCAGGTATGTTAGGTCAATACGATAGGCCAAATTAGGTTTAAGGTTGGTTCACCAGACTCACACGAATCTCCCGAGAGACATCCTTCCTGTGAGTTTTGCGAACCAAAACTGGCTGTAGGTTTTTTTGGGATCATTGAGAGATTGGATTTGGTTGTGGCTTTAACTTTAGTTTTGCAGTTTTAAACTGCTGAAGATTAAAAGTTCTCAACATTTATTAAATATCAGTATGTAGGTACCTATTTTAAGAGTTTTTTTTTATAAGAAGTGCATTAACATGTAAACAAATGTGAAAAGATAGTACTCGGAAAACCTACAAACGAAAAATACCTCTGTGGGACACTTCTACAAACAAGTGTCATAATGTCATAACAACAGTAGGCTATTTTATTGCCCGAAAATTTTAAATAAAATTAAACAAAATTGTAATTTTAATACGTACTACATGCTTATTTAAAATATTGCAATATTCAATGTATGACATAAATGGTTTATCAGTTTATTCAGTATTTTATAGAATTACTAAACCCTTCATTATCTGTAAAACTTAGCAGTACCCATCTTATAGAATTGTATATTTATGTATACACGCAGAGGAAAAGTTCTCTCTAATAACAATTTGTTGTTATGACTTTTGCATCCCCAAAAAACTTCTAGCTGGTCCTACGAGTACATAGGCATTAGGTTTACATGGCTGTACGACAAATACAGGTTAAGTCTGACCAGGTTTTTCTAGTCAAGCAGCCTACTAACAGCGGTTTGAGGAGATTTGCTGTAGTTCTTTGGCTGTGATTTCACCTATCAAGACTTATTAATTAAAAAAATGAAAAGAGAAATATTATAGAAAAACGTCGGTTACGAACATTTGTTTATGTCATAATGCTAGACAAACTAATTGAATTACATCTAGTTCATTTCGGTAGGAGTGCTAAAGGATCCAAAAAGATTCAAACTAAAAGGACTTGGTTTGTGTTATCTTTTATCATATTTTATAATATAAAAATCGTATCGACATACTAAAATACCCTCGTTTTATAACAATTTGTAACTAATAAGATTTTTTACAGGGATGTAAAATAAAGTGGATGAGTATTTGTTGAAAGTCCAAATTAATTATTTGGTAATATTCTGCCCTGAAGAAGTGTCAATTAAAAAATAATTTTAGATACTTTAAATTCCACTTTTAATTATAGAGTATATTATGATTACTGGTCCTAATAAAACATTATTAATATAATTTTTTGTATCCTTTAGTGAACACATGTAGGAGAGCAACATTTTTTATCTACTTTAATTTTGAATTTTTTAGTCGAGTGATTAGTTTGTCGAACATTCCTCTTCCAAAAAGCATGTATCTTCTAGTACCCATTGTTGGCTTATTTTAAAAGCACGTTTTTGTTTTAAAGTCCACATTCTCTGTACTAATGAACATCTCATTAGCACTTGATGTACTTTGACCCGATAATAATACAACTTAATGTTAAATGTGTACATACGTGTAAATATCATCATAAAATTATGTCTATTTTCCCATTATGTAAGTCCTAGGATTAAGTTTACCTTTATCGTTTACGAAAATTAAATTATTCTAAATGTAAGTTATTGTACTACGATGTTAATAAACTTTTATTTGAAAGTAGTTTTTTTTTTAATTTCCCATTTCATGTTTAAGGTAGAGATTCCAAGAAGTAACATGAAGGTATTTTTTTACAAATTTTCATCTCGGGAACTTACTCAACAAAAATGTGATTGTGATTAATTGTGATGCAGAATTATCTTTCGAGAATCTCCAGTTCTCATAACACCATTTTTTCCCAAAGGTAATTTCGCAAAGTATTCCGTAAAAAAATTTAGATGGAATTATAAATGCAATTTATCAATTTTAAGTCGCTTTATAACAGCGATGTGAGTTGAAATATGGTCAGATTTACACAAATTGTTAAGTATATGAATTAACATCGATTTACATCCACATGAATTATATTAATGATAACAAGAAATTTCAATCAATTGGATTCTTGCAGCTGTCGCTTTGTCAAGGCGTGGATAATAAAGTATATTGCAGTAGGTACTTACACTGATTGAGACGGATCAAGCAATCGCATAACTTTTTTATAACAGAGTATAAAGAATAGATAGAATTGTCGGGGTTGAGGCGAAGAGAGTTCCTGATTACAATAAATGAGTATGGAATACAAGTCAGGATGTATGCGTTGTAATTCGATAGCTGAGTGGAATTCATTTGAATTAAAGGGCATATAAACTTGTATCATCTGCAAAAAGCCATATATTGAGTGTCCATGACATGGTTCGGCGGCTCGTCCAAGCTACTACGCAACAAAAACTATGAAACCAGTTGCATGCAATAATGAAACCGTCGCGAACGCAATTTTTCTAGGTAGGTACGCAACGTAAGTTCGTCGTTCGTCCACTTGCAATGATTTCAGTACATTATTATTATATAAAATATTTGTTTACGGTTACCTAAATAGTTAGCTAAAAATTGTTAGGTTATGTGGCACTTACCAAGGTATGTGCCTAAAAGTTGAATAACCCTAACGCAGTGTGGTTGCTTTGATCACATACCCTTACAATATCATCCCTAGAATTTCATATTATGGCTACGTTAAATCTATATTATTAGAATTTCTTTCAGTTTGGGATTTTAATTGAAATTCTCACATTATTTTTCTTGTTTATAAACTATTTAACTAGTATAACAGTCGATAGAGTCCAACGTCCTGCCCTTTTTCGTCTATTCTGTTTTAAACTGATCTGTAACCGCCATTGGAGTATCAATTAACGTTATTTATATTATTTCGATGTGTTTTTAGCGATAAAATATTGTATATCACATTAATTGTACCTTGTACCTACATATTTCGCAATGTATGTACCTCTGAAAATTTCATTTTTGTTGTCTGGTCACTGTGTGAAAGTTATGGCGTGATTAAATATTTCATTTAAAAGACAGTGAATTTCCACACGTACTTATGAAGAACTCAAAAATAAATTTGATTGCAAGCAATTAAGTTCAAATTTTTCTCTTTTAACTACACTACTAAAAATTGTTTGACGAGCTGTCCATTTGAAATTGTTTTTATTATGCAATCTGAAGAACAAAAAAAAGGAAGACGATAAATCACAATGAATTACAATAAAACATAATACAGAAGGTATACTTTTCCCAGGAAAATACAATCACATGGAGCTTTGCTACAGAGACCGACAAAGATAACCGCATCGAGCAGGTACCTATTCATTTCAAAACACCAAGTGGTCCAATTCTCGTGTTGTGAGAAAGCATTTTTTTACGTATGGATAAACTGATCAATGATCAACACAGTTTAAAATCACAAAATCACGAAAAATTGATGAAATGTGTTACATACTCTGGATACTTTAATGGAAGTGGCCACATCGAAAAGATACGATTAATTTGGTGCAATGTTTTTATACAATACCGCATTGCTAATATGTATATCGAAATTAAATTTAAATGAGACTAAATAGGAAACACGCCCGTTTTAAAAAGAAGCGTTTGGTAATCCGCGTGAATACGGATTACTTTTTCTTCCTCCCGTACATAGTATACGCAATTAAGTTTTTTGACATTTATTCTCATACACCCGGTACATAATAATAAAACCTTCTTCTTACTTCGTTGATACGTTGTACATTTCAATGCACATAGACAGAAAAATGACGATCATATATACCTACCAGAAGAGACGTAGAAAAATAATGAGTAATGCACTCCGTATAACTAAAAAAAAAAAAAATAACACCAAAGAAAATGATTAACGTAACATATTAAGCATGTAATGTTACAAAAGTAGTCTAATTATTGTAACGTTTATTCTAATGTATTTACATACTGTCTTAACACTACTTAATTTATCTAGACTATTTCCTACCTAATTAATTTATATCACACTCTTAACTGCTAATTTATTTATAGAATTTCACTTGTCCGTTTATCGCACTGTTTTCACTCACGCGGCAGGTCTCGTCTAATCTGCCTCTTCGTCCGCAGCGTTCGCTTTTATAGCCCTCCATAATGTATTCCGGAACCTTCTTGATTGTGCTCGATTCTTCTTTTCCCTAATTTGTATGTTCTAGAAACGACCCGAAAGTAATAAATAATTCTTTCTTTAAATGAATATTCGCGATTATTCTGGAACTGTTTTTTATGACCCAATTAGCGGAGCGGCCTCCCTTTGAGGAAGGCCGCCTCGTCCGATAAGGGGTACGCTTACGCTGGTGGTTTACATTTCGCGTTACAATATATACCTTTTTAACTCAGATAATTATGCCTAGCTTTCTTTGTCATTTTTCTATTGTTTATGCTAAAAATAAGGAAAACTTCCCTATTTTTTAAAGGCCTCTAAAAAACATCAAGAAACAATGTTGAATTTGACTTTTTCCGCTATTTTCAACCCCTAACTTCGAACTCAGATTTCCTCAAAACATCATTTATTTAGAAAAATAAATCGATTTTCAAGTTTTAGTCTGTTAGCGTTCTGCGTTCTGTGTGTGCGACCCGTGTGGGATCTCGGAACAATAGAGAGGAAGAGAGAGCATGGCAACCGCGTGAGAGAGGTGCGGAGAGTGTTTGTATTTTGTACGCTTTAGTTTAATTATTCTGATTACTTAATATATATATCTTGACAATTAAAACGGTGAGGTTTTAACGAGTCATTGAAGTTTGTCGAGTTTGAAAAGCAGGCAATTGAGGTCTTTTCAAAAACACAAGAAATTGAAAAAATAAGCTGTTTTTAAGCCCATGTTATCAATTAATACATGGATTTTTTTATGGAAAATATCCTTTTTTTTTTTACTTCCACAGCCATTGGTGTTCTAAGAAATAATTCACCATCAAAAGAAAAGTCAAGCAAAGTAACAGCCTTTTGTCCATGAACTTCTTTAATAAAATTGTTAAAAAGAATAATGAGTTTTTTTCATGAATTCAGTTTCTAAGTTCATTAATCTAGTGGTCCTTTATTGTGTTACGTTAGGATTTTCAAATGTCCCGGGTTAACGAGCGACGTCACGTACTCTGTTCTTTGGTTTGGTTTGGTCTTAAGAATGGCTCGAATTTGTGTAACGAGCGGAGAGTTTGTTTGTTTACTTAGTAGGACGTATAGGCGATTTTACGTTGATGCTTGAGACATCACGTCGCCAATGCTATAATAAAATATCCAAACTTGCGTACCATGAAGGACAAATAACATCGAGAAGAGGACAAAAACGAAAATACTACGATCAGGAAAGTGGAAAATGGAGGCTCAGAGGACATTCCAAAGATAACGACAGCGGAAATCTGAAAATGACTAAGTGAAATGAAGAACAATAAAGCAGCTGGGGATGACCAAATTGTTATCGAGGCAATTAAAGCACGGGGTTATACGTAATTAAGAACCCTGGCTCTGCTGTTTAACGCGTGCCTCTTAAATGGAGTAACACCGTCCAAATGGGACAAAGCAGTAATAATAATGTAACGTTTTTTTTTCTAATTTATTTACATTAATTGTACACTAATTTATTTAACACACTTAACTACTTGTACACTAGACTAGACACTACTTAATTTATTTGTACTGCTCCGCTTTCGGATCGTATGTCGCGTTCACGTCTTCCTCTCTACTTCTAATTGTCCTCCTTGATCACAAGCCCGCTTATATATACACCTTGATTCTGATCTAGAACCTTCTCGTATATTCTTTCATAGTTCTGGAATGTTCTTTTAATAATGTTTACGTAGGAAATATTCAGGTCTTAAATTACTATCCGTAAACAACAATTCGGGAGAATTCATGGAGCTGTTTTGTACGCGTCGTGGTAATTCTTTTGAAGTAGCCGCTTCACTCAGAGCGAGTACACATGTGTGCATGTGTCGCGTTGTTTACTTCTCGCATTACACTGCCCCCGCCTTAGAGACGTTTCATCTCGGAACGTATCCCTGGTAGGCCCATGCAGGAACCTGCAGTTAGCCCCCCGCTTACTGCGAGACGTGGCGTCAAAATAACAGGGGACCGTCTTCCCGAGTCGACATGGTGCAGGCCCAAAACAGCAGACTAAAACTTCCACTCCGGTATTCTTCAACACTACTTCCAGCATATTCCGGACAACCCTCCAGTGCAGCTGATCTCGTCCAGCACCTAACTTGGGGACAGCTAGCTTCCTGATGTCGAGCTCCAGCAGTCGGTCTCGTAGCCTATGCAAGGTTCGCCATACCTACATCGTGATAACATGGTTTAAGGGACCCGATCTCCTTCGTAACCAGATAAAAGATGTGTCTTATGTTGTCACGTAGTTCCAGAACCTTGCCAATTTCCGGGAGTTGCGCTCTGAGTTGTTCCAAGCGCCCGTACTTCTTCTTGAAAACCGTGGCGATACCTCGTGACATTACCAGGTCGGCGGACACACAATGGGCCAACGAGTATTCTTCAGGTACCCTGAACAAATCCTGTTGTTTTTCATAGGTTACCCCATACCGTGCTTTTCCGGTACCCCCGTAGGCGCTCATAAATTCTTCGAACGAAAGTTCGTTCTCCTGCGCCAACGTGTTTCTTACTCGGGGAACCTCCGCCTCATCGTGCGACCCCTCATAGGGTGCCAACCGATTGAAGTGCACCACTCTCGGCTTGCCGTTTGGTAGTTTGCTTACCCGGTAGACCACGTCATTGATTCGTTTCTTCACAACATAGGGACCTTCCCAATTGGTCTGTAACTTAGGGGACAAACCACGTTTCTTCTGTGGGTTGTACAGCCAAACTCGATCTCCCATTTGGTAGCCACCCTCTTTAGCGTTGATGTCGTAACGCTCTTTGATGCGATCACTGGCGATATTTAGTTGGTACCGGACTTGATCGTGAATCTCGTTCATCCTTTTCCGCATCCGGGAGACGTAATCTTCCCCCGAAACGTCCTCGTCCGGTCTAGCGCCAAAGATTAGATCACAGGGCAGTTTAGTTCTCGCCCGAACACGACTTTGGCTGGCGTTTGTCCTGTCGACTCATGAACGGCCGAGCGGTAGGCCATCAGGAAGAACGGCACGTGTTCGTCCCAGTCTCGTTGATGTGACGAGACCATTTTCGCCAGATAGCGGTTGAGGGTGCGATTCATCCGTTCTACCATGCCGTCAGACTGAGGGTGAAGGGCCGTGGTTCTTGTTTTTCGTACCCCAAACTTCTCACATATCCTCCGGAATAGGCAACTCTCAAAGTTTCTTCCTTGATTCGAGTGTAATTCCATGGGTACTCCAAACCGGCAGATCATCTCCTTCACTAGCACATCGGCCACTGTCTCTGCCTCCTGATTAGGGAGAGCGTACGCTTCTACCCACTTCGTAAAGTAG
The DNA here is from genome assembly GCA_946251905.1 of Cryptocephalus moraei. Taxonomy (NCBI): domain Eukaryota; kingdom Metazoa; phylum Arthropoda; class Insecta; order Coleoptera; family Chrysomelidae; genus Cryptocephalus; species Cryptocephalus moraei. Next base: position 28,870,768 of record OX276454.1, read on the forward strand.
TCCATCACGGCCAAGATGTATTTATTCCCCTTTTCGGTCTCAGGGAAGGGTCCTGCTATATCAATAGCGATCCTTTCGAAGGGGCTTCCGACGTTATATTGTTTCATGGGAGCTTTCGGTCGTCTTTGTGGCCCATTACTTGCGAAGCATGTAGTATATTTCTTGCACCAGTCCTTCACGTCGTCTGAACAATTGATCCAGTAGAATCGCTCCCGTAACTTCTGCAGCGTTTTCTTGATCCCTAAATGTCCACCAGACGATTCGTTGTGAAGGTGCCGCAAGACCTCCGGGATTTTACTGGAGGGAATTACCAACTGCCGTCTTTCCTCCGTCTCGTCTTGGCTCTCCAGTACGCGTTTTAGTAGTCCATCCTCAACCACTAACGAGTCCCACTGTGCCCAATAGCTCTTGAGGTTTGGCGAGCCAGGTGATACCTTTTGCCACTCAGGACGCTGTCCTCCCTCTTTCCAAACCAGGATTTCTTTGAGAACCGGGTCTTTTTCTTGCTCTTGTCGTAACGAGGATGGTGTCCATTCCTCGGCGACCACGGTTGTTCGATAGACTTTCTCGGACTTTTCCTCAGCTCTATGACAATGAGGACACTCATCAGGGCATGGTCTTCTCGAGAGTGCGTCTGCGTTTCCATGACTCTGTCCTGGCCGATGTTCTATGACAAAGCCATACTCCTGGAGCCTCTCGATCCAGCGAGCGATCTATCCTTCGGGATTCTTAAACTGGAGGAGCCATTTAAGAGCAGCATGATCGGTCCGGATCAAAAACCTCCTTCCACACAAATATTTATGGAAGTGCTCGATGGACTTGACGATGGCCAATAATTCACGTCGGGTGACGCAGTAATTCCTTTCTGGTTTGGAGAGTACCTTGCTGAAGTATCCAAGGACACGTTCTTGTCCCTCCTGACGCTGCGTCAGAACAATTCCAATTCCCACATTGCTCGCGTCGGTGTCCAAGATGAACTGTCCTTCTGGCAGAGGAAAACTCAGCACTGGGGCACTGGTCAACTTCCTCTACAGCTCGTTGAAGGCAGACTGGCACTCCTCACCCCAACAGAAGTTTCGTCCTTCTTCCGTGAGCCTTGTTAACGGCTTAGCGACGTCGGAGAACATCCGGACATAGCGTCGGTAATACGTGCAGAGTCCCAGTAAACTCCTCAACTGGTGTTTATCTGCCGGTATTGGCCACTCCTTCACCGTACTTGTCTTGTCCGGATCAACGGCGACGCCCTCTCTACTCACTACGTGCACTAAGTAAAAGACCTTCCTTCTGAAGAGCTGACATTTTTTCGGGTTCAGTTTCAGCCCCGCACCTCGCAGTCTCTGGAAGACGTCCTCTAAGTTTTTCAGATGTCCTTCGAAGGTCTTGCCCATCACGATGACATCGTACAAATAGACTAGGCACGTTTTCCACGTCAAACCCATTAGCACGCTCTCCATCAGCCTCTCAAACGTCGCTGGGGCATTACAAAGTCCGAATGGCATGACTGTAAAATGCCACAGGCCGTTACCGAAGGTAAATGCCGTCTTTTCCTTATCGGCAAGGTCCATTTCGACTTGCCAATAGCCGCTTTTTAAATCCAAGGTCGAAAATATCGTGGATCCAGCAAGGGTATCGAGTGTGTCGTCGATACGTGTTAGCGGATAGCTGTCCTTTTTGGTGACACTGTTCACCTGCCGGTAGTCTACACAGAATCGAGTAGTCCCATCCTTTTTCTTCACCAGTACTACCGGCGAGGCCCATGGACTGCCTGACGGCTAGATGACCCCGTCCCGCTTTAGGTCCTTGATGATTTTCTCGGCTTCCTCCCGTTTGGCCAAGGGTAGTCGTCTTGCTGTTTGTCGAATCGGTCGTGTCTCGCCCGTGTCAATTTTGTGTGTCACGACCTTGGTCTTTCCCAGCTTTCCATTCTCGGTGGTAAATATGTCCTGGTACTTATTTATTAATTCGTGGGCCCTTTGTTTCTGTGTGAGCGAGAGAAACGCACTGGTCTGGGAAAGAATTTGTTTCAAGTCCTGCGGAGTGTGTCTGGACCTTTCTTCCTCACTAACGCCCCTGACGATGGCTGATGCGGCTATACATGTGCCCAGCTTCGTACCCTTCTTGATGGTGACCGGGTACTGATTGATGTTGAGTAGCCGCACAGGCACTTCACTTGAGAGAGTAACGAGCGCCTTTCCTACCAGTACCCCCCGAGCCAGTCGATTGTCATCGTTTTCTGGTTCGATCATGGCTGGAATTCCCTCTTCCACAACACCCCTCAGACAGGTAGAGGTGATCGTTTCGCTTCGTTCCGGGAGAATCACATCTTCTGCCATTATTACGTCTAACACAAAGTTGTCACGATTGTGTAGCAGTAATTCTTCTTGACCGATCCTCAACACTCGGTGTCCGAAATCCAACTGGAATCCATGATTCCTCATGACGTCCATCCCCAGTATGACGTCTTCCTCAATTTCGGCTATGAGAACAGGATGGTCAAACTTTACTCGTCCCAACGTCATGCTAACCGTCGCTTCACCGTGTATTACTGCCTTCTCCCCAGTGGCAGTTCTCAATTGCCACCTACTTGGCCTAATCTTCCTACGGTCCCTCACAACTTCCGGGCGTACGATCGTATTCGTAGCTCCCGTGTCCACAAGCATGGCGTGGGATCTCCCGTCGATAGTGCCATCGACGTACGCGCTCCTCAATTGGTGGGAAAACGAGGCTATACTGGCCCGGGGGTTTCCACTGCTACGGGTCGACGTTCCCCCTTTCTTGTCGACCCGCATTAGTTTTTCCGGGGCCTTTGCCGGCACCGCTGTTTTGGGCCGCGTCTTCTTTGCTGACAGCAACTCCATGATCAGCTGGACGGCCTTCTCCACGAGTTTTTCTGTGCCTGCCTCCTCGGTAACAGCTCGAGCACAACCGTGAATGCGGGAGGCTTCCATTGCTGCCTCATGTTCTAGTGCGATGGCGAGCGCGTTCATTACTGTTTTCGGTCGAGCTAGCCTCAGGGCCATCTGCAGTTCCTGGTCCCGCAGCCCGCTCACGAACGTCTGCACTGCGAGGCTCTCCATCATCTGTTCCGGTGCCGTGGGATACGCCAACCTCACTAGTCTGGCTACGTCCGCTTCGAACTCCTGCAGGGTTTCGTTCGATCTCTGACGGCGATTGGACATCTGGGATTGATGGACTTGCTCCAGATGTGTTTGGCCGAACCGCATTCCCAGTCGCCTCAGCAGCTCCTTGTAATTCCCGGCTTCCTCGGTGGATAGCGTCTGAAGAACTTCCAACGCCTCTCCACGTAAGGCTACCGTTAGGGAAACAGCTTTCTCGTGAGGGGACCAAGCATTAGCCTCCGCTGCTGCCTCAAACTGCTTCTTGTAGCTGGCCCACGGAATTTTTCCGTCGAACGTTGGGGGCGTCACTCGATTGGTGGATATCGAGTTCTGTTGAACGACCGCCTTTATTTCTTCCTTCGTCTCGCCGCTACTGACTCGCTTTAGTCGTTCTTCCAACTGCTTCGTCTTCAGTTCAATTTCGTTTTCTTTCCCCTCGCCACTACTGAGTTGTTCTAATCGTTCTTCCAACTGCTTGATCTTCTGTTCCATCTCCTTACGCTGAGCCTCAATCTGGTCGGTTATCTCTTCCCTCTGGGCGGCGATTTGAGCAGAAATATCTTCCCTCTGGGCGGCGATTTCTTTCCTCTGGGCAGCGATTTGAGCAGTGATGTCTTCCCTCTGGGCAGAGATTTGAGCAGTGATGTCTTCCCTCTGGGCGGCGATTTGAGCAGTGATGTCTTCCCTCTGGGCGGCGATTTGAGCAGTGATGTCTTCCCTCTGGGCGGCGCTTTCTTCCCTCTGGGCGTCGATTTCCTCCCTCTGGGCGGCGATTTGCTTCGTGATGTCATCGTCTTCGAACTCGAAAACTTCCGGGTCCTGGCCATTTTCTTTCAAAAATGCCGAGAGTCGGTCCTGGAGTTCGGTCTTCCTCCCTCCTGTTTCCAGTTCCCGTTCCTCGAGTTCTTTTTTTAACTCGGCCACTTTTAATTCGCGTAACTTCTTCATGATCCGCTCTTCTGACACCAATGTAACATTTATTTTCTAATTTATTTACATTAATTGTACACTAATTTATTTAACACACTTAACTACTTGTACACTAGACTAGACACTACTTATTTATTTGTACTGCTCCGCTTTCGGATCGTATGTCGCGTTCACGTCTGCCTCTCTACTTCTAATTGTCCTCCTTGATCACAAGCCCGCTTATATATACAACTTGATTCTGATCTAGAACCTTCTCGTATATTCTTTCATAGTTCTGGAATGTTCTTTTAATAATGTTTACGTAGGAAATATTCAGGTCTTAAATTACTTTCCGTAAACAACAATCCGGGAGAATTCATGGAGCTGTTTTCTACGCGTCGTGGTAATTCTTTTGAAGTAGCCGCTTCACTCGGAGTAAACATGTGTCGCGTTGTTTACTTCTCGCATTACAATAATAATGCATAAAAAAGGGGATATGACTCAATTGAGAATGACCACCTACAAACCATCAAAACGCTGATTGAAAAGACTATTGAATAAAATAAAACTCTGATCCTGGTCTTTGTTGACTTTGAGATGGCCTTTGATTCTGTCAACCAAAGAGCAATGCTCTTGCTGGCTTGATGGCTAAATGTAGAATAGGTACCTACATCTCCCTCATTAAATATATCTATAAACATGCTACAGCTTGTATAAGGCTCCACGAAGACACGGAGACCTTTCGTATTGAAAGAGGGGTTCGTCAGGGAGACACAGTTTCTTCAAAGCTATTCATAGCCCTGTTGGAGTATGCGTGTAAAACCGTCGACTGAAATGGAATGGGTATTAATATAGACGGAAAGTGTTTAAATAACCTCAAGTTTGCGGATGATATCGTACTTATCGCTGACAGCTTTAACCAGGCACAGACGCTACAAGGACTCTTCATTGTTTCAAAGGGGGTGGGCCTCAGGATAAACTTTTCTAAAACCTAATTCATGACAAACCTGTTTCACGGCAAGAATATCTCCGTGGACGGCAAGGACATCGAGCCAGTAACTTCCTACAAATAACTGGGTGCCGAGATAAAAATAAGAAGGGATAACCAAACATGCGAGTTAGTGAGAAGAATAAGCCTAACCTGGGCGGCATTAATTAATTAACCTAACCAATGACTGAGTTAGAAACTCAGTTATTGGTTAGGACATCATTTCCGGCGAGAAGTGGGGGTCAGTTGGAATGAAAGTGAGCATGAAAAGCGGACTTAGCTTCGGGCCTTGAAAGGAGTAGGACGGCCGAACTCTCGAGGGTTCGGCCACCCAATTTTTAGTTGAATTAATGTTGGTTTTCGTTTTGTTTGGTATTGGTTAGTTTTGCTTGAGTATTTATGTGCTCAGTTTAGTAAACAAACTCAGTGTGTATCGGTTCTGTAGACAAATTTTAGACTCGTGAACCTCATAATTTGAGGGGGCCACTGTTGTTAGAGTAGAGTCAAAGTATAATCGGTACGTCAGAGTTTAGTGCAGTGCAAACTAACACCGAGTCAACGAGTGAACAGGTTCGAGTAAGACGCGATTGTGCTTCTGACTGTCTGTGCGTGCGCCTTTGGTCCGAATCCACCGCACAGGGATTCAGACAGGACTCCACTGCGCCCCCACGCCCTGAAAAACAGTTTCTGGTCCCAGCCCGAGACAGACCAGCAACTCCGGACTGAACCTGCTGTCCCCCTCGTCGCTACTTCCCGCGTGTCGCCCTCCAGCAGCCGATCTGCTGCCGGGAGTAGCTACCACCAAGCGAGTGGCCCCAAACAGGCCTCCACCTGTTGATGCCGTGACATCTCAGCTTCCATTTCGACTCAGTGACGGTGTGATAAACAAGGTAGATTCTTTTTATTAATGGGCCCATTATTGAATAAACTACCAATCGATCGATCGAATTCAGACAATCTGTTTTAGACATTTTATTTAAAGTTTTAAGGTTTGAAGTAATTATCTTAAATTACTGATGTAGTGAATATTAGAATATTTGTAATAATGTAATTAGGTATTTCGGATTCATGTTATTGTTGTGGTTTTTCGACATACTAAATTAAAGCAGCTATAATCAGACCTTTTATTTTTCTCTCAACCACACCTTGATTGCATTTAGTTTTGCTAGCCGGACCAGGAGTAAGAAATAATGAAGTAAGTAAAAATCATGTGTTTCAATTGACAACATCATACTTGTTAATTGCATCAGCAGTTTTAACTAATCTTCTATTACCGATATCAATGTATCTTTTTGTAGTGGTTAGATTCAGCGAATCTTTTTTAATAACATTACTCTGTTCGGGATTAACACATTTTAAAATACTTTCTGAATCACCTTTTTTGATCATATCTTCAAATTCAGACGAAGTCCTCATGAGCGAATCGAATTCAGGATTAACAATATTCATAACGGTTTCTGCATCATCTTTTTTAATGATATTCAATGCATGTTTAACAAAATTTATAATAATTTATGAATCATCTTTTTTATTATCTGTGACGCTAACTTTTAAAATAGCTAAGGTGTAAGCTTTTGATACCTCAGACGGTGTGGGGTAGCGACACAAGCCGCACGGCTCTCTCAATTACCTCGGAGAGTTTGGGAGGGTCAGAAAAATTGACAATAATTAAAGATATTCGATTTGGGCGCCACTGGCTTATATGTACCCAAGCCAGAGGGTCCTCGATGTCTGAGGAGCAGTCTGAGATAATTCCCACTTCAAAGTGCCACCTAAATAATAATAAAATTACCTCTTAACAACGGACAGTGACTTTTGAAATCAGATGTGTAGTGTAAGAAATATACCTCTTAAATAGGAAATCAAATTTTGATCATCTCCTGGAATCCGATTTAAGCAGTTTAAATCCGGCGGGACCTGCCGGCAGATCTCGGTCATCTGTGGCCAAATCTGCCGCGAAGCTGCCACCTTTCGCTCCCTCTACCGTAGATAACATAAAATCTGTGGGTTCACTGCGAGTCTTTGACGGTTGCACATTTATAGGGGCACGTCTCGATCAAATTTAATAGTAGCATAAAGCTGTCAACGTTACCAGGATATCGAAAGAAATAGGCTCGAAATCGAAAGGAGTTCGCAATTTAAAAGAAACACATAGTGAAATAATAATTTTGTAATTTTATTTAATAAGGAGATTTTCTCCCCGGCGAAAATACGGCTTTGGGACGTATTTTATAAAAAAAGGAGAGAGAAAAAAAGCAACAAAAAATACAAAGGAACAAGACAACACAAATGAAGAAACGGAAACGGGATTTAATGCTGGAGTTGACATAGTTTTACAAGGGGACGTTCTAACACTCCTGTACGCGTTTTGACTTCGGCGATACGAGCAACGCCATCTGGACCGGGTTTCAACAAAGAGATTCTACCAAGAGTCCATTGGCTTGGAGGTAAATTGTCAACCTTTATTAAAACTAAGTCTCCAATAGATGGGGACAATTTGCAATTGTCGAGCCACTTACTCCTTTGTTGAAGGGTGAGCAAGTACTCAACGTGCCAACGCTTCCAAAAGTGTTGATACATGCGTTGCAGCAATTGCCAACGTGACAATCGGTTTAATGGGATCGCGGTCATGTCCGGTAATGGAAGTGCTGATGCGGGATGAAGATTTAGAAAATGATTAGGCGTTAATGCGTTAATGTCCTCGACATCGGAACTCATTGGAAAAAGCGGGCGTGAATTAAGAACAAACTCAATCAAGACAAGTACCGTCTGAAACTCTTCATATGTAAGAATCTGATCTCCAATAACAAGAGATAAATGTACCTTGACGGCTTTAATTCCAGCTTCCCAGAGTCCTCCAAAATGAGGAGCTAATGGAGGGTTAAAATGCCATTCAACTAATTCTTTCGATGCGGCGGTTTGCATTAGGTGACTTAGTTCGTTATAAGCACCTACAAAATTAGTTCCGCGGTCACTATATAAATGACAACAGCGCCCGCGACGAGCTATAAACCTTTGCAAGGCGGCTAGGAATGTCTCAGATGATAGGTCACTAGCTAATTCTAAATGAACTGCTTTCGTGGCGAAGCAGACAAAAATACAAATGTAAGCTTTCACAGACTTTACACCTCTCCTTCGACTCATCGTTATGAAATAAGTACCTCCAAAATCCACACCAGTATGAAGAAAAGGTTTCGCTTGGGATACCCTGCAAGACGGTAAATCACCCATTCGACGTTGAAAAGGTTTCGGATTCGTTTTTCAACAGGTTAAACACTTACAAAGAACTGAGTTAATAGCACGACGAGGAGATAAAATCCAAAAATATTGAGCGAGGAGAAATTGTAAAGTACGTAGACCAGGATGAAGATGAATTTTATGGAAATGTTCAATAACGAGGGTAGTTAAACGACTCTGACGCGGCAACAAAGGAGGGTGTTTGATATCGTAACATAATAATAAACATAATGAAGTTTCAGTCGTCCTCCAACACGGAGAATATTTTGCGAGTCAAGAAACACACCAAGTTTACGAAATGGTTTCGAAAATTTCTTAGTGGACAATTCATCAGCAAAATGTGTCGATTGAGTGAACTTGATCAGAAGAAGCAATGATGCGTTAAGCTCAGATAAGCTTAACGCTCCGGTAAACGAGAAGACGGTGATTTTAGGTTTGAGACAAATCGACTAACTAAGGACAAAATGCGTTGAATTTTTAACAATGAAGAATATCGTTCTAATAGTTGACCTAAAAAATGCGAATTTTCAAAATGCATGAACAAAACAGTGTGGCTTTCTTCCTCGGGAGAAAGACAAGTATGCGGATTCTGTGCAAAATTCCAAACAGAATCGTTATCATAAAGAAAATCGGGCCCTGCGAACCACTGCTTTTGCGAGACCAAAAAAAGCGGCAGCGATCCACGGGAGGCCAAGTCAGCGGGATTATTCTTGGAGTCAACGTATCTCCAAGAAGAAGGAGGAATGCGTTCCTGAATAAACACTATTCGATTGGCAATGAAAGTTTTCCAACGGTGCGGCGAAGATTTTATCCAGGATAACGAAATTTGCGAGTCAGACCATGCGACAATTCGATCAAATTTAATGCGGGTTGACAACATATCTATTACAACGGTCATTAAGCGCGAAAGCAAGACGACGGCGCAAAGTTCTAGGCGAGATAGCGTCAATGACTTTATCGGGGCGACCTTGGACTTAGCGCAAACAAAATAAACCTGAGGTTTAGAGGATGAGTTGAGAACTCTTATGTATACCACAGAGCCATAACCCTTTTCTGAAGCATCACCAAATCCATATAATTCACACACTTGTGAAGAAAAAAACATTTGACGGGGAATCATAATTTGAGAAAGCCTTTCACATTCAGAAAGATAATTATTCCACATTCGACCAATATTATACGTAGGAGTTTCGTCCCATGATAATTTTTCTTTCCAGACGGCTTGAATGAGATGCTTCATAAGAAATGTAACGGGTGTTAAAAAATCAAGTGGGTCGTAAATGCGTGCCAATTCTGATAACATAGTACGCTTGGTAGAACGGCGAGAGTCCAAAGGTTTTACGGAAAAATAAAAATAGTCTGAAGATGCGTTCCAATTTAACCCAAGGACCTATGAATTTGTTCATGCTTACCACCCGAGAAGAGGACAGGCCCTTTTGCAATATGGTCTGGAGGTAAGTGTGAAAAGAACAATGGTTCATTGCTAGACCATTTGCGGAGAGTAAAACCTCCCTTAGAGAAAAACTCGATTAATTGCATTTGAAGTGATCTAGCCGAATCTAACGAGTCACTACCACAAACAACGTTATCAGCGTAAGTATTTTCTCTAACAACTTTGGATGCGAGTGGAAATGCTTTTTCTTCATCGTCGGAAAGCTGAAGAAGCGTACGAATTGCCAAATAAGGTGCGGATAACTCCATAACTCCATAAATAACAGTGCGAAGTTCGTATTCTTGAAGCGGATCGGCTGGTCAAAATCGCCATATGATGCGTTGAAATTTACAGTGATCGGGATTTAAATGAATCATTCGGTACATTTGCTTTATGTCAGCGCACAGGGCATATGCGAAGCTGCGAAAATTCAGTAATATAGCACAAATATCCTTTTGCAACTTTGGACCAGTGAACAGACAATCATCGAGCGACTTCTGATTAGGAAGTTTGGCCGAAGCATTAAAAACAACACTCAATTTAGTTGTTTCACTATCCGGTTTGAGGACAGAGTGATGCGGAGTATAATAAGACGTAAGTGTAGATTCTGAATTAACTATTTGCATATGTCCTAAGGTTAAATATTCTCTCATAAAATCCTTGTATTGCGAATAAAGATCTAAATTCTTTATCAATCTACTTTCAAGAGATAAGAAACGTCGAACAGCTAAATCTCTAATACCAGAGAACATAGGAAGAGAACTTGTACGGAACGGCAAAGAAACAACATATTGTAATGCGAGAAGTAAACAAAGCGACACATGTTTACTCCTTCAAATGAATAACTACGACGCGTACAAGACAGGTGCATGAACATTTGCTGCGTAGGCGTTCTAGAAGGTTCGAGAATGATCTCGATTATGGTTGGGGGTGTATATATAAGGGGGCTTGTGATCGAGGGAGTTAGTTAGAAGTAGACAAGCAGAAGTGAACGCGACATACGATCCGAAAGCGGAGCAGTACAAATAAATTATGTAGTGTCTAGTCTAGTGAACAAGTAGTTTAGTGTGTTAAATAAATTAGTGTTCAATTAATGTAAATAAATTATAAAATAAACGTTACATTGGTGTCAGAAGTGGGATCATGAAGAAGTTACGCGAATTAAAAGTGGCCGAGTTAAAAAAAGAACTCGAGGAACGGGAATTGGAAACAGGAGGGAGGAAGACCGAACTCCAGGACCGACTCTCGGCATTTTTGAAAGAAAATGGCCAGGACCCGGAAGTTTTCGAGTTCGAAGACGATGACATCACGAAGCAAATCGCCGCCCAGAGGGAAGAAATCGCCGCCCAGAGGGAAGAAAGCGCCGCCCAGAGGGAAGACATCACTGCTCAAATCGCCGCCCAGAGGGAAGACATCACTGCTCAAATCGCCGCCCAGAGGGAAGAAAGCGCCGCCCAGAGGGAAGACATCACTGCTCAAATCGCCGCCCAGAGGGAAGAAATCGCTGCCCAGAGGGAAGAAATCGCCGATCAGAGGGAAGACATCACTGCTCAAATCGCCGCCCAGAGGGAAGAAATCGCTGCCCAGAGGGAAGAAATCGCCGATCAGAGGGAAGACATCACTGCTCAAATCGCCGCCCAGAGGGAACACATCACTGCTCAAATCGCCGGCCAGAGGGAAGACATAATTACTCATATTACTGCTCAGATAACCGACCAGATGGAGGCTCAGCGTAAGGAGATTGAAGAAAAGATCAAGCATTTGGAAGAACGACTAGAACAAGTCAGTAGCGGCGAGGGGAAAGAAGGCGAAATTAAACAGAAGACGAAGCAGTCGGAAGAACGACTAAAGCGAGTCAGTAGCGGCGAGACGAAGGAAGAAATAAAGGCGGTCGTTCAACAGAACTCGATATCCACCAATCGAGTGACGCCCCCAACGTTCGATGGAAAAATTCCGTGGGCCAGCTACAAGAAGCAGTTTGAGGCAGCAGCGGAGGCTAATGCTTGGTCCCCTCACGAGAAAGCTGTTTCCCTAACGGTAGCCTTACGTGGAGAGGCGTTGGAAGTTCTTCAGACGCTATCCACCGAGGAAGCCGGGAATTACACGGAGCTGCTGAGGCGACTGGAAATGCGGTTCGGCCAAACACATCTGGAGCAAGTCCATCAATCCCAGATTCCAATCGCCGTCAGAGATCGAACGAGACCCTGCAGGAGTTCGAAGCGGACGTAGCCAGACTAGTGAGGTTGGCGTATCCCACGGCACCGGAACAGATGATGGAGTGCCTCGCAGTGCAGACGTTCGTGAGCGGGCTGCGGGACCAGGAACTGCAGAGGGCCCTGAGACTAGCTCGACCGAAAACATTAATGGACGCGCTCGCCATCGCACTGGAGCATGATGCAGCCATGGAAGCCTCCCTCGGTCACGGCCGTGTTCGAGCGGTTACAGAGGAAGTTGACACTGAGAAACTCGTGGAAAGGGTCCTACAGCAGATCATGGAGATGCTGTCGGCGAAGAAGAAGGTAGTTCGCTGTTGGAACTGTGGCGAAGTGGGCCATGTGAAGAGTTCTTGCAAGCGGCCCAGAACAGCGGTGCTGGCAAAGGCCCCGGAAAAACTAATGCGGGTCGATAAAAGGGAGGGGACGTCGAGCCGTGGCAATAGGAACCCCCGGGCCAGTATAGCCTCGTTTTCCCACCAATTGGGGAGCGCGTACGTTGATGGCACTATCGACGGGAGATCCCACGCCATGCTTGTGGACACAGGAGCTACGAAGACGATCGTACGCTCGGAAGTTGTGAGGGACCGTAGGAAGATTAGGCCAAGTAAGTGGCAATTAAGAACTACCACTGAGCAGAAGGCAGTAATACACGGTGAAGCGACGGTTAGCATGACGTTGGGACGAGTGAAGTTTGACCATCCTGTACTCATAGCCGAAATTGAGGAAGACGTCATACTGGGGATGGACGTCATGAGGAATCATGGATTCCAGTTGGATTTCGGACACCGAGTGTTGAGGATCGGTCAAGAAGAATTACTGCTACACAATCGTGACAACTTTGTGTTAGACGTAATAATGGCAGAAGATGTGATTCTCCCGGAACGAAGCGAAACGATCACCTCTACCTGTCTGAGGGGTGTTGTGGAAGAGGGAATTCCAGCCGTGATCGAACCAAAAAACGATGACAATCGACTGGCTCGGGGGGTACTAGTAGGAAAGGCGCTCGTTACTCTCTCAAGGGAAGTGCCTGTGCGGCTACTTAACATCAATCAGTACCCGGTCACCATCAAGAAGGGTACGAAGCTGGGCACATGTATAGCCGCATCAGCCATCGTCAGGGGCGTTAGTGAGGAAGAAAGGTCCAGACACACTCCGCAGGACTTGAAACAAATTCTTTCCCAGACCAGTGCGTTTCTCTCACCCATACAGAAACAGAAGGCCAATGGATTAATAAATAAGTACCAGGATATATTTACCACCGAGAATGGAAAGCTGGGAAAGACCAAGGTCGTGACACACAAAATTGACACGGGCGAGACACGACCGATTCGACAAACAGCAAGACGACTACCCTTGGCCAAACGGGAGGAAGCCGAGAAAATCATCAAGGACCTAGAGCGGGACGGGGTCATCGAGCCGTCAAGCAGTCCATGGGCCTCGCCGGTAGTACTGGTGAAGAAAAAGGATGGAACTACTCGATTCTGTGTAGACTACCGGCAGGTGAACAGTGTCACCAAAAAGGACAGCTACCCGCTACCACGTATCGACGACACACTCGATACCCTTGCTGGATCCACGATATTTTCGACCTTGGATTTAAAAAGCGGCTATTGGCAAGTCGAAATGGACCCTGCCGATAAGAAAAAGACGGCATTTACCTTCGGTAACGGCCTGTGGCATTTTACAGTCATGCCATTTGGACTTTGTAATGCCCCAGCGACGTTTGAGAGGCTGATGGAGAGCGTGCTAATGGGTCTGACGTGGAAAACGTACCTAGTCTATTTGGACGATGTCATCGTGATGGGCAAGACCTTCGAAGGACATCTGAAAAACTTAGAGGACGTCTTCCAGAGACTGCGAGGTGCGGGGCTGAAACTGAACCCGAAGAAATGTCAGCTCTTCAGAAGGAAGGTCTCTTACTTAGGGCACGTAGTGAGCAGAGAGGGCGTCGCCGTTGATCCGGACAAGACAAGTACGGTGAAGGAGTGGCCAATACCGGCAGATAAACACCAGTTGAGGAGTTTTCTAGGACTCTGCACGTACTACCGACGCTATGTCCGGATGTTCTCCGACGTCGCTAAGCCGTTGACAAGGCTCACGGAAGAAGGACAAAACTTCTGTTGGGATGAGGAATGCCAGTCTGCCTTCGACGAGCTGAAGAGGAAGTTGACCAGTGCCCCAGTGCTGAGTTTTCCTCTGCCAGAAGGACAGTTCATCCTGGACACCGACGCGAGCAATGTGGGAATTGGAAGTGTTCTGTCGCAGCGCCAGGAGGGACAAGAACGTGTCCTTGGATACTTCAGCAAGGTACTCTCCAAACCAGAAAGGAATTACTGCGTCACCCGGCGTGAATTATTGGCCATCGTCAAGTTCATCGAGCACTTCCATAAGTATTTGTGTGGAAGGAGGTTTTTGATCCGGACCGATCATGCTGCTCTTAAATGGCTCCTCCAGTTTAAGAATCCCGAAGGACAAATCGCTCGCTGGATCGAGAGGCTCCAGGAGTATGACTTTGTTATAGAACATCGGCCAGGACAGAGTCATGGAAACGCAGACGCACTCTCGAGAAGACCCTGCCCTGATGAATGTCCTCATTGTCATAGAGCTGAGGAAAAGTCCGAGAAAGTCTACCGAACCACCGTGGTCGCGGAGGAATGGACACCATCCTCGTTACGACAAGAGCAAGAAAAAGACCCGGTTCTCAAAAAAATCTTGGTTTGGAACGAGGGAGGAGAGCGTCCTGAGTGGCAAAAGGTATCACCTGGCTCGCCAAAACTCAAGAGCTATTGGGCACAGTGGGACTCGTTAGTGGTTGAGGATGGACTACTAAAACGCGTACTGGAGAGCCAAGACGGGACGGAGGAAAGACGGCAGTTGGTAATTCCCTCCAGTAAAATCCCGGAGGTCTTGCGGCACCTTCACGACGAGTCGTCTGGTGGACATTTAGGGATCAAGAAAACCCTGCAGAAAGTACGAGAGCGATTCTACTGGATCAATTGTTCAGACGACGTGAAGGACTGGTGCAAGAAATGTACTACATGTTTCGCAAGTAATGGGCCACAAAGACGACCGAAAGCTCCCATGAAACAATATAACGTCGGGAGCCCCTTCGAAAGGATCGCTATCGATATAGCAGGACCCTTCCCTGAGACCGAAAAGGGGAATAAATACATCCTGGTCGTAATGGACTATTTTACGAAGTGGGTAGAAGCGTACGCTCTCCCTAATCAGGAGGCAGAGACAGTGGCCGATGTGCTCGTGAAGGAGCTGATCTGCCGGTTTGGAGTACCCATGGAATTACACTCGGATCAAGGAAGAAACTTTGAGAGTGGCCTATTCCGGAGGATATGTGAGAAGTTTGGGGTACGAAAAACAAGAACCACGGCCCTTCACCCTCAGTCTGACGGCATGGTAGAACGGATGAATCGCACCCTCAACCGCTATCTAGCGAAAATGGTCTCGTCACATCAAAGAGACTGGGACGAACACGTGCCGTTCTTCCTGATGGCCTACCGTTCGGCCGTTCATGAGTCGACAGGACAAACTCCAGCCAAAGTCCTGTTCGGGCGAGAACTTAAACTGCCCTGTGATCTAATCTTTAGCGCTAGACCGGACGAGGACGTTTCGGGGGAAGATTACGTTTCCCGGATGCGGCAAAGGATGAACGAAATTCACGATCAAGTCCGGTACCAACTAAATATCGCCAGTGATCGCATAAAAGAGCGTTACGACATCAACGCTAAAGAGGGTGGCTACCAAATGGGAGATCGAGTTTGGCTGTACAACCCACAGAAGAAACGAGGTTTGTCCCCTAAGTTACAGACCAATTGGGAAAGTCCCTATATTGTGAAGAAACGAATCAATGACGTGGTCTACCGGGTAAGCAAACTACCAAACGGCAAGCCGAGAGTGGTGCACTTTAATCGGTTGGCACCCTATGAGGGGTCGCACGATGAGGCGGAGGTCCCCCGAGTAAGAAACACGATGGCGCAGGAGAACGAACTTTCGTTCGAAGAATTTATGAGCGCCTACGGGGGTACCGGAAAAGCACGGTATGGGGTAACCTGTGAAAAACAACAGGATTTGTTCAGCGTACCTGAAGAATACTCGTTGGCCCATTGCGTGTCCGCCGACCTGGTAATGTCACGAGGTATCGCCACGGTTTTCAAGAAGAAGTACGGGCGCTTGGAACAACTCAGAGCGCAACTCCCGGAAATTGGCAAGGTTCTGGAACTACGTGACAACGTAAGACACATCTTTTATCTGGTTACGAAGGAGATCGGGTCCCTTAAACCATGTTATCACGATGTATGGCGAACCTTGCATAGGCTACGAGACCGACTGCTGGAGCTCGACATCAGGAAGCTAGCTGTCCCCAAGTTAGGTGCTGGACGAGATCAGCTGGACTGGAGGGTTGTCCGGAATATGCTGGAAGTAGTGTTCAAGAATACCGGAGTGGAAGTTTTAGTCTGCTGTTTTGGGCCTGCACCATGTCGACTCGGGAAGACGGTCCCCTGTTATTTTGACGCCACGTCTCGCTGTAAGCGGGGGGCTAACTGCAGGTTCCTGCATGGGCCTACCAGGGATACGTTCCGAGACGAAACGTCTCTAAGGCGGGGGCAGTGTAATGCGAGAAGTAAACAAAGCGACACATGTTTACTCCTTCAAATGAATAACTACGACGCGTACAAGACAGGTGCATGAACATTTGCTGCGTAGGCGTTCTAGAAGGTTCGAGAATGATCTCGATTATGGTTGGGGGTGTATATATAAGGGGGCTTGTGATCGAGGGAGTTAGTTAGAAGTAGACAAGCAGAAGTGAACGCGACATACGATCCGAAAGCGGAGCAGTACAAATAAATTATGTAGTGTCTAGTCTAGTGAACAAGTAGTTTAGTGTGTTAAATAAATTAGTGTTCAATTAATGTAAATAAATTATAAAATAAACGTTACAATATTGTCCAGTTTCGTTGCGATAGTAAGAATCTTTGAAATATTCTTCGCATTTTTTATCGTCAGGAGACAAAAGAGCGATTTCTGGAACATTTTCTATTTCCCAAAAAGATCGGACAAGATCTTCCAATTTGGAATTATGCGGGGAGCAAAGAAAGGATGAAATTTTAGTGCACAAGTTGGTGGTTAATTTGCCCATCAAAATGTAGCCCAATTGGGAGTTAATCGCGTGAGGTTGGTCTGAGTTCCCTAGAATTCTTCAATCTAAAACGAGCTTTGAATGCAGATCTGCACCTATTAACATATCGACGCGGCCTGGAATATTGAAAATAGGATCAGCTAACGTTAGGTTCGAAATGTGCTTCCACGTCGGCACAGAACCAATAAAGGAGCTCGGTAAGTGATCACAGATTTTAGGCAAAACTAAAGCTTCGATATTAAAGAGTGGTTGCGATTTATTCAATGGCTTGAATACAACTGATACAGATCCTTCAATGACTTTGGATTTCAGAGAACCAATGGTTTCTATTTCTACTGCGGACGCTTGTCGTCGTAATCCCAATTTAGTAAAAACTTTCACAGTGATAAAAGAAGACATGCTACCAGAATCCAGTAGGCACCGTAAGGTTTGATAATTACCTTGCG
The DNA here is from genome assembly GCA_946251905.1 of Cryptocephalus moraei. NCBI lineage: Eukaryota > Metazoa > Arthropoda > Insecta > Coleoptera > Chrysomelidae > Cryptocephalus > Cryptocephalus moraei. The sequence continues at coordinate 28,888,267 of OX276454.1, forward strand.
AATCAAGGACATCAATCAAAGCGGTGGAAAGCAGAACTTTCGTACTTCCAGAAACTAAACCTGCGGTTAAAGGTCGAGAATCCAGTGCCAAAATATTCTTATCTCCTTCACCACACGAAGGAGTTGGCGAAGCTATTAGCGTTACATTGTTACAAGTTGGAGATTTGCGAACAGGTTTATCAATGTGGAGCAGCGTATGATGACGGGAATTGCATCTTTTACAATTAGTTTGCGACTTGCATTGCGGTGACTTATGAAATGCGCTCAAGCAGTTAAAACAAAGCTGAAAATTTTTACAAAAATGATATTTATCGTCTCTAGCCTTTGCGATAAAGTTCTGACAGCGATACAACAAATGGGGTTGTTGACAAAGCGGACATTTTAATGAATTGGATTGATGCGCTATGAAAGTAGAGGATTTTTTGAAAAAGGCCTGTTGATTTGATGAAGTAGCATTGCTGGAATGAACAGGTTTCCCTTTTGAATTAGTGTTGTCACTGCAGAGGGATGACTCAGTAACAATACATTGTTTTTCCAGAAATTTATACAAATTGTAATATTTCGGGACCTCTCTTGGTCCTTCTTGGATCTGAAATGCGGTTGCGGTTCGACTATCAATGCGTTTGAGAAGCATCATAACTAATATGAAGTCCCATTGTTCTACAGGAAAGTCCATATTTTGAAGAGCCAATAAATTATGGGAAAAAGTGTCGAGCAATTTTCGCAAAGCAACAGGATAGTCAATGTTTACTTTGGGTGAATTTTCAATTTCAGACCAATAAGCCTGAGCGCGCAGTCTTTCATTGGAAAAGCGAAGAATTAATTGATTGTAAGCAATCTCATAATTATCAGAAACAAATTTAATGTGTTTGATCCCGTCAAGCGCAGTACCTTCAACAAAGGCGAGTAAGTATCTAAATTTGTCCATTGCATTCAGAGATGGATTAGTATGAATTCCAGAATTAAACAAATCGATCCATGTATTAAAAGTCTTGTAATCACCATCAAATTTAGCTAAGTGAAGTTGAGATAAGCGAATGTGACATCTAGAAGAAACAGCGTTAGCCAAGGTTTGATTGGTTTCAGAAAGACTCTCACTAAGAAGATCGTTTGTAAACATATCAGTATAAATAGCTTTTGCAATAAAATATTCGGAAAGAAAATTATCTCTGATTGCACTTTCTACTTCGTGATCAGCATCTGGATCACACACTAAAGCGTTAATATTGACGATATGTTGTTTATCAAACTCTTCTCTAATAGAATCTATTTCCTGATAGCGAGCGCGAAATACTGATCGATTTGATTTTTCAGTTTGAGCGCGGGTGCCAAGAGCATTCAATAAATTCATGTCCTGTATCGACATCTTGCGGTACATTTCTGCTTTTTTCATTTTGTCGCTCATAATGTCGCGACGAAGAAAAGTGAAACTAAATATAAACAACACCAAACTGAAAAGTCAAATGAGTTCGACAAACGTAAACAAATTAAACAAGAGGTCAAGCGGTCTCTTACCAACAGGTGTGTTAGAAAACGGCAAAGGCTAAAAATGGCGATGAATTTTCAACAAGCGTTTAATAAAGATGAATTACTTACTAAAGTCAATTTCGGAACGATAAACTAATGAAAAATGAAGGATGATTGTGGGAAATTACAAAAGAAATTATGAAATTCACGTTAGTGATAAAGCGAACAAAAGAAAAGGGAGATTTAAATGATTCTCAATACTAACAAAAAATGAAACAAAGGGAAAATGTTAGCCCTATCAGTCCCAATATCCGGCTCGAAGGACCAAAATGTTGCGTAATCACCTCAAGCGACTGGTGTTGATGTCTCTTGATAAGCCGCGGTAATACAAAAAAGACTTACGAGATGATTAATAAAAAAAAAGAAGAGATAGTTGGGCAATAGTGGCTAACGGGTACAACAGAGGGCACCAAAGCGTACCTGGTATTCCCTTTGGGAGTTGGAAGGACGCGTCCTTAATCGTTTTCTAACTCTGCGATGAGCGTTGAGGTGCGAATAGAAAATGGCGGGCCTGGTTCGGACGGAATAATGCGTGCGGGTTCTCGAAAGAGTACTGCAGCTGCGGGCCCGAATCGCTTCCAGCGTCACTCTCTTTTTCCGAAAGCCACCAATGCGCGTGACAAATAAAATTAAAAACTGCGCGGATGAAACACTAGGTATTCATCATATGTGTTGGTTCGGCACATTACATAGTTAATTTCTATTTTTTGATCTCCAAGCCATTGCTGAAAACTTTCCTTATTACAAAAATGAAATGTTTTGGAATCTAAGTTAATATCGTGTGAACTACATAAATGATCTTCTTGATGCTATACGTTCCACAGATTAACTTATCTTCAGTACATAAAGGGCAAAAATATGTGATTTCCTAGTGTTGGAAGAGCTTTGCTGCTTATGGATATTTTTCAGGTGTTTATTTTTCGCTGAAACTGTAGAAAATTCGGAATTACAGACAAGACATATATTTTTTAATAGTTGGGTCTCCATAATTATGCATTAACAAATGCAAAGAGCCAAATATCAAAGAACGTTTGCTTATTATCAATGAAAATATGAACACAGTGAACACACAAACACAGATGCAAAAACAAACAAGATTTAATTTGAGGTTAGGTGTTAGGCAGTAATCTGCCAAAAATCTCGCACTTAATCGACAGACGACAGGTCGACAACGAGGCGACCGACTCAACCGACCCGACCATTGCCGAAAACATCCGAGGAATCCGTGATTTTTAGTGGCGCTTGTTGAATACCCGTAGTCTGCTTTGTGCTATCTCCACTCTCGCGTGGCGTCGTATTCTCGGCCCTCGCGTTGCGTCGTCTTCTTGGTTCTCAATGGCGTCCACGCGCCGTCTTTCCTCTGGGTGGTCGAAGAACTTACGTTCCCGTTGCGTGTGCAGATGGGCAGTCTTCGGGACTCGTACCTCACTCCTCAGCGCTAACGAACCACGCTCTGCTACCAATGTTTCGTGTTATATTGTCTTTTCGATTATGTCGTTAATCACCAAGATATGGGAACCCTTAAAAAATTCACTTCCTCGACATGTTTTTATTCTCTCTTTATATGGTGGCGCGGCTGCCATTACATAAACGCTAACGCTACGCGAACACTATTGGATAATCTGCGGGCGTGCGCTAGTAAAAAATGGCAGCCTTTTGAACAGACTGGAGTGGACTATGCGGGGCCACTGATGATTAAAAGTAGAGCTGGTCGTGGTAGTGGAGTTTCAAATGCATACATCTGTTTATTTGTTTGTTGTGTTACCAAAGCTGTGCACCTAAAATTGGTAACGGAACTAAGTAAGGAAGCGTTAAAACGATTTATGTCTCGAAGAGGTAAACCGAAAACGATTCATAGTGATAACGGTACTAATTTCGTAGCAGCGAGCAACGAGCTAAAGGAATTCGACAAATTTATCGTTAAGCAAAGGACAGAGTTAAGAGAGTATTTTCATAAAAATGAAATTAATTGGGAGTTTATTCCTCCACACGCTCCACACGTCGGTGGGCTTTGGGAGGCTGGGATAAAAAACATGAAGCATCATTTAAGGCGCGTTACTAGGAACTTAAAGTTAACCTTCGAGCAAATTTATACATTGCTAACGGAAATCGAAGCGATTCTAAATTCCCGTCCTCTTTCCCCCTTATCTGATTCACCACAAGACCTAACTCCCTTAACTCCATCCTATTTTCTAATTGGACGACCACTCACATCACCACAGGAGCGAGACTTGTCCAATGTACCAGGCAACAGGCTGTCCCTCTACCAACATCTGGCTCAGGTCAAGCACACCTATGGACCCTTTGGAGTAAAGAGTACGTCAATGAACTCCAGCAGCGGACCAGATGGAAGGTGAACCGTAGTTCGTTGGTGATCGGTTCCCTTGTAATCATAAAAGAAGACAATCAGCCACCATTGAAGTGGAAGCTAGTACGAGTGGAAGCAGTCCACAAAGGAGCCGATGGGATCGTCAGAGTGGCTACAATCCGGACGAGCAACGGCCTCCTGAAGAGGATCGGTCCTCTACCGGTCTCTCGGAACGTTTTGTTTTGTGTGACGAAGCCGTGATGGCAGCCCCACTACATAATGAGACAATAAAAACCTTCGACAAGGTAAGAGAGTGGACTGTGAATGATAGCTATGACAGTGAAGCAAATTCCATCTGTTTGCCACCAAACGGCATAGGCGTATCACGCAGGCCATAGAAACACATTAGAGGGTTTCGGGCTACGCACTCCTTGTTACTCTATTTGCAAAAAATCTTTCAGTTATTTTCTTTTTATTGGTTAAACGAACGACTTTACTGCTAATAGAGTGAAACTAAAATAATACAGGCCGTTTTGAAGGATTTAATGAAAATGAAATAGCTACATACATTTATTTTATTTCTAGCAACAATAATTATTTATATTGCGATAAAATATTATTATTACTATAATTTATTGCCAATAAAAATTACATAAATACATTACATGTCAGATTTTTTAAGTGATACATACCATAGACTTTACCTTGCTTTTAAATAGTACATTTCTAAAATATGGTCCCATTCAGAAACATACAACATTGGTAATATAATGTACGTCTAGAAAAGCCTAAGAGAAAAACCATTAAAACATACAAGAATTGTGGTTGTTTAGGTGTCGAAGAGAAAAATTTTACTTTTATATTCAAAACTACATATTTGCAGTAATAATTACGATCTTTGACTTAAGGCTTCAGATGACATTGAAAATATAGTGAGTATAGCTTCTGGCAGGAGTCGTCTTTTGATTGATACTTGATAAAACCATTTTTCTTCAAAATGTACTGAACATATTCGAATAAAACTCGATGGCCTTCACCCTTCTCTGTCCATAGATTGCACCCATAACTTTTGCCTTTCCTGATTAACAGGAAATCTGAAATTATATGCTACAATGTTAGGTACTTTTTTAATAAAACAGATACATTACATTCTATACAATTGCATACAACTAACCTGCAAGTTTTGACTATTCTTACCTGTGAAAACTTAGTGCTTCTATATTTTTCTCACTTCGGTTGTCACCGAAGTGCAGTACACAGCAATTCACCATCGTAATATTGTACAACTGAATACCGAATTTTCAAACATGCACGGGTGCCAACCCTCACCGCCACCAAAACGTCAAAAATACATTAGATTCTGCTTCACTTCACAGTATGCACACATGGGACAATTACGAGTCCACTCACTTACCTAGTCTAGGATAAAAACATTTCGAAGAAGCAGGTCGTCAATTTTTAAGAGCTCCCACATCTTGGTGATTAACGACATAATCGAATAGACAATATAACACGAAACACCAATATTTCAGAATAGACAGGTAGTCTTATGTTGATTCTGTGGTTTCTGGTAAACAAACTACTATTAACACAAATTTTTCAATATAAAATAAATTGCAATTTGAAAATGTAGTATTGTGAATTACATTTGTGCACATATCAATATTTTTTTTATTTAATCATTTCCTCCCAATAGCGGACACATCCTTATAACGGACAAAATTGTGGTTCCCGTGACTGTCCGCTATATAGAGATTTCACTGTATAAAACACTCCCTCCTAATTTATTACTGAACATACATCAAGTCTATATTAATTGGTGTTTAAGAATTATATAAAAAGAAAATAAAATGATTATGATCAACTTTTTCGAGTTATATTGTCCTCTATAGCAAATGTATTAAATTAAAAAACAAATTGAAATTTTTTCATAAAAATGGGTATTTTTACAAGTTATGGATGGTTGAAAATTTTCAGTTTTACAGCCGAACCTAAAAACCTTTTTTTTTTCTCAGAACACTTAGGTATGGCTAACTTCTGTTTGGGCTCAAAAGTTTTGTATCGAATCCAGCTACGCTCCTGATTTTTTTGGTCGGAAACGCTGATGATGTTTTTTTTTTTAGCCTGACGACTAATGGGGCCCATACCTGTCAACAGTGAACCATGTCAGATGAACTTTTTTTTGCAGTTTCCAAAAGTTTAAAGCATTACAAACAACTTTTGTTTGAAACTTTTTTTCATAAAAATGGGAATTTTTACAAGTTATGGATGGTTGAAAATTTTTGGTTTTGGAGCCGAACCTGAAAATTTCAATTTTCAACTGTCCATAACTTGAGTTCTATTCCACTTGGAGCCCTAAAAATTTAGGAGGAGTTTCGGGGGCCCAAACGGACCATTTTTCTTCATATTGGGTCACATCTAAAATAAATCTGAATTCGGCGTGGAACGTACCTACCATATTATTATATATATGGTATAAATATATGGGCGATTCCATGTCAACTGTCGTGAGGTTGGTGCGTCATATTTTTTTTCCCAACCAAAACTATTTCATTCTATTATAGGTTCGACTAGAAGTATTATCCCAAATTTTCAGACAAAAATATCACTACTAGCGTTTTTTACGGCCAATTTACGTTTCTTTCGAGTTTTCAGTTTTCGATGACAAATTTTCTCCAAAACGTTACAGGAAACACATCGCACCCTGGAAAAATTTCAGAGTACCTATAATCGATGTAAAATTGTCCAAGGAATCCATTCCCGCCCTCAGAATTGCCCTGAAATTTTTCCATTTGCGAGAAATCCCAAAACACCATTTTTTTTAAACTTGCTCTATCTCGCCTGTGGAAATTTTTGGATTTTTTTAAGGAGCGCAAAATGTTTGGTTTTTAGTGTAGTTTGAGGGACTTGTAACTTTTCCGTGTGTATTTTGGTTTCAAGTGCCCAAACATGCGAAAAATGGCAAAAAATGGACGAATCAGCCTAAAATGGTGCATTAAGCGGGAAAAAGGAGTGTCAAAAGTCAGGAATATTCATATGGATCTCAAGCTCAAGCCTCAGCGATGAAGTCAGATCAATTTCATTAAATACCAGACCATCTGGAGGTTCAATATTGAGAGATTCGTGCAAAAATTCAAGAATTATTTTGAATTGCTCGATACTTTGATGTTTGGTTTATATGAACTTTGGACCCTAATATCCAGGAACTATGAAGGTAAATGACGTTAAATGACGAAAAATCAAGTGATTAAGGTATAATATGACAACACCGAACATTTCCTTTTATGGAGACATGAGGGCAAATCAGCATCTTTTGGACGTAAGGTACACAGACCAAACATGTAATTCTCATTTTCTGGGCTATAAACTAAATTAGCAACAAGATCCTTAGAGGTCATTTTGTGCCAGTACTATTTAGAAGGAGTTTTGAAATTTTGATGAATCTGACAAACACAAATTGAATGGGTACCATTAGCACCAGGTACCACGCATTGTTTACAAGGATAAGAGGTTATCACCAATTCTCTTTGAATAATGATTGGATAATAAAATGCAAACATACCATTTTGGATGACAAATGTGCTGGTCAATATGCAGCGTTTATCTTCAATGACGTGTGGCATCTAGGAGTAATAATGATTTCGGATGAATTGAATCTGGTCGCAGAGTTTTCAGTACTTTCTTTCAATCAAGTGGCTTAAACTTATTTATTCCCAGATCCGCCAGTATGCTTGTTGCTAATTTAGTTTGTAGCCCAGAAAACTAGAATTGCATGTTTGGTCTGTGTATCTTATGTCCAAAAGATGCTGATTTGCCCTCATGTCTCCATAAAAGAAAATGTTCGATTTTGTCATATTATATCTTAATCACTTGATTTTTCTTCATTTAACGTCATTTACCTTCATAGTCCCTGGATATTAGGGTCCAAAGTTCATATAAACCGAACATCAAAGTATCGAGCAATTCAAAATATTTCTTGAGTTTTTGCACGAATCTCACAATATTGGACCTCCATATGGTCTGGTATTTAATGAAAATGATCTGACTTCATCGCTGAGGATTGAGTTTGAGATCCACACGAATATTCCTGACTTTTGACACTCCTTTTTCAAGCTTAATGCACCATTTTAGGCTGATTCGTCCATTTTTTGCCATTTTTCGCATGTTTGGGCACTTGAAACCAAAATACACACGGAAAAGTTATAAGGCCCTCAAAGTACACTAAAAACCAAACATTTTGCGCTCCTTCAAACAAATCCAAAAATTTCCACAGGCGAGATAGAGCAAGTTTAAAAAAATGGTGTTTTGGGATTTCTCGCAAATGGAAAAATTTTAGTGCAATTCTGAGGGCGGGAATGGATTCCTTGGACAATTTTACATCGATTATAGGTACTCTGAAATTTTTCCAGGGTGCGATGTGTTTCCGGTGACGTTTTGGAGAAAATTTGTCATCGAAAACTGAAAACTCGAAAGAAACGAAAATTGGCAGTAAAAAACGCTAGTTGTAATATTTTTGTCTGAAAATTTCGGATAATACTTGTAGTCGAACCTATAATAGAATGAAATAGTTTTGGTTGGGAAAAAAATTTATGACGCACCAACCTCACACACATATATCTAAACTTTTGAGAAATGATTAAGTATGATCGCTACATACCAAAAAACTGAAAACCGCATTTTAATTCCTCTTTTTTCGACTTCGTTAACGAATGCAATACTAGATGCAAATGCAAATGCAGAATGCAAATCTACCAAAAGGAATGTTTCATATTAAAAATAATAAAACCGAGAGAAATGTGTACATAAATTATTAATAAAAAAGAACAGTTCACCAATAAAAACAAAAGAAAACCTAATGGACGAAATGGAAAATACCAAAAAATTCCAAAAAAGGAATTAAACGTATAAATTTAATTTCTTGAGGCGTTGTTGAATGCTGCTTGAAGCTCACACGGCCCAGTAAACTGTTTCTAAGCCAAGAAATTCAAAAGGATTGTTTTTCACTTAATTTTTCAATGCGTAGTACAAATATTTGCTGTTAAAAGCATTTTTTTCTGTTGGTCAAATATTGTGTCCCTTTTCTATGCCCTTACTTACTTTGATTGCAATATATTTAAAACGAAGAGAACGAAATTAAAAGGGAATAAAGAAAGTAGTACTGAAAATATTGTTTCAGATCTACATATCTTTATTACTTTATTAATAAACAAAATAAAAAGAACCTAACAGTGCTTTCACTGTAAGTGAAAGCACTTACAGTATATGCTATTGGCTGAAAGTGGCCAAAAATTCATTGTTATTAACGTTTTCCGATAATAACTTAGTTTTTTATTTCATAATATATGCTATTGATAATTTTTCTCCCAGATTTCTATTTTTCCAGTGTTATTATCTATTATGTACGTTAAATGATTTTCAGGAATGGTATTATTGAAGTTTAACCTTGAAGGATGACGTGTAATCCTCTAAATATTTAATAACCAATTTAAAATGCACATACATAAGATGAAAGTCTTATTGCTTGTATATTATTATTTAATAACTGCAGCAATTTCGTAATTTCTTTTGTTTTGTGAATATCTGAGACATCAATAAAATATTCACTAACCCACTCTTTTGTAATAGGTATAATAAAACCTTTTATTAACTCGTTTTCTTTCTAGATAACAACATACATTAGAGAATTTATTTCATCCAACACTGCTCCTGTATGATATACCGAAATGCATTCTATAATATTTGAAAGATGCTTTTTGGTCTTCAGTGTTCTGGGCGTTCGACCAGAAAAAACCCAAAATATAATACCCAAATTGATATTTTTTTTATTAATGTCGATGAGTTTACTCCAAATCTATTTGCACGTATTGCGGTACGTCTACAAGGATACACTGACCAGTGAGGACTTCATCACCGCTATTGGAGAAATTTCTGTGGTCGTTCATGTAAGTATGCCTGAATTATGGTTTTAAAAATTTTTGTATCTGTAGGCGTCTTTAAAAAATTAATTGATGGGGTTGCTGCCATAGCAAAATATTTTTAAAATGATGTGTACTCAGAAAGTTCGAGTGCAGATAAAGAGAAAGTAATTAAAAATGTATCGAACTTTCTAAGTTAAAAATGAGAGATTAGAATTTTGCTCCGCAAAGTCCAAATGTTCATAAAAGTGGAATTTAAGGGGGATAGCCACTGTGGTGGTTCAAAAAAAAAATTTTTTTTTTGCTGTCTTAAATCAAAGCTTATATATTCAAAAATAGGTGTACAAAATTGCAGGTCAAAATTTCAAAAATTGACTAAGTTATAACGATTTTAGTGAGAGCAGGCAGGGCACAATATTTTTCGCTAGACTTTGTTTTGTAATATAAATCTGGTTTTTAGCGGTTTTAGAATGTCCAGTTTATGGATTTACGTGCCTAGAAGTTCGGCCGATTTTTATTTATTCTCGAAGTTTCGTAGTGAACGCACATCGTTTCTCTGGCTCTTGCTTTTATCAATTTTTAAAAATATTTTGTGTTTTATTACGAAATGGATCGTAAAGGTAACAAAATTAATAAAAGCAGTAAAATTAGATGTTTAAGAAATAGAAGAAAATGTTATCAGCCGCGTAATAGACATGAAATAGAAACAGGTGCAAACATAAGTCCCAAACGGCCTACCAATGCTTCTAATCGCAAAATTGAATATGATGTCCATCCTACTATAAGTCATAAAATTATGAACTTTTTTAGTGTTTTTATAGTGCTGAGTAATCATATATCAAGTAAAGGACTCGATAGTTTAATATAGGTATGAAAATATGATTTTAATTTTATTGCGAGAGAAATGGACTAAAAACTATAAACGCGTTTTTCTCAAAACGACTTTTTTCAAACTGATCGCATCGATAACTCGGACAATTCTTAACCGATTTTTAATTTTTTTGTTTTGTTTTGTTCGTCTTGATAGTGGCTATGGTTAAGCGTAGCCGATTTCGAAAATTTTGTTTTTAACTATTTTTTAAACTGTTTGAAAACAAAAAAAAACGGTCGAAATAATAAAAATATTTTCAATCGGTCGCCACTTTGTGACAAATCAAAATATAAAAAAACGGCTACGTACAACGATAACTATATTCATACAGATTGTGCTAGTTTTAATCTTTTTATATTCTGATTACCGGCTTTTAAAAAATCGATGCGACCATGGCGGGGGAATTTTTTTTCAGGCTTTACGGCATCGTTTATATTGTTAAAACTAATAAATACTTTTTTAATAATAATTTGTGGAAACATTGCTGGATATGTACTTAATACAATAAAATAAAAACGATCCATAAATTCCTTTATTTACCAGGTCAAAAAAATTCTTGAAAATCACTAATTTTTTCAGCCTCACAGTGGCTATCACCCTTAAATACAGTGGCGGCTAGTGCATAAGCGCTGCAGTGCTGCAGAGCTCCCAAAAAATCTTCTAATTAACTAAAATATTTCCTTCCTTTTATCACATATAAAATTTATAATATATTTTGTATTTTGTAAGGCATTCCCATCGTCATAATAATAAAAAAACTGCGAACGCAAGTTCACTTTATAGTCCGATAAAAATTTCCAAAGTGAGGTAATTTTTAAGTCTACACGAAAACCTTTTACATTTATGTTTTCGACCCTCAGGATTCCGAATCTGCAAAAATTTTTGACCTCAATTCAGGGGAAAAGGGTCAAATCTCCAAAAAAAGGGCGAAAATCACGTTTTTCACCAATTTCTTGAAAAGTACAATATGTAGCACGAAAAAAATACTACCATCGTGTTTGGCAGGCAATTTTACATCGATATAGCACTTTTCTTTTTCCAAATTGAACAAGTATCTCTCAAAATATTAAGGTTTAGAAGAATTTCGGTAGCCGCGAAAGGGGAAGTGTATCTTGAGTGCGGATGGATTGGAGGGGCATGAATACGTGCACAGTGCACAGATGGTAGGTAAATACATTATAAATATTACGTTATGTTACCGACTGGCTCGAGCTTATTTCACTCGACAGTAAGTATATATTCTTACTATCTTTTCATTAAACTGTTGTTTAACACCTTGTTTTAAATTATTTCACATTGGGGAGGAAGGTTAAAAAGAGTGTAAAAACAGTGTCACGTAATTTTTTTAATTTCTCAAATGATATACATCAAAAAATTTGAATATTAATATCAAAGTCATTACCAATTAATGTAGTTAGAAGGTGTATACGTACTTACTATTTTAGAACATACAGTACAAAATAAATTGTAACCATCCCACTTCACCTCAGTATACCTATATTAGAGAAATTAATAAAACTTGCGGTGCACGTCATCAAAATTTATGACGTTACCACGTCGCCATGTTGACACAGCATTTTTTGTATTTGACATGACTGTTGGTTTCGAAAAGTATACATTTTCTTCGTCCTTCAAGAATTTTGCTTTGAGGTTATTGTGAAATTCTTAAATAATTAAAAATACATAGGTATTAGTATACACCAATAATTAGGAATGAAATAGAATCATAATGTGTTAGGATGAGTTAAAACATGGAATTTACTCATTTAGTCAGTGTGATTTTATTAGTATTACTATACATTTACATTATACATATTACATTATACACTATTATGTTATTATACAATTATTTACAAACAAAATGGATATTAATATATTAATTATATTAGAAATTATGAAATTCTTAATTACAAACACATTTATATACACTAATTACAATTCAAATAGGATCATGTGTTCTAGGATGAGTAAGGCAAATGGAATTTACTCACTTAGTCAGTGTCACTTTATAAGTTTTTCTAATTTGCCATTATGCATTCTTGTTAACTGAATTACATATCTGCAAGTGCTTGGACTTTATGCGTTACTTTGTTATAAAAGCTCACTGTCTAGCAAAGACCACAGGGAGGTGTGAGTATCCTTTGCCAGGAAAGGGAGTGGAACAGGAAGTGTACACTTTCATATAAAGAGAAACCCAGTAGACTTGGCACAGCACAGAAAATACAAAATTGAATTGTTCACCGAAATGACCTACGATGTAATATTAGGTAATACAAATACAGATGAGAAAGAATAGAGGGCAATACAGAACAAATTTACATGTGAGAAACAAACAACAATATAGGAAGTAAAGTATCTGCTGCCAGAATATATGTGGCCATCAATTGAAACAAAGAAACCCAAATTAACCCTAGAATTAAAAAGAATAAATAGAGAATTATCAAATATAACTGAACTTTTGAGCAATTAGAGGAAACAACTACTTCGAGGGCAAATACTCCTACCGACATTGAATTACACCCCTAATTTCTCTCACAGTTTAACATTTCAGTGATTTTTTATAAAGAATATATTTTTCGGGATTAAGGGTGCATTTTTCTTTATAATAAATAGAGAAGTATGGAGGTCGGGACTGACATCGTTGTGAAAACCATAAGTATAGAGCCAAAAACATTAAGGAAAACAGTAGCAAATAGAAGAAAACAAAAAACAAACAACAGTAATAGATGACAAATCAAAAACGGAAAAGAAATATTTACACCTATGAAAATGAAATGGAAAACTGCTCTGAAGATCAGCTACAAACTACAAGTATGATATAAGAACTGATCTGCAACATTTGGATCAAGAAAGTGTACACTAAATTGGCCGGTGTAATTGGATCGAGAGGGGTAGGGGCATTGTAGGGAGGTGCATGTCACTCTATGGCCATATTGTTCAGCCATCTGATCCATTAGGTATTTTTTTCCAGTTTATTTCTAGAAAAAAAAGATTAAATAAACATAAAAGTTTCCATTTCATTTCTACTTACTGATTAACAATTTGAAGTAGTTCACTCTTCAACATTGTACTTTCAAATTGGAAGTTATGTTTTATAAGTCAATCCTTTATAACAGGCTGTGTCGATCCACTTTTCGAACCTTATCTACCAATGTACTGTGGTACGGTGCGTTGTCCATAATAATAACTGACGGTTCCGCCAAGTTTTTCAAAAGTTGATTCTCAAACTACAGCAAAAGTTGTTTTGGTTCATTTCTCCATGATAGTCACCTTTGGATTTAGAGGAAAACACTAATTCAGCCCTTCGTGGATTATTCTTACTCCATTTGAAACCAATATCTCGTAAAAGGGTACGAGGTGATGATTTACATCCCTCAAAGAGCTTCATATTCTCAAGTTTTTGATGAATACTTTCAATAGTAACAGTTTTCTCTGAAATAATTACATTAAATTATCACTCATTGTTTATTGTATATGGTGAATACAATCAACGATACAATGTAAAAAAACTTTCTTCCTTCTTTCATACAGTTCGTAAATTTGATTGCGAATAGAGCCAATATCAAGGTGATCTTGATTCATGACTCGCCTCACATGTGGACGGTTTTTCTTCGGCGACTTTAACACCACATCACTCTTCACTTTTAGCGAGATTCTACTCACAGTACACACACTGATCTTCAGTGCAGCTGAAACACGCTAAAAATATTTCAAGTAAGGACCTAGAGGCTTAATAACCAATAGTATCAATACGTTACTTCTCTAATGCAGTTTAACGGCAATAACGGGCTCCCATGATCTCGATCCAGTTCAAAGTAACTGATTAGAAACGAGACCAGTTGCCGACATCGACTATTCATTGGTTTAGGCATTTTATTGCAATTCCTTACTCTCGAAAACACCCAAACAAGGATTTAATTTCAAAGATTTCGAAGTATAACCTCAAAATCATAACAAAACTTTGCCAATACGTGAATCGTCCGGCAACCGCGCCCATGGGTACCAACTTATATTTTATCGGCTAACATTCGACAGTGTGCTATCTCTTTTTATCTGGGATAATAGTGCGCTCTGTTTAAAGCAAATTTTTATCTTATACCAACGGCAATTGGCAATGAATTTGACATCATTGATGACGGCACCGCAAGTTTTATTAACTCTTCTATATTAGGTATATTATTCACAATTCAATTAAAGTTTTTGGTTATTGAAGTTTTCAGAACAACCGTTCAATTCAATTTTTCCGAAAGGTACTGACAAATTTAAATATGAAATACATAGTTTTAGAAAGCACATCGTTTCCCAATTAGCGTATAATAAGCAAAAACTTCCCTTTTGAAAGGCGAATATTGCCCACTGCAGACCAACTGATACAAAAATAAAACTTAAGAAGTCTTTGAAGAAGAAATTTAAAACACATAAGGATCTATTACGGGATTTTCAAATACTATACCGAGCTATACCGATTCTCATCAAATTTTAGACTTGAACTGAACTACCTAAAAGCTGCAACTTTTATTTAAAATATTCTTTTCTAAAACCTTTCTAAAGGGCACATGAATATTTTCAATATTTCCATTTTTTTAATAATGCTTTTAAAGTTTTCATTAAGCTTTATATTAATTGAATTAGCATATTAAATGTATATAATTTTTACTTCAGAAACCTTTCCGAGTTAACAAACAACCAACAGAAATATTTACTAATAAGGGAAAATGTTAATAGTTATTCAATACTAAATTTATTTTATAAAACGGTGATAATGTTGCCCTGAATATTTTGTCCAGCCATATGAGAAAGTTTTAGTATGTTACACATCGCCATTTTTTTAAGTACAAATCAATACTTTCAATCGTGAATAACTCGGAAAATATTAATTTGCCGAAAAAAAATTATATAACACTTTTTACTTAAAATTGATTTTAAAAATTTATATAATACCTAATAATAATAATATAATAATAAAAAATTATGTAATACTTTTTGCTTCGGGGTTATCGATTTCCGGGGTTATTTTGAGGTTAGATATTTTCACCCCCGAGAAGGGGTGGCACTCACCCCCAGGGTAAAAGCACACATCCCCACTATATACCGTTTTTTCTATGACATTTTTTCTATGTTAATTTCAAATTTCAGATCAATCGAAGCGGTACTTTAAAATTCTGAGCAATATTACAAACAACTAATAGCTAATAGCTCAAAACGGTGCAGAGTGTGCAGACCACGCGTTGAAGGACAAATAAAGCGCACGTCGCCAAGCGCTGTGGGGGAACGAACACTACATCTATAAATTTCCCCTCTCGTGGCTGGCGAAATTCTTAAAAACCTTAATATTTTGAGAGATACTTGCTCAATTTGGAAAAAGAAAAGTGCTATATCGATGTAAAATTGCCTGCCAAACACGATGGTAGTATTTTTTTCGTGCTACATATTGGAGTTTTCAAGTAATTCGCGAAAAACGTGATTTTCGCCCTTTTTTTGAGATTTGGCCATTTTCCCCTGAATTGAGGTCAAAAATTTTTACAGATTCGGAATCCTGAGGGTCGAAAACATAAATGTAAAAGGTTTTCGTGTAGACTTAAAAATTACCTCACTTTGGTAAGATTTTAT
Organism: Cryptocephalus moraei; assembly: GCA_946251905.1. Classification (NCBI taxonomy): domain Eukaryota; kingdom Metazoa; phylum Arthropoda; class Insecta; order Coleoptera; family Chrysomelidae; genus Cryptocephalus; species Cryptocephalus moraei. Next base: position 28,904,498 of record OX276454.1, read on the forward strand.
TGGACTATTAGCTTGAAATAATAACAACCCAATTTGCGGGCTAAGCGTAAGTAAAGTCCACCAGTGGAATAACGAACCTATTTCGCGCGATCGTTGATACTTTATATAGCTGGGCCATACGAACGTGCTCTGCGAGCTCTTTCAAACACCCGCGCTACACCCTTCTTCCCCTTGACCGTCTAAAACTAAAGCCGTGTTTTTAATAGGATAGTTCGCTGCATTTATTCCAGCGCAGCGTGGTACGGTACGGTTGGATTTATCTAATTCTTTCGCGAATTTGTGGTTTAAGGATTTACGCCGTGATTTACGTCGTCGTCGTAGCGAGTTTGACGTAATTAGAGTGCGGGTGTTTCTGTTTCTGTGTATTTGTTGACAATTACTATATAAACTGTGAACTATGGAGGTGATCTTCAATTTAATTAATGTAAAGAGATTTTTTAAATATTCACATGAAGAAAAGATAGAATTAAAAGCAAAAGGTAGGCCATTACCAGTTATCATCTATTGAAAAAACTGGTGTAAGTAGAGGAAAAAGTTATACACGTAAATTTAGTCGAGATATTTATTCAAAAAACGAATGGATTTGTGGATGTAACAAAAAAAATGCTTTATATTGTTTTCCCTGTTTACTTTTTGGTGGCGATAAAGCTTGGACGGAAATAGGAGTCACGGATCTAGAGCATTTGAGTTTGAAAATAAAAAGACACGAGAATTCTAAAAGCCATCTTCATAATTGTATGGAATTGGCGTTACTAGGGTCAACTAATATTATGGCTCAATTAGATTCGGCCTATTGGTTAAATATACAGAAACATAATGAAAACGTGTCGAAAAATCGATATATTTTATCAAAAATTATTAATTGTGTTAAATTTTGTGGAGCTTTTGAATTGGCTCTTCGGGGACATAATGAGAGCGATACTTCCGAGAATCCGGGAATATTCCGTGGGCTTATTAATTTTTCGGCTGAATTAGATGCAACTCTAAGTGAGCACCTGAAAAATTGTTCGGTATTTAAAGGCACTTCCAAAGAAATACAGAATGATCTGTTACAGTGCATGCTTGAAGTCTGTCATGAACAAATAATTGAGGAAATTAATAATTATCCATTTATGGCGATCATGGCGGACGAAACGACTGATGTTGCTGCAAAATCTCAAATGGTAGTTATATTCAGGTATATTCGTGATGGTGAGCCAATTGAACGTTTTTGGAACTACGTAATTCCTGAAAAATGTGATGCAGAAACAATTAGCAAAACAATTTTAAGTGTCATAGATCCCTTAATTCAAAATTCACCTAACAAACTGATTGCACAGAGTTACGATGGAGCAGCGGTGATGAGCGGACAAAACGCAGGCGTTCAAGCATTAATTAAGAAAAAGTACCCTTTTGCCCACTACGTACATTGCTATGTCCATCAACTAAATTTGATCATGTCTAAGGCTGCTTCTGCAAATTCGCAAGTACGTGTATTTTTTGGAAATTTACAAGATATTCCTGGCTTTTTTAATAATTCACCACAACGAGTGGAAGTATTGAACAAGATTGTGAACAGAAGAATCCCCCACGGCGCTACAACCCGTTGGAATTTTAATAGCAGGACCATTAATGTGGTGTACGAAAATAGGGACTCTCTCATTGAGTGTATGCATGAAATAGAAGAACAATTCTCGAACAACACAGTCTGTAGTGCAGCCGCCTCTATTCGCCGTACATTAAATGATCCAATCTTCAATTTTTGGCTGACTTTTTTCCATCATGTAATGCCCAACGTAGATATATTATTCAATCAATTGCAGCAAAGAAAAATGGAACCCACTTTAGTAAATGACGCTGTCGAAAATTTTGAACGCAGTATAAGTCAAGTTCGAAATAATATTGATAATATCATAAGTGAAGCATCAGATATAATAAGTAATGAGTCACCACCACCAGAAAAACGCAAACGTGCAAATAACAGCAAATTTGATCATCGGATTTCTGCTTTAGAGGTGTGTGATGTTATTTTAAATTGTGCAAAAGATCGATTTCATTTTAAAGAGCATCTAGTAGTGGCATCACTTTTCTTTTCGGAATACTTTGGAGATTATTGCAGTAAATTTCCCGAGGACAAACTCACTTCCGCATGTTCCTATTACCCCACACTTGACAAAGAAAGATTACGAACTGAACTGTCTGTTATTTATTCAAGAAATGATTGCAGAACATTAAATGGTGCACTACCCCTCCTAAAATTTTTAATAAAAAACAATCTAGGAGATACGTTGAAGGAGACTAGAAAATTATTAGAAATTGTGATAACAACTCCCATGACAACATCAGAGGCCGAACGATGTTTTTCGACACTGAATCGAATTAAAACATTTCTTAGAAATTCAATGACCGTAGATCGTTTAACAGCTCTTTCCATGCTATCTATTGAAAAAAAAATTATCTCCGAGATAGACAATTTCAATGACAAAGTGATTACAATATTTGCAAACCGAAAAGAGCGTAGAATAGACTTAATTTATAAGAAATAATTTGTTAGGAAAGTAGTGCCTAGAGACTCATATTTTTTTGCGAACCGAAAATAACTTCGAATAGACTAACTTATAAGAAACAATTTTTTGTTCGCGAAGTAGTGCTTAGTGCGTAACTTTTATTTTTCTTGTGTGGCAATTGACAGTCGTTCCAGAAATCCAATATTTCAACACGGAATGCGGAGAAAAGCCGATAAAATCGATGGGAGACAACTCCCTTACAAGGTAAACTTTTTTCAAAAATTGCAGAACACCTTAAAATTTTTACCACGAGCCGCCACTGCTTAAATATATAAATATTTTGTTTTACATTTAAAATATGAGGTTCCACCTTATATCCTTGTGTAAATTTGGCGCTGATGCGAACGCTTGGGGGCACAGTTTTACTGTCAAATAAGCACTGGAACATTTTTACAAAAATGTATTTGTTATTTATCGCATTTTTAGCTACTTTATTAATGCTATACCAGTATACATGTTCATGACGAGGTATTAAACATGTTCTCATACAATGTGAAAATTAAATGTATTTTTAGTAGACGCCTTTTGTATGTTAAGTTGGACTTTCAATAGACAAAGCCATGAACATGAAGACTTTCATGAAATGCTCAGTGTATTAACCTGATATAACTTGGATATAAATATAACATAACAAAATAAAGGTATTTTTACCTCGCACATAACCATTTTCCAGTGACGAATAATCTACATTCGTCATAAAAAAATGCAAACTTCAGTGCTTTTGTATAGAATAACTTTTTTCAAGGGCTCTATAGTACGCGCGAATCTATTCTTTAAAAAGGAGAAAATATATGAATTGGTCAACTGTACGAAGTACTTTTGGTCAACGCATGAAAATCAGGAAGAGACCAAAAGCGAAAAGCTCAACTTGTTGTACGTTAAAATCGTATTCCGATCATACTGCGCAATGGGCGTATTTGCAATTATCTTCGTAATACTCCAGATTATCTTCATGGGAACCAACGTATCCTTCCTTGGTTATCAACCTGAATGGTTGCCAGACTTCGTCAGATACCCTTTCGGCATATTGATGGGCATCATGGGTATCACCCTGCCGATCATATTCGGCGATTTGTTTTTCATGGCCCTAGTGATGCTCATACAGATACAATTAATGATGCTCAATCGGAGATTCCTACACTTATTCGCTAATGAAAAGCTGGTGAGAAATGGGAAGAGATTCGATCAGGAGATCGGGGAATGCATCCAGTACCACAATTTGTTAATTAAGTAAGGATATTTTGTAGGTCATTTTATAAGGGAGCCCATAACACTTATAGCTAGCAAGTATACTTGCTCTTTTAATTAGATATATCTAACTAAAATAAAGTTATCCGTCGCGAGTAGCCTGTCATATACGAACGCATTGAAACTATATAGGATTGAAACTGCATATTGTGAAGTCACGAAATATGATCAATTCTTCATAACAGATTTGAGATCAAATAATTCCAGATTGTTTTAAATTACTACGCGTGCCATTAGATGCTTTCAGATTAAAAACCTGTACGAGAAATATAGAGCAACATGCAATATAAAAGCAATTTTCGTTTGAAAATAGAGAGTGAAGTGCCACGAACCAAAATTCCTTCCAAACAACAAAATAGTTACAAAATCGCAATGGCACCCATTAAAGTTACCCGACATATCTCCTTCTGAAGGAACCCTCATTTCTTCATCCACATCCACCCGTGATTTGCATTGAATCACAACACATCACAAACTGCACTTTGCGACGATTTTCTACGTTTTTCCGACGGAAACGCCGTGCCGGTCGTATCTGCAGCAACTCCACCTCGCTGCGACGGGTAGATACCAATTCCCCGCGTCATTAAAATTTACCCTCACTTAAAATTCCTCATTCACGTTAAAGTCTTCAATAAATGCCTGTTCCACTTCTCCCGGATCAAGAAGAGGAAGGCCAAAGCACCACCCAAGCCACGATCCAACATTTGACTCGGAATCCCTGTATTTTGAAGTCAAGCCTGCGATTTCTACATGATTATGGTCGCAACCATCGGGAAGCCGCCATATGACAGGTATATGGTGGTGGGATCCGTATATAGGTAGACAGGACCTAGGTAGGCACGGGGAATTGGCACAGAAACCCGAGCAGATTTTGCGGGGAATTGTAATTATTTTTATTGCCGCGTTTATTAACTGTATTAGACCGGCTGCGACGGACATCACGAACCTCGGTATGAAGTTTCCACAGCGGCAGACGAATCAAAGGCTGCTATTTCATGGACAGGTTCCATTGTTACTATCGCATTAGATGGAGGCATTTAGTAGGTAGAAACTGCGTTAATTACGTAATATGTTGGTGTTTTACTTTTTGGGAAATAGTGTTCAAAACGTTCTGTAGTATGCATGGATAAATGCAGTTGTAAATAGATATCGTTTGGGTGTAGATTACGAAGTTTCTTGTAATTGTCGGTAGCACGTAGTGAAGAATTACGCAACACAGAGCGCTGTGAAGATGAGACGACGTGTCACGGACGGCGTTCTTCTGCAATGTTTAAATTTACTACTTACTACTACGCGGGTTGCGGAGAATTCTTCGTATTCCATTCTTCGTATGCAATTGTTCATAAACAATAATTCTTGGTATGGAAAAGTCATCGTATATACAATTTTTCGTTAATAATATTCTTCGTGTTTACTGTTCACCGTAAACATAATTGTTCGTAGTTTAGTTATTCGTGAAGGGTGTTATTCGTAAAAAAATATATTTTAAATTATATTTGTCTCCGTAATTTTGGTTGGAACAAAAAAACTGTAGTATATAAAAAACTAACTGACTTAACCTGAAACAGAAATCTTTATATTTATTTTTATTGGGAAGACATTTTCACCAGCCACCATTTGTTAATTCAGCTGCACTAATTGCTTCATCTTGCTGAATGGCAAATAGAAACTTCCATATGCTAAATGGTTTACTTCAATTTGGCATTGAAATGATCTGTGTCATGATTCGACAGAATTATTAGTCTTAATCTTAGGTAAGTTGTTTATAGCGGCGTCGTAACAATTCTCTTGAAAAAAATTATCGTCTTCTGTTAAAAGGTCGTAGATTTCAGTTAGGTACATATCTAACAGGTACGAAGGCCAATGCAGATAACTTTTTGATTTTTAAGGTGAAGTCGAGATCGGTGTCGTATCGTCGTTTCAGGCCATTTTCTTGTACACATCGGTAAATGTAAATGCATTGGTTAAAATGGAAATAACATCCACGAATCTCTGTCTCCGAAAACGTTTGTCGAAGCCTTTATCACCGCTAATTCAAAATCAATTAGAACACTGGTTGGTTTCATCTGGGGTTTCAATTCCTTAAGGATCTTAAATCCCTTTTCATATACCACCGATTTTTTACTTGGTAGTAGGGCATAAATCAAAGGCATTGTTGCATTTTTATATCTCTATTTTTAATAATGGCCTTTCAAAAAATTCAATAACATCGATATATAGTGTTCCAATAAAATTATAAGTGTTACTGTTGATTATATAAGAGATACTTACCTTTTAGATTTGTAGAGCCATAAATATGTCTGTAACCATGGACGAAACGTTGGCACTGACATAAAATACCGAAACAACTTGTTGTTTTATTCGTGGTTACATCGAGAACGTTCCTGTCCATAAAACTGGAACTGTTTCAAATGTTCTATCTAAATATATGCTCAGGTGACGCCAGAAGATCGAGACTCATTTATGTCCCAAACAGAAAAAAACAATCTTCGCTTTGACCGCCGTCGAATAGTAGAAAATTATCACCTTGAATGTTTTTTTAAATTTATCTGGCAGAATTACTTCTGATAAAGTCGAAGGTACTGCACGAACGCAGTCATTCTTGCATCGTACTAGCCTTTTAATGCTGATGATTTTTGGCAATTTACCTATATAGCGGCACGATCCAAATCTTGAATTGAGTTGGAAATTATTACATGCGGCGCATCATTGTTGTTTTTGGCGACTTCTTTCACTATATTTAAGTATTTGCTAACTTGTACACTAGCAGTACAGGTACTGTGGTTGTGATCTCTTGGCGGTTTCACAATTGAGTCATTTTCGGTAATCATTCGCGCACGGCAATTGTCTTGAAATTTTTCACATTTCCAGTATTCCCTCGTCTCGCGTTTATAATCTTTAGCGAACAGGAAACCTTCGTGGCTCAGCTTTCTTCTGCCTTTCTCACTCAAGACGTATTCTAAATGCATCAGGCATCTTTACTGTTTAAACTGTAATTTTAAACTAAAAATAGGCAATCCGTATTTCCAAGTAGGTACCCGTTATTTTTCTTCGTAATCGTTATCCCTTAATAATATTTTAATATCGATTTTGGTGAACTCTCATCTGTCATTAGTACGTAAGTAGGGTTTAGCAGATAAACAGGTATTCGTTTAAGCGCTTTGTGTACTGCATATTGCGAAAAATTAAGACAACGATTAAATGTGAGTACGAAGAAAAGATTTACGATGAAGTGTATTAACGGAAAATAGCATTTACGAAGAATGATGTTGACGAAGAATTGTATACGAAGAATTTTATACGACGAATTGAATACGAAGAATTGGATACGAAGAATTTTCCGAAACCGCTAGTACGCGTTCCATTAGATTTTTTCACATCAAAAAGTCATGACGTATGACAAGTTGTGAATTCACCTGATTTAAATTTACTATGTGTTAGTCTTGTTTTGATTTGTCTATTGAGGTCTATCATAAGTTTGATGTCGATGATGTTGTCGAGTTGTTTAATTTCGTGGATTAGTGTTTGGAAGTCTGTGTGTTGGTTATTGTCGTTGGTGTGTTTGTTTGATGCTACATTGCAGTATAGTCTGTTGTTTGCTGTATTTGTGTATGTTGCTGCTGTTTGTTGTTGCTATACGGCGATGTTGGTGTGTTGTGTGTGTGGGTTTTTGTCGGCACCTACCTTGTCATTTATTTTGTCGATGTAGTCCAAGTATGCGACGCATCCCGAGTAGTTCGCCATGTGGTTGTCCCCGAAGTTGTCACTTCGGACTGGTTCCTCCTTCGGTTTGTTATGACTCTTTGGTTGGATGTTCCTTTCCGCAGATTAGGCACATGCTTTTGTACCCGCAGTTGCTCGATCAGCGTCCGTACCGCTGGCAGTTATAACACTGGGTCTTGAGAGTTTTCTTCAGGTAAGTCTCCCACCTGATCTTTATGTTATTTAAAACCTGGAGTTTCTGTATTTGCTGTACACAGGTTCCGGCCGGAAATTGGATTTGGAAGGATCTGGAAGTGTGTTCCTCTGTTTTTGTTCGCAGTCTCTCGCAGCTCACGGGTATCAGGTCTTTTTTTTAGCTAATAGTGTTACGATATCCTCGATGGAGAGGAAGTGGGCCGCTTTCAGGACAATCTTGACGGTCCTGCTGCCCTTCGGCGTATAGGTATAGTACTCTATGTGCTGCTGTGATATAAGTTGTCTTGCCTGCCCGTACATCTCCTCGGTGTCGGTTAGGATTTTCGTCGTCTGTCACAGAAACTGGAACCTCACTTCTGGCAATTCCGCCGTTAGGTTTTGGTGGAACTTTTTCAGGTTTTTTTATCGCCTCTGTTATCACTATCGGTGGTGGTTTCTTGGTTTTTGTCTGGGCCGGTGTATGGGTTGAGTTTGAGTTCGCAAGTGGTGTGCTCGGTGAGTTGTCCATCGCCGTAGGTTCACAAAAGCGAATATCTCATAAAGGCGACGGAGCCGAACAGTAGGGCGAGACAGTTGGTGGAGAGCTACCCGGCAATAAGCGAAAACTATGTTAAGATTATGGCCAGTCTGCAGTCGCGGTTTGGCAGAGAGGAACTTCAAATCGAGTTGTATGTACGAGAGCTTCTGAAGCTGGTTTTGAAGAACACCTCATCTCATCAAAAGTTGGAACTTCATGTACTGTATACACTTAAGACACAACTGCGTGCTTTGGAAATTTTGGGTATTACCGCGGAAAAATATTCGGCCATGCTGTTTCCCCTAATAGAATCCTGCTTTCCCGATGAATTACTACGAGTTTGGCAACGATCGTCCTGGTGTAACGATTCTAATTTGGCTGAGTCCAGCACAAATTTGGACTCTAAAGGAGACGTCAACCTGGAGAAGCGCCTAGATAGTCAGATGCAGTTTCTAAAAAATGAGGTGGAAAATGAGCAAAGGAAGGCTTCGGGATTTCTTCAGTTACTCGTCGATCTGGTGATTCTGCACGGACAGAGAGATTAACTGCCGGACCGAGTGTTGCAGCCACTGCTACAGATCTGCTAAACTTTAATTCCCAGAAGTGTGTCTTCTGTGACAGATCGCATGACAGCGAATCGTGTTTTAAGGCACAGAAGTACTCCATGGATGAAAAGAAGAGAATTTTAACGGAAAAACGTGCCTGTTTTTGCCCATGTTACCCTGATGTGCCATGAACTTCCGATAAATAAACCGGTTTCGAACGATGGGGTGGAAGAGAAAACGGACAAGGTGGGACGAGAACATTCCTTAACTAACCAGACGAGTTCTTGCAACCCCTGTACATAACAATCCGAGGTGTCGCAGGAAGGCGCGGAGTGCAAGCGCTAATTGATACGGGTTCACAACGCTCCTATGTCTTGCGGTCTACAGCAGAGAAATTGGGGTGGGTCATTAAAGGAAGGGACAAGCTGGTACATTGTCTATTTGAAGGAACGGAGGCTGTCTACGAACCTAATCGATTCGAACTAGAAGTCAGCGGAAACAATTTCACTAGTAACATCGAAGCGTTTGATCAAGCAACAATTTGTAATGGAGTGTCAACAGTTTTCCGTGGACCTTGGACACAAAAATTAACCAACATGTGCATCGAACTGTCGGACGCAGGGCAGACAGGGTCTATTGAACTGCTGATAAGAGCAGATGTAGCCGGCACGCTGTATACAGGTGATGTACGAGTTTTGTAGTGTGGTCTGATAGCTGTGGAGACTCGGATGGACGCTGATAAGTAAAAGGCCTAGTTGTAAATGTGGTTTGACCTTGGCAAATACAGTGACTTCGTTGTTGGTCAAAGACGCCCCATTAGCAAGTCTATGGGAACTCGACGTATTAGGAATAAGAGAGACGTCAGAGAAGCAGTCACGCCTGGAAATGGAGACAGCAGCTAAGGAGTTCTTCACACAGACGACCACTCGTAACGAGTAGGGGCGATATGAGGTGCGACTTCCTTGGTTAGATGGACACCCCCCTATTCCGGAGAATTACGCCACTGCCAAGAAGAGATTGAATTATTGAGCTACTTCGTAGATACCGATCGATTTTCGTGTCTGACAAAGGACCATCTGGGAGAACGAGTATTGTTAGACACAAGATCGACACGGGGAACGCAAGACCAATCCGCCAGTCAGCAAGGAGGTTGCCGCAGGCGAAGCGGGAGGTAGCGGAGAAGATCATCCACGACATGGAGAAAGAGGGAGTTATCGAGCCATCTAGCAGTCCTTGGGCATCTCCTGTAGTCCTTGTAAAGAAGAAGGATGGGGACACCAGGTTCTGCGTAGATTATCGTCTGCTGAACAACGTGACAAAGAAAGACAGCTACCCTCTTCCCCGGATAGACGACACCCTGGATGCTCTAGCTGGATCGAAGTTGTTTTTCACCCTGGACCTGAAGAGTGGTTACTGGCAGGTGGAAATTGACCCTGCAGACAAGGAGAAGACGGCTTTCACGGTAGGATCTGGACTGGGCCAATTCACCGTAATGCCATTTGGGCTGTGTAATTCGCCTGCTACTTTCGAGAGGCTCATGGAGAACATACTCAGAGGGCTTCCTGGAAAACGTGCCTCGTGCACCAGGATGACATAATCGTCGTTGGGAGGACGTTTGACGAACACCTGTCAAACCTGGAGGAAGTTTTCAAGTGACTCCAAATGGCTAACCTGACGCTCAACCCAAGGAAATGCCATCTGTTACGAACGAGAGTACACTATCTGGGTCACGTGGTCAGCAGTAAGTCAGCAGTAACGGTGGACCCTGAAAAAGTGCGAGCAGTCCAAGAATGGCCAACACCGAAGGACAAGCACCAGTTGCGGAGTTTCCTGGGGCTTTGCACTTACTACCGTCGTTACGTCACAACGAACCTTATTAAACTCCCCCCCACATCCCGATGAAAACAAATGAGGTTTTAGCTGGACAATCAAAACCGAAATATGTATATATATATATATATATATATATATATATATATATATATATATACAGACCGATTCTACAGAGTCGCAGGATGGAATAAACGTGAGAGCGAGAGAAAGGCCATACATTTCTCGTTGGCTGAACAGAGAAACAACTTTTGCGAAGTTGCTAGCTCACGAAATATCTCAGTCATCCGCCTCGCAGGAGACGACCCGAGACCGAAAAGCGTAAAGCGATACGCGTTAGATGCTTGGACTTGGACTGCGGCCGGCAACGTTTAAAAACATCGTTCTCTGTCTCACTAACGAACTACTATAAGTTTCTCGTTTGCTCTTGTTGGATTGCCACCATGCGTTTCGATAGAAAACCTCCGTATATATATATATATATATATATATATATATATATATATATAGGGAAAGTGATCATGCGGTGAAATGAATAGACAAGGAAATAATGGGTCAAACCGCAGGAAGTGTGAGAGGGCAACCGTGGACACGTGTTTCTGACTGTTGGTCGTCATCAGTACGGTGCAGCCTGTTCGAAAGGGTTTGGAACAAGCGATGGAAAACAAGCAACAAGGACACCACACAAGGGGCCAACCGCACATTTGCGGTTTCGGCCAGACAGCCAAGGATTTTCGGCTTGCCACAGCGTCACCGCGGAGGCAGTTATAGCCACCAAGGTGATGAATCCTTACCCAGGAAAGATCTTAATTATAATTAATTTTAAAATTAACTGTTCTGATTGCGAAAAAGGTTATATCGGAATGACATCGAGAAACTTGAAAGGAAGAATAACGTCACAAAATAACAAAAGCGATATAACTAGGAGGAAAGACGCATGCTCCCTGTCCCAGCATGTTGATAAGACTGGGCACTATCCTAATTTTAATGAAGTCAGGATTATCACAAAGGAAAAGAATTGTTATAAAAGATCTTTTCTTGAAATGACACACATTTATAATTGAACCATTTTTATGTGGTCTCAAACTTAGTGAGAGTGAGTTTTTGGTCCCAACGTCTTGCTTTTAGGTTCATCTAAATCTGTGGTCAGAAAAAACACGTAGTGAGAGTACGTTGTTTTAGCCATTAAGGCACGTACCAATGTCTAGGCATTGAATGTAATAGTGTTATTGAATAATTGATTGTATATCATATTCTATGTTCCTGTGATAGTTTGTTTCTAAATAAATTTAAAAATAGAATAGGTTAATGTCAACCATCTTGTGTAATGTGTATTTCCATGATTAGTCTCAAGGTTTATGTTAAACTGTGATAATTTTTGGCGCGCTAGCAGTCCATAACCTGTAAATATATATATATATATATATATATGCAGCTTCAGTAGGAGATGAATCTCCGTCTAGGGTTGCAGTCAGGATAGGGTGGGCAAGAAAGAAAAAGCTCTTTTCAAAATAGCCAAGCTTTCGGAGCGATTTTGGCTCCTTCCTCAGGGCATCTAGTGAGAAATTTTAATTAGAAAACATTTTCATTTACCATGATTATGTTTGAGACTCACTTGTACAAGCTAATATATGAAACTAGCAATAATAAATATCGCTTACTGACATTACGGTTACATTAACACAGAGGTAGCACGTTCTTTTTAAAACACAAATTAACTTAAGTCAGATAACCTATATATAAATAAGGAAAGCGCGGTAAAAGATAAGTAATAATGGTGAAGTGTGACAAAACACAAAACTTAAAATTAAGACATAGACAGTTAAAATATGATGTGTAGCCAACATAACAAAACAGAAAACATTTAACATATTGAAGATTCAATGTTCCAACTTTGTATTACCTTATTCAAATAAACTTAAGAAACCAGCTTAAGGATGTAACTATAACTCGTGCTTAAGTTCTGAACATCCGCTCTCTTATTAATGGCATTTGGTGTGTTGTTGATACATATCATTTCTAGAAAATTACGTTTAAAAAAACCCCTTTCAGTTTTCAACGTTTTTACATTATCAAAATCCATTTTATGATTGAGATTTAGTACGTGTTCTACGAGGGCGCACGTTTTCACTTTTCTTTTTACGTCACTTTTGTGAGAGGTAATTCTTCCTGTTAATAGCCTCGAAGTTTGACCAATGTATTCCCGTTTGCAATCCGAACATGTGATAGAATAAACTACGTTGGAAAGTTCCGATGTTTTAAGCGGGGATTTTAATGTAGTATATAATTTCTCTAAAGTGAGGATATTTTTGTTTGCAAACTGAAGGTTTAAAGGTGTAAATATGTTTCTGAGTTTCGGTGTTAAATCCCTGATGTATGGGAGCGTGGCATATTTAATCAGTTCAGTAGTTATAGTGTCTGTTGTGTGGTTACTGTTTACTATGATTCCTCTGTTGTTAAAGTTACCATTCGGATGGTGCTCTATTGTACGGTTTTGTGGAGCACTTTATATATAGGTTATCTGACTTAAGTTAATTTGTGTTTTAAAAAGAACGTGCTACCTCTGTGTTAATGTAACCGTAATGTCAGTAAGCGATATTTATTATTGCTAGTTTCATATATTAGCTTGTACAAGTGAGTCTCAAACATAATCATGGTAAATGAAAATGTTTTCTAATTAAAATTTCTCACTAGATGCCCTGAGGAAGGAGCCAAAATCGCTCCGAAAGCTTGGCTATTTTGAAAAGAGCTTTTTCTTTCTTGCCCACCCTATCCTGACTGCAACCCTAGACGGAGATTCATCTCCTACTGAAGCTGCATACATTAGGACAGTCAAGACTCACAGATATATATATATATATATATATATATATATATATATATATATATATATATATATATATATATACAGACAGTTTCTAAAGAGTCGCACGGTGGGATCAACCGATCAACATAAGTGCGAGAGAAAGGCCATATATTTCTCGTTAGCGAAACAGAGAACGACCTTTTGCGATGTTGCTAGCTCGCGGAACATTACAGTCATCCGCTCCGCACACTGTACCGCACACATCCGAAAGTGTGAAGCGATACACGCGTTGACTTGGACTGCGTGCTCGGCCGGCAACGTTGCAAAACTTCTCTCTCTGTCACGCTAACGAACTACTGCTGGCTTCTCTCTTGCACTTGTTGGTTTCCCACCAAGCGTTTCGATAGGAAAGCTCCGTATATATATATATATATATATATATATATATATACATATACATATATATATATATATATATATGTCTCTGTTTATATCTGTATATATATATACATATATATGTATATATACATATATATATATATATATATATATATATATATAAGAAGAAGGATTTCACACCGAACGAATATCCTAGTGTAATGCGAGAAGTAAACAAAGCGACACATGTTTACTCCTTCAAAAGAATAACTACGACGCGTACAAGACAGGTGCATGAACATTTCCTGCGTAGGTGTTCTAGAATATACTAGAACATTCTCGGTCAGGGTTGGGGGTGTATATATAAGGGGGCTTGTGATCGAGGGAGTTAGTTAGAAGTAGAGAAGCAGAAGTGAACGCGACATACGATCCGAATGCGGAGCAGTATAAATAAATTATGTAGTGTCTAGTCTAGTGTAAAAGTAGTTAAGTGTGTTAAATAAATTAGTGTTCAATTAATGTAAATAAATTATAAAATAAACGTAACATTGGTGTCAGAAGAGCGGATCATGAAGAAGTTACGCGAACTAAAAGTGGCCGAGTTAAAAAAAGAACTCGAGGAACGGGAATTGGAAACAGGAGGGAGGAAGACCGAACTCCAGGACCGACTCTCGGCATTTTTGAAAGAAAATTGCCAGGACCCGGAAGTTTTCGAGTTCGAAGACGATGACATCACGAAGCAAATCGCCGCCCAGAGGGAAGAAATTGCCGCCCAGAGGGAAGACATCACTGCTCAAATCGCCGCCCAGAGGGAAGAAAGCGCCGCCCAGAGGGAAGACATCACTGCTCAAATCGCCGCCCAGAGGGAAGACATCACTGCTCAAATCGCCGCCCAGAGGGAAGAAATCGCCGATCAGAGGGAAGACATCACTGCTCAAATCGTCGCTCAGAGGGAAGACATCACTGCTCAAATCGCTGCCCAGAGGGAAGACATCACTGCTCAAATTGCTGCCCAGAGGGAAGAAATCGCCGCCCAGAGGGAAGAAATCGCCGCCCAGAGGGAAGATATTTCTGCTCAAATCGCCGCCCAGAGGGAAGAGATAACCGACCAGATGGAAGCTCAGCGTAAGGAGATTGAAGAGAAGATCAAGCAGTTGGAAGAACGACTAGAACAAGTCAGTAGCGGCGAGGGAAAAGAAGACGAAATTAAACCGAAGACGAAGCAGTTGGAAGAACGACTAAGGCAAGTCAGTAGCGGCGAGACGAAGGAAGAAATAAAGGCGGTCGTTCAACAGAACTCGATATGCACCAATCGAGTGACGCCCCCAACGTTCGACGGAAAAATTCCGTGGGCCAGTTACAAGAAGCAGTTTGAGGCGGCAGCGGAGGCTAATGCTTGGTCCCCTCACGAGAAAGCTGTTTCCCTAACGGTAGCCTTACGTGGAGAGGCGTTGGAAGTTCTCCAGACGCTATCCACCGAAGAAGCCGGCAATTACAATGAGCTGCTGAGGCGACTGGAAATGCGGTTCGGCCAAACACATCTGGAGCAAGTCCATCGATCCCAGATGTCCAATCGCCGTCAGAGATCGAACGAGACCCTGCAGGAGTTCGAAGCGGACGTAGCCAGACTAGTGAGGTTGGCGTATCCCACGGCACCGGAACAGATGATGGAGTGCCTCGCAGTGCAGACGTTCGTGAGCGGGCTGCGGGACCAGGAACTGCAGATGGCCCTGAGGCTAGCTCGACCGAAAACAGTAATGAACGCGCTCGCCATTGCACTAGAACATGAGGCAGCAATGGAAGCCTTGCACGGTTGTGCTCGAGCTGTTACCGAGGAGGTAGGCACAGAAAAACTCGTGGAGAAGGCCGTCCAGCAGATCATGGAGTTGCTGTCAGCACAGAAGACGCGGCCCAAAACAGCGGTGCCGGCAAAGGCCCCGGAAAAACTAATGCGAGTCGATAAAAGGGAGGGGACGTCGACCCGTGGCAACAGAAACCCCCGGGCCAGTATAGCCTCGTTTTCCCACCAATTGGGGAGCGCGTACGTCGATGGCACTATCGACGGGAGATCCCACGCCATGCTTGTGGACACGGGAGCTACGAAGACGATCGTACGCTCGGAAGTTGTGAGGGACCGTAGGAAGATTAGGCCAAGTAGGTGGCAATTGAGAACTGCCACTGGGGAGAAGGCAGTAATACACGGTGAAGCGACGGTTAGCATGACGTTGGGACGAGTAAAGTTTGACCATCCTGTTCTCATAGCCGAAATTGAGGAAGACGTCATACTGGGGATGGACGTCATGAGGAATCATGGATTCCAGTTGGATTTCGGACACCGAGTGTTGAGGATCGGTCAAGAAGAATTACTGCTACACAATCGTGACAACTTTGTGTTAGACGTAATAATGGCAGAAGATGTGATTCTCCCGGAACGAAGCGAAACAATCACCTCTACCTGTCTGAGGGGTGTTGTGGAAGAGGGAATCCCAGCCGTGATCGAACCAGAAAACGATGACAATCGACTGGCTCGGGGGGTACTGGTAGGAAAGGCGCTCGTTACTCTCTCAAGGGAAGTGCCTGTGCGGCTACTTAACATCAATCAGTACCCGGTCACCATCAAGAAGGGTACGAAGCTGGGCACATGTATAGCCGCATCAGCCATCGTAAGGGGCGTTAGTGAGGAAGAAAGGTCCAAACACACTCCGCAGGACTTGAAACAAATTCTTTCCCAGACCAGTGCGTTTCTCTCGCCCACACAGAAACAAAAGGCCCACGAATTAATAAATAAGTACCAGGACATATTTACCACCGAGAATGGAAAGCTGGGAAAGACCAAGGTCGTGACACATAAAATTGACACGGGCGAGACACGACCGATTCGACAAACAGCAAGACGACTACCTTTGGCCAAACGGGAGGAAGCCGAGAAAATTATCAAGGACCTAGAGCGGGACGGGGTCATCGAGCCGTCAAGCAGTCCATGGGCCTCGCCGGTAGTACTGGTGAAGAAAAAGGATGGGACTACTCGATTCTGTGTAGACTACCGGCAGGTGAACAGTGTCACCAAAAAGGACAGCTACCCGCTACCACGTATCGACGACACACTCGATACCCTTGCTGGATCCACGATATTTTCGACCTTGGATTTAAAAAGCGGCTATTGGCAAGTCGAAATGGACCCTGCCGATAAGGAAAAGACGGCATTTACCTTCGGTAACGGCCTGTGGCATTTTACAGTCATGCCATTTGGACTTTGTAATGCCCCAGCGACGTTTGAGAGGCTGATGGAGAGCGTGCTAATGGGTCTGACGTGGAAAACGTGCCTAGTCTATTTGGACGATGTCATCGTGATGGGCAAGACCTTCGAAGGACATCTGAGAAACTTAGAGGACGTCTTCCAGAGACTGCAAGGTGCGGGACTGAAACTGAACCCTAAGAAATGTCAGCTCTTCAGAAGGAAGGTCTCATACTTAGGGCACGTAGTGAGCAGAGAGGGCGTCGCCGTTGATCCGGACAAGACAAGTACGGTGAAGGAGTGGCCAATACCGGTAGATAAACACCAGTTGAGGAGTTTTCTGGGCCTCTGCACGTACTACCGACGATATGTCCGGATGTTCTCCGACGTCGCTAAGCCGTTGACAAGGCTCACGGAAGAAGGACGAAACTTCTGTTGGGATGAGGAATGCCAGTCTGCCTTCGACGAGCTGAAGAGGAAGTTGACCAGTGCCCCAGTGCTGAGTTTTCCTCTGCCAGAAGGACAGTTCATCCTGGACACCGACGCGAGCAATGTGGGAATTGGAAGTGTTCTGTCGCAGCGCCAGGAGGGACAAGAACGTGTCCTTGGATACTTCAGCAAGGTACTCTCCAAACCAGAAAAGAATTACTGCGTCACCCGGCGTGAATTATTGGCCATCGTCAAGTCCATCGAGCACTTCCATAAATATTTGTGTGGAAGGAGGTTTCTGATCCGGACCGATCATGCTGCTCTTAAATGGCTCCTCCAGTTTAAGAATCCCGAAGGACAGATCGCTCGCTGGATCGAGAGGCTCCAGGAGTATGACTTTGTCATAGAACATCGGCCAGGACAGAGTCATGGAAACGCAGACGCACTCTCGAGAAGACCATGCCCTGATGAGTGTCCTCATTGTCATAGAGCTGAGGAAAAGTCCGAGAAAGTCTATCGAACGACCGTGGTCGCCGAGGAATGGACACCATCCTCGTTACGACAAGAGCAAGGAAAAGACCCGGTTCTCAAAGAAATCCTGGTTTGGAAAGAGGGAGGAGAGCGTCCTGAGTGGCAAAAGGTATCACCTGGCTCGCCAAAACTCAAGAGCTATTGGGCACAGTGGGACTCGCTAGTGGTTGAGGATGGACTACTAAAACGCGTACTGGAGAGCCAAGACGGGACGGAGGAAAGACGGCAGTTGGTAATTCCCTCCAGTAAAATCCCGGAGGTCTTGCGGCACCTTCACGACGGATCGTCTGGCGGACATTTAGGGATCAAGAAAACGCTGCAGAAGGTACGGGAGCGCTTCTACTGGATCAATTGTTCAGACGACGTGAAGGACTGGTGCAAGAAATGTACTACATGCTTTGCAAGTAATGGGCCACAAAGACAACCGAAAGCTCCCATGAAACAATATAACGTCGGAAGCCCCTTCGAAAGGATCGCTATTGATATAGCAGGACCCTTCCCTGAGACCGAAATGGGGAATAAATACATCTTGGTCGTGATGGACTACTTTACGAAGTGGGTAGAAGCGTACCCTCTCCCTAATCAGGAGGCAGAGACAGTGGCCGATGTGCTAGTGAAGGAGACGATCTGCCGGTTTGGAGTACCCATGGAATTACACTCGGATCAAGGAAGAAACTTTGGGAGTGGCCTATTCCGGAGGATCTGTGAGAAGTTTGGGGTACGAAAAACAAGAACCACGGCCCTTCACCCTCAGTCTGACGGCATGGTAGAACGAATGAATCGCACCCTCAACCGCTATCTAGCGAAAATGGTCTCGTCACATCAAAGAGACTGGGACGAACACGTGCCGTTCTTCCTGATGGCCTACCGCTCGGCCGTTCATGAGTCGACAGGACAAACTCCAGCCAAAGTCCTGTTCGGGCGAGAACTTAAACTGCCCTGTGATCTAATCTTTGGCGCTAGACCGGACGAGGACGTTTCGGGGGAAGATTACGTCTCCAGGATGCGGCAAAGGATGAACGAGATTCACGATCAAGTCTATCATGGTCTACCGGGTAAGCAAACTACCAAATGGCAAGCCGAGAGGGGTGCACTTCAATCGGTTGGCACCCTATGAGGGGTCGCACGATGAGGCGGAGGTTCCCCGAGTAAGAAACACGTTGGCGCAGGAGAACGAACTTTCGTTCGAAGAATTTATGAGCGCCTACGGGGGTACCGGAAAAGCACGGTATGGGGTAACCTGTGAAAAACAACAGGATTTGTTCAGCGTACCTGAAGAATACTCGTTGGCCCATTGTGTGTCCGCCGACCTGGTAATGTCACGAGGTATCGCCACGGTTTTCAAGAAGAAGTACGGGCGCTTGGAACAACTGAGAGCGCAACTCCCGGAAATTGGCAAGGTTCTGGAACTACGTGACAACGTAAGACACATCTTTTATCTGGTTACGAAGGAGATCGGGTCCCTTAAACCATGTTATCACGATGTATGGCGAACCTTGCATAGGCTACGAGACCGACTGCTGGAGCTCGACATCAGGAAGCTAGCTGTCCCCAAGTTAGGTGCTGGACGAGATCAGCTGGACTGGAGGGTTATCCGGAATATGCTGGAAGTAGTGTTGAAGAATACCGGAGTGGAAGTTTTAGTCTGCTGTTTTGGGCCTGCACCATGTCGACTCGGGAAGACGGTCCCCTGTTATTTTGACGCCACGTCTCGCTGTAAGCGGGGGGCTAACTGCAGGTTCCTGCATGGGCCTACCAGGGATACGTTCCGAGACGAAACGTCTCTAAGGCGGGGGCAGTGTAATGCGAGAAGTAAACAAAGCGACACATGTTTACTCCTTCAAAAGAATAACTACGACGCGTACAAGACAGGTGCATGAACATTTCCTGCGTAGGTGTTCTAGAATATACTAGAACATTCTCGGTCAGGGTTGGGGGTGTATATATAAGGGGGCTTGTGATCGAGGGAGTTAGTTAGAAGTAGAGAAGCAGAAGTGAACGCGACATACGATCCGAATGCGGAGCAGTATAAATAAATTATGTAGTGTCTAGTCTAGTGTAAAAGTAGTTAAGTGTGTTAAATAAATTAGTGTTCAATTAATGTAAATAAATTATAAAATAAACGTAACACTAGAGTTAATACGACAGGAGCGAAAAGAGCATTACAAGGAAATGTTTAAACTAGAAGAAACAAACACAGGGAACAAATTAATTAAACAGTTTTTAGAGAAAACACCTCTGCACCTCTAAACATACTGTAATGTCTAGTGTTTCTTTGTTATATTGATATTTACATTTTTTTTACTTCTTAAGATGTTTTCATTTTTTATAGATTTTATGTTTTTTGTGATAAAGTTAATGTATGGTAATGTCTACTAGTTTATTTTTTATGTTGATATTTACCTATTTTGTTTTTTAGTTCTTAAGATATGTGGTTCATGTTTAATTTATTTTGTATTTTTTGTGACGAAGTTGATGTGTTGCAATGTCTAGTGGTTAATTTTCTATATTGATATTTACGTGTTGTGTTTTTAGTTCATAAGATATGTTCATTTCTGAGTATAAAGTGCACCATATCTGGAACATTTCTTAATTTAAAATGAAACAATTGCCGAAATTTTTGTTTCATCAGGCCGAAGCAATGTTCGATAATGCATCTACTCCTCGATAATTTCACATTAAAATTTCTCTGTCGCCTCGTCAACTGCCCCCAATCTTTGAATGGTGTCAATAAATTTGGCAAACAAGGGTACCCACTGTCTCCTAAAAGATATAACTGTCCACACTTCTCTGCCAGTGTGTGAGCCAATTGTGATGCCCGGAAAACTCTACTGTCATGGACTGATCCCGGGTACCAACGAATACATCTCTAATTTTCCATTGATAATCACACACAACTTCTAACTGAAATAGTCATACTTGAAAAAAAGGCACGGCAATAAAAAAAATGTACCCACCTGAATAGAAAAAAGTGTTTTTCTATTTACATATGAATTGGGATCGTCAGTAGGTTTATCAATTCTAATGTGGGTGCCGTCTATTACTCCATTAACCCCTGGGAAATGGTTCTCTCGGAAATGTTGTTCAATTTCAATTCGTTCAATATTTGAGGGCCACTTTATCACATTTGTCGACATGTTACTTAGGAAGTATGTAAGTTTTCTTATGATTTGATATAATGTGCTGATTGCAATATTGAACCTATCAGCTAGATCTCTAAACGATGCTGTTTGATGGCCCACAAACCACAAATAAATTAAAACTTGGTTATAGGCGCCCAATTTGCCATTTCCTCCAGACTGGTAATGGAAATACTCGCTCTCAAAAAAGTTCTCTGTGATTCCATCAGCAATAGGCCGACTTACTCTGAAAAGCTCTATGAAGTCCTCCTTACTGCATCGTGGAGCTGTTTCTTCAAAAAAAAAAAAATCATTTTTGTGTCTCGCTCTTCCTTCTACAACTAATAATTCCAACAAATCGTCGTCACTGGACAAGAGATTCTCCTCACTTTCATTTGACGAAATGTCGGACATCTAAACAATAAATCAAAAACAAATATTACATAGTTGAAAAGAATTTAACAGCAGAATTTATTACCCACTCCAAAAACGTATTTTTTTTTAAACAAGTTTCAGACCTTTTTAAAGAACTTTCAGATATATGTACTATTTATAATTCCAAGTTTTGGTTTGACACTGCAAGATCGCCAAATGTCCAATACGCATGTGTCTGATGGTTTCAAACCGTTGGGAACTACTGCAGAAATAAACCTAATATAGACTACGGATCGCAATAAGGCGCGATGCGCTGGGTGGGAGCGAGAGGCAAGTAAATAAGTTAAATAAGGCGACTTGTTTTTCACTCTCAAAACGTCGCAACCATGACGCTCTAACCTCCATAGCCCAGTGTGTTACGTCGCTTACTTTTATTTCGGAGGTCGCGGGTTCGAAACTCGACGGAAGCGAATTTATTTCTCTCGCCAATGCTATATTATAATATCAACTATATATATATATATATATATATATATATATATATATATATATATATAGACAGTTTCTAAAGAGTCGCACGGTGGGATCAACATAAGTGCGAGAGAAAGGCCATATATTTCTCGTTAGCGAAACAGAGAACGACCCCCTGCGATGTTGCTAGCTCGCGGAACATTACAGTCATCCGCTCCGCACACTGTACCGCACACATCCGAAAGTGTGAAGCGATACACGCGCTGACTTGGACTGCGTGCTCGGCCGGCAACGTTGCAAAACTTCTCTCTCCGTCACGCCAACGAACTACTGCTGGCTTCTCTCTTGCTCCCGCTGGTTTCCCATCAAGCGTTTCGATAGGAAAGCTCCGTATATATATATATATATATATATATATATATATATATATATATACAGTCTCCCGGCGACTGTTTACGACTACCGGCGACTGTTTTCGTCTCGCTCTCGGTCTTCTATTTATTTAGCTTTATGGGAAATCCAGAAATATCGCGGCGTTCTAGTTCTTTCTGTTATATTCGACGACTTCCACCAAACCTATCAGTTCGCCGAATCCGTCTTTTTAGGAAATTCTCAGAAGAGACACATTCCGACGGGCGCTTATCTTCATGGCAGGCTATTTCGTTACAATATATTATACATACATAGAGAGCAACTGTTTCATATTCTATTAGCAAATTTTTCATGTGAAGCTGGACAATTTTCGAGAATGTTTTCTTTTACAAAATTAATCTAAAAATTAGAACAATGTCCAATTTAAAACTTATTAAATGACCTCCAAAGTATATATAAACCTGAACATAAATTTTATAATTTATGTACATATTTAATTTTTAGATGTGTAAACGATTTGAATGATTGTTTTTCGGCACAGGTGTTTTGCTACATTGGACTAGTCAGTCTGCGTTTTTGCACGCACATGTACACTCTTGGAACTACTATGTGAGTTATCTTCTTATGGCGTATTGTGAGTGATATTTGAATTTAAATTCGAAATTTATAGGAACCTCGATGGATACATATTGAAGGATATATTCAGATGCA
Source organism: Cryptocephalus moraei (assembly GCA_946251905.1). Classification (NCBI taxonomy): domain Eukaryota; kingdom Metazoa; phylum Arthropoda; class Insecta; order Coleoptera; family Chrysomelidae; genus Cryptocephalus; species Cryptocephalus moraei. The sequence continues at coordinate 28,927,529 of OX276454.1, forward strand.
TTTTGGGACTTTTACAAATAATTATATGTTACTCTTTTCCAGCTCAACTACTTGAAAACGAGGTAAGGTTAATAGATTTATAATTAATATGTCCTTCTAGAGACGGTTGAACCTCACTATTAAAAATTTCGTAATAATAGTTATTTATTATACAAGCGGATAAAATGAACGTTTAATGAGCGATAGGTTTAAACTAGCGCGCGACGCATCCGCAAGCGCGTTAATACCGCGAGTTGAAAGTTAATTTTATCCACGAGTGTATTACACCGTTTTATTAAATTTTGCCATTTATAAACTGACGTTTAGCTGAGTAAGTCCAATTTTGGAGAGAAAATTTGAAAAGATCACAACTTCTGTGCCGCAACCTTGACAACGACGAAAACAATTTTAAACATATAAAACGTCACTTAATACGGGAAAATTGAATAGGCAGCGGATTAAAATATTTTAATTCGCTGTCTAAATAAACAATGACTTTATAGGTTCGATTTGACGTCAGTAAACGTCAGTTTATATGGCAAAATTAAATAAAAAAATTTAAATACGTAGATGTTGATCTACAGTTTGTCGAAACCATTATGGGGGTTATACAGTTTCCCAGAGGTGTACTTTGTGGTATCTACCTGCTGATACAGGCTGATAATTAGTTGATTAATTATTTTATCTTCAAATTAACAGAAATTAAACAAACATAGAAGTACTGATTTTATCTGCCCAAGTCATTTCGACTGATATATTACATATATATATATATATATATATATATATATATATATATATATATATATATATATGGTACGTTCCACGCCGAATTTAGATTTTTTTTAGATTTGGCCCGAAATCAACTAAAACGGTCCTTTTGGCCCCCCGAAACTACCCCTAAATTTTTAGGGCCGCAAGTGGAATATAACTCAAGTTATGGACAATTGAATATTGAAATTTTCAGGTTCGGCTCCAAAACGAAAAATTTTCAACCATCCATAACTTGTAAAAATACCCATTTTCATGAAAAAAGTTTCAAACAAAAGTTGTTTGAAATGCTTTAAACTTTTGGAAACTGCTAAAAAATAGTTCATCCAACACGGTTCACTGTTGATGGGTCTGGGCGCCATTATTCGTCAGGCCGCCAAAAAAATTACATATGCAGCGTTCCTGACAAAAAAAATTAGGAGCATAACTGGATCCAACACAAAACTTTTGAGCCCAAACAGATGTGCACCAGACCTAAGGCCTGGCCCCAAATTTCAAGAGAGACCCGGAGATGGACCTTGTCTTCTAACAACCTAACACCCGGGGCACCCCTCCCTGGTAGAAACCCATTAAACAGCAAATCAGTGAACAACCATCAGAGTTTGCGGAGTTCTTCCTTATTTCTCTCCTAGACGATCCAAGAATGCTACTGGTTAAGGAAACTTCGAAGAGAACAGTCTTGAAGGTAGAAACGTGACGAATCAGTGGAAATTCAATAGAGTTTTCGATTTCGTTCGTCTTCCTGTCTGAAAAGACCCGAGCCAAACGTATCAATGATTGAGAAGAGTTTGGAAAAAAACTTGAGATTTTCTATGTTCATCCATTTACTTTCATCGTTAACTTATTTATAGCAAAATTTTTACTTCTATCTCTTAACATTTACATTATCCCCCATCTCATTTATAATATCCCTTAACATCCTGAATTTCGATTTTTTTCTAAGATCACTTCTTTTCTGCAATAAATATCATTTTAACAACCATTTAAAACAAAAACAAGTATAATTTTTGGGGAAAGTATATTACTTACAGAAAAAAATAGGTGTTACATATATGTAACACTAGGAACAAGAGGGAGCAAATCTGTAAGCAATAAAAGTAATAAAAACATCAACATAATATCACTTCTGATGATATGGTAGATTGCATTCAATACACAGACCAATGTCGCATTTCGAACACATTGTTCGTACACTAGAATTGCACGTTTCTAGTGCGCAACGTCTTCTCTTTTTGTCTGGGATATATATTGAAAAGTAACCAATCCGGTCGTACCTAATGTCGCTTCCAACTCTTTCCAAATTACTAAAAAGAGATGCTGATGGTCTTCCAGCACCTCTAGCTGAAGTACCGTATCGCGAGAAGTATGTAATTACTATGTTTCGGCGAAAGTCTCATTGCTTGATAGGAACATTAGCTTTATTGTAAAGGTACCAAGCATTGTGAATACTTGCATCTAGCATCCACGTAAATAAGCACCACCACCATTTTTTAGACCGAATTGGTATTCGATGTCTAGCAACATTTTGGTCCATCAAATCAGTTCCGCCCATGGAACTATTATACCGACCAATGATATTTGGCCTAGGAACTTGAATAATTTTCTTTTCACTTTGTGAAAATCGTTTTACGTGTGATACTGGTTCAATTCCAAAGCAGGTTGATGCTACTGCGACGATGTTATTGTCAACCCATCGAACGAACATTATTCCATTTTCACGGTCAAGGGTATGAAAATACCCTTGACCCTAGCACATTTCTTTAAGTCTTTTTTATCAGGCAATGGAATTCCTATGGGTAGACGGTTATCTCGAATGGTACCAGAACACCATATCCCGATATCCCTCATATCGCGAAGAAAGGTTGGACTTGTAAATAAATTGTTGGTGTATAACTTTTATGGCAAATTCTTCTTATTTTCTGGAAGCTCCCTCAACATTGTAACCAGTGGTGCAGTAGGTTTGCCATAAAGTATCTCGTCTTGTTCCATACTTCGCGGATTTTTACCTTGATATAGATCGAAATTTATCAAATATCCTCCCTTCGTATTGTAAAGTTTTTACTGTCTACTAAATCTAAACACTACGCGATTTGTACTAATTAATTTATTTCTTACACTACACTTATAAACTTAACTTAACAATATCTTAATTTAATTTATATTCGCATACACAGATGTTTATTTACTTAACGCGCCCGATCTATCGCTCGAATGTTTACGCACCGGTTCTTCAACTGTCCTGCCTTGGGTCCGACATTCCTTATATACAGGTAGAAGCCTTCTAGACGTTTGCCCGAATATTCACGAAGTTTCTGGAGATCATTCTAGAATTCGCGGAACTTGTTATCGCATCGATCCTTCTCCGCTTTTCGACCGTCGGCTTCGTCCCGTCCTTCCCGGAATCGCAATTCGGCGAACAAAACGAATCCCGGCGTATTAATCGCGGCGAGCCGTTTCGTTACAGTATTGAGTGACCACATTTTGTAGCCTAAGCGGATGGGCTTTCCCCTGATAAACTGCTTGCAGCTCTGCCTTCCAAAATATTTCACCACTGTTTCGTCATAGATTATTTCTTCTTCGGCTACGAAATGTTCCAAAAATCGGTGTTTCAGTTTGTCCATCAACGGGCGGATTTTCCAAGCTTTATCATTTTTATCTGGCTTAGTGTTGTCTACTAAATGTAGGAACTGCATTATCTGTTCAAACCTGTTCTTTCGCATGGAATTTTTGACCATTTCGTTGCCCATGTCGCATTTAGAATTCCAATAGTGTTTTCTTGCTGGTTTGACATCGTATCCACTCAAAATAAATATTGCCACAGCACACTTTAGTTCATCGCACGTGATTTGAGGATCCTGAGAATTTTTGAAGAAGGCATATTTTTTTGTTTCATCCAGAATGTAATTGAAGATTTCGTCATCCCAAAAAACATTTCAAAAATTTCAAGAGGAGTACATTTGCCAAAGTGGGAAAAATCTGAGCTTATAAATTCGTTATGTCGGTCTATAAGGTCGCCTGTAGTCCACAGAAAATTTTCTGTTTTTTCTTTTGATGTTCAATCACACGTTCACAGCTGGCACGTTGTACTATTGTTTCTGTATTTATCCTCACATTGTTTCGTTGCCGAATTTCAACTTGAGCTCGAAGAAGACGTCCAGATAAATGCTCTAAGTCATTATCCTCCTCATCGCCTCAATCTTCATCTGTCAGCGCACTTATTTCAGGAGGTTCAGTATAAATTGCATCGACATTCAAATCGTCATCAGCATAGGCCATTGCTAAAGCCTCGTGAAGGGAAAATCCTTTCCTGAAAGAAAAATTTATTGTCTTAACAGAATATCTTTTACTAAGGTGAAAAAAACATAAAATTTATAATATCTACATTCCAGCTATATTAGGAAATAATGCTCTCATATATTCCTAGCGTTACATATTAGTAACACTCATGTTTACATGCAGAAAAATAACAGAAAAAAAATATTTCACAACATCTGTCATTTATTTGTAATAATTAGAATATACTGTTTATGCTTTTTAGAATATACTGCACCGAGTTTTGAATATTTCCGTCTTCTCCTTCTTCTTCATTCCAGGGTTTAGGCATTTTTATCTGCCTGTTCCGGCATCAAACTTCGCCCCATCTTTTCATGGGGCGTCCTACACTCCTTTTTCCTATTGGATTATAATTTAATATTTGTTTAGTCAGTCGATGTTCATCCATTCTACTTATATGTTGTTTCCATTTTGTTCTGTTTTCTTTTATTTTCTCATTAATCGAGTAGATATTTAGTTCTTGTCTTACGTCTTCGTTTCTTTGTCTATCAAGTCTTGTAATGCCTTTCACTCTTCTGAGAAATCTCATTTCGCTAGCTTGGATTCTAGAGTTGTCTTTTTGCGTCATTACCCAGCTTTCGCATCCATATAATAGAGTAGGTGTGGCCATTGTCTTATAGAATTTCATCATAGTGTAATGCGAGAAGTAAACAACGCGACACCAACTACGACGCGTAGACAGCTGCACGAATTTTCCCATTTGTTGTTTACGAAAAGCAATTAATTGGTAACCTTATGAACATTTGCTGCGTAGGCTTCTAGAATGTACTAGAATGTTCTCGATCAGGGTTGGGGGTGTATATATAAGGGGGCTTGTGATCGAGGGAGTTAGTGAGAAGTAGAGAAGCAGAAGTGAACGCGACATACGATCCGAAAGCGGAGCAGTACAAATAAATTATGTAGTGTCTAGTCTAGTGAACAAGTACTTTAGTGTGTTAAATAAATTAGTGTTCAATTAATGTAAATAAATTATAAAATAAACGCTACATTGGTGTCAGAAGAGCGGATCATGAAGAAGTTACGCGAATTAAAAGTGGCCGAGTTAAAAAAAGAACTCGAGGAACGGGAATTGGAAACAGGAGGGAAGAAGACCGAACTCCAGGACCGACTCTCGGCATTTTTGAAAGAAAATGGCCAGGACCCGGAAGTTTTCGAGTTCGAAGACGACGACATAACGAAGCAGTTCGCCGCCCAGAGGGAAGAAATCGCCGCCCAGAGGGAAGAAATCGCCGCCCAGAGGGAAGAAATCGCCGCCCAGAGGGAAGATATTTCTACCCAAATCGCCACCCAGAGGGAAGAAATCGCCGCCCAGAGGGAAGATATTTCTACCCAAATCGCCGCCCAGAGGGAAGACATCACTGCTCAAATCGCCGCCCAGAGGGAAGACATCACTACTCAAATCGCCGCTCAGAGGGAAGATATATCTACCCAAATCGCCGCCCAGAGGGAAGATATTTCTACCCAAATCGCCGCCCAGAGGGAAGATATTACTGCACAAATTGCTGCCCAGAGGGAAGAAATCGCTGCCCAGAGGGAAGAAATCGCTGCCCAGAGGGAAGAAATCGCCGCCCAGAGGGAAGACATCACTGCTCAAATCACTGCCCAGAGGGAAGAAATCGCCGCCCAGAGGGAAGAGATAACCGACCAGATTGAGGCTCAGCGTAAGGAGATTGAAGAGAAGATCAAGCAGTGGGAAGAACGACTAAAGCGAGTCAGTAGCGGCGAGACGAAGGAAGAAATAAAGGCGGTCGTTCAACAGAACCCGATATCGACAATCGAGTGACGCCCCCAACGTTCGATGGAAAAATTCCGTGGGCTAGCTACAAGAAGCAGTTTGAGGCAGCAGCGGAGGCTAATGCTTGGTCCCCTCACGAGAAAGCTGTTTCCCTTACGGTAGCCTTACGTGGAGAGGCGTTGGAAGTTCTTCAGACGCTATCCACCGAGAAAGCCGGGAATTACAATGAGCTGCTGAGGCGACTGGAAATGCGGTTCGGCCAAACACATCTGGAGCAAGTCCATCAATCCCAGATGTCCAATCGCCGTCAGAGATCGAACGAGACCCTGCAGGAGTTCGAAGCGGACGTAGCCAGACTAGTGAGGTTGGCGTATCCCACGGCGCCGGAACAGATGATGGAGTGCCTCGCAGTGCAGACGTTCGTGAGCGGGCTGCGGGACCAGGAACTGCAGAGGGCCCTGAGACTAGCTCGACCGAAAACATTAATGGACGCGCTCGCCATTGCACTGGAGCATGATGCAGCAATGGAAGCCTCCCGCGGTCACGGCCGTGTTCGAGCGGTTACCGAGGAGGTAGGCACAGAAAAACTCGTGGAGAAGGCCGTCCAGCAGATCATGGAGTTGCTGTCAGCACAGAAGACGCGGCCCAAAACAGCGGTGCCGGCAAAGGCCCCGGAAAAACTAATGCGGGTCGATAAAAGGGAGGGGACGTCGACCCGTGGCAATAGGAACCCCCGGGCCAGTATAGCCTCGTTTTCCCACCAATTGGGGAGCGCGTACGTCGATGGCACTATCGACGGGAGATCCCACGCCATGCTTGTGGACACGGGAGCTACGAAGACGATCGTACGCTCGGAAGTTGTGAGGGACCGTAGGAAGATTAGGCCAAGTAGGTGGCAATTAAGAACTGCCACTGGGGAGAAGGCAGTAATACACGGTGAAGCAACGGTTAGCATGACGTTGGGACGAGTAAAGTTTGACCATCCTGTTCTCATAGCCGAAATTGAGGAAGACGTCATACTGGGAATGGACGTCATGAGGAATCATGGATTCCAGTTGGATTTCGGACACCGAGTGTTGAGGATCGGTCAAGAAGAATTACTGCTACACAATCGTGACAACTTTGTGCTAGACGTAATAATGGCAGAAGATGTGATTCTCCCAGAACGAAGCGAAACGATCACCTCTACCTGTCTGAGGGGTGTTGTGGAAGAGGGAATTCCAGCCGTGATCGAACCAGAAAACGATGACAAACGACTGGCTCGGGGGGTACTGGTAGGAAAGGCGCTCGTTACTCTCTCAAGTGAAGTGCCTGTGCGACTACTCAACATCAATCAGTACCCGGTCACCAACAAGAAGGGTACGAAGCTGGGCACATGTATAGCCGCTTCAGCCATTGTAAGGGGCGTTAGTGAGGAAGAAAGGTCCAAACACACTCCGCAGGACTTGAAACAAATTCTTTCCCAGACCAGTGCGTTTCTCTCGCCCACACAGAAACAAAAGGCCCACGAATTAATAAATAAGTACCAGGACATATTTACCACCGAGAATGGAAAGCTGGGAAAGACCAAGGTCGTGACACATAAAATTGACACGGGCGAGACACGACCGATTCGACAAACAGCAAGACGACTACCTTTGGCCAAACGGGAGGAAGCCGAGAAAATTATCAAGGACCTAGAGCGGGACGGGGTCATCGAGCCGTCAAGCAGTCCATGGGCCTCGCCGGTAGTACTGGTGAAGAAAAAGGATGGGACTACTCGATTCTGTGTAGACTACCGGCAGGTGAACAGTGTCACCAAAAAGGACAGCTACCCGCTACCACGTATCGACGACACACTCGATACCCTTGCTGGATCCACGATATTTTCGACCTTGGATTTAAAAAGCGGCTATTGGCAAGTCGAAATGGACCCTGACGATAAGGAAAAGACGGCATTTACCTTCGGTAACGGCCTGTGGCATTTTACAGTCATGCCATTCGGACTTTGTAATGCCCCACCGACGTTTGAGAGGCTGATGGAGAGCGTGCTAATGGGTCTGACGTGGAAAACGTGCCTAGTCTATTTGGACGATGTCATCGTGATTGGCAAGACCTTCGAAGGACATCTGAAAAACTTAGAGGACGTCTTCCAGAGACTGCAAGGTGCGGGACTGAAACTGAACCCTAAGAAATGTCAGCTCTTCAGAAGGAAGGTCTCATACTTAGGGCACGTAGTGAGCAGAGAGGGCGTCGCCGTTGATCCGGACAAGACAAGTACGGTGAAGGAGTGGCCAATACCGGTAGATAAACACCAGTTGAGGAGTTTTCTGGGCCTCTGCACGTACTACCGACGATATGTCCGGATGTTCTCCGACGTCGCTAAGCCGTTGACAAGGCTCACGGAAGAAGGACGAAACTTCTGTTGGGATGAGGAATGCCAGTCTGCCTTCGACGAGCTGAAGAGGAAGTTGACCAGTGCCCCAGTGCTGAGTTTTCCTCTGCCAGAAGGACAGTTCATCCTGGACACCGACGCGAGCAATGTGGGAATTGGAAGTGTTCTGTCGCAGCGCCAGGAGGGACAAGAACGTGTCCTTGGATACTTCAGCAAGGTACTCTCCAAACCAGAAAAGAATTACTGCGTCACCCGGCGTGAATTATTGGCCATCGTCAAGTCCATCGAGCACTTCCATAAATATTTGTGTGGAAGGAGGTTTCTGATCCGGACCGATCATGCTGCTCTTAAATGGCTCCTCCAGTTTAAGAATCCCGAAGGACAGATCGCTCGCTGGATCGAGAGGCTCCAGGAGTATGACTTTGTCATAGAACATCGGCCAGGACAGAGTCATGGAAACGCAGACGCACTCTCGAGAAGACCATGCCCTGATGAGTGTCCTCATTGTCATAGAGCTGAGGAAAAGTCCGAGAAAGTCTATCGAACGACCGTGGTCGCCGAGGAATGGACACCATCCTCGTTACGACAAGAGCAAGGAAAAGACCCGGTTCTCAAAGAAATCCTGGTTTGGAAAGAGGGAGGAGAGCGTCCTGAGTGGCAAAAGGTATCACTTGGCTCGCCAAAACTCAAGAGCTATTGGGCACAGTGGGACTCGCTAGTGGTTGAGGATGGACTACTAAAACGCGTACTGGAGAGCCAAGACGGGACGGAGGAAAGACGGCAGTTGGTAATTCCCTCCAGTAAAATCCCGGAGGTCTTGCGGCACCTTCACGACGGATCGTCTGGCGGACATTTAGTGATCAAGAAAACGCTGCAGAAGGTACGGGAGCGCTTCTACTGGATCAATTGTTCAGACGACGTGAAGGACTGGTGCAAGAAATGTACTACATGCTTTGCAAGTAATGGGCCACAAAGACGACCGAAAGCTCCCATGAAACAATATAACGTCGGAAGCCCCTTCGAAAGGATCGCTATTGATATAGCAGGACCCTTCCCTGAGACCGAAAAGGGGAATAAATACATCTTGGTCGTGATGGACTACTTTACGAAGTGGGTAGAAGCGTACCCTCTCCCTAATCAGGAGGCAGAGACAGTGGCCGATGTGCTAGTGAAGGAGACGATCTGCCGGTTTGGAGTACCCATGGAATTACACTCGGATCAAGGAAGAAACTTTGAGAGTGGCCTATTCCGGAGGATCTGTGAGAAGTTTGGGGTACGAAAAACAAGAACCACGGCCCTTCACCCTCAGTCTGACAGCATGGTAGAACGAATGAATCGCACCCTCAACCGCTATCTAGCGAAAATGGTCTCGTCACATCAAAGAGACTGGGACGAACACGTGCCGTTCTTCCTGATGGCCTACCGCTAGGCCGTTCATGAGTCGACAGGACAAACTCCAGCCAAAGTCCTGTTCGGGCGAGAACTTAAACTGCCCTGTGATCTAATCTTTGGCGCTAGACCGGACGAGGACGTTTCGGGGGAAGATTACGTCTCCAGGATGCGGCAAAGGATGAACGAGATTCACGATCAAGTCCGATACCAACTAAATATCGCCAGTGATCGCATCAAAGAGCGTTACGACATCAATGCTAAAGAGGGTGGCTACCAAATGGGAGATCGAGTTTGGCTGTACAACCCACAGAAGAAACGTGGTTTGTCCCTTAAGTTACAGATCAATTGGGAAGGTCCCTATGTTGTGAAGAAACGAATCAATGACGTGGTCTACCGGGTAAGCAAACTACCAAATGGCAAGCCGAGAGTGGTGCACTTCAATCGGTTGGCACCCTATGAGAGATCGCACGATGAGGCGGAGGTTCCCCGAGTAAGAAACACATTGGCGCAGGAGAACGAACTTTCCTTCGAAGAATTTATGAGCGCCTACGGGGGTACCGGAAAAGCACGGTATGGGGTAACCTGTGAAAAACAACAGGATTTGTTCAGCGTACCTGAAGAATACTCGTTGGCCCATTGCGTGTCCACCGACCTGGTTATGTCACGAGGTATCGCCACGGTTTTCAAGAAGAAGTACGGGCGCTTGGAACAACTCAGAGCGCAACTACCGGAGATTGGCAAGGTTCTGGAACTATGTGACAACGTAAGACACATCTTTTATCTGGTTACGAAGGAGATCGGGTCCCTTAAACCATGTTATCACGATGTATGGCGAACCTTGCATAGGCTACGAGACCGACTGCTGGAGCTCGACATCAGGAAGCTAGCTGTCCCCAAGTTAGGTGCTGGACGAGATCAGCTGGACTGGAGGGTTGTCCGGAATATGCTGGAAGTGGTGTTGAAGAATACCGGAGTGGAAGTTTTAGTCTGCTGTTTTGGGCCTGCACCATGTCGACTCGGGAAGACGGTCCCCTGTTATTTTGATGCCACGTCTCGCTGTAAGCGGGGGGCTAACTGCAGGTTCCTGCATGGGCCTACCAGGGATACGTTCCGAGACGAAACGTCTCTATGGCGGGGGCAGTGTAATGCGAGAAGTAAACAACGCGACACCAACTACGACGCGTAGACAGCTGCACGAATTTTCCCGTTTGTTGTTTACGAAAAGCAATTAATTGGTAACCTTATGAACATTTGCTGCGTAGGCTTCTAGAATGTACTAGAATGTTCTCGATCAGGGTTGGGGGTGTATATATAAGGGGGCTTGTGATCGAGGGAGTTAGTGGGAAGTAGAGAAGCAGAAGTGAACGCGACTTACGATCCGAAAGCGGAGCAGTACAAATAAATTATGTAGTGTCTAGTCTAGTGAACAAGTACTTTAGTGTGTTAAATAAATTAGTGTTCAATTAATGTAAATAAATTATAAAATAAACGTTACAATAGTGTCACTTCTTGTCTTGTTCTTTAATGTTCTGTGAATTGTTCCACATATATATTGAAATCTGTGAATTTTATGATCTATGTCTCTGACTTTCTCGAAACTTGTATAACACCCTAGGTAATTAAAATGACTCACTTGCTCTAATGGATGATCGTCTAGTACTATTTTTGTCCTTATGGGGTAATTGCCTTCAAACGCCATAAATTTCGTCTTTTTTTTGATATTTTCATATTATAATTCTTGCACACTAGATATAGTTTGTAGATGGCTCTTTGTAGATCATTTTCAGAGTTTTGGATTATCAACTGATCATCGGCAAAAAGTATTGTTTTTATTTGCGTATGCTGATTGATTTTTATACCTGTTCGTATTGTTTCATCCCACTCTTTTATGATGCTGTCGATATATATATTAAAAAGAGTTGGTGATACGCTACAGCCTTGTTTTAGCCCTTGTTTTGTTTTTATTGGTTCTGTTTCATGTGTTTGCATTTTAATTGTGATATTTTTATTTCTGTACATATTTTTAATTCCTCTAATCAGATGTTTTGGATGCCCTCTTTTTTCCATAATATCAAATAACTTATGTCTATCGACCCGGTCGAAGGCTTTCTCAAAGTCTATAAATGCGATATGCGTTTCTAAATTGAATTCTCTTCGTTTTTCGATTATTTGTTTTATAATGAACACATTGTCGTTAGTAGATCTGCCTTTTCGAAAACCGTGTTATTCTTTTCTTATGATGGCTTCTGTAATATTTTTTAGTCTATTGTTGATAATTTTGGAGTATATTTTATAAATTGTGTTTAATAGACTGATACCCCTATAGTTTTCGCAATTGTTACGGTCGCCTTTTTTAAACAGTGATATAATTTGTGCTATTTGCCGGGATTCAGGTATTTTAGATTTTAACCAACACTGATTTATTAGATGTAGCAATCTTAAATGTAGTAAGAGACCTCCATATTTTAGCAGTTCCATGTTTATTTGGTCTGATCCTGTTCCTTTTCTATATTTTAATGTTCTTATTGCCTCCATAAGTTCATCCATTGTTATGTGGTCTATACCGGATAAAGTCTGTTCTTCAAAGTCCTCTTTTACATAACTGCTAGGGTTATACCACAAGTTTTCATAGTGTTGTATCCATTGTTGTTTATTAATAACTTCTAAGTGGGCGGTATCTTTTTCTGCTTTATTCATTTGTCTTATTACCTTATAAGCAAAAGTTTGTCTCCCATGTAAATCGTTCTCAGTTTGGCTAATAAATTTTTCCCATGATTGCTGATTCGTCAACCTTGTAATCCTTTTTGCTTCATTCCGAGCTTCCTTGTATATTTCCTTGTTTTCGTCTGTATTCTTTTGCAAGTACTTGTGATATGCCCGTTTCTTTTCATTTATTGCATTTTTCACTTGTAGATTCCATTGTCGTAATCCTTGTCTGCTTCTTATTTTCTTTTTCTTGCCCAGAGCTTCATTAGCTGCTTTTTCAATACAAGTTCTTAAACTGCACCATTCCTCATTTATATCCTGTTTCGTAGATTGTTGTTCCAAATATTGATTTAGGCGTCTTTGGTATAGATCTCTGATACTTTCATCTTGTAGCAAATACACTTTATAAACTTCTTCTTGTGTTAGGGGTTTTAGATTTTTTGCCTTTTTCCAGCGACTTAATATTCTTATTGTTCCAACTACCAGATAGTGGTCAGAATATATATCACTTCCGCGGTATACTCGAGTATCTTCTGCAAGATTGTGTAATTTTTCATTTACTATTATATAGTCTATTATCGATCTCCATCCTCGAGCACTCCATGTGTATTTATGGATATCTTTATGTCTGAAAAACGTGTTCGTGGTTTTTAATTTATTCTCAGTAGCGAAGTGTCTCAATTCATGTCCGTTGTCATTTAAGTGTTGTTCACCGTTTGTTCCCACTACTTGTTGGATGGGAATATTTCCGATTCTAGCGTTTAAGTCGCCTCCCAAAAATCACATGGTCTGTTTTATTGTACTTGCTTAGTATTTATTGAAGTGCTTTGTACAGTTCCTTTGTTTCTTCTTTTTTGCCTTCCTCTGGAGCATAAACGCCAATAATTGTAATGTGGCCCCTATCAAATTTCAATCTCGTTGTTATTATCCGTTCATTAATGTATGAGTAGCTTTCTATTCTAGGTTTCCATTTCTTATCCATTAATATAGCTACCCCGCAGCGAGCTCTTTCGCTTTGATCTACTCCACTGTATATCATTGTGTAATCAATCGTCCAGATTTTTAGTTCCTCGTAGTGTCTTTTTTGTTTCAGTTGTGACGGCAATGTTTATTTTACGATTTTTCAGTTCGATATTTAATTCATTTTCCTTTGATCCTAATCCTCTACAATTCCAAGTAGCTATCTTTAATCTATCCGTTATTCCAGCTCGTTTATCCTTGACTTGCCTGGTTCGTCGTGATTTTGATCCGTCCGGCCTACCAGTTTGATGCTTCTGAGTATTTGTAATTTCCCCAGTACAGATTACCAATCTGTACCTAGGTAAGTCGGATGGTGGAGCTGCCACCTAAGGGCCTTCCGACCTGCCTGAATTTTCTGTTGGGGTTTATTCCCCTAGCCGATAGGTTCTCGCTTTAAGACACCAGAAACTCGCCTTTCACCCTCTCTCGTTTGCTACATAACGCACATCCATTGTACGCCATGCACCCAGTGGTTACGCGACACAGTGTCTTCGAGGACGTGAGAGTAGGATTTGTTGGCAGAGCTGAGTTCTATTTCTAGAACCTTCGACTCTTTCGTCGAAAAACAGTGGACATTACTCAGAGTTTTGTTACAGTCTGAGCTTCGGCAGCTCCTACTGCCTCCGAGGTCCTTTACCAACCTTTAACCACCATTTTCGTAATATAGCATAAAAAATACAATACTCACTCGAAGTTAGGTTCCATATTTCGCAGAACTTCAGAGCAGCTTCTCACTGAACAACCTATCGCATCAACAAATCAAGTCAGATTGCAAAACTAAGCAAATTAGGCCTACCGACCAGCAGTAAAAATTCACAATTTATGGAGGTTTCTATTAGAGGGAATTTGCGTTACATATATGTAACGCTAGGTTGTTAAGGGATATTATACCCTCCTCATGTATGGGCCCCTTGGGCGGTTCGTCCAGTGCCTATTACGCCTCCTTGATGTCCTACATTTGCTCTCTTGATTAGTGAGTTCCTTCGAACTGTATGATGTCCCTTCTTTTCTTGATTATTTCAGTCCTGACTGCGTTCGTTATCCTTCTTTGTGCATCGTGTTGTATACTATCCAGTGTCCTGATGTGAAACTGCTGCCTGTATCCATGTCGAATGCAATGTACCATTGTCCAACGTTATACTTTGGTCTGTGGGCCCCGATCCTAAATGTGGCTCTTGTGATCAATGATACCATATAGTTGGATGTTTTCAGTTTAAATTACTTGCACCTAGAAGAAAACTGCATTTGTAATATTTGTATATTATCATTACGATATCGAATAAATACATAATATGTTCCATAGCGTATGTTACGTCAAGGCAGTCTACCACATATAATTAAACCGTTTACGTTAGGACTTCTGAGTTCTTACATATCTTACATAATATTGATGTAATGTCTGCACGTAGGGTGCAATTGGTGTGGTGTTTGTAATTTGTGGAATTCATTTCTTCACTGTTTTTAAATTTTCAGGCAGACAAACTTAGCGATAGTATCTATTTAAGCGACTGGTGTAATTATCCAGTCGAAGCGAAATCCGTGCGATTTATTATAGAGGCTACACAACTGGAATTATACGTGAAAATCGGCGCATTCGACAAACTCAATATGGACACGTGCGTGAGGGTACGAGCAGATATGTACATATTAGACGGTAGTCATTTTACGTTCTGTTTATTTCTTCTTTCAGATACTCCAAGCGAACTTTTCTTATCTAATGTTTCTACGCGCGGTCACTTAGGTACTAACAGCAGTTTATCCAGAAATAATTTGGCATGTAGTAAAATATAGACCTTAATATACAGCACATAGCACTTATTGCTTCTTGCATGTGAAGGGTGTTTTATTTCAAAATCTATGTGCTACAGTGGTGAATTCAACAATATTCCTCTGTTGTTTACATTGTAATGACCGGTCCTTTTGAAGAAAAAAAATCAATAAACCAATAAGATATCATTTTAACTTAACTGAGACTAAGGAACGATATTACTTGGGTGGGATTGATTCAACTATTAGAATCGATTCTAAATCTGATGATTCCAGAGAGAGCGTAGGCGCAGGGCTTCTCGAATGCCTACTTTATTCGATTAGAAATTAAACACGGAATAGAATCAATACATGTATTGAAGAAAAAAAGAAAAAACAAAATAAAAAATCGTTCGACCTCAAAATGTCCCAGAACTTAGGCAATAAGGATAACCTCAAAGGATCATCCCCGAAATCAGATAATACAAAAATATGAAAATGATCCCCAACATAAGACAATGAAATAAACAGAAACTTACCCTCCAAAATAAGATATAAAATATAACAATAAAATTATCCCACAGAGTAAGATATATGATAAAACAATAAAATTATCCCCTTAAGGTGACGATCAGGAAACTAAAGCCCACAAAAAAATAACTCAATTCTTATAAGTCAAATAATTGGAACGGTTCACCGTTACATATCTTAATGCCCCTGTATATGGAACTTTAGCGCAGTACGGCGCTCGGACGTGACCTTTTACGAGTTTATTAATCGGTGTATCGAGATTATAGCGACGGACGACGCACCAACAACCCAACTCAATTAAAATAAAAAAATCAAGGGTGGTTCAGCCCTTACAAATCAGAACAGACTCACCGATCGGCCATGGTGAGAACTCTGCTTACTACCTTAACCTTAGGCGTGGAAACCCTCAACTTCGGAGCTCAGCAAGGGTGGCTCGTAGACTCGTTTCGCTCGCACGGAAATCGGAACGGGTGAATCTACTCACTTTAATGACTCTACTCTAAAAGGTTCTGACGTAAGGCGCTCTCAGCAAAACTCCTAGCAAACCCTTATTCGATAATCTACTCCAAAACTCTAATCAGAACTCTACTTAAACTCTGATCAAAACTCTACTCCAAAACTCTAATCAACTCTGATCAAAACTCTGCTCCCAAAACTCTGCAAGCGACTTTAATTTCCCCTTAACTCAATCTATAGGAAACTTAAATTTCGAGCACTATTCTCCCTTGAAAACTGAACTCAAACTCAAAATTATTTCCCTCTGATTTAACTCCCTCAAATTACGATTCCCTCGTATTTACTTCAAACTTTACTTCGCCCCGCGAAAATAAAGCAAACTCTACTTCAAAACTCTAAGTCTCACAATACAGAACCTTCTCAAAACCTTCTCTTGAACACAAAAAATAAAACACTCCCGACTCGAAAACTCGTCGTTTGGAGACCCGGTATCCCAACGAACTGACTTCTTTACGATTCTTTCTCTCGTCGAGACCTCGCTCACTATTTTCCGCAACTGTAAGTTTACTTGCAAAATGATTCTTCCAATCCTCTGATTGGTCGTAATTTCCTTATTCAACAATATGATTCTTCATTGAACTTTACAAGTCCTGCCTTTTGCTGATTAATTAATTATCGATTCCCGATTTTTTCCGCTCCTTCGTGCCTTTATCAATCCGCGCCCCCTTTCCTGACTAAGCTTAGTCCTCCGTCGGTAACCCCGATTACGGCAACAAGTGTAAGCACTATTTCGCTCGTTGCATTACTTTTTAATTACAAAGTCACGTCCGGTGTTAAATTTCATACCGTCGCTCTGACAGCGACGAGAATACTTGTTTACAATTTAATTCTAACGATTCACATTTTTCCATACTTGGCTAAGTAATTCCCGTATACAGGGCTTTTTTTATAAATGTTACAATATGACCGAATTATTCAATAAACTAAAATTGGAATCCCACAACCTCCTACAGGATGTTAAAGGCTAATCAAATCTACCAAAATATCCAAGCAAAATCCCTTAACCACCTGCAGGGTGTTACAACATTTAATTTATTCCTATCGACTGAAGAAACATGCAGTATGATATCATACTCCGCACTGTCTAAAAAAAAGAAAATGTTCTGATTAATTTGGAAAACACAATGAAAATTAACATTTGTTATCGTCAGTCACCATGACGTATACAACCATCACCCTGTATACGTCGAGACGAGAGGCCTGCACCGAAAAAGGGCTGATGTCAGCTTCTTCGGGAACCAAGAACCAAGAGCGAGAGAGCTGGGAGACCGCGGAGCAGTGGGACGGCATTCATTCACATTCAGTCAGAAGAGAGAGATTCGTTTCGAGCAAGCGAGCGAGCGAGTTGACGTGTCATACAGGCGGCAATATAACTTTTTATTTAAATATAGGGTTTTTATTTCAAATACCTTACCGAAATAATTATTCAAATTTTTACCGATAAATTCGTAGATAAATCGATGTTTATTATTCCATCAGCAGTAATTGCAATCTTCCTTTAACCGTTAGCAATTACAAGAATAATGTCGGGGTCTTTCCCTCCATTCTCCTTCCACATGCTCTGATATATCATGTCGGCTATTTTTTCTGCCTACAAAATTGAATTTAGAAATAACGGTACAACAGGCGTAGCGTTAACCCTTGACCTGGCAAACAACAACACACGACGAATTGGAAAAGAGCACCTGAAAGGATTGTAATGTAATTCGATTCTTCGATCACTTTTTGCAAATTCGTCAGTGACGTCGTCATAAAAACGTGGATACTCTGATAGGCTTTGGAGAAGTTAATTTTCAATGGACAAAAGCGATATTAGCGAAACTCTCTTTTTACTTGTTGAATTTCTCACGAAATTTTTTATACGTTTAAGCGTTGAAAAATTGCGTTCTACTGATGAACTTGTGACAGGTATTGTCGATACTAATTCACACAATTTCGTCACTTCCGTGTAGGCATCTTCCAGCTCCTCGTCTTTTAGAAATTGCATTAGTTCTTTCGCGTTATTTTTTGCGCTAATGTCATCATTTTCGTAAATACTTTTAGTTTAGATCGCAGTAGCACTCGGTCGAAGAATTGGCCACAATGAAGAAGAAGAGATTTAAACGTATCTCATGGAAAAGGTTTCCTATAGGCAAACCGTCAGATGTTGGAAAATCGACGTCGAGGTGATCAGTACTCACAGATTTAACAGAGTCCAATAAATCTTGCAGATCTTCCTTAGTATTTAAGCGTTTTACGGCGTCCTTTGGTAAATCTGAAGATGTGAGACCAACTCTGGAACTGCAAGCAAACATCGCCTCGTAGGGGGACATTTGAATTCCAGAATGGTGAGCTCTGTTTTTCATAAACTGAACAGTTCTAAGACCTTCAGACCAGTTTGATGTTTCGTTATCCCTCATCTAACACGAGAATACGTATTCAATATCTTTGTTTGCTGTAGTTTTAAATTTGCCCAAAATGCTACACCGCAGATTACAATCTGCCCAAGAGACCACAAGGCAGATTACAATCTGCCTAAGAACCCGGGCGATCTGCCTGGGCAATCTGCCTGGGCAAATTGCAAATCGCCCGGGATGGCAATTCGCCCGTAACATATATATGCATCAAAATTGCAGAGCTCGACGAATTTAAAGTGATTTAAACTGTTACATCTATAGTTTATTTGTTGCTGAATTTAATCGATTATTTCATAAAAGAGGGGTCTGTATGATCTCCCGCACTGTCTGTACACACCGATATAGTCGTTTAAACCTGCAAATAAGCTACTCAAATGATAGCTTCCACGCCCGCCTAATGCACGCTACCGCGACTCGATGCATTCGGCAGGTTCAATGACCTGTCGACATACACACGAAAGCCGGCGTATAACAGAGAACCTACAGCGGGAATAGCTTCCATTGGATGTTTCTAGAGTAGTGGAAAGTCGCGCACACTACTCGCTTTCTGCTGTGACTCGGTTTGAGTCAAAGCCGCATTTGTTATGGGCTTGATATTTAAAATATTTTTAGCATTTTTAATAAAATCAAAAGTAATTTTTTCCTATTTCAAAAATTACATCTAAGAAGATGATGTTTCGACATTTTTACTTTCTCATTTATGATATCGATATAATAAGAGAGAGGATTGTAATCGTGATGATTTTCGAATTTGAGATATTAATATTTCTGGACTTTTGAGTTCTAAAAAAATGTTTCTGGAATATGTCTGTGTGTATGCATGTGTATGTGGCCAACGTTTTCTCAGAAACTATAAATAGTGGAAAGGTTAATTTTATATTGTAACGTTTTTACTATTGACTAAAACACTACGCGATTATCCTAATTAATTTATTTCTAACTACACTTTAACACTTATAATTTATTTCACTCAGATATGTTTATTTATTTTAACGGGCGCGGTCTCTCGCTCGAATGTTTACACACACCGGTTCAACTGTGTCTCGCCTTGGGTCGGGCAATTCTTATAAATGCAGGTAGAATGGTTCCCGAATATTCTGGCAGTTTTCGAGATTGTTCCACGAATTTCTCCACGGGTTTTCGGCGAATCGAAGCGACTCGATCTTACGAGAGTGTTCCCGCTGTTTCTAGAACGGATTCGCGGAACCCGGGCAGTCCCAGACGAGTTTATTTGGTTTCGGCGAGCCGTTCCGTTACACTGCCCCCGCCTTAAAGATGTTTCGTCCCGAAACGTGTCTCTGACAGGCCCATGTAGGAACCTACAGTTGGTCCCCTGTCTGCACCGCGAAGTTTGGTAGAAATAACATGCTACGGTCTTCTTGTGGGGACTCCTCTCAGGATTCCAACAACACACCAAAATGTCTATCCCGGTGAAGCGAAATAAGACCTCCAGCATATTCCTGACGACCCTCCAGTCCAAGGCGTCCAATCCGCAAGCCAGTTTCGGGATAGCTAACTTAGTTAGATCTTCGCTAAGTAGGGTATCCCTGAGGTCATGTAGTGCGTCCCACAGGTCCAAATAGGTGGGCTTGTGAAAGGACCTCCTCTTGGTAACCAGGTAGAAGAGCGGTCGTTGTGATCCATCGTCCTTAATCCTCAGCGCTCGCCCGACCGCCGGTCCCTGCTGATGGAGGTCGTCCAGTTTGCCGAACCTCGTCCGAAACTCCGCGGCAATTCCCCGGGACATCCGCAGGTCCTGGGCCACGCAATGAGCCAGCGCATACTCAGCCGGTGTTTCGAAGAGATCCCGTTGTTCTTCCCTGGTCACACCGAATCTCGCCTTCCCGGTTCCACCATACGCAGCCATAAACTCTTCAAAGGAGGGCTCCTCCTCTTGGGGCCGTAGTTGGCGCACCTGTTGGTCTTGGTCGTGGTCTCCCTCGAAAGGCGCTAATCGGTTGTAATGCACGACCCTGGGCTTCCCATTCGGGACTTTGCTGATTCGGTAGATGACGTCATTTATTTTTGTCTTCACTGTATATGGCCCTTCCCAGGCTTTCTGAAGCTTTGGTGATAACCCTCGTCTTCTTTGCGGGTTGTACAGCCACACCAGGTCTCCTTCTTCAAATATGCCGCTGTCCGCCCGGACGTCATAGTGATCCTTCATGCGGTCGCTGGCGACTTGGAGATTCGTCCGTACCATCTCGTGAATCTGGTCCATCTATCTGCGCAGCTCGGTGACGTAGTCTTCCCCAGCCAGATCTTCTCCCGGTTTGCAACCGAAGCTCAGATCGCAGGGAAGTCTCATTTCTCGTCCGAATAGTACCCTTGCTGGTGTTTGGCCGGTGGACTCGTTGATGGCAGAACGGTAGGCCATCAGGAAAAAGGGGAGATGTTGATCCCAGTCTCGTTGGTGCTGAGACACTACCTTCGAGAGGTACTTGCCCATGGTGCGGTTCATCCTCTCCACCATTCCGTCAGACTGAGGGTGCAGCGCCGTCGTTCTAGTTTTGCGAATTCCCAATTTTTCGCAAACTCCCTGGAACAGCTCGCTTTCGAAGTTACGCCCCTGGTCGGAATGCAATTCCAACGGTACTCCGAAGCGGCTCACTAGCTCCTTTACCAGGACATCTGCGACAGTTGTGGCTGCTTGGTTGGGAATCGCATAGGCCTCTACCCATTTGGTGAAGTAGTCCATCGCCACCAGGATGTACTTGTTGCCGCAATCGGTTTCAGGGAATGGCCCAGTAATGTCTAGGGCGATCCTCTCGAAGGGACTTCCCACATTGTACTGTCTCATCGGGGCTTTCGGCTTGTGGTGCGGCCCATTGCTGGCTGAGCAAACTGTACATTTCCTGCACCATTCACGAACAGCCTCAGAACAGCCCACCCAATAGAAACGCTCGCGCACTTTCTGCAGGGTCTTCTTTACTCCCAGGTGGCCGCCAGATGTTCCGTCATGGAGGTGACGTAGCACTTCCGCCACCTTGATCTTGGGTACGATGAGTTGGAATCGCCTTTCTGCGCCACTATCGGATTCGAGCACCCTCTTGAGCAGTCCATCCTGTATCACCAGGGAGTCCCACTGCGCCCAGTACGATTTCAGGGTCCTAGAGGATGGGGCCACTTCCTGCCATTCCGGCCGATGTCCCTCTTCTTTCCACCTCAGGATCCGTTGGAGTTCAGGGTCGCCTTCCTGCGCTCGCCGCAGCCCGTCTGGTGACCAGTCCTCGTCGGTGACCGTCGTGCGGCAAGTAGACGCCTCCTTTACCTCTGCACGACTGCAGTGGGAACATCCCTCCGGACACGGCCTTCTTGAAAGAGCATCAGCATTACGGTGGCTGGTTCCTGCTCTATGTTCGATGTCGAAGTCGTATTCCTGAAGACGCTCAATCCACCGAGCTACCTGGCCTTCCGGGTTCTTGAATCGCAGGAGCCATCTGATCGCCGCATGATCCGTTCTCAACAAGAACTTCCTTCCGTATAGGTACTTGTAGAAATGTTCTACTGACTTCACGGCGGCTAACAGCTCCCTCCTGGTGACACAGTAGTTCCTCTCAGGCTTCGACAGGACTTTACTGAAGTAGCCAACGACCCGCTCTTGCCCATCTTGCAGTTGTGACAAAACCCCTCCGATCCCGTCGTTGCTTGCATCTGTATCCAAGATGAAGCGTCCTTCTTGGGTCGGAAACCCGAGAACCGGGGCCGTCGTCAGGCGTCTTTTCAGGGCGTCGAAGGCTGCTTGGCATTCTTTATCCCAAAGGAAGGCTCGTTTTTCCTCGGTTAGTCGTGTCAGCGGCTTTGCGATGTCAGAAAACATTCTGACGTAACGACGATAGTAAGTGCAAAGCCCCAGGAAACTTCGTAACTGATGCTTGTCCTTCGGTGTTGGCCATTCTTGGACTGCTCGCACTTCTTCAGGATCCACCTCGACGCCGTTACTGCTGACCACGTGACCCAGATAGTGTACTCTCGTTCTTAAGAGATGGCATTTCTTTGGGTTGAGCGTCAGGTTAGCCATTTGGAGTCTCTTGAAGACTTCCTCCAGGTTTGACAGGTGTTCGTCAAACGTCCTCCCTACGACGATTATGTCATCCAGGTACACGAGGCACGTTTTCCAGGAGAGCCCTCTGAGTATGTTCTCCATGAGCCTCTCGAAAGTAGCAGGCGCATTACACAACCCGAATGGCATTACGGTGAATTGCCACAGTCCAGATCCTACTGTGAAAGCCGTCTTCTCCTTGTCTGCAGGGTCCATTTCCACCTGCCAGTAGCCACTCTTGAGGTCCAGGGTGGAAAACAGCTTCGATCCGGCCAGAGTATCCAGGGTGTCGTCTATCCGGGGAAGAGGGTAGCTGTCTTTCTTCGTCACGTTGTTTAGTAGACGATAATCTACGCAGAACCTGGTGTCTCCATCCTTCTTCTTTACCAAGACTACAGGAGATGCCCAAGGACTGCTAGATGGTTCGATGACTCCCTCTTTCTCCATGTCGTGGATGATCTTCTCCGCTACCTCCCGCTTCGCCTGCGGCAACCTCCTTGCTGACTGGCGGATTGGTCTCGCGTCTCCCGTATCGATCTTGTGTCTAACAATACTCGTTCTCCCAGAAGGTCCCTTGTCAGACACGAAAATCGATCGATATCGACGGAGTAGCTCAATAAGCCTCTTCTTCTCGGATCCAGCGAGAGAATCGCAGGCGCCCACTAGAGCTTCCTCCACTTTCGCGACTCTGAAGCCAGCGCTCGCCGTCACCTGGTGGATAAGTGACGTCACTGGTGAGCAGGTTCCCACTTTGGTCCCCTTGCGGATGGTAACTGGGTAGTCATTGATGTTGATGAGCCGGACTGGAATTTCATCACCCAGTGTTACCAAGGTCTTCCCTACTAGAACGCCTCGGCCCACCTCCACGTCGTGGTTCCAAGGTTCCACTACGGCAGGATTCCCTTTTCCGGTGACGCCTTGAAGTCGGGTCACCACTATCGATTCGCTCCTACCCGGCAGGATCGTGTCTTCTGTCAGCTTTATCTGATGGACCGTCTCACCCTTGGTGTGCAGGAATATTTCCTCTGGGCCGACCTGCATCACTTGTCGTTTCAAATTGAGTGCGAAGCCGTGGGTCTTCATGATGTCCATTCCCAAGATGGCGTCCTCTTCGATGTCAGCTATCAGGACTCGGTGTGGCGAGAATCGCGCAGTGCCGATCTTGATCTCGACGTCGACTTCTCCGTGGACGGCGGCAGCTTCGCCCGTAGCCGTTCGCAACCTCCACTTGGACTCCATCACTCTCTTCCCTCGCGTGTTCAGCAGGCCTGGTTTCAGGATCGTCTTGGATGCCCCAGTGTCGATTAGAAGGGTGTGCTCCCTGCCGTTAATTTCGCCATCCACGTACAGGCTGCCACCTTCACCTCTCAGGGTAGCTATTTTGATGAGGGGGTCTTGGAACGGGTATCGGGTCGGAGCTGCCCCCTTGGAGCCGACCCGCTTTAGTTTTCCGACGTCTGGGCCGTTGTTGGCTTCTCCACTTTAGGGCGCTTGCAGTCCCTTCGGAGATGGCCAACTTCTCCACAACCCCAGCATTTCGCCGGTTCCCTTTTGTCTCCCTTCAGCAGTCCCTTGAGGGCGTTGAGGACAACCTGCTCCAGGGCGTCCTCCTTCCGCTCGGCTTCCACGCATGCGTCGTCCCCGACCACAGCCCGAACGCGGCCACAGCTCCTTGACGCCTCCGTCGCAGCTTCGTATTCCAGGGCCATCGAGAGTGCTTCCAATGTGCTCTTAGGACGCGACAGCCGTACCGCCCGCTGCATCTCCACATCCCTCAAGCCGTCGATGAAGGCCGAGACCGCGAGACTCTCCGCCATGGACTCCGCCGCTTCCGGGTAGGCGAATCTGACTAACTTCGCGATGTCGGCTTCGAACTCCTGGAGGCTCTCTCCCTGCTTCTGTCGTCGGTTCTTCATTCGGGATTGGTAGACCTGCCCCAGGTGTGCGTGCCCGTACCGCCTCTCCAGCCTCTGGACGAGTAGCTCGAAGTTGTCCAATTCCCCCTCTGGAACAGTCTGCAGCACGTCGAGGGCGTTTCCTCGGAGGGCGACCGTCAGAGCCACTGCCTTGTCCCTTGGCGCCCAGTTGTTGGCCTTCGCCGCTGCCTCGAACTGCCGGAGGTAGTTCTCCCAGGGTATTTCCCCGTCGAAGGTTGGCGGCTTCACTCGATGACTCGCAGTAGGAACTGCCTCTATCCTGGTTACCTCCTCGATCCTGGTTACCTCCTCCGAGTCGTTAAACGGGTTACCTGAACTGGACATGTTTTGCCGACTGGGCTGGAAATGCATGGATTCTAATCGGGTCCCCAATTCTCGCAGTTGGTTCTCCAGTTCCAGTCGTTGGATTTTCTCGGCTTGAAGTGCGCTGTCAAGGTTTCCAATTCGGCTATCCAGCTCACCGTGGAGTTCGTCCAACTCGCCGTGGAGTTTTCCCAGTTTGTTATCCAACTCGTCATGGAGTTTTCCCATTTCGTCGTGGAGTTCTTTTCTGTTGTTATCCAACTCACCATGGAGTTTTCCCATTTCGTTGTGGAGTTTTCCCATTTCGCCATGGAGTTCTTTTTTTATGTTGTCAAGGAGACGCTCACCTTCTTCCTCGAAGCAGAAAGTTTCAGGGTCCTCTCCATTGTCGTTTAAATATTCCTCCAGGCGTTTCTGTAGCACTGCTTTCGACCCTGTCGTTTCGAGTTCTCTATCTTCTAACTCACGTTTGAGGTCCGTCACTTTTAAATCACGTAATTTCCTCATTGTTCCTAATTTATTTCACTAATTAATCCCACTTCTGACACCACTGTAACGTTTTTACTATTGACTAAAACACTACGCGATTATCCTAATTAATTTATTTCTAACTACACTTTAACACTTATAATTTATTTCACTCAGATATGTTTATTTATTTTAACGGGCGCGGTCTCTCGCTCGAATGTTTACACACACCGGTTCAACTGTGTCTCGCCTTGGGTCGGGCAATCCTTATAAATGCAGGTAGAATGGTTCCCGAATATTCTGGCAGTTTTCGAGATTGTTCCACGAATTTCTCCACGGGTTTTCGGCGAATCGAAGCGACTCGATCTTACGAGAGTGTTCCCGCTGTTTCTAGAACGGATTCGCGGAACCCGGGCAGTCCCAGACGAGTTTATTTGGTTTCGGCGAGCCGTTCCGTTACAATATGTATGCTGGGTATCGCGAAAACTCGAGACCATATAAATTTTATCAGAATCAGTTAAGGGTAAAGAGCATTTTACTCGTAATTTTTAGGTTTTATTTGATTATCTCAAAAACTGGTACGTTTTTTTTAAACTTTGTACGTTTACTTTACTATTCAATCCTCATCGATTGCCGTTATCGTTATCTTGACTCATCTTCTCTGAAGGGCCCTCTACTTTTGTGAATTTTCAGTTTTTCTCAATTTTCTCCAAAACGGCTTTATCGATTCTCACCAAATTTTAGACTTGAACTGACCTAATAGCTACAACTTTTATTTGAAACCTCTTTTTCTTAATCCTCCCTAGAGGGGAACTTATGAATATTTTCATATTTTCAAAATTTTTTTAACAATGCTTTTAATGTTTTCATTAAATTTTATAGTTGAATTAACATATTAAATATATATAATTTTTATTTCAGAAGCATTTCCAATCTAACAAACAATCACAAGAAATATTTACTAATAAGAGAAAATGTTAATATTCAATACTAAATTTATTTTATAAAACGGTGATAATGTTGTCATGAATATTTTGTCCGGCCATATGAGAAAGTCTTACGATATGTTACACATCGCCATTTTTTTTCTAGGGGAAGCACTGCTTCCCTTGCTTCCATGGGCCGCACGCCGCTGATAGTAATATTACACAGACTATTAGTATCCATGCAAAAATTTTAGGGGTAAATTTTGGATGACAATACGATCTACCGAATTAGGGTAAGTTTTTAAAAATTGCTTCTCTTACTTGAAATTTCACCGCATGCCGCTGATTACTATGTGTCTGATAATACTGTAACGTTTTTACTAGTTACTAAAACTAAACACTACGCGAATTTTCATAATTTATTTATTTCTTACATAACAATTAACACGTAATTTATATTTCACACACAGATGTTTATTTATTCAGTGCGAGGTTTCTCTCGTTCGTCGCCCGAATGTTTACACTGTCGATTCTTCAACTCCCTCGCCTTGGTCCGGTATTCCTTTTATATGGCAGGTATGATACTTCTGGAAGTTTCTCGATAGTTGCTAGAACATTCCCGATTTTCGAGGAACACCGCATCGAAGCGCCGAGACGAATCTCGTCTGTTCGAACCGTCCTTTCTCGGGATCCCGAATTCGGCGACGGCAGCTCCACACGTGTTTATCTTGCGGCAAGCCGTTTCGTTACAATACTATAATGTTAGAATGTTACTACTTATAGGTCGCCGAGAGATAGTTGGTTCGCCTTTATAACCAGCCAACGAGGAGCAGTACTAATAATATCAAAAACTTCCATTTAGCCAGTTATTCGGAAGATTAGTTCCTAATTCGGAAACTCTCAAGTCGGGAATCTATATATTTTCACCTGATTCATTCCAAACTCGGGAACTAAAACTAGAGGTAACAAATGTAGGGTCTTAATTATCCTAATGTATAATAGAAATATTGGAAATAGAAGAGAAAACCAATCAGAAGCGACTAGGACTAGCGACTAGCTGAGCCTTGCTGCTCATCAAATTTGAATTAGAGTGAAGTGTCACCGTGTCACCTTCCAAATAAATCATTTTTATCTACTTTTCGTTACTATTGATCTCATTATTACATCGAAAGTAGTTTAATAATATTCATATTATTACACTTCTTTTGGTAACATTTAGTTTTGTTAAATTGGTATATCAGCCTGTCACGTAGACGTGCGTAGACGTCAAGGTTAAATTATTAGTATTTCGATAAATTTCTTGAGCAGCTTTTCGTATTTCTGGGGGTGTACAGGTCAATTCTACATTTTTGTCTTCCATTTCGCGCAGGTAAGTACGTAGTTATTGAATTTGTCCTAGGGCTACTAGACTTTCAAATTCAAATACGAAACGTCCATGTCAGTGACGTCAGTGTAACCAACCCACGCAAAATTCCCTGGTGTAATACGAAAACTTAAACAGCCAAAATTTAACGAATTAAAAAGCAAAGTAGGTAAAATAGTATATTACACACGTTTAATAAGACGTATTGTCACACTCGTTCTATTAAAGCACTCGTGTGACAATACTCAGTCTTATTAAACTAGTATAATAATATACTATTTTTTTCCTTCCTCCATAACATATCATGTATTCTTTTATATACAAGAAAACTACACACTTCACTGTTTATTGTTCACAGCTGATAGTGAAGAAACTTCGTTTACGTACATTATCAGCTGCTTGAAAATTTTCCCATGTTAATCTCCCATAAGAAAAAAGATAAAAAATTGTCCAGAAACAGATGCCATGGGTTACCATCCCCTCTCCAAATGCTGAGGTCACACTTTCCTCGCGTATTAAAAAGAGGACAGTAGAGTATCCATCCAACCAAAAGGGGATTTCAGATATTGATTCTCAGCTCCATTAAATTCCACTAGCTAGAGCAGGGGTTCCCAACCTTTTTGCATCTGCGTACCACTTGACTTTTTGAGAAATTTTGGCGTACCACCAGACTTAAATATTTTAATAAACGTATAATATTTACTCTTCTAAAAGTGTTTAAAGGCTATTTGAATTAAATTCCCGAGAAAACTTCATATTTAATGGTTAGATATTTGTTTATTTATAACATGCTTATTATAAAGGAGAAATAAAAAGATTAAAATGGTATAAATTTACAAACATACAAATAAAAAATTAGTACAAACTCAGTAAAAAATTAATCATTATGCAAAATATACATTTATAGTCTTTAGTGCGAAAATTGTTTTGATGTTTGCCTGTGATTAAAATATTAACATTTAGAGTAATGGAACTTATCTTCACTCTTAAGTCCTCTTCAACACTTATTCTGCTTCTATGTTTATTTTTTATGTACAAGAGTTCAGAAAAGCCACTCTCGCACAAGTAACTCGTAACAAATAGCATCAAAAATAGCAGAGCTTGCCTGAAGATCAAAGGCTATTCTGTTTTACATCCGATCCAGGAGTTAATTAAAGATTTTTCTTTAAACTAATCTTTCATGGAACTATCTTCTGTAAGATCGATAAAACTTTCTTTTAGTTCTAATTTTTGGTGAGGTTCCCGAAAAAGGATTTCTGATCCAGTCCACTTTTGAAAAATCTTCAGAGAAATACTGTTTAAAGCTTTTGTGAAGACCTTCCAAGTGAATAGTGATATCTGCAACCACATCTGGCATTGGAGATATTTCATTTTCTTCAAAAGATGATGATAGAGTTGGAAATGCAGATAAATTCTCCTCCTGTATTTGTGAACAAAACAGGACCAACTTTCTCTTTAAGGAGTTTATTTTGCCACTGGTTGTGAAGGCTGTTGTGTTTGGTCCCTGAAGTCCCAAGTTCAGTGTGTTGAGTTTGTCAAAAATGTCGGCTAGGTAAGCCAATCTTGACAACCATTCTGCATCAGTAAACAATTTTTTCATGTCATGATTTTTTTCACTTAAAAACATAAAAACTTCTGATCTCAGTACAAAGAGACGGTTCAAAATTTTCCCCCGAGATAACCACCTCACTTCTGTATGCAGGAGTAAAATCTTGAACTTGCCACCCCTTTCTTCACACATCAAGGAGAATAATCTTGTGTTTAAAGCCCTAGCCTTTATGAAGTTAATAACTTTCACAGCATCCGATAGAACGGAGTTAAGATTTTCCGGCATACATTTAGCAGCTAATGCTTCTCACAATGCGTACTTTTGCATTCAGGAGCAACTTCCTTTATTTTTGCTGCTAGCCCTGTCAATCTTCCTGACATAGCTTTTGCCCCATCTGTACACAAGCCAATACACTTCGACCAGGGAATGCCTACTTTAAGCACATATTCATCAATTACCTTAAAAATGAGTTCCGCTGTGGTATTTGAGTCAAGTGGTTTGCAGAACAAAAACTCTTCTATCACCTCTTGATTATAATCAAATCGCACGAAAACAAGTAGCTGCGCCATGTTTGTAACATCGGTGCTTTCGTCAACTTGAAATGCAAAATAAGTGCATTCTTGGAATTTTAAAGCCAGTTGTTCTTCAATATTATTAGACATATCGACAACTCGTCTCTTTACTGTGTTATTTGACAGTGGTATTTTTTGAATTTCTTTGGCTGCGTTTTCTCCTAACAGAGCTTGGACCATATCCACAGCGGGCGGCAGTACAAGCATCTCACCGATTGTGTGAGGCTTTCCACCTTTTGCAATTCTTAAACTAGCAAGATATGACGCCTTTATCAAGTTAATATCAGTATTGACAAATATCAGGGTGCTTAGTATTTTGGTGTCGCATCAGTAAGGAAGGCTTCATGTTTTGGTTCGAAAGTGTTTCAAGACATACAACACATTGAGGATTAGGAATGTCACTGGTTTCAGTCCCTGGCTTCACTATAAAACCGTACTGTTAGTAGCTTTCATCGTATTTACGATTGGCCGGTGATTTAGGATTTTAAGTTTTTTAGCACAATCCTTTGAAGTAGAAGAGGACGTCAGAAATCGTTTCATAGTTCAGTTTTCTTATACGAAATCACAATTAATTACTACAACACCCACAACGAACCTGAGTAATGTTTGCGTGCTCACTGCTGATAGTGCTGATGCGTACAGAAGCTATTTAATAGCATGTTGCTCACATCACTCACGCGTAGAAATGAATGAATGAACGTTTCATCACCTGAAACGTTCCCGCGTACCACCAGTGGTACACGTACCACCGGTTGGGAACCCTTGAGCTAGAGCATCCTACATGGTTATACCAGAAAGACTTTGATAAGAGTACTTTTTTAATACTTAAACATAAAACAAACTTAAGTACAAATTAATAATTTTGTATGGCACCGCATTCAATCACAACCAGCACAATATAAAGTTATACTAAAATTATTCATCTTTGGTTACATGTACCTACTTAACATTGAAACAACCAATACAATTTAAGGTTGTACCTTCTTATTTTTGATAAGTTTCAACTCAGGTATGTTCTTCTGCCTGCTGATAGAAGTTTTACCTCTCATATACTTCTGCAAAACCTCTGGAATATGGATGGCCCCTTTCTCGTCTTGTCCACTTTCCGTCAAAGCTATTAACAATCTGGGTATGGCACAAGCAGTGCCATTAAGGGTGTGAACGAATTTTACTTCTTCATCTTTGGTTTGATATCTAATGTTCAATCTAAACAAACACGAAATTCAATAATTAAATAAATCCGCTCTCATTGGGTCAATATATAAAAAGTTTATTAAAAGGGCATGTTTGAAACTGCTTTGCAATAGTTTTGCAAAGAAAAATAATGACAAAAGCAGTAACCTGAAAAGGACCTTACCTTCTAGCTTGGTAGTCTGTGCAGTTACTACAACTTGATATTTCTCCATACATGCCCCTTCCAGGCATCCAAGCTTCAATATCATACTTCCTGCAAAATTATTACTCAAATAAAAAAAAATGAAAGACAAAGGATACCTATTTCACCTATAAGCTTGGGCACCTAATTCATGAGGTGGCATGTCTAATACTTGAAAATGTAATCCTAGGGACTCGAAACTTTTTTCTTGAAGAGATCGAATTTCCTCAAGGGCTGCATTGGATTCTTCTGGAGTGGTGACTAGGAACATCTCAACTTTGTTGAACTCATGGACCCTAAAAAGGTATTTAATCGTGATCAGAGATCATCATATTTAACCATCAGAAGACATAATAATAGTTATTTAAGTCACAAGGAATGTAAAGACGGTTTACCATTCGAGGCAAGTGTGTACGAGCCGAGGCGAAGCCGAGGCTTGTCACTTGCCGAGAATGTTAACAGTCGATACATTCCGTGTGGCTTATTAGATTTTTCAAGCTTCCGTTGAAAAATTTCCTCATAATTCCTCAAAAAATGAAATGTTTGATTTAGTTTGGACGTACGTCAGACTTACATATATGTCAGTCTCACATATGCGAAAGGGAAAAGAAATGACAGTATTTACATTCCGTCGTCAAAGAAAAATATTACAAGAATGTTATTTGCCATTTTCATGCTACGTATGTATGCATATAAGAGCGATTTACGATATGTGAAAAAATTATTTAATGTGGGTTGTTACTTAGATATCATGGCTATCTTGTCATGGATATTTAGTCTATCTATATTGTAAATTAGTATAATTTTCAATTATCATAAGTGCAAGATAGACATAGTCACATTAAAGATAACCGAATCCTATTCATAACAAAGATAATCAGGTATTTTATGTGATGTTCTGAAAGATGAAGTATTTTCAGGAAATAAAATAGGTAATAAAACAATGTGTTTAAATAAATATTAAACGAAAAAACAATAGCATAACCAGCATAATTTTAAATGTACTATGACAAGTAATTTTTAAAAATATATCGTGAATATCTTGTCTGATACTTAACTTCTAACGAAAGATAAAATAATGTCTTTTTAAATATTTTGAAAACACAATATACTTTAAACATGGACGCTTGGAGATTTCAAAATGTATGTAAATAAACTCAAAAACAAAATTTAAAAACATATGCTTAATAAAATTTATTTTTTTTACCTAAATATTCCCCTTTCTTCAGCTATGCTGGAAGTCTCAGCTCTATAGCATCTACTGACTGCAACTAGCTTAATGGGCAGGCGATTTTCAGGGAATATTTGATCATTAAGGAATCCTGCTAAAGCCATTTCTGAAGTCCCAGAAAGGCACAAGTCTGGTCCATGCGACTTTGGATCCAAAGAGTAAACCTAGAAGATGTCGATGAAGTTAGTGGATTTTAAAAATTTTAAAAAGTACAATATGAGTTTTTGTTTTTGAGAAATCTGAGAAACTTTTAGTGAGAAAAAGTTTACCTCTTACATCTTTGAGATGTACTCAAGGAGTGAGTCAAATAAAAAAAATAAGAAAACCAATTACTAACTTGCTTTTCACTTCAAGACAAAAAATGCATAATGTAGTTTTCATAAATGAAATTTTCTATTGTGTCACATTTGGACAAAATTATACTGATAGTAATAGTATCCAAACCGTCTACTCGCCAAAAGGGGCTTTGCAGTTTTTGTGCATTTAGGACCTTTCCTTATTTGAAGTCCATACTATATATATTTGAGGATACTCCCTAACAATTACTTTCCAAAATATAGTGAAATATGATAATTCTGAGATACCATTACTATTAGTACATTAGCAGTAATTAGAAAGAGAAATATGTACCTACTGTATGACAAAAGAGGAATAGCAAAATACTTAACCTGATTTCTTTCCCCTTTGGTGTTCATTCCGCACCTCTCGATGATATCCCTGGGAAGAATATCAGGCACAGATATAAGCTCGAAACCATTCTTCAACAATTTCTCCACGAAGTAGTTAACTAAAGCCTGCTCCAGTTCAGCCATTTCCCCCAACACAAAATAACTCTTGTTGCTGGAAACATTGCCCAATTGGTCAGTCCTGACGAGGTTCAGCCGTTTGGATATATCATGGAACTGCTTGAGCTTAAATGGGAAATTCTTCTTGCTGTTTATGACTTTGACTATCTTCGGTTGGTCTCCATATTTCAAAACTTCAGGATGGGTATCATTAGGGATGCGGTACAGTTCTTCGTAGAATCTCTTTTTGATGTCATCGTAAGACTTGGACGCAGCATTGGACTTGTCCATTTTAGACTTCAAATCGGTGACCAGTTGAACATTGCCCACTCCTTTTCTGTTGGAGATATTTTCCTGTATGGTTGAGGCATTTTGGGGATTGCAAAGGTAATCGACGTCTAATTGAGGATATTTCGGAAGATTCCATTGCAAGACCGAACTGCTGTGGAACAATTTGAAAGTTTTATGGATGTCAAGAACAGTTTTTAGAGCTTTTTCCATTTTTCGTTGGAAATGGTTTAGGGAATAAGTAAAACATAGGATAAGAGCTGGTAACAAATAAAAGTAAGATAAATGATAAATCATAAATCATAAAATGATAAATCAAACTGAGCCGACATCTGTCACCTGTCACATCTTAGCACAGAACGCACAGAACTTAAAAAGCATCAATTATTAATTATGTACTCCGTGTTCTTGGTTCGTGACCTCGTGAATCTTCGTGTTCTGTGAAGTAAATGTCATTCTGAAAATCTATAACCCCTATAACCTTACTTTTGTGATCCTTACTTTGAGAGAATAGCTCTTTTATTTTGTATTTAATATTATTAATAAAAATGCTCGATAACGATAATTTATCGGACATTAGTAAACTAACCAGCGACATTAAACACAAGTAAGCGATTTGTTGCCTGTATGAATATTTCAAAAATCTGATGCAATCTGTTACTTTTTCAGAAAAGTATTTAGTTCTTATGATTTAGCTATAAGAACTGAAGAATTATTAGAGCAGTTAATCTCTCAGGGACAATGGAAAAGCGCAAGGTAAAACCAGTGAAGAATTTAGCAAGCAATTGTAAATTTCCTATGAATTTGGTTTAATTTCTAAAAGGTGAAGGACATTTTTTTTAAATTTGTATAGTCCTGGTTATTTATTTCTATTTCACAAAACACTTCAGAATCTAAGAATCCCGCAACTCCTTTTGTTTAATTTTGATAGCCTTTACTTATACGTTTTAGGGAATTAATGAATTTAGTGAAAACAAGGATGTATTTTATACGAGAGCACTTACCGCAAGAAGCTACAGCTCCCAATGTTATGCGACATGTCCTGAAAATCATCAGAGAAGAATATGAATCAGCCTCAAAAGTATGAATATCTTTGTTGCTTCAATATTCCAATAAATATACCATTTACTTACAGAAAAAAGGATTGGGACAATCGCTGCATCAACTGGTAACTGCTAATACTAATGAGGTTCTGGATTATTCAGAATCCCTAACAAACTTAAAATCAAGTCTCCTAGATAATCTTAAAGAATATAAATTCGAAATTGAATCAAGGTAAGTTAGAATATCTCAAAGCTTAAAATATGTCTATTGTTATTATTATTATTATTATTATAGTACTGAGAATATAGCAGCTCAAGCTTCGGAACATATCCATATGAATGAGATAATCTTGACAGTAGGAAAGTCAAATACAGTGGAAAAGTTTTTAAAATCAGCAGCAAAAAAAAGGTCTTTTAATGTTGTAATAGTTGAAGGAGCTCCTTTTTACTATGTATGTATGTATATCTGAGTAGTTTGTATTAGAAGTTGCGGAACACCTTTTTCAGGGGCATTCAATGGCTGCTAGTTTAGCTAAAAGTAACATTCAGACTACAGTTATTGCAGACTCTGCAGTATTTGCTATGATGTCAAGAGTGAACAAAGTTATCATCGGTACTCACACCGTACTAGCAAATGGTGGACTTAGAGCTGCTAGCGGCATCCACGCTGTAGCATTGGCAGCAAAACGGTATTCTGTACCAGTAAGTTATCCTTACACTTATTGTTTAAGTTACATAATAGTGAAAGCCTCTGAGTGAGTGTCTGCAAACTTTGCAGTTTATAGCTTTTCAGTTTTCTTATCTGAGGCTTTAAGTCATATGACTAAATACTCGAAATTTCTTTATAGTAGTTGTAGTGATAGGAAGGGAAGCAACTAAGTTCATATAATAAACCATAATGAAATATGAGACATCAAAGTAAATAGTATGTCTAATAATTATTCTCTACAATCTAACAGGAATATTTACTTTTTCTGCCTATGTCAACAAATGTGATAAAGGAAATTGAAATATGTAAAAAATAATACATGTATATTTACCTATGTGTTAAATAGTAATATGTTGTACTTGCAGGTGATGGTACTGTCTCACATGTATAAATTTACTCCAATTTATGTCGGATCACACAATCACGAAGCTTTTAATCTGTGTGCTTCCCCTGCTGATGTCATTCCGTATTCAATCGGAGCAATATTAAACAAAGTGGAGGTTTTTAATCCTATTTTTGATTATGTACCTCCAGAACTGGTTACACTTTTTATATCACACCAGTAAGTAAAATAATTGGAATAATTGCTTAATAATAATAATAATATTGTTTTATTTTTAGGGGTGGAAATGCACCGTCCTACGTTTACCGACTTCTTTCGGAGTTATATCATCAAGATGATTATGACATCTGAGATCATGACATATTGTAAAATGGCTACTAAACAATATACTGATTTTTAAGATCATTATTTAAGAGTCCGTCACTCGCCGTGAATTCAGTTTCTCTCCGGGACAAGAGGGAAGCGGGAGGTAGCGGTAGGCGGGGCCAAACAGTATTTGTTTTGCTAGCACGGACTAAGTAAATTTCAAATCTCGGTATTACATTTCGTATATTCATTGCCCGGACGGATATCGCACACCGGACCGAATAATCGCAAAGGAAAAGTATCAACCATTGGTATCAACGGGTCTCTGACGCGCTCGGTCAGAAAGGCATATCTCTCTCGCACTCACGAATATAAATCCTTATGAAATAAAATTGTCTCGAGTAATTTCTATCAAACCATGAGGCATTGTATAAGAAAAGGTTGATGTTTTGACATCTTCGTAATATAGGTATTCTCGGCGTTTACAGTTAGTTGTTATGGTAATACTATATAAACGAAATGATAAAATGCGGACAAGGTTTCAATAGCCAAATTGTGAACAATGTTGGTGAAAATAAAAAAAAAACGGTTTTTTAATATGATGAAAACAATACAGTCTACGTAAAAACTGTCAACAAAAAGCTGCAGTTAATTAATTGATTCCATTCAAAATGAATTTTAATTTTCCAACATCTATCCCGGAGTTTCCAAGAAGATTGTAAAAATTATCTTTCAACCTCGAATAGATATAATTGACCCAACGGGCCCGTTCAAAATAGTCAATTACTAATTACTATAGCGGAAGTCAATTATATGAGGGGTGTTAAAGAATAACGTGATAGTATGGATAGATGAATCATAAGTTTATTTATGTTCGTCTTTTAAATTTCGATACGGAATTGATTCTCAAACATTTAACCTGTTATTTATAAAGTCATTTTAACTTCAAAATGGATTTTAGCTTAAAATGCGTTTAGACTGTGTTACAAAACGCTATAGTTTCTCAGTGAGACATTCTAACCGCGTTTTACGGTAAAATCCATTTTAACGTTAAAATGCGTTTATAAATAACAGGGTTAACCTTTAAGGGCGTAAAGAGGTTGTGGATTGTTGTGAAGTTTGAAATGAAATATTGCTTTCCTTTCGATGTATTTTGTTATTAAGTATGTAATATAGCATTATGTAATATATATTTATATAATGTATAATAAATATTATGTAATTTGTCATTAATACTACACACTACAAATAACAAATTATATTTATTTAAACAATTTATAAAATCATCCTCTATCGTATCTAAATGAAAGTAAAAAAGTTTTTATAACAATTGTTTTACCACAGTCAATTTACTAAAAAATGAATATATAATTCAATACCATAAACATCGTGGTTAAATGGTTTTTTTATTCATAAACTAACCAAACCTGAATAGCAAAAAAACAAGTATGAAAGTATGTTCGACAAATAAATGTTTAAAATATTGCTTTACAAACGCAGATAGCAATTACTATACAACAATCACAAAATGGTCAATCTCCCTATTTTACAGTTAGTCGTACATATCTAGAGGAAATTCTTTGACAACACCTTAGTCTATTGGTCATCCTCGTCATGTTTGTGACAGGCTGTGGTTTTACAATGACCAAAAAAAAAACAAGATAATAATTGTAACATTCAATTTATAAGAAAAATGATACCAAATAGTGACCTAACAGAAATAGACTATATACACAATAGTACTTATCTATCAAATCAACAATGAAAAGGGTAATAGCAGTCGCAGAACTGGCCGTCATAGAAGTGAATACTTCTTATGCAACTGCATGCATGAGTATAAATTTTTATAAAAACAATGAATGTAGACCCCAAGGAAGTATTTAATTCTGTTGGCTAGTCCTAGTGTTTTTTTGTTCTTT
The DNA here is from genome assembly GCA_946251905.1 of Cryptocephalus moraei. NCBI lineage: Eukaryota > Metazoa > Arthropoda > Insecta > Coleoptera > Chrysomelidae > Cryptocephalus > Cryptocephalus moraei. The sequence goes on from OX276454.1 coordinate 28,965,187, forward strand.
TAATGATTAACGATTTGTGCTTCTTTCTTTAGACTGAGCTTCAGTAATATAGCTCGGATCTTTTATTTTCATGTTCCTCGTATGTCTAGGATCCAGAATTTCTGGTAGAAGACAATGAAAATAAAATTTCTCCAGCTTAGGCAACATGTTATTTAAAAAAAAGGTGGTATCGGTTTTAATTTTAATGCATATCGTTTCTTTGAGAGTCCACACAACAAAGTAGCAAGCTTCTTTGCCTGCTATATTCAATTGCCCCTGAACCTGATAGTAATAGTTGTGACGCTTTTTTAGTTGGTAGTGATCGACATCTTGCTCTAAATATTCTATGTGTTTGGAAAAAATTGCTTCTTTGATTGTACAATTTCTTGCTGAAAATGGGCATTTTATTTCTACTAGAAATCCAGAAGTTATTTCGCAACCGTCTGGCGAAGCACCAAGAAACGGCCAATTTCGGTTTATCATTAAACCACAATCTGAAATTTCTAATCCAAATTTGGACTCTGCAGATCTTTTAGCCCTGTCTTCGTTATTTTTTCCCCAAGCAGTGGCATACGAAAAGAAATCTTTATACAATATGCTTTCTACTGTCGATGCACAACTTGTTGTTGGTCGCATTTTGCACACTTTTCCAAAGACGGAGGATGTCAATAATTTTTTTCTCTCATCTTTCCATCTTGATGAATCAGCCTGCAAACGAGTTTGCATTTCAAGCTCCCGATATTCCAAATCTGTTTTTTTTAATGTTTCTAAAAATTCCGCCTTCAGTTCTTCAAACGTCTCTCGATCTATATCAGGTTTTTCAGAATGTTCCCCGTAACTGGCGTCTGGTTCGCTTCGTTGTGAAGTAGAAAACGTTAATTTTCTTTTTGACCTATATTGTTTTGTCTTTGTAATGGTTTTGGCTTTCTCAATTCTTTTAACATTTATCCCCGGACTACCGCCGCCACTCAATACCTTGTGAATTTTTTGTAATGGTTTTCGGGTATTTTTTTCCACTACTGCAGAAAAGCAACGTCCTTGATAACATCTTCTAAGTGTGTAATTAATGCGTTTACCCCCAACTTTTTGTGCAATTATAGCATTAAATTGTTCTACAATATTGTTGTTCACGTTTTCGAGTAAACTTCTAGAATGACTAGCTAAATTACGCACTATTCCCATAAGTTTTTCCTCTATTCCAAACATTCTGAAATCTGGAATATGATTATTGTCATCGGGTCCCTTTTTTTGGCAAAAATATGTCAATTCGAAGCAATTTTTGTGTTCTCCAAAAACATGACTTACACTATTAATTACATCTTTCTTGAGCTTTTTTATTCTTTCATCTACACTTACACCCATTTCGGTTTTTCTAAACTGAACGGCTTTCACAATCGCTGTTCGGCAACGCAAGATGTTGTTCGATATAACACTCCTTAGAGATGCTGGCACTCCTCTTGTTTTACTAAGCTCCCGTAATTTGTTGCAGTAATTTCGGAGCAGGTGATTAGAACATTCAATTTTTTGAACGGTACACGTATTATACGGCCTACTGTCCAGAATTTTTTTGTAGCAACTGCTATCTCCATCTGCAATCATTTTATTATATATTAAATTGTACATTTTTAAACTGGAGCAAAACCCTTCAGCAATTATGCTTGCTTCCATTGCAGTGGACGAAGATTGCCAGTTTTTATAGCATGAATGGTCAGCAGGTGTTTCACCTCTGTTGTGAGCTCTCTGACACACGCAACAGTATTTGTTTTTTACACCTATGTACAAAATCTTTTTCGACTTTACACCCATAATTGCTGCAACACCAGAGAGCGAGTTGTAGTTCCCTCCACCCCGGTAAGATCGCTTTGCCCAGCTTCCATCACACACAACAGTAATCATGGGTGTCCCATTGCTATCAACACTTCCACATTGTAGTGCCATTTTGGACTCTTCTTCGGCAGCTTCTTTCATGGATTCCCAAGCAATTTTCTCCCAGGCATTACATATTTCTGTGTGGACCTTTTTATATAGCGTAAAACTTAATGATGGTATGTCCATTGCCCCTGTGAAGTTAACAAGTTGAGTGTACCCTCCTCCTACATTCATTACTGCTGTAACGGCCGACGTGTTAATGTCTACTTTTCCCCGACGCTCAGGACATGTAGATATAGTTTTCCTAAATTTACACATGCTGCATTCAAATGTAAGCTTTGATTCGAAACCAATTCTTCTCTCTTTAATAATAGACATGTTTGAAAACGTACACCCGAAATTTGGCGAATGATCTGCTATGATTTTTAAATCTTTAATAAATTGCTCAATGTATACCAACCTTGATCCTTCGATGATTACATCTCTGAAAGAAATATGATTTATTCCCTATTATGTGTGACAAAAAGAAAGTTAGATAGAGGTATATATATGTAGAATAAATATTCAGAACAGTTCACGGTTCTCTATGGGATTTTAATTTAATGCCGGTGGCGGTATTAGCCCTCGGAGTAACTTTTTCTATTCTAAATATATAATATATATACCTATATAGTTACGTGCCTACGTTATATAATATATATATATATATATATATATATATATATATAATATAACGTAGGCAATTAATAATTATTAGTTTAGATTGTTGTCAAGTACTACCTACTTTTTCAATAACAGTAATTCGGGGGAGTCCTTTTCTTGGCTAGAGGTGTCTATGTAAGGGACGTCAATCATGTTGCTTGAGCTGAAAATAATTTGAAAATACAGATCTCCTCTAACATAGATTGTTGTTATGTTGCAATGTATAACTGCAATTTTTGACATTATTTATTTAATTCTTACCATTCACCTGAGGTTTCCGAAATATAACTTTGTACTAGTCTCGTCGTGGAAGTAGTCTCGCCTTCATTATTGCTTCTAGAATTGTTTTATTCATTGAGCCATACAGGACGTTAAAAATATTGTACACTTTATACTAACCGTAACCTGACGTTATTACTGTTATTATATAACACATCCTTCGTAAGGCATGGAAGATCACATTTGCGAGCTCTAAAAATATGCAGAGTGGCTACATTTGTTTTTTAGAAATATTTACGTCTTACGAATTATATGCAACAAGGTTTGTCACTTTTCGTCTCCTTGCTGACAGGCGTAGCCTCCCTTTAGTACTTCTCCGACAATCAGGTTTCATAATAGTTAAATGTATTTTCCACACAGAAACAGCAAAAAGTAAACTCACTGATACACTATCACTGTATACCACAAGAAAGGGAAAAGTGTACTAGCGAGCTCAATACCAAAAATATAACCACGCGTCCAATAGAATGAAACACAAAAAAGATACATTTCTCTCTCAACATGCTTTTTTAAAACACACCACCGCCAAAACAGACGCAGCCGACAAAAGCGTCGCCGACAAAGGCGTCACCGCCGTGACACTACGAGAATTTCCTATAAAAGAACCTCATTGAATGTTATGTTTTTTATGTTAAAATTTCATTCAAATTCCACTTGCATGTATCCGTGACCCAACTCGTTATTTATTGTACAATTTCACTGAACAATACTGAGCAAAATGTGCAATGACGAAATATATAACCTCCTTTCACAGTAACAGCAAAACTCCTATAACTGAACCTATAATTTATGAAAGAAAAATAAAACATAACTTGCACACCCAAATTTACACCCTTCGATGTTAAATTTTCGAAAATCTCTACTTATCGGCCTCATAAATCACGAAAGAAATCTTCTGTCCAAATTTCATATTTCTGACTGCAGGAATTTCGGATCGGCATTGATGCGAATGCCAATCAAGACTGGATATCATAACATTTCACTACAATATTATATTTTCTGTCATTTTTAGTTGATCTGCTAAATACGGCCCTGACCAGAAGATAAATCGCTATGCTCCTCCCAGTGCAATGTTAACGCACACGATTCCTCGCCATTTAATATATTTCGTGGAGTAGTGCCTTCATTCGGAATTTTACATAAAATTTTGAGTAATTTTCACATAACATTAAAAAATTTGGTATCATCGCGAAGCTAAGAGTTTGCTCTGTGTCCCTCTAGTAAGCGATTTTCTATTTTTTATCTTATAATTTAATAAATAATTATGTAAAACCGTGAGTTTTTTAGCGAATTTACATGCGTTTGCCAAAAAGCCAAAAACAAAATTAAAAAAACTATTACTAGACGGACATAGACATCAAAGACTACTTTCAATTGTTTTTTAAAGCAAGTCTCTAAGTTAATCCGTTTAGCAGAAAAACGTTATGCACTTTGCGTTAAAACGGGATACATTTCAAACGAATGGTAGACTCTTAATAATATTTATTCACATAATCATTATTTCACGTTTTAAAGCAGTAACATGCATCCCTAGTGTTTCGACTTATCCAATTAATATGATCATTGATTGTTGTGTATATGGCGACATTGGGCTTTGTGCTGCATTCGTTTTTATCCGTTAATATTCCTGAAACATTAATTGCTTCAAAATATAAACATTTACAGATGCTATATTCTTACCAATTAATTCATAAATTCCTTGAAGATCTCTGAACATGACGCCACTCCCGGCGTCATCCTGGAATAATAAAATCGATTTAAGGAACAAGGGAAATAGGAGCGATCAAGACGTGGTTATGTGGAAGTTTATAATTATTAGGGTTCTTGTATGGATTTTGAAACAATTAATTGTTTTTACTCTGTGCTCACTGCAATATATGTGGAAACTTGTTTTACGTACTCGTAGCAGTGAGAAGCTTAAATCTAGGTATGCACTTTGATAAACCAAATCTTTATTCAATATTATTAAATCATTAATCATCATGATTAATAAAGCAATTGGAGATAATAAACCCAAAAGTAGTGTTTTGTTACAAACTTGCTTTAGTTTAATTGCACTTAAAGGTTTATAAAACTTGCTGCTCTGAGAACTCAGTGTATTTCCAAAATTATCATTTTTATTTCTTTACTGACTTTTTTTTCTCAAAACCAAATTCCAATTTCGCACTCTGGAAATCTACATTATATGTACCAATTTGAAATATGATATTTACATACATATAGGACTTAGAGGAGTAATGGATTTTTTCATTATTTTATGTACTGCTTTAATACTCACATAATACATCTATACTGATTACCTAGTTACTAACATCAACAAAGTCGATGATTTTTGTTCTCTTTTTATTTAAAGGTAGATAAATATTATTTAGAACATCTTCAAACTGCAAATCTAATCGAATCATTTCAAATGCTTCACGTAGGTAATGTCTTTGCTGGTATTGTAGCAACAGTGTCTTCTTGATCTCTATGTTTTTCATTTTCTTCTTCACTCTTTAATAGACCATGCGGTATTTATAATAATGCCGGAATCATTACGTGATCCTGTGACAGCAACATCACTGTTCATTTCAATGAAATCCAGAAGTTGAACTGTGTCATTAATTGAGTGAACAATTTTGAAGTGGTTCCACATTTTCTTGATTTGCGAGTAATGAGTACTAAGTACCTATTCGTCTTCCTGATCCCAATCCACTCACAGAGAACTCCAACTCTTTTAATACGTAATTACTGATCGTATGCTCTGTATACTTCCCAGTTGTCGAAACTTGATGCAGTATTGTTGTATACTTAAATGAATGCCTGTATTATGTATTTTTTGTATTCTTTGCAGGATAGGCAATCTACCTATGCATGAGAAGTGCAATTTTCGATGTTTTTTGGTGAATAGTCTATCGGCATTAATATTTTGATAATTTTCCCAATCTTGGAGCCATTTTGCAATTACAAATAAGTCCCGTTTTTCTGCTCCAGCTATATTTGTACCCAAAAATACTCCGATTTTCTCTTTATATACTATGTTTACCTTCGAAACACGTTTTATATTTGAAAATTAATATTGTGTTTGGTAGTCACTTAAATAGAAGTTTAATGTCACCATTGAAAGCGACAGTTTGTTCGTAATTTGATTGGATTCACTTCATATATATCTACGGTTTTTTTTTACTTAAAAAAAATGTATATCCAGCGAATACAACAGCATCAACTAACAACACTTTCTCCAGATATTGTTTTTGCAGTGTCATGTCGTTTTTAAATTCATTAAACCACGCGGTAGATACTCGCTTGAAAACTTTTGTATTTTAAAACTGACGCACATTCTTTAGCTTTTGCCTTAATTAAAGGTCACTTTCACAAATTTTAGAACAGCTTCGTGCAGGTCTTCGAATAGACAACTTGATCTTTCTCCTGCCTGGTCCTAATTCCTCTCTTTCTTTGTCGTGGATGTGTTAACCACTTTTTAGAATTATATTGAAGAACTGGCAGGCTTCTTCGATCGTCAATTACAAACGAGTTAAAGAAACGGTCTTGCTCTTTCAATACCCACCTCATCTATCTCTAACTTGTACCATTTTAATGAGGCAAATTTATCACGAATGACCTACTTTGTGCCTATTTTATCTCCAGTAGCATATAACCTATAAGTTATGGGATATTCTGTATAATAAAATGGACGAGTATTAAAATTGTTTCAAAAAATCAATGTGTATGTATCCAAAGCTTAAAAATAAATAAGATATTATTTAGTACAAAAACTGAAATATGACAGAGCTTGAAATTTAGAAATGAACCTAATTTAAGTGTAATTGCGTTTTAAAGATATTTTTATGGTAAAACTAACATAATTTATTAATCAGTGAAATGTAGAAATATAATTTTTGCATTTTGATATTGTTAGACGTTTCTGAAAATATGCTATATATACATTTTATTGAATAGTACAAAGAGATGCTGGAAAATTTACCAAAACATAGATCGACATCTTTGCGCATTATTCAATGAAATGTAAGATTTTATCCAATAATTTGAATTGTCTACTATTTTGAAATGTACTCAAAGATTAATGAATTTTTCTTATCTTCATAAGCATATACTTGTACACCTTTGTATTCTCTACAGTAATTGCTTGGGTCATTGGATCATAGAAGTTAAAAACATGAAAAGTTAATAAAATAAATGCCAAATTGAATGATGGCAGTTATAAGAACCGTGGGTGGAAATATTAGGTATTAAATTTAGATTTACAGTTTTGAATCTATATGTAGCATGAACATAAAAACTAAAAATTTTCAATTTTGTTGATGTTCATCTTAGATTTAGCACCGACAAAAAGTTAAATGGCTTTTATCTATATAGATATTTGTAGTATATGTTTTTAAAATTTGGGTTAAATGTATATGAAGAACTTGAGTTAATAATCCTGAATTGAGTAATAATACAATCCTTACTTTACAAACAGGACTGCCCAAACCAATCACCCCCAAACACCCCTTATCCAGACTGAGATATTCAGGTTCTATAGCTGCGGACATACATTCCGCCCTTCCTAACACTGGCAGCCCCAATTTTCTAGGTCTGCAACTGTAAGTAACGTCCTCAGTTTTTCCTAGATCGGCCCAACTGGAAACTGTAGCTACTTGCCCCAAATACCTAGTATCTGCAAGTATTTACATAGGTACATATATTTCGCTAATAATGAGTTACGTTGACGACAGCTATGTATAGAATGTCCTACCTCCTAAAGGATCTACATTATTTTGACAACTAAGCGTGCGCAGTTGCAATTAAAGATAAGATACTACCAATAATAGTGATGGGGTGTACAGTACAACAACCATACAGTAGTAAGGACATTATTTTGATATCCTAAACTGGTAATAATGGCAATGACTATTATTTTTTTCCCCATATTTAATTCCTAAAGGGGACAGCAGAAAAAAAATCGAATAATAGTGTCGATCCAAAACCAAAACTTCAAAACTTAAACACAGATTCAAGAATTTACGTATCGAAATTCACTTCCCAAAAATAAAGCAGAGGTTCCATGTGTTAGAATAAAATTGGCTCAATCTGAGTTTATGAAGAACTTAGTTTAGAATTTAAACCAGTTGTTAAATGGAGGAAGATTGAAGGATTGAAAAAATAGCTATTTCTTAGTTCTCTGGAATAGGTGAGCAGAGAGCTTACAATCATAACTAACTGTATATCGTATAGAATCGCAAAATCAACCTGTCACTGGATTTAAGCCACTAACCTTATGTATTACCTAAGGGCTACTTAATCTTAAAATGCAATTGCGAATGCTTAGATGTATAATACCTACTAACGTCGACGGTTTAATGTATGGCGTTCGGTATATGCCTAAGTAGAGCTTTTATATAAATTAGGTTCATGAAAGTTTTACTATCTTACTTGGAGTCGAGAGACATATAGGCGACACTTTCTTCTCGATCTTGATTGGCGTACTGACTTTAACGAGTGCTATATCATGTGCTCTGTTGGCTTGAGAAAAATCTTTATGTATAATGATTTTATCTATGCTTATATTGGAGGATGATACGTCTGCGTAGCATTTGTCGAATTGGCCTAAAGTGACTTTTACATCTAATGGAGTCAATCTATAACAAAAAAAATTTATTCAGAAATTTATTCACTAAAATAGGAATATAAAGAGCTATGGCTTGATAAGAATTTTTGTCTCAGTATGATATTTTCTACTTTGACCAATATTTAAACGTGAATATTAGACGTGAACGTGATTTGCCGTCATATTACTACTCGTATTATGCTAAAGTGGTAGCAATAACCTACGCGAAGTCGGAAGATCCAGGTTATAGTTTTGGTCAAAGTTGAAAATACCTTTTTCAGAAAGAAAAACACATTTGTTGTCATATTTGTGTATAATGACGAGTAACGGTACCTAACACATTATATTGTAACGTTTATTTTATAATTTATTTACATTAATTGAACACTAATTTATTTAACACACTAAACTACTTGTTCACTAGACTAGACACTACATAATTTATTTGTACTGCTCCGCTTTCGGATCGTATGTCGCGTTCACTTCTGCTTGTCTACTTCTAACTAACTCCCTCGATCACAAACCCCCTTATATATACACCCCCAACCCTGATCGAGAACATTCTAGTACATTCTAGAAGCCTACGCAGCAAATGTTCATGCACCTGTCCTACGCGTCGTAGTTATTCTTTTGAAGGAGTAAACATGTGTCGCTTTGTTTACTTCTCGCATTACACTGCCCCCGCCTTAGAGACGTTTCGTCTCGGAACGTATCCCTGGTAGGCCCATGCAGGAACCTGCAGTTAGCCCCCCGCTTACAGCGAGACGTGGCGTCAAAATAACAGGGGACCGTCTTCCCGAGTCGACATGGTGCAGGCCCAAAACAGCAGACTAAAACTTCCACTCCGGTATTCTTCAACACTACTTCCAGCATGTTCCGGACAACCCTCCAGTCCAGCTGATCTCGTCCAGCACCTAACTTGGGGACAGCTAGCTTCCTGATGTCGAGCTCCAGCAGTCGGTCTCGTAGCCTATGCAAGGTTCGCCATACATCGTGATAACATGGTTTAAGGGACCCGATCTCCTTCGTAACCAGATAAAAGATGTGTCTTACGTTGTCACGTAGTTCCAGAACCTTGCCAATTTCCGGGAGTTGCTCTCTGAGTTGTTCCGAGCGCCCGTACTTCTTCTTGAAAACCGTGGCGATACCTCGTGACATTACCAGGTCGGCGGACACACAATGGGCCAACGAGTATTCTTCAGGTACGCTGAACAAATCCTGTTGTTTTTCACAGGTTACCCCATACCGTGCTTTTCCGGTACCCCCGTAGGCGCTCATAAATTCTTCGAAGGAAAGTTCGTTCTCCTGCGCCAATGTGTTTCTTACTCGGGGAACCTCCGCCTCATCGTGCGACCCCTCATAGGGTGCCAACCGATTAAAGTGCACCACTCTCGGCTTGCCGTTTGGTAGTTTGCTTACCCGGTAGACCACGGTCGTTCGATAGACTTTCTCGGACTTTTCCTCAGCTTTATGACAATGAGGACACTCATCAGGGCATGGTCTTCTCGAGAGTGCGTCTGCGTTTCCATGACTCTGTCCTGGCCGATGTTCTATGACAAAGTCATACTCCTGGAGCCTCTCGATCCAGCGAGCGATCTGTCCTTCGGGATTCTTAAACTGGAGGAGCCATTTAAGAGCAGCATGATCGGTCCGGATCAAAAACCTCCTTCCACACAAATATTTATGGAAGTGCTCGATGGACTTGACGATGGCCAATAATTCACGCCGGGTGACGCAGTAATTCCTTTCTGGTTTGGAGAGTACCTTGCTGAAGTATCCAAGGACACGTTCTTGTCCCTCCTGGCGCTGCGACAGAACACTTCCAATTCCCACATTGCTCGCGTCGGTGTCCAGGATGAACTGTCCTTCTGGCAGAGGAAAACTCAGCACTGGGGCACTGGTCAACTTCCTCTTCAGCTCGTCGAAGGCAGACTGGCATTCCTCATCCCAACAGAAGTTTCGTCCTTCTTCCGTGAGCCTTGTCAACGGCTTAGCGACGTCGGAGAACATCCGGACATATCGTCGGTAGTACGTGCAGAGGCCCAGAAAACTCCTCAACTGGTGTTTATCTACCGGTATTGGCCACTCCTTCACCGTACTTGTCTTGTCCGGATCAACGGCGACGCCCTCTCTGCTCACTACGTGCCCTAAGTATGAGACCTTCCTTCTGAAGAGCTGACATTTCTTAGGGTTCAGTTTCAGTCCCGCACCTTGCAGTCTCTGGAAGACGTCCTCTAAGTTTCTCAGATGTCCTTCGAAGGTCTTGCCCATCACGATGACATCGTCCAAATAGACTAGGCACGTTTTCCACGTCAGACCCATTAGCACGCTCTCCATCAGCCTCTCAAACGTAGCTGGGGCATTACAAAGTCCGAACGGCATGACTGTAAAATGCCACAGGCCGTTACCGAAGGTAAATGCCGTCTTTTCCTTATCGGCAGGGTTCATTTCGACTTGCCAATAGCCGCTTTTTAAATCCAAGGTCGAAAATATCGTGGATCCAGCAAGGGTATCGAGTGTGTCGTCGATACGTGGTAGCGGGTAGCTGTCCTTTTTGGTGACACTGTTCACCTGCCGGTAGTCTACACAGAATCGAGTAGTCCCATCCTTTTTCTTCACCAGTACTACCGGCGAGGCCCATGGACTGCTTGACGGCTCGATGACCCCGTCCCGCTCTAGGTCCTTGATGATTTTCTCGGCTTCCTCCCGTTTGGCCAAGGGTAGTCGTCTTGCTGTTTGTCGAATCGGTCGTGTCTCGCCCGTGTCAATTTTATGTGTCACGACCTTGGTCTTTCCCAGCTTTCCATTCTCGGTGGTAAATATGTCCTGGTACTTATTTATTAATTCATTGGCCTTCTGTTTCTGTGTGGGCGAGAGAAACGCACTGGTCTGGGAAAGAATTTGTTTCAAGTCCTGCGGAGTGTGTCTGGACCTTTCTTCCTCACTAACGCCCCTTACGATGGCCGAAGCGGCTTTACACGTGCCCAGCTTCGTACCCTTCTTGATGGTAACCGGGTACTGATTGATGTTAAGTAGTCGCACAGGCACTTCACTTGAGAGAGTAACGAGCGCCTTTCCTACCAGTACCCCCCGAGCCAGTCGATTGTCATCGTTTTCTGGTTCGATCACGGCTGGAATTCCCTCTTCCACAACACCCCTCAGACAGGTAGAGGTGATCGTTTCGCTTCGTTCCGGGAGAATCACATCTTCTGCCATTATTACGTCTAACACAAAGTTGTCACGATTGTGTAGCAGTAATTCTTCTTGACCGATCCTCAACACTCGGTGTCCGAAATCCAACTGGAATCCATGATTCCTCATGACATCCATCCCCAGTATGACGTCTTCCTCAATTTCGGCTATGAGAACAGGATGGTCAAACTTTACTCGTCCCAACGTCATGCTAACCGTCGCTTCACCGTGTATTACTGCCTTCTCCCCAGTGGCAGTTCTCAATTGCCACCTACTTGGCCTAATCTTCCTACGGTCCCTCACAACTTCCGAGCGTACGATCGTCTTCGTAGCTCCCGTGTCCACAAGCATGGCGTGGGATCTCCCGTCGATAGTGCCATCGACGTACGCGCTCCCCAATTGGTGGGAAAACGAGGCTATACTGGCCCGGGGGTTTCCACTGCTACGGGTCGACGTTCCCCCTTTCTTATCGACCCGCATTAGTTTTCCTGGGCCTTCGCCGGCGCCGCTGTTCTGGGCCGCTTGCAAGAACTCTTCACATGGCCCACTTCGCCACAGTTCCAACAGCGAACTACCTTCTTCTTCGCCGACAGCACCTCCATGATCTGCTGTAGGACCCTTTCCACGAGCTTTTCAGTCTACTTCCTCTGTAACCGCTCGAACACGGCCGTGACCGCGGGAGGCTTCCATGGCTGCATCATGCTCCAGTGCGATGGCGAGCGCGTCCATTAATGTTTTCGGTCGAGCTAGTCTCAGGGCCCTCTGCAGTTCCTGGTCCCGCAGCCCGCTCACGAACGTCTGCATTGCGAGGCACTCCATCATCTGTTCCGGCGCCGTGGGATACGCCAACCTCACTAGTCTGGCTACGTCCGCTTCGAACTCCTGCAGGGTCTCGTTCGATCTCTGACGGCGATTGGACATCTGGGATTGATGGACTTGCTCCAGATGTGTTTGGCCGAATCGCATTTCCAGTCGCCTCAGCAGCTCATTGTAATTCCCGGCTTCTTCGGTGGATAGCGTCTGGAGAACTTCCAACGCCTCTCCACGTAAGGCTACCGTTAGGGAAACAGCTTTCTCGTGAGGGGACCAAGCATTAGCCTCCGCTGCCGCCTCAAACTGCTTCTTGTAACTGGCCCACGGAATTTTTCCGTCGAACGTTGGGGGCGTCACTCGATTGGTGCATATCGAGTTCTGTTGAACGACCGCCTTTATTTCTTCCTTCGTCTCGCCGCTACTGACTCGCCTTAGTCGTTCTTCCAACTGCTTCGTCTTCGGTTTAATTTCGTCTTCTTTTCCCTCGCCGCTACTGACTTGTTCTAGTCGTTCTTCCAACTGCTTGATCTTCTCTTCAATCTCCTTACGCTGAGCTTCCATCTGGTCGGTTATCTCTTCCCTCTGGGCGGCGATTTGAGCAGAAATATCTTCCCTCTGGGCGGCGATTTCTTCCCTCTGGGCAGCAATTTGAGCAGTGATGTCTTCCCTCTGGGCAGCGATTTGAGCAGTGATGTCTTCCCTCTGAGCGACGATTTGAGCAGTGATGTCTTCCCTCTGATCGGCGATTTCTTCCCTCTGGGCAGCGATTTCTTCCCTCTGGGCGGCGATTTGAGCAGTGATGTCTTCCCTCTGGGCGGCGATTTGAGCAGTGATGTCTTCCCTCTGGGCGGCAATTTCTTCCCTCTGGGCAGCGATTTGCTTCGTGATGTCATCGTCTTCGAACTCGAAAACTTCCGGGTCCTGGCCATTTTCTTTCAAAAATGCTGAGAGTCGGTCCTGGAGTTCGGTCTTCCTCCCTCCTGTTTCCAATTCCCGTTCCTCGAGTTCTTTTTTTAACTCGGCCACTTTTAGTTCGCGTAACTTCTTCATGATCCGCTCTTCTGACACCAATGTAACGTTTATTTTATAATTTATTTACATTAATTGAACACTAATTTATTTAACACACTAAACTACTTGTTCACTAGACTAGACACTACATAATTTATTTGTACTGCTCCGCTTTCGGATCGTATGTCGCGTTCACTTCTGCTTGTCTACTTCTAACTAACTCCCTCGATCACAAACCCCCTTATATATACACCCCCAACCCTGATCGAGAACATTCTAGTACATTCTAGAAGCCTACGCAGCAAATGTTCATGCACCTGTCCTACGCGTCGTAGTTATTCTTTTGAAGGAGTAAACATGTGTCGCTTTGTTTACTTCTCGCATTACAATATTTTGGGTTCAGTGTAATAACTACGGTAATGCTTTTCATTTTAAAATTAACGTTCCAGTTATTACTGCTTGAAATATCAGATACATCGTTTTTCTAAAGTTTTATGGCACAACCTGAAATACAGCAATATGAACGAGAATTAGGAATGATTTTATTGTCGAATCGATGATGAGTAAATTACATCGATTTGGATTGAAAATTTACTTCATGGTGAAAATTAGGAACTGTATACTAAATTTATACTTCCTGTCGACATCAGTATCAGGAATAGTAGTTAGGTAGAAATATTTCATACACAGGTGTAAATCATATCAACTTAGAATTTTAATATCAAACCTTGTAATTCGAAAAATAGCAAAGTGGCTCAATATTAATCGTTTTGTAACATAACTGGCTTAAATATTTTATCAAATGTGACATACGGTTATAGTACTTTATTGCTTCGATATGTTGTTAAAAACAAAAAAATAATGTTAAATATGTTGTGTTTTTACGATGGAGTTTTGGAGTAACTACCTCCTGTTTGGAGTAATTCTATCTTTAGTTTGGAAAACATAATTATACCAAAGTTACATTTATATTATTGGGAAATATATATACTTGCCAAATTGATTTATAAATATCTGAGTGATATTCCACTTAAATAACTCAAAAATTAAGCAAATTGATAGCGCCTATTGTGATGAATAACTATTAGGTATCAAAATTGGGTAACCTTAATCACTTGGTCACAATTAACGTGCCATATTATACCAATTAGGACAAAAAATTACTCTTAGGTATAATTTGACCACTTATAGGAAACTTCACCAAATGTAATCTATTAGGTGGTGTTCGTGACACATATCTACTAAATTAACTGAATATGTCTTATAGCGAAAATGTGACGTAATGGGTTCAACTTGGTGCCATACATATGGTCCGAGAGCCGGCTGCAAATTTTTGTACCGACCGCGTAACCACTCGAAAATTCGAGAAAATCAAAGTTTTGCATACCTATAGAGACTCCAAAAGTGTCATAGTGCCAGTCAAATTTTGGCCGAAAGTGCGTTAAAAAAATTTTTGATTCATTAATTTTTCGACCGGAATGTCTTTATAGCGTAAGCAAAAAAACACTTGTATCGGGACATGCGCGACACTTAGGCGATGCGAAAAATGTATTGGTGCCACCTCTCATCTGGCCGCGTCGCCCCGGCACCAGCGCGCAAAGGGGTAGGTTTTTGTAGTGAATTGTGCCCATCACGTAACCACTTGATCGAGGTATCAAATTAAAGGTATTTATGTCCCCGATAAAAAGTCGAATGGTGCCACTTCAAATCTAGCCGCAAGTGCCTGGCACCAATGATTTTATGCGCGATTGTCGCGTGCCGTTATCTCGAATATTTTCCATTTATCTACTAATACCTTTAGAATGAAAGTTGTACAGATTTATATTATGACCATTTATTGTTATAAACATTTGCGAAATTTATAATTTTCAATACATCTACGACTAATAAGTAGGCCTCAGGAAGGGGATTTCCGTGCAGTTTCTTGCAAAAAAGTTGCTTTTTTGATCTCGACGGCGTCATATCAGAAGGGTGTATGAACCAAAAAGTAAATTTCACAAGAGACTTAAAAAACGTTTTTAAAATAGAAATATTTGATGCAATTGCTGTTTCTTCTATTACAGTAAGATAAGAACATTACAATGTACTGGAAAGTAAACTATATACGCCCTTCTGATGTATCAGGCGGAATGATTATTATATAAATACGCCCGAAAATCCCAAAAATGACCATAATAATATATTGTTTTATTACAGTAAATCATTGACATATAATGGTAAATCATAATTTATTAGTCTCCAAACTCATTCGTTACTTTCTGTAAATAAATATTTAATGTAATATTGTAATCTGTACTATTTCTATAAATATTTATTTATAATTTATAAACTTTAGGTAATATTAATAAACGGTTATTTCGCTGTATCTAGTCTGAATCAGAATCTGAGCTTGCGAGTTCATTTTCTGATTCCTCAATTTCATTGTCACTATCAATTATTGTTGAGTTGACTACAACTTCGTTAACTGTGCCAGGAACTGCATCACCAACGAACCAAAGTGGTTTCAGTTTGTCATCTTTGAGAACCCACCCGTATTCTAAAGGATCTAAAATTTCGCACTTGTCCAAAGTTGCGTTACACCACATCGAGCTGACGTAAATTGAACGCAAAATTTTTTGTTTCAAAGTTCTGAAGCAGGGTGGGATCAAGGTGGAGTCGAAGCCTTTCATTTTACGTATTAATCGCTTGGTTTCAAATTTTGTAGAATATAACCTCTGAAAAATTGAAAATCTACACTCATTAACACTTTTGCAGTTTTTAACTGAATACATTGATGACACGAATTCTTGTTAGGTCTGAATCACATTAACTTCATTCTCATTTTCAGAATAACTATCGTCATCAAAAATATTATTTTGTGAACTTAGCAGTTGGAATGCAGTTTGGAAATTTTCATTTCTTTCGAGAATCTTGAAAGGTCTTACTTTTCCTTTTCTGAAAAAAGAAGCTGTGTAATCGCACCCAGTAAAAGCATGGAAACCTGGCAGCGACTGACACAAACGAGTTCTCAATTTCTCACCTAACAAATTGCAATTCACAACATCATGTTCATTTTCTTTGGAAGTTGCGCTCGATAGCCAGATCTCCGCGACGTCTAATTTGCTCAGATTGGCCAAAATCACAACTAAAACGTCAGTGTCAGATGATTTCACCAAAACTTTCGAATCAGGTGGTAATTTACTGATGTGGTAGATCATCCGTGTATCCGCCTCTTCATGGTGACATATAAAATCCTTTTCCTCAGTTTTTTTCACGGAGCCGTTTGACGATTCGTATGAAAAGTAACTGTGGTCCACCGTCAAGTAAATTTTTTTATTCACAAGAAATGGTGCTAAAAGATTACTCTCCCAGTGTTCCGATAAAAAAAACAATGAGTGAATTCTTAAAATTTTGATTTTTCAAGCTTCTCATGAAGTCACTGGGTCTTTTTTGATGTGGGCCTTTGATAGTATAGGAAATTTGCTTTTCATCTCGTTCATCTCTCTCGCAGTCTTTTATAGATGGGCTGAAGTAACGATCGAAAACAAGGTGAATTTCAATAGCTTTGGTGTTGCAAAGTTTTTTCAAGATTAATTCTGAAATTTTCTCGAAGGTTTGTGGAATTGTAGCACCCAAGTTATGCATGAAAAAAAAAACCATGCACAATTTCAACGTTATAATTCAGCGACACAGGCGGTTCGACTTTAGATTTTAAATGTTTTGCCAAAAGAGACTTGGCAGTTTTATTCATGTCTCCGTCATATTGACAAAGAGCAGGTGGCGCTGGAGCGAGTGGATAACTCAAAGTCTTCTCAATATCGATTCTTTTTTCAGTCGCTATGGCTAATAAAAAACCAAAAACATCACGTTCCATTTTTAAAAAACTTTTTTTACTCCCGTCAGCACTTTTCACAGTTGTTTTAAAACAATCAGATGCAAAGTTTTTGACACCAACTCGCTTGATCGGCTTCGAAAATCTTTGTGGGTCCTCAGAACATTCCTTGATGAAATTCAATTTGATTTCATTTCCAGTACCTAGTATTGACAGAAAGTAAAAATTCTGCAACTTCTGTGAAGGCTGCTTTACCTGTTGAAAGATGGTAAAGTTTGTCACTATCAATGGCTTGGTCCAAGGGATTCCAATTTTGATTTAAAGTTTCAACAATTCTACTAACATCTTTCCTGTCCGTATCTATTCGAGATTTCCGCAATTCGGGTGCCGTGTCATCTTGGCGAGAAAGACCTATTTTTTCAAGAAATTTCGAAATGATTGAAGTTCGCATGCTATGACTGAGGGTCCAACGAGTTTTGGCTGACTCCGAACTCATGAAGTGAACAATACCAGTGAGCTTATTAGCTGCGTCAGCATTGATCGTTTGCTCGGTGGTCAAATCGACATGGGTTCGTGAAAAATTCCCCTTTGTCCTTTTCACACCAAGAATTCCTCTCCTAAATTCGTGCAGTAAAGCTGGGTTGTTGGACCTCACTTTAAGAAATTCAGAAACATTTTGGTGCCAACGCAATCAACCAAATTAACAATTTGGTTGATTAAGACAGAAAAAAAGATTGCTCATTTCAAACATTGAAGTAATGTACAATTCTACATCACTTGTCCTGATACTTCTCGAAAATCTGAAATAGGCATCTATGAGTTCCACATAATGTAAATAGAACTGTGCAGTCTTTCCATGACCTCCATTCAACGTGACAGAACGATACTCGATACTCTCCATACTTAAAGAGAATGTTTCGCAAATTTGGGGACATGTCAACGAAATCAAGTGGCTCTGTGGGAGTGGAAGCGACATCTCGTATATCCTCTAACAAAGTCTCAATATCAGTCGTCTCATTTTCCAAAAATTGTGAGAAATGTATTGTTTGAATGGCGGCAGACAATATGGGATGAAGGGATGAACGGAAAGGATGAACGGAATAATGCAGGGACCTATTATAGGTACCTACCAACATGCGTTTACTTCTCTCTGTCTATTTGTAGATACAATCCCAATACCTTTAAAATAAAAGACCCCTATTAGTAAGTCCTTCCCCGTATTAGGTAACCTTTAACCCGCCGACAGTCAATAGCGCCCATCGTTTTCACACCAATTCTCGAGTACTAAACCCTTCAAAAATTGTACTACCAGAATGAATTATATCAAATAAAGGCGGCCGCACATATCATATCGAGGGCGTCATATCAGAAGGGCGTAAGAGCCACCATGGTCATTTTTGGGATTTTCGTGCGTATTTTTTTAATAATCAATCCGCCTGATACATCAGAAGGGCGTATATATAGTTTACTTTCTAGTACATTGTAATGTTCTTATCTTACTGTAATAGAAGAAACAGCAATTTCATGAAATATTTCGATTTTAAAAACGTTTTTTACGTCTCTTGTGAAATTTACTTTTTGGTTCATACACCCTTCTGATATGACGCCGTCGAGATCAAAAAAGCAACTTTTTTGCAAGAAACTGCACGGAAATCCCCTTCCTGAGGCCTACTTAGTCGTAGATGTATTGAAAATTATAAATTTCGCAAATGTTTATAACAATAAATGGTCATAATATAAATCTGTACAACTTTCATTTTAAAGGTATTAGTAGAAAAATGGAAAATAATCGAGATAACGGCCCGCGACAATCACGCATAAAATCATTGGTGCCAGGCACTTGCGGCTAGATTTGAAGTGGCACCATTCGATTTTTTTATCGGGGACATCAATACCTTTAATTTGATACCTCGATCAAGTGGTTACGTGATGGGCACAATTCACTACAAAAACCTACCCCTTTGCGCGCTGGTGCCGGGGCGACTCGGCCAGATGAGAGGTGGCACCAATACATTTTTCGCATCGCCTAAGTGTCGCGCATGTCCCGATACAAGTGTTTTTTGGTTACGCTATAAAGACATTCCGGTAGAAAAATTAATGAAACAAAAATTTTTTTAACGCACTTTCGGCCAAAATTTGACTGGCACCATGACACTTTTGGAATCTCTATATGCAAAACATTGATTTTCTCGAATTTTCGAGTGGTTACGCGATCGGTACAAAAATTTGCAACCTGCTCTCGGACCAATATGTCCATTGTTCAGTTATCAATATATGGTACCAATTTGCTACCAGTAAGTGAATTACAACCTAATTAGGTGATATGTTATCTAGTATCACTGACCCTGTTCTACCTATTTTGTAATTACGTTCTTGTGCGACTTGTTAAGTGGTACTTAACCTAATATTGCGACTTATTCGAAACCTTTTTTGATCAAATTTTCACGGTACTTATTGGATTATTTTGAATAACCTCACCTAATTTACTGAAATCTAACTCAACTTCTACATAAATAGGTAAAATTAATTTTCCCTTTAGTTAGTTAGTTCATTAATTAACTAACACTAGTTAACTAGTTAACAATTAATTGTTAGCTGTGTAGGAAAATATGTAAACAAAAGACAAAATTTAGTATTGGTGTTATACAACAAGATATCACCGAAATTTTCTTAACGACGGATTTATAAATTTCGATATTTTGGGACTGGCACAATTTCGTTCGGTATTTATTAAAAATTCGTTAACAAACCCTCAGATAAAATGATTTCATTGAAAACTTTCCTTAATTATATCCGAAAATCAATATTTATCCAGTCAATTTTAACCTGAATATATTTAGATTTCTTTCCCCATTGTCTGTCAAAACTGTACAAATCTTCAGTCGTAAACACATATTTTTTATTTTTGTGGAACAATGCTATTTATCTCTAATGGGTTGTAATGCTAACTTCAGGGTGAATTGTGAAATACCTTCAAAAATAACCACCCACATGGCCATGTAACAACATATTAATTAAATTATTTTATTTTATTTTGCTATTAAATATTTTTCAGTAATTATTATTAAAAAACATTATTAGTAATAATACCTTTCCCATAATATGTCATAGTTTATGACTTATATGTCATAGTTCATAGTAGTGGCTTCTTTTCGATAGTGCAGAGCTCTATTATTATATCTATGGTTATATATCACGTTACCTATCAATCGATTATTAATCCAGATTTCACTTAAATGGCTGTATGTATAAGTTACCCGATCAAATTGGTAGCAGCAGTCAGGAGGTATCTGTCGTTAATTAATGTTGCAGGTAGGGACCTCTCTGGCTGCGAGACTTGGAGCTGTGCTGCCCACGGGAACTCGTGTCCTCTCAGATATTCACCGCCTGCTAAACGAGCCCCGCGGTTTGGAATGCCACATCCTTCAAATAATAGTAATTTATTTAGTAGATGCCTCGAAAATTCAAGGATGTAGGTGGTATAAGAGAAATGGCTATTTTTATTTTTATGATCTACTTACTACACTTGCAAGGGCTGAACAATAAGTCGAAAATGCCCCTTTCCAATGACAAAATTTCACCCTTTAGGAGGATCATCTGTAAAATAGTCAGTTATTTTTACTAGAATAAATGTCAATTTAAATAAGAATAAAGCAAATTTTTCAGTTTTCAGAGTGGAATGACTATATTCCGACCAATTTTATATGTCTGCTGCAATGGCTGTAAAAATTAATTCGACCAGACACGTAATATAATTTTAGCATCAATAAACATTTCGCAAATTTGATGAAACTATAACCGAATCCCAACATATTACGACTTTACACAGAACACATCGACATAAATGTCCCAACAAAGTTTAACGTTTATTTTATTGCTTATTTTAATGATATAATGCAGGAATAGCCATTGTTGTAGTTGTGGAGAAAATCATATTTAATTAATTAATTCAGTTAATTCCGAAACTGCATGAAACCGCAAAACTGATTTAATTATTCAAATACCTATGATTCCCATAAAACTAATACTATTAGGGAAAATTGCAGGTACTTACGCAAACAACGAACACAGGAAACTTATTCATGTCGGTTCTTGAGAGAAAACTGATACCACCATACCAGCCAAGAAGATAAAACGTTGTATTTGTAGTATAACGGTAACGTGGAATCGATGGAGGTCTGACCTAAAACAACACGTTAAAATCCAGCGAAACTTGAACGAATTTCAGGCAAAAATGGAATTTTATTAATGTTAATGTTAATATTATCCATACGAAATGTAGGTATACGGGATGTAAATTATATATTAAATACACATTATTATGGAGGCGCTTAAATGTGCAGTTGGAAAGTTTACTCATTAAGATAGAATTAAATTATCAAACAACCTAATTTTACATAAAAAAAGATATGTTCTATTAAATTTACCCTTCCGTCATTGGCGAAGTCATTATGGTCAGTTATACATTAAACCTTAATAACTCCATGACTAAAAACTTCTTTACAACAAATTTAGTTTTACTACAGGAGCGCCAAAGTACTAACTCTAATTTAGGACATCACTGAAGTTTTGTGGCAAACCACAAATTATTACCACATATTATTCTACCAATAAAGGTAGAAAAATAAATAAACAAAATAAAAAACAAAATTGTTCAATGGTTTCAGGTGAAACAATAGAGATACGTTGTGCCGATTAAGAACGGCACAATTTTCTCATTATCATAATCCAATAAGCCGGTAATGGCTTTCGGTGCAGTTGACTATTGTAGGTATGGCTTGGTGCTGAATGAACACTCTGTGTTGTAGTATATGTACTTATTTCAAATATTTTTTTATAACCGGTTTATTGGAATAAGTTTATTCGGATAATATATTAACTGCAATTTGTTCGATTATCCAGATAATCAGATATCAGAGTTTCAGGAATGGAAACTCTACTTACGAGATATTATATCACTGATCTTGAGGGAGAAAACTAAATAAATTTTAAAGGTTCAAAGGTTGATGAGAAATGGTTAAATACTCCTATTAACGTTCTATACGCTTATCAATTCTACATTTTCCAAATGGGTAAAAAGCTTTCTAAGTAATAACTGATGATGACTTTTGAGTCCATTGTGTGATTCTCCTCTCAGTTCTCGTTGTTTTGTTTTCATACTTGAGAGTTAACAAATTTTTGATTTTAAAGTTGTCATTAATAAAAACTTGACCACTTGTATATCTCCCACCGCATTAGTAGTAAAGCAGAAGAAAAAATAGGCGTTGATTGGAGGCATTGTATCGCGTTTAATCAGCATCTCCATAAATATAATAAAGGGGTGAGACCGAATCGCATTATGTAACGAAGCCATGGTATAATACCGCAGATGGTCAATTGAGAAATGGCAAGGGACTGACCACAAAAGTTTCCCATTCCACGTCCTGGGGGCACGTCCCGACTCTCCCGTTTCAAAAATAAATTTATGCTAATTCAATCCGGCGGCGGCATCCGCCTCTTTCCCCACTAATTCTCTTCGCTGTCCACCCGAACTCTTAACCGCGCACATATCCCTGTAGGCATGGAGGGTAGATCGGATAGGGTTAATGTTTTAACTCTTTTTGCTCATGTGCTAAAATTGGAGGATTTCGAGGGATAAAACGGAAGGTTCGAATAGATGTGAAGGAGGGACACGGAATAAATGAGAAAAAACAATAGCGTGTCATCATCTCAATTAACAATGCTTCGAGTTTTTAAGCAGGCAATTCACTGAGAGTAGGCCGCAAGCCAAGTTTGTTAAGAAGCATATGAAAACACAATCAAAAATGCAACACCTACTCTAACGAGAATTAATTTAACATCAAATCCCATCTAGTGCACTTCCTTAAACTAGTCTTAAACTACTTTTGGAGTCGATGCCGACAATATTGTACTGATGGAAAAAGCAAATCTGTTAAATTTAACAATTTACATATCATGTTTTAAGTACAAATACACTTTCATTGAACGAAACTATATTAGGCTATTGACTATGTCATTTAATAAGGAACTAACGCGTGCAAGATATTTTGTTTTTTCATATGGTCAGTTGACCGCTAAAGAAATAAAATCCAAAAGTCCTACTAAATTTAGCCAAGCGTTTTTGAGAACGGGGTAAGTTTGTCCACTTTTCGCTTTTTCGGCTATAGCACAAAAACTATGCATTTTTCAAAAATATGTGCCGTAAGATTTTTTGTAGAGAATTAAATTTCCTATGAAAATGATAATTTTTGAAATAAAACAAATTTTTTTAATGAAATAAATTCAAAAAACAAAGTTAAAAAAAATGGAAAAATTAAAAAAAAATGTTTTTTTGAATATTTGACCGTAACTGTTTTCTGAGTGAATTTAGGTAGAGGCATTTTTCATAGAAAAGAAAGCTTATGACATTCTCTTTAAAACGGTGGCTTGTAAGACTTTATATGTTTAATATTGACTGAGATATAAACGTTTGAATTGAGCCATTTTTTCTCTATTTTTTACTTTTTCTTTAAATTGCGTATTGTTTCATATTGTTACCTGAAAAAAAATTTTTATGTATTAAATAACTTATGTACGAATAATTTAATATAAAAAATGATCTTATTTATTTATATTTACAGTGAGTATGGCACGGAAAATCATTGCACTGTCTTCCATCCTCAAAATTATATTTTCCACGCAGTAAACGTAGTATAAATACCGAAAGCTATGGTCTTCCTGTTATCTGAGGATACCATTGGTACTTACATAATACTATTTCCATATATGTTCTCTATCTTCATTTTTAAATTCTCGGGAATTCCGTGGTTTATGGAGATAATCGTTTATAGACACTCGTTAAACCTCAATTATACCTGCTCGGGTAGCTCAATGAGAGATTCTTATAATCTATTTACCTCTTCTAACAGGAAGACCATAGCGGCGATTTCCATCTCGGCACAAGAAGCAGGTAAACGACAAAATTATATCCCAACTCGGTATACATCTAGGCATGTACTCCATTCTACAGTGCCCATCTCGGCATAGGGTGATGCCCATCTCGGCCCATATATTACCAGGTACTCTGTTCTACAGAGCCTAGTTCGGCACAGAAATTATTCGTGTATAACTCGATCACCCTCAGGTAGATTTTCTACCACATTCTACAGAAAATTTTGATGATGCCTATTAGGCCTAGTGCAGTGATTTTCGGTGCCAAACTGTCTTTAAATATAAATAAATAAGATCATTTTTTATATTAAATTATTCGCACATAAGTTATTTATTGCATAAAAATTATTTTTTTCAGGTAAAAATATGAAACAATACGCATTTTAAAGAAAAAGTAAAAAAAAAATAGAGAAAAATTGGCTGAATAAAACCGTTTATATCTCAGTCAATATTAAACATATAAAGTCTTACAAGCCGCCGTTTTAAAGAGAATAATTTCGTAACCTTTATTTTCTATGAAGCAATGCCTATACCTAAATTCACTCAGAAAAAAGTTATAGTCAAAAATTAAAAAAAAAACATTTTTTTGAAATATTTCCATTTTTTAACTTTGTTTTTTGAATGTATTTCATTGAAAGAAATATTTTTTTTATTTAAAAAAATATCATTTTCACAGGAAATTTAATTCTCTACAAGAAATCTTACGGCACATATCTTCGAAAAATGCATAGTTTTTGCGTTATAGCCGAAAAAGCGAAAGGTGGACAAACTTACCCCGTTCTCAAAAACGCTTGGCTAAATTTAGTAGGACTTTTGGATTTTATTTCTTTAGCGGTCAACTGACCATATGAAAAAACAAAATATCTTGCAGGCGTTAGTTCCTTTTACCCCTGTTATTTTCGATGTAGTTAATAGCCTATATCTTGTAAAATCGACAAATAGAAACTGCGGACTATTTCAAAACTCAAGAATATCTACTTGGAACTCAGCAATATAAATAATATTTCAATTTAAAACATATAGGCCATTAAAAGTGTAATTAATTCTCGATGGGCAGCTACATGGTTTAATGGATAGATATACCGGTAAGCAACACTCTTTTCAATTTGATCCTATTTTATAAATATCAACATTATTAACTAGTCGTTTAATGTGTAAAACTCCTGAAAAACTGCTTTTTATATAGTTGCTGTAATACTATTCTAAATAGAAGTATTCGTTTTCATTTATCGCTATTCAACTAGTGTACTAAATATACTATTGTCAATAGAAGTATTCGTAATAATTATTGTAATAACTTTTCAACGTGGGTAATAAAAAACGGTTATATTTAGATCGAGTTGATCCAAATTGGTTAATTGTTTTTGGGAACAAGGACGAAATACTGCGAAAATTTTCAAAATTTTAAAATTATTTCCATTTCATGAAAGAAAATCATTCCGTGCAACTTTCAAAATGTATATTTCACACAACTCTCAAGTTACCATAAAAATTTCATCTTAAATTACTTATCCGTTAACGACAAAGTCTATTTGTTAATTAAGAACACCTTAAATGTTAAATTCTATTTGACTATTGCTGCCAACCAAAAGGTCTCATCCAAGACTCATTTTTTAGCAAAACTTGATGGTAAAGTAAACAGCAAATAGTAGATACTTATTTTAATTAAATTTCTTTTAAAAGCTTTTTATAAAACTAATAAGACTTATTTCTAAATCAGAGTATTATATAAAATAATTTATATTACTTAATAATGACAGCGTATTTATATAGGATGAAATTATTATATATTATGTGTTATCAGTTCCAGAAGGAAGGTTGTCTCAAAAAAGCCCTTTTTATAAAAGATTTATTATGTCGACGTTTCGCCTACAATCTGAGGCATCATCAGGACAACACAGCTAAAATTTACATTAAAAATCATACATAAGAAGGATTTACATATTTTACACTTACTATGTACGTTGTGATATTATTAAAACGGATAATTACACTAAAATCTTCATCTTTGAGAATGTATCACAGTGATTATTAATTGATCTTTTCACATGCTATCATTCAGCTGTAATCACGTTCAAAAATGAAATGCAAGTCTCGAAAGTAAAACACAATATGGTCCCATCTTTCTCTTTTTTTTTGAGTAAATTCTTTTGTTTATTGTTGATTTTAAATATGTTTTAATACCCATAATGCCATCTCACGTGAAATAGAAGAGTAAAAGGAAGGTGTATACTATGGTATTTTATTTCATTCTGTGATTAAGTTATTTGTTAGAGTTTTGTTTTCATCAATGTTCGGATTGGTTATGTAATAGATTTTTGTATGTATTGATAAGACCTAGGAAATCTGTTTGAGAGTTACATGAATTTGGAGTAAGTTTGATAAAGATTGATTCTAAAAATAATCTTTTGAACCAATTGTTCTCTGTCTTAAGGATTTTAGTGTTCTCAAAATCAAATGTATGCCCTGTACGAATGGAGTGATCACTCAAACCAGAATGAATATTGTCTTTTTTCTTGATTGCTGACTGATGTTGTGTAAGACGTTTGTGTATATATTGTTTTGTTTGTCCAACATATTTTAATGGATGTGGATTTGGGAAACAATCCTTACATGAGATTTCATAGATAACATTATGAATTAAATTAGAGGGAGTTGAATCTTTTAGTTTAGTAAAAATAGAATCCAATTTTTCTAGATTGAACCAAGCGGGAGTGAGATGAAAAGGTTCAAGAAGAGTTTGTGTTCTCTTTTCAATTTCAGAACAAAAAGGAAGTTTTATGTATTTGGCATCTGAATTTTTGGAATTGTGAGAAGTATTGGAAGGGTTGTTAATGGAAGGCTGTAATGAGGTGGTGAGGATATGTTTTCTTTTCTTTATTTTTGAGAGAATAAAATGTTCTGGGTACATGTTCTTAATGAGTGTATCTTTAATTAGTTTCAGGTTGTCATTCCAAAAGGTGTGATCTGATAGGAGACAGGCTCTATCAACTAAATTGTATACAACAGATGTTTTATACTTGGTAGGAGCATAGGAAAGAAAATTTAAATACCGGCCAGACCAAGTTGCTTTACGATACCAATTAGTGGAGCATCTCCCATCTGACAAATAAACACTTACATCTAAAAAAGGAATGCTACCATTGCTAGATTTTTCTATTGTGAATTGTATGTTTGGATTGAAAGAATTGAAAAGATTAAAAACCTGATCTATATGATTTACGGGTATTAGAAGGATCGTGTCATCAACATAGCGATAGTAAATAGGAATGGAATGGGGAATATTATTGAAAATTTCTTTTTCTAAAGCAACAAGCACAATGTTAGCTATGACAGGGGATAATGGGCCACCCATCGGGCAACCAAAAATCTGTTTGAAGAATTTATTGTTGTAAGTGAATATGGAAGAATCAAAAATGAACGTAATGATTTCAATTAATAGGTCTAGGGGAATGGTAGTTATGAGGCTGTCAAAATGGGTAGAGATGTAATCTATGACTATATTTATAGGAGTATTGGTATATAAGGATACTACATCAAACGAAACAAATTGATGGTGAGGGTATTGTGAAAAATCAAAGTTTCGTAATCGATTGACAAACTCAAAAGAGTCTTTTAGTTGGAAATCGTTACAAGATAATGGTTCTATAATTTTATAAATGAATTTTGAAAGGTGGTAGACCGGACTCCCTATGTTCGATACCACAGGTCTGAGAGGACAACCTGGTTTGTGAATTTTAATTAGGCCATAGATTTTTGAAGGTACTCCATTATGGCATGTAAGAGATTTGTAAGTTTTAAGATCAATGTGCTCTTCATCCAAAAGTGATTTGATAATCTGATTGTTTCTATTTTGAATAGATAGTATCGGGTTGGTATTTAATTCTTGATATGTTTTAGTATCTTTTAAGAGTTCTGACATTTTATCTTCATAATCTTTTTTAAAAACTAATACTGAACAATTACTTTTATCTGCTCTGATTAAAGAAATGTGAGGATGGGTTTTTAAAAATCTTTTCGTTTGAGAAACATCTTTGGAGACACATTTATAAAAAATACTTAATTCATTTCTAGAATGTGTGTTCTTTAGTGAGCAAAGTAAGTTGTTAAATTGTAATCTAGTATTATTAATGTTCCTGTCAAATTGAGAACAATCAGAATCAGAAAGTTGGTGCTTAGCTTTGTTAAAAGCCAATTCTAATGAGCTAATGAAAGACAGAAAAAAATTATGTAGATTTAATTTTGATAGTGGTAATGCGAATTTTGGACCCAAAGCCATGATATATTTTATGTCATTTTCTATAGAAATATCAGTTTTATTATGAAACCATTATTAAACCGTTTTAATAATATCACAACGTACATAGTAAGTGTAAAATATGTAAATCCTTCTTATGTATGATTTTTAATGTAAATTTTAGCTGTGTTGTCCTGATGATGCCTCAGATTGTAGGCGAAACGTCGACATAATAAATCTTTTATAAAAAGGGCTTTTTTGAGACAACCTTCCTTCTGTGTTTGAGCTGCCCTGAGAACATCACTTGGTGTTATCAGTTCCAATAACTTTGTTTATTAGATAAAATATCAATTTGCCACGTTATGTTTGTATGTGAACCTTTGGCGAATTTAACACAAACAAGAAATATCTCAACTTCTAAATATATATCTAGAGCAAGTTTGTTGTATGTATATTAATTTATCACTCACTTATTTACTCAGATATTTAAGTTTTATGTGTATCACCTAGTTTGCAGTTAAGATATTATAGGTATATCGTATAGTTATATCCATATTATATAGTTAAGATATTGTAATGCGAAAAGTAAATAGCGCGAGGCGTGTTTGCTCGTGTCGGACCTGGGCGGCTAAATCAAAAGAATTGTCGCGACGCTTAATTGAATTCCATAAAAAAAACACAGCTCCATGAATACTCCCAGATTATTATTTAGGGAAAGTATTTTATGACCTTCTGGACATTTTCTACGTAAACGTTATTATCGAGATGAATCGAGTTCTTTGTAGAATTAGAAAAGAATACGCCAGAAGGTTCTCGATTACATTTAAGAAGTATATATGGGCGGGCTTGTAATTTATGACCTTCTGGACATTTTCTACGTAAACGTTATTATCGAGATAAATCGAGTTCTTTGTAGAATTAGAAAAGAATACGCCAGAAGGTTCTCGATTACATTTAAGAAGTATATATGGGCGGGCTTGTAGTTTGTAGTCGGGGATGATTATTATTAGACGTGAGCGCGATATAGTAAATAAGCGAAAGACCGACCAGTAAAATAAATTGACGATTAAGAGTGTGATGTAAATTAATTAGTTAAGTGTGTTATATAAATTAGTTTAGTAATAGTGTAAATAAATTAGGAAATAAACGTTACAATATATATATTATATATATATATAGTATATATAGTTAATAGCAAAATCTATACCACTCAAAAGTAATACTCCTCCTAATGCCATTTTGCGGGTTTAAACTAATTAAAAATTGATATTATAATATCAATATAAATTATAATTAATAATATTAACCCTGGATTATCCGCTACTTATAACGGCAGAGGGGTCTAATGGCATCAAATATTTAAACTGTTTACAATTAACAAATACATTTTTGCTCGCTAACCAATAAAAATGTTTTGTCAAAATGTTCATAGTAACCATAGAGTTATATGGAACATATTTTTTTAAAGTTTCAAGGATGTAGGAGCTAATTTAAAAAATAAAATTTCCAAAAATTCATTTTATTGAACAGAATTTAATTTGAAAACAATTCCAAGTAACGGTATTACTCGACCACTATAGGTCTGGTTTAGACAAAAATAATATTTTTATTTACTTTTATTGATAAAATTGAACAAGAGTGCGAAAATATTATTTATAATTAAATTCATTCATCCAATAATTACATTAAGACTATTATTCAATGGCGCCCATTTTGTAAGAAAATTGCCGTGCTTAGTATTGATCCATTTACAGAGTGCCCCAAAATGTATGGACTATAGAGCCACTCAAGATATTATATAAAACATGGCGATGTGTCCGTTGTGTTACTTTCTTATATTTTATTATAAATATTGTCGTCGTAAGCATTTTAAAAATGCAATTACTTGTAAGTACTTGCAAGTAGTTGTAGAACTAATACTTATATTAATAAGTAGTAATATTGGTAATGATAATTGTAAATTAATTAGGTAAGTATTTGTAATATTAAATGTAACACAACATCGAGTATGCAATGACAAGTTATCGTCGTGTATCGCATCAAATTGATTCTCTAGCTCACTTCACACTTCCCGATTCGAGAGAACCTCGAAACCCCGGAAAGTCTCGGCGTACCCTTGCGAGACAATTTGAGACGGCCTCTTCCAGATTCTCCGCGTAAATGTGTAAACTTGTAAATGTGTAAATGTACAAAACTAGACCATATAAGAAGCACTGATATTAGAAAGGCATTAA
The DNA here is from genome assembly GCA_946251905.1 of Cryptocephalus moraei. Classification (NCBI taxonomy): domain Eukaryota; kingdom Metazoa; phylum Arthropoda; class Insecta; order Coleoptera; family Chrysomelidae; genus Cryptocephalus; species Cryptocephalus moraei. The sequence goes on from OX276454.1 coordinate 28,995,831, forward strand.
ATATGGATTTATTTACAAACAAAGTAGCTGACTATAAAAGGAATTCTAGTTTAGTCAACATTTACCATTTTTTAAAACTTTTTTGTATAGTCATCGAAAAATTATGATCATGTTGTCAATCGATTCGTAATGTCATATAGAATGTTTAACGAAAGGTTCCAAGAGGGGCCGAAAAAAAATGCAAAAGTTATAAACAATTAAGTAAAAAAATATTGGAGTTTTGTGTTTTTTTTTAATAAGTCGATACATATTAAAGATTTTCAAAATGTTAAAAAAGATCAGAACTTGGGAATAAATACTAATAAAAGTGGCACTAGTGAAACTGATATTAGGAACTGTATCAGACAGGGGAAACAAGCAACAAAACAACTAAATGGAATCTTGTGGACTTCACGGATTTGACCAGATACTAAGATCAGAATCTATAAGACCATCGTAGAGAGTATTAGAACCAATGGGGCCGAAGTCTGGGAAATGACTGAACATTTACAATGGAAGTTGATGACAGTGGAGATGGATTACTGGAGACGGTATTGTAGACTGGCACAGCTAGATGGAATAAGTAACGGTGAGATAAAGCAAAAAATGAAGATAGATACCACTATCGTTGATACTGTTGAAGCAAAACGTTTGAGATGGTATGGCCACGTATGTCGAATGCCGGATGATAGATGGCCAAAGAAAATGATGACATGGGTTCCTCCAGGGCGGAGGAAAAGAGGAAGCCCTATAAAAATATGGAGAGATGGTATCAGAAGCGCATTGACCCAAAGAAATCTACAAGAAAAAGACTGGAGAGATAGAAAGAGCTGGCGACTGGGATGCGAGAAACGACTGTAAGTTGTATATAAATCGCAGATTGATAGAGAAAAATCATCTGAAGAAATCTTTCAATTTGTTGAAAAAAAGTTTCGACTCCCGTATATGTTGTACCTCCAATATTTGTAATTTATACAGAGTCCTGAAAATAGAACCAAAAACGGGCAGTCTGGCTTCCGCCCGCCTTGCGTGACTCTGACACAACAACAAAATTATTTTAACATATTATATATATAATTATATTATTATATATATTATTAAAATATATAATATATATTTATAATATATATATATATATATATATATATATTATAAATATTGAGGATAAAAAAAATTCTACTATGAATACAAAAATACTATTGGGATATATCAATTAACAATAATCCGTGGCCATTTGTCAATTAACAAATTTTTCTGAACTGAATGTTAACATAAAAACCCAGATAACTATTGAACTAAAACCATAGGATTTTTTTCACTTACCTACTGAAGTTATTCGTAATAGGCTTCCAAACAGATAACCGTTGCAAAAATTGTAAGCTTTGATTTTACAATTTTTTATTAACAATTGAAAATGAAACAATACAAGAAAATAAATAAAAAATTATTATTTTTAAACATCTTGATTGTTTCGATTTGTAAGTGTTTAAAGCTATATATATTTTTTTACCACCACTGTTTAAAAAATTGTTATAAACAAATACGTTTAAGAGCAAATCTGATTTTTTTCATGTAAAATATTTATTAATGGAAATCATGACCTTTAAAGAAAAAACGACTCCTTAAAAAAAATCATTTCTTGCTAAAAAATGCGTTTGTTAATTAACAATCGCTATTTGCGGCTAAATATTAAAATTAAGGAACTATTTCTCTTCTTATAATCATAATTTGTATTGTTCTTAGAGATTCTCAAAAAAGGTTTTTTGTTCTTTGTTATTTATTAATTTATTTAATAAACAATTTGTTATAAACAAATAAATTTTTCCCGTTTATTTTTTTTAAATACTTAATTCTGCAATAAAAATAGCCATGTGTTGTTTTTCATGAAAACAGTTTATTGTCTATTTTTTATACAATTTTTAATATTATTATGCCTTAAAACTTGTCCTTTTAATCCGATTTTTTGCTATTAAAGTTACAATAACTTTTAAACTATTGCAGATGTAACAAAAATGCTTTAGGCCTTTTTTGTTCACTCTTAATTAATTAACAATTTAAGCCTTTCACTGCAGTTCTAGCTTCATTATTTATTTAATTATTTACTATTGACTTACAGGAAAAACCACGCAGCGGTTTATGCCGAGCGGCAGCTTAATCACGTGTGTTTTGAAGTACAGATAGTCCATAAGCGATCCGCCGATTCGGTGCCCGACTCTGTCTATACTAAAAAATGATATGCGACAAAGGAAAAGATGGACAGTTGACCCGAAACAGGACAATATAGTCAGTGATCAGCGGTAAAAACCTTAAAATTGTGGAAATTTGGGAAAGAAGGTCGATTTCTTTGAAAATTGGAATTTAGGTAGTATTTACAACCTTCTTCAAAGTTGGATTTGTGGCGAAGTGTGCTTATCCCTAGGGGTGGAAGCCACCCCTTCCAAGGGGTGAATTTTTTTTAATAAAAATAAACCGGGTAATCGATAGAATGACCAATTCTAAGCAAATTTTGTTCTATATGATTTTTTTAAAGTTGATATTTTTGATTGAAACTACACATTTTTCAGTGAAAAAACTAACGTTTTTTAACTGTTTTTCACCAATAATTTGAGAATCTTTCATTTTATCGGGAAAAATATTCAGAATAAAAATGTAGTTAAGAAACGAACAAAGAGATTGATTTTTGAATGTCCTCTGTAAACCCAATAAGACGACGAGATTATTCTCGACGCTTCGATGCGATAACGGGTTCCTCGAAAATCGGGAAAGTTCTAGCAACTATCGTGAAAGTTCCAGAAGGCCTACCAGCGTATAAAGGAATGCCGGACCCAAGGCGAGGCAGTTGAAGAATCGGAGCGTAAACATTTCGGGCGACGAACGCGAATGTGTGCGAATAAAAATTAAGTTAAGGGATTGTTAAGTTAATTTTATAAGTGTTGTGTAAGAAAAAATTAATTAGGGCAAATCGCGTAGTGTTTTAGTTTTAATAAACAGTAAAAACGTTACAATAGTTTAACTGTATGCCAGATGTTGTTCGCTTCTGCCTTTGTACCTGTGCCCCAAAATTCGTGCTCCGAAATAATTGTTTTTTGGAGGATAATTCCCTTATTTTCTAAGCTAGAAAATTTTTAAATAAATGCATTTTTTATGGAGTTCCAAGCGTTTTAAGATCGAATTAGTTGAAAGTTTTACAGTCCGTAGTTTTGAAAAGAGTTGAGTCCAAATGGATTGGATAAGTTATAATTAGTACGCGAATGCAAATTTCAATTTTTATGATGCAAAGATAAGCAAAAAACCAAAATTTTTAATGAGAGAAACTGTGCAATTAACATTTGATATCTACATTTTTTTACATCTAGAATACTTTTTGGTTTATTTAAGAAAATTAATTTTTTTCCAAAATTACGAAAATGCAATTTTCATTTTAAACAATTATTTTTTTCTAAAATAAGCAATCCAAGATGATTAAATCAAATGGATCATATCAATAACACCTAAATATCGTTAACTGCAAATGGCTTAAGCTTAATTTTTATCAGGGTGGTATTGTCGAAGGTATAATTTTTAAATAAAAAAAAAAGTGTTATTTTATTTTCGTTATAAATTAGTCAATTCTTATGTAAAAGACTTTTATCAGTGCTCATTTTCAATTTTTGTGTAGTTTTAAACGGAACATCCGAACTGGGGCCCGAGCGTGCCAGGTAGATTATTTTTCATCCGAACTCGGGCCGGCAGGGCATCCGAACTGGGGCAGATCATATTTCACATTCTACCGCAAATTCTGATGAATTTTTAAGCTAAATAACAACAGCGTTGCCAAATTTAACAACGTTCCGTGGTGAACTATATTTCACTTTTATTAAAGGGGCACATTTTGAGTCAAAGTAGAGTCAAATGAGCATTATGTCCATTTGGTGTTCTGCCTTTTTCCAAACAAAAGTCATCTGTCGTATTATCTGGTTTTTAAATAGAATTCAAAAGAAAAATGCTCTAGTTTAAATGACTCTTTGTCACCTAAATTAATTACGGCTGATTTTGAATATGCAATTCATAAAGCCATATCAGTCTTTTCCGAATTGTGTTACAAGAGGATGTAGGTTTCATTTAGGACAATCCATGGTTTAGGAAAATACAACAACTTGGCTTGCCTTGTGAATATTGGGAAAAAACAAACGCAAGTGAGAATAATACATTTTTAACGTATTGTTTCGCTCTTCCGTTTCTAGAGCCACAAAATGTTGGTGATTGCTTTGCATTCGACTTAGGTGAAATTAAACCAGTTGATGAAAAAGTAACCCAATTTTGCGATTATTAAGTAGATAATTATATTGAAGAAAATTCTACATTTACGCCACGCATTTGGGCTGAACACTCTTCATCTATTCATATGACAACCAATTCATGTTGGTAATCTTTTCACGCTAAGTACAATAATTCGTCATTTTATTGTCCCCATTCTAATATAAGCCATTTTTGGAACTTTAGTTCCTTACGCCAGGAGTTGTGGAGCGAGGGTGGTCGCGCAGCAAAAAATGTGTCCGTTAAATGGAATGCGTTACCGGAATGCGTTACAGGAGCGAACGCTGCCGAGCCGCTCGCTATCTCTGTCTCTCTTTCTCTCTCTCTCTCTCTCTCTCTCTCTCTCTCTCTCTCTCTCTCGTTGAGTCGTTCGCTGTCTTTGCTCTCATGTAGGAAGCCTCGTGTACCAAGCAGTGACTCATACGCATAGGCTTCAGACTTATACTGCGATTCTGAATACATATGTAGCGATCGTAGTCAAATCTGTAAGCCTCGTAAGCATAAATGCAATTCTGAACATTATCGTAAGTTACGGTTTCTCGTAACTTCTTACGATATATCGTAAATAGTTACAGGAAGCGTTCTGTGTGTCTGTAAACACTCGAAAAATCGTAGTGAAAGAAAACGAGAAGAGGTAATTCATGTAAAGCGTTGCAATATAAATAAAAACATGAATTGTGTACAGTTTTTGAGTTATCAGACAATCGATACGTTCTCACGAAAATGTTAGGTTTTATATTTATATGTGTGTATTTATTTATTGATTCAACACATTGAGAACGATATTCCATTGCCTTACTTATAGAGCCAATGCTGTGTATTATAAGCCCGTCTTACTGTCGCTGTTTCACGTTAAACATTACAAAGTTTTATTAAGAAATAATTAAAAAAATTGATTATTAATTAAAAGGAACTAAAGTTCCTAACTCGTGTCCCACGACACGTTTTTTGGCTTCAGATTTAAATCTACAATACCGCATCAATTAAATAAGTTATTGCTTAAAAAGCCAAATACGTCGATAAACGTTTTTAGTTCTTCGAATCTGTCCTTGAAAGAGGTCAGGTTTGATCTAGGATTCTGAAATAATGCTCTACTTTGTATTTGATCTTTGGGTCTAGTAAAACTTCATCACTGTGTTTATATTGAAAATGTGTAGGTATTCTTCTTGGACGAATTGTGTTTATTGGTGAAAAATCTGCGTCTACGTTAAAAACCTGAGACGCATTGGTAGCTTCTTCTAATATTTTCTCAATGTGTTCATCCGTGAGATATTCAGTGAATTTATTAATCAATGTATCCAACAAAGTTACACAGATCTGAAAATTCATTGTAGGGCTTTGCATAATTTTCCTCTTAGCATTAATTTCGTTTAAAATATTAAACCAAATTATTAATGAGCAAATAAATCTATAATTTTCAATGCTCAACGCAAGCCATGAGCTTTGTGAGAAGTTGCATAATCCCATCCCGCCGAATTATTTTTAAAAGTACTTTTGGAGTTTCAAATTGATACATATATTCAAATGAATAGAGCTTATCGCATAACAAAGGTACTCCGTTAGGACATAGTGGAAAAAATAAAATCCATAGAAAAAAATGACAGAAACACAAGAGGAAAAAATTATTCATCTAGAATTTATTAAGACGTCAGTTAGGTTAAGATACGAAAATTTGCAATAAAAGTAGTATAGGTTAAGTATAACTTTTTAATCTTTGATGTAAAGATGATTGATGTTAATAAAGTGTTTATGATGTCACCCTTTGATTTTATAATTTTTGTTAGTGGTTATTAAAAATTTATGAAACTTGCCCCTATCTAACAACTACGCGCATATTTTCGCATAAAATCTACCTGTATAATTGCAATAAACCTAAGTGGGTCTCGGCCCCAGTTCGGATGGTTCCTTTTTCGGAGGAGCCAAATCTGACCATTTCTGGCCCCAATTCGGATGTGTCCATTTTAAAACGGTCTATTGAGTTTTCTCCAAAAATGTCACCATTTTCAAGGCTTTCAATTTCGGGGTTCTCGAAAAATAACCATCTGTCAACGAGCAATAACTCAGCTCTTATTGCGTTTATACAGGTCATTCGAGAACGAATCTCTTTGTTTGTTTATTAGCTACATTTTTATTCTGAATGTTTTTTTCGATAAAATGAAAGATTTTCAAGTTATTGGTGAAAAACCTTAAAAACACGTTCGTTTTTTCAATGAAAAATATGTAGATTCAATCGTGGATAACTCTAAAATTATCAACTATATAAAAAAACTTTATAGAACAAAAGTTGCTTAGAATCGATCATTCTATCGATTACCGGGTTTATTTGGATTAAAAAAAATTTCACCCCTTCCTTAGGGAAAAAGCACACTTCGGCACAGGTCCAACTTTGAAGATAGTTATAAATACTACCTAAATCCCAATTTTCAAAGAAGTTGAAATTGTTTCCCAAAATTCCACTCGAAAATGGCATATAACTGGACTAATAAGCCTAATCCGTGAAGCAGACGACGACGACGATTTCCATAGTTTTAATTTCGAGATTTCAATCGTAATATTTCCTGATTTCTCAAATAAAAAGGACCTGTACCCATAAAAGTATCAATGTAAGCAAAGGGTCGATCTCCTCTTTCGTCTACCCTCATTTCTCATTGGTAATCCGACTCCGACCCTTCGCCCCTTCGCCCCCTTGCCGCGACTTCGTCCTCGCTCCCTCCCAACCCCCAGGCTCCGCTTCCATGGAGTCGGAATATGCAAATCGTTCGGTTACGACCGCAAAGTGTGCAACTGTTTCAGAAGTCGTCACACACAACGAACTCGACGGCGGCGGCGGCGACGGCGACGGCGGCGGTGGCGACGGCGGCGGCCCAAACTCACCCCGACTCCGGAGAACTCCGGAGCGCGCAGTGACGGTCCGCGGAAGCGCAAAGCCGCATGCACACGTGGCCCCCGCACGGAATGCTCGACGGGCGAGCCGGTTTTGGCGCGAAAAACTTTCTACGGAACTGACTTTTTCGGCATGTCGATTTAATACCACTGAGAGATTGTAATCAAAACATCAACTTAACGGGTTGTCTATATGGCGGGAACGGTGGACGGGTAACTTCGATAATGTAACGTGTAGGAAGTCTAATGTGGATACGGATCAGTAATAATTAACAGTTACACCGTAAACATGTGGATCGTATGGATACTGTTGTTTCAGTCTAGTACTTTGACGGTGTGTTGGGGGATTCTCAACAGTGGAGGAGGTAAGACCGTAATATTAAAATAATTCCTATATCAAGCTTATTGACGTAAAAACTCCATATTACTTGATACAACGCATTTAATGATTTTTTCGTATACTTAATGGAAATCAAGCAGTTTGTTCAATTAAAAATCTCTCTATATATAAAAATGGATTGCTGTTCGTTTGTCTGGGCTTGAACTCGAGAACGGCTGGACCGATTTTGCTAATTTTGATCTTGAAATATTTGTGGAAGTTCAGGGAAGGTTTTTGTGGCGAGAGACATAAATAATAAGTAAGGGAAATACTAAAAAAGGTACATTTTGTAATTTGACATTTACAATCAAACAAATGAAAGTATAGTGTCAGTTGGTTGTCAAATAAATAAATGGCAAGACAATTATTACAAACTATCATCAGGTTGTCAGTGCGCGAGAACTTTATTGGTTTAAAAATGCCAAGGAGAAGTGTTTTACGTCGTCGAAGTCAATCAAATGTGCGACGAGCTCTCGCGTGCAAATCGCACTGACCACTGACGACCAGCGACAGACAGATACCGGTAACATTCGTTTTGGTATGACAGAATTGCGTTCAACAGTAAATAATTATGAAGTAGATAGGCTTAGAATCGAACGAGTTCGGGCACATCTTACACAACACCATTTAGATCGACAGGACACCGAGTCTATAAATTCTATAAGTTCGAAAAAAACGGACCCGTCGAGTCACTGCAGCCGGAAGGAAAACCGCCAGTGATTTCAACTTTAAAAACTTGAAGAACTTCGACGCCAACACAAAAGCGGGAAGTCAAGTAACCAAGAAGAGTCCTGAGTAAGTAAAAGCAACTTCAACAGGACACCGAGTCTACAAAGTCGAAACAACGGACACATACAATCACTGCAGCCGGAAGAAAAGGCGCCAGCTCCAAAGCTTCATGAACATCGACGCCAACACAACGGCGGAAAGTCAAGAACACAAGCAAAGTCCTGAGTAAGTCACAGCCACTTTTTCCGGAGAATTAAGTTACAAAGTTCACAACTTCAACTACGACAAGATAAAACAAGCAGATGAATTGATTCAAGAACAAGAAAAAATAACCCAAGAAATCATATAACTACATAACAATTGCAAGAAAGACGGAAGTGCAAGAAAAACCAAGGAATACCTACAAAAAAGGATTAATCACCTAGAAGTAGTACAGGGGAAAGCCCACGAGAACAACGAGGCGGTCCATGAACTTGGGTTTGGCGATCAGCACAATTATATAAAATCACACTACATATTTCAAAAGGATGAAGGAAAACTACAAGACAATTCGGCTGTACCTGACGTCACACGAGGGAAAACACCAAAGAAACAAGTCTATGAGGTACAAATACAAGACCCAAGTTAACCGAAAGTTAAGAAACCCAAACAACAGACCGAACAGGATGACTGAGGAATCAACTAATGGTAAAAATAACAAACAAAAAAAACTACTTAGACAAGCTGAATGCATGGCTACTACACACACCTACTACGGGCAACAAATATCCAAAACATGGAGCGCACTTCAAGACACAATGAAATAGAGCGATTCCGCAGACGCAGTGTTATAAACCTGGAACCAGTAGCATTCCACCACGACCCGGAAATATAGAATTGAGTGTGCCGACCAATCCGTAACGATTGGAGAAATGACAATCATTTCTCAATATTGTAAAGCGTTAAAATACAGCGGTGAATCTACCTACTGGATTCACCGCTGGTGGTTCCAACCACTAGATCCCTTACGCTCATTAGTTTCTGGGGTGGGAAATGACTAAACATTTCTTGGCCAACATCCAAAAATATAATAATTGGTTTCAAATTACGTCGTTTGGTTTAACGCATATTGTACAGGAAAATGTCATACCTACTTGCAGGGTAGTTTTTAATAAATTATTCATTAAAAATTTAAAAAGATAATATGCAATTGCTAATACAAGGAAAGTTTGCGGAATCAACTTGGAGTTTCCCGGTTTCACGCATGGGCAATTATATGTCCCTTACACAGACCATTAATATAACTAGACCCGTTTGTTTACAAAATAATGTATTGACAAGATCTTAGCACATTCTAAGCGTTTTTTTGCGCTGTTGCATGAATGCAAATGAAGAATTCTCGCTTACGATTTGCTTATACATCCAGCCTACTTCGCCTGCGGTTGGTCAGTTGTACGTAAATCTAAAATAATATAGACTTTCGTTATGAGAGGACACGTGGCAACATCGCGTCCTAGTCTGTCACACGCTAACCTAACCAAACCAAAACTAACCGGGAGTAATTTTGATAAAAATAGGAAACATTTAACAATGGTTAATAGATGCAAGATATGCAACGTTTATAGCGATGCAGGGAAAGCCTCGGGATTGTCTTTTCATAGGTAAATAAAGAAATTTATTAATGAAATTTTTTGAGGTTATGTATCATCTCAGTGGCGTTCTATCAGTGTTATTATTTTAGGTTTACAGCAGATCCAATTAAAAGAAATATTTGGATTTCTGTTTGGGACTTAGCGAAAATGATAACATAACACAATCGTCCTATATTTGCTCAAAACATTTCAGTAAAGATGATTTTGTGTCTAAAATAGGTGCAACCGACAATGCTAGATATTTAAAGAGAGATGCTGTTTCATTGCGGATGCATCAAATTTTTGAACCTAAAAGTACTACAAGGTAATTAATTTCTACCCAGTAACTGTGTTTAATAGAAATGTCAAATTTATGTATTCATGACAAAAGTACATGAAAGCTTGTTCCCTCTTATATATGACCGCTAGTTTTATTAAAATCGAATAGTGGGAAACAATTTTGAAAATTTTCAATATTTTCCGATTTTTCTGGATTGCAAAATTATTGTGCAAACTGTAATAATCCGATCGAAACGAAATTTACTCGATTCTTTTATTATAACTTGAGGATTTTGTACCTGTGATATGGAAGTCCTAACTACATTTTAAAGTGCCTAAAATAATAAGTTAAAAAAACACTTTTTTGGGCCGATTTTTTGTTGTTTATTACTATTTGGCAAAACCGCTAATAAATTTTTGAATTTATAACCTATGCCATTTTATGTAAAAATAGATTCTGCAACTTTTTCCTCTCTTCAACTTTCTTTTAAATTCAATAATTAAAAAGTTAGAAGCAAAACAATTCGGGAAAAAACGCGTTTTTTAATTTCTTTTTAAATTGTTGCATTTTTAACAATGTTCCCGACCGATGCGCTTTGGAGGATAAGTCAATCCTTATTCTAGACATTATTCCCGAGGTATTCATGTAAAAACATTGTGGTTACCTCTTATGTCAATCTAAAGCAACTTTGTGACAGATGGGTCTTGGACTATACTTATTGTATGCATTATTACTGTCATGATGATTTTGATAATCTATGTCCTTCTTTATCATTTGTCACTTATTTCGCAACTTTGTTACCTAGCATGTAAAGGGCTTCATTGCCCGTTGATCTAAATAATATATAAATTATTTTCTTAATTTTGTTTCCTTTTTGCCCCTTATTATTGATACGCCTATGGATAGCTACTTTGTACGCTGTCAAAATTCGTCAAAGGCGGCCATATTTTCTTCCCCCTTTACACCGCGCCTATCGGCTATGTTGGCATGTAAACAAAGATCAGTTTCTAATGGGAACACCGGGTCTAGTTATATTAATGGTCTGTGGTCCCTTATATATATTTACTCACCGCAAAAAAGATAAAAAATATAGTACATCAGAAAGCCTCAAACTGATTATGTGTATAACTGTGTTGCATTTAATTTAATGCAGATAAAAATTTTGTATTACGTTTTGACCATATTTTTCAAAAATATATGTAGGTGATACGAAGTTCACCGGGTCATCTATAATTTTTATTTATCTTTCTTTTTTTAAAACTTTACGTGGCACTGCAACGCATGCCGGGTACGGCTTGTATATCAATATACAGGGTGGTCGTGATATAACCTTACAAAGAATTCTGGGTCATTAGGAGGATCCAACAATTCAGAAAAAACCCATATTTGGTAGGTCCAAAATGATGAAGAAAAGTTAACCGCTATCCATACTCATTTGACGCCACTGACCACAAAAATAAATACATACATATTTAACCAACATTTAATTGTTAGTTACCTAGTTACAATAAATTGACCATTTGCTTTCAAATTTGATAGACGTTTTCTTTTGTCAGTGATTTACTTATCAGTTTGAATATGTCAGTTGTCATTTATATGTCGTCGCCTTTCTTGTTTTCAATGTATTTTTTCTCTTATAATCATTTTTGTACAAGAAGTCTATAAAACCAGTCTTTTCAAGACTTCACTTGCGCTTGTGTTTGCAGTTTGTAAGTAAATAGCAAATTTCATGGGTCAAGACACTAACGGATAATCATGATTGTGGTTTTAGGTTAGAATCTGCCGATAAACACAATATTCAACAAAGAACAACGATCTCAACTTTAAACGGCAAAGGCTACGTCAAGTTTATAAATCGGCTTTAATAAATAACAAAAGAAAACCATTGTTTTTTTTTCGCATATTCTTGATTTGTAAATTTCATTTCTACCGCAAATTCAAAATTATTGAATTTGACAAATGTCAAATGACAAATTTAAACATTTACACTCTCTGGAAAAATATTACTTTTCTTAACTTGCAATACAATTTACTATCAAATGCTTTATTTAAGGCTGCTCGACCGCTGCTCACTTTCCATCTCTTGCATTGGTACGAATAACTGAGACTTTATTTCAAAGTATACGGACTTATATAAAAAGCGTTAATTTCTTAAAAAAAAAATTGGTTGTCTGTAATGTCGGTTTACGGACGATAATTTTACGTGATAACGTCATAAGAAAGCATTGACGAAAAATTGCATACGTTTATGAATCGGATTGAATTATTTTCACTAAATTAATATAATTTTGAATAATACAAAGAAGGAGTTAATTGAAAATTAAATTTTTTTCAATAAATTAACATTTGTTTGCACTCGTTAATTCAAAATATTTTTGTACTTCAATTCTTCTTCTTCATGTGCCCTGTCAGTATCATCCGACGTTGGTGATCACCATATCGAAAGCTTCACGGTCTTCTACCATGTGTAGGAGTTGTCTTGCATTTCGGATACCGGTACAATCTCTAATATTTTTTAGCCAGGAAACTTGTTTCCTTCCGACACCTCTTCTACCTTCAATTTTTCCACTCATAATCAGTTTTAGGATCCTATAACGACTTCCTCTTAACACATGACCCAGATAAGACATTTTCCTGTGTTTGACAGTCCCTAGTAGTTCCCTATCTTTATTGATTCTCCTTAGCACTTCTTCGTTGGTTATGCGTGCCGTCCAAGGTATTCTAAGCATTCATCTATGTATCCACATTTCTAGTGCTTCTATGCGCTTCATTATTGATAATTTCAGGGTCCATGCCTCCATTCCATACAACAGAACCGACCAAACATAACACTTAGCTACTCTTTGTCTTAATTCTAAGTTAAGGTGGTCATTACACAGAAATGTTCTCATTCTTGTAAAAGTAGTTTTCGTTATTGATATTCTGGATTTAATTTCTATGTCTAGGTCTGGTTGGTCCGTTATAATGGTCCCCAAATACAAGAATTTGTGAACCCTTTCAATTGGAATACTGTTTAATTGGAGTCTAGCACCCGGGTGTGGATTACGGCAGCAGATTAGAAATTTGGTTTTATCCACGTTAATTTCGATACCCATTTCTTCCCCCACCTCGTGGATACGATCCAGCATGATCTCTAGTCCTTCGGCGCTGTCTGATAAAATTAATGTATCATCCGCATATCTTAGCACATTTAGCATTTCCCCATTTATTTTAATCCCATATGGTTGATCTTTAGTGCTTTTTTTAAATATTTAATCTGAATATATATTGAATAATGTCGGGGACACAATGCACCCCTGTCTTACCTACTCATCGTTCTATAGATATATCTTTATTGAGATAATTCCCACTTTTTACGTTTGCGTACTTCAATTATACAGGGTGATCAAGAATGACTGTTTGAGTTGGCTATCCTACCTGGAGGATTTTTTTGCCTAAGGGTTTGCAATGCTACAACCAGACAAGGCGTATCAACTTTAAATAGGTTGCCTCAAGCGATCCTGACCTACCACAACGTCATCTACGTCACACGGTGACCGGCGATGCAAAAAATACTTTGAAAAACTCAAAACTGTTGTCAATTACAAACGAAAATGCCAGCCAAACGCCGAATTGTCAGAGTAATACAGAGCATAGATGAAACCAGAGTTAGATTAAACACAGGTAATAAAACTCAGACCTGTGTGGCCAGTCTACGTCACGAACTCCGCCTCCCCTGCGCGACCCCCTCGCCAGAAGCTGTTCAATGAGGTAACTTTTTTAAAGTTGATAGGCCTTGACAACCAGATATGTTTATTTTATTTATTTGACAAAACAATCAGCGTTATTTAAGTGGCTGGATCGCCATAGCAGCGAAGGCCAAATAAAAGAAGAAGAAGAACAATCAGCGATAAGATTGTAGGTTATGTGAATAAAAATTAACGCTCAAAAATGAAACTCGAAATACAGAACAAAGATTCAATTAAACCGGCTAAAGGTAATGCTCAAAATGCCCCCCATTTTGGTCAAGACATAAATTAGCTCTTCTTTTTAGGCTCTCGAAGATATTCACCAGCATATTGGGGGTAATGTTTGCCACTTCCTGAACTATTGCCTATTGCAGCTCTTTTCAGTATGCAATACGTTCCTAAAGACATTGTCCTTCAAGAGTCCAAATAACGAAAAATCTAATGGAGTGAGATCTGGTGACCTGCTTCACCAAATGCACCGACTAATACCGTACTCTGTCGCCAAAATTCTCTCTTAAATATCCCATAGTAGCACGAGCCGTATGTGCCCTTGCAGAGTATTGTTAGAAATATCCAATTTGACGCTCTTCGTCTGTTAATTGGTTTATAAAAGGCCTCAAAAGGTGTTGGATATATCTCTCCGAATTGACGGTAAAATTAAAAAATATTGGCCCATACACCCGCGTACTTGACACTGCCATCCAAACACAAACTTTAACCGGGTGTAAATGTGTCTCTCTGATAGCGTAAGGATTTTCACCTGACCAAATTCTGTAATTTGGTTATTCACATAGCCGTTGAGATGAAACCAGGCTTCGTCGGAATAGAAGGTATTGTCAAGGATATCATTATTATTTAATATGTCATTGAACCAATTGCAAAATAAAACTCTCTGCGGGTGATCAGGAGGGGTTAATGACTGGACGATGGAAATTTTGTAAGGGTGGTACTTTAATTTCTTTTTAAGCACAGTGGAGCAACTTCCATATGTTAAGCCTGTAAAACCGTGAACTAGAACAACATGGAAAAGTGGAAGTCTTATGGATAAGAATGAAAATTGGTTGAATAGGAAGCATAAGGACCCAACCTGTTTGAAGGGAGAGCTTTCTTAAGGATTTGCGAGGACTTGTTTGCATTCGAGTTCTGATATCCTCGACAACTTCCTCGTTTAGAGTAGAAGGTCTACCAGTTGATTTTTGTTTGCTTACGCTCCCTGTGTTTAAATAACGTTCAACTACTCGCATGCAATGTTGCAGAAAGACAGCAAAAGTGACCAAAGTCTCAGGAAACAACTCTTGAAATTGCTGGTATGTCGCTTCGAGGGAGTACTGCCAACCAGTAATTGGATTATAAATCCCGCTTCTAAAGTACGCCATTCCAATGAAAATATCGTGTTGTAACGTGAAAACCATTTTAAATAAATAAATTTGAAAAGAATACCAGAAATTCGAATTTGAAATAGCAAATGGCATCTGTCAATGACGCTGTCAGTGTCACCAACCGGATGTTACTCCAGTCGTACCATTTAAAAATGAAATTCAGTATTGCCAACTCAAACAGTCATTCTTGATCACGTTGTACAAATGAATTGCAAATAACAATGCGCTATTAACAAATTAATAACTTTTGTATACATGTATGATATTTAAGATCTTCCAATTTGCGTTATTTTGTTAAGGGTAGGACGATGATAGGAAAAGTAGGAAATCAAGGGGAGTGTTTCAAGTGTAATGTGCCTCGAAAAAGTCAACTCTATGGTTGTTCCTCTCAGCGTTGTTGACCGATTAACAACTGATACGCATTCGACATTATACGTATTTTTCATGTATTTGAGGAATGTTCACTATTTTTCACGTTTATGTTGAAGTGACCGCAAAGGAAAATTGGTACATCGGCATCAGTATCCGTCAATTACTGCACTCGTTGAGCGATGCTACTGTTTTGTAATAATCAAAGAACAAATATATGAGATTTATAGCTAATAAATTGTTAGAATGCAAGAATTAATTACCTTATTGCCACAATTGTTATTTTAATAAGCAATGGTATTGGCAGGAAATAGTCAGTTCACTTTATAAATAGCCGGTAATACGTTACCGTCAAGTTGTGTGCTGCCGCTGTCTCTCTTTTACTCGGACGCATCAGCCGATAGAGTGGAAGGGAGATTGATGCGTCGCAAGCCAAACGAAGCTCGATCTCCGTCGCTTGTTCTCGATCTCGCTTCCACGCATAGGTCAGGCGTAACGTTACATATTGTCTGGGTGTGCCACATATAGTGTAGCCCGCATATCGATTTGTAAGACGTTATCACGTCAAAAGGAATAAACAAGGATTCTATAAGTTTACGTATAGAAAATTTGCGGAGCGCACGAATTGCGGACAATTGCATGAATTGCGGACAGATGCATGAATTGCGGACAAGTGCCGTAGGGGTCCGTTGATCACTGCATGAATTGCGGACAAGGGTCGATCAGGTAAAACGAACAGGTAAAGGGCCCGCAGTTAAATCTATCATTACAAATATCTATTTGGAAGACATAAATCCATATTTGGAATCTGAAATGACGTACTTTTTTCCTTCGCACTTTTTCCAGGCTTAGGACTGGCAGAAAAGACAATATTATACTTAAAAAAATAAGTAGTAGTAAGCAGTACCTTAAAAAAGTACTGCTTTAAAAAACAGTTTGTGAGGTCAGTTTTATAAAAATAAATTAAATTATTTAAAATTAAAAAAAATATATATATAAAAATTTATTTATGAACAAAAAATATTACTCAAACCTTTAGAAGTAAGGCTTCTGTCTGAAGATTTTTTTTTTATTTCGAAACCTTTTTTTCTTATTTAAATTTAAACAACTCTCAGAGTATGCGTATGTATATCGTCAATGAAATTATTTACAAACGTGAAGAAACTTTTTCGAAATAATAGTAATGAAATCTGCCCTAGACATCTGATTAGCTTGAAAAAGGAGCATATGTTCTCGAAGATATTGTTCCTTTTCGATAGTTTTGGAAGACTTCTATTAAGACAATTCTGAGAAGGTTTGCGGCGGTTAAGCGGATTAGAACTGCCCTGTCCGCAATTCGTGCGTTACCTGCTCACAACGCATCGACTGTCCGCAGTTGATCACCCAAAATTTATAGCATATCTAAAATTATAATCCACGGAAAGTTATTAATTTTTGGTTTATTTCATAGTACAGCCGCTCAAAAACAAAACGAAAAAAGGGAAAAATAATCCTACACAATCCTAGATTCCTCCTTACCTTTCTCCACATAAAAAATGTATATAAAGTTGGCGGACCACCCTCACAGGCCGGCAAAACAAAATAGTGGAGATTTTGTGTCTTTTTTGTAGCTTTTTTGTAGCGAGAAAACGAATTTTGTAGCTTTTGAATAGCCGGAGCTACAAAAGGTGGGCTAACTTAATATTAAGTTAGCGGCCACCGCTATAACTCATACACGGAATATAATAGGATGCTCTGGTTTGCGCAGGAATTTGTGTCTTTAGAAGTACTGGAAAGTAACTGGGCCAAAAAAAGTTTTTGGCCACATTTGGCCAATTTTGGCCAAAAATGACAAGATGTTCAATCATCACTCGCGGTTCAATTTCGTGATATAGTAGCGATCTTAAAAATCATTTGGCATTGAAAACCTTCTGTTAATTGGCCGAAAAAGCGGGCAAAAATTGCCAGAAATGGCCAAAAATTCGAAAGTTACTTATTTCTGCCAAAACATGGGAAATCCTGTATACACGTCGACAGGTCGAACATGTGGTACACAGAGAGCTCAGAAAAACTAGCAGGGGGTCAATAAAAAATACCCAGAAATAGCCAGAAATTCTAAAATGACTTATTTCGGCCAAAACGTGCTAAATCCTGTATATACCTGAATTGTTCGAAAATGCGGGCCATGGGAATTTAAGCAACAATCTGGAGGATTTAGGAGACTCTGTTAGACACTAAAAGTCACTTTGCACAGCGGGCCTGTGGAGCTACAAATTCTAAAAGGACTTATTTCGGCCAAAACGTGATAACTCCTGTATATACTTCGACAGTTCTAAAATGTGGGCCCAGGAATTTTCAGACACACTGTCTAAGGATCCAATGGATCCTTCTAGCAACTGGAATTCACCTGAAACTGCGGGCCTGTGGAGCTACAAATTCAAAAATTACTTAATTCGGCGAAAACGTGATAACTCCTGTATATAATTCGAAAGTTATAAAACGTGATAAATACTTCGACAGTTCGAAAACGTGAGCCCCGGAATTTTTAGACACACTGTCTAAGGATCCAATGGATCCTTCTAGACACCGGAATTAACCTGAAACTGCGGGTCTGTGGAGCTACAAATTCAAAAAGGACTTATTTCGGCGAACACGTGATAACTCCTGTATATACTTCGACAGTTATAAAATGTGGGCCCCGGAATTTTAAGACACACACTGTCTAAGGATTCCATTGTATCCTTCTAGCAACTGGAATTCACCTGAAACTGCGGGCCTGTGGAGCTACAAACTCTAAAATTACTAATTTCGGCTAAAACGTGATAAATCCTGTATATACTTCGACAGTTCGAAAATGTGGTCCCCGGAATTTTGAGACACACTGTCTAAGGATCCAATGGATCCTTCTAGCCACCGGAATTAACCTGAAACTGCGGGCCTGTGGAGCTACAAATTCAAAAAGGACTTATTTCGGCGAAAACGTGATAACTCCTGTATATACTTCGACAGTTATAAAATGTGGGCCCCAGAATTTTCAGACACACACTGTCTAAGGATCCCATTGGATCCTTCTAGCCACCGGAATTCACCTGAAACTGCGGGCCTGTGGATCTGCAAATTCTAAAATTAGTAATTTCGGCCAAAACGTGATAAATCCTGTATATACTTCTACAGGTCGAAAATGTGGGCCAAGGAATTTTCAGACACACTGTCTAAGGATTCAACAGATCCTTCTAGCCACCGGAATTCACCTAAACCTGCAGGCCTGTGGAGCTACAAATTCTAAAATTAGTAATTTCGGCCAAAACGTGATAAATCCTGTATATACTTCGACAGTTCAAAATGTGGTCCCCGGAATTTTGAGACACACTGTCTAAGGATCCAATGGATCCTTCTAGACACCGGAATTAACCTGAAACTGCGGGCCTGTGGAGCTACAAATTCAAAAAGGACTTATTTCGGCGAAAACGTGATAACTCCTGTATATACTTCGACAGTTATAAAATGTGGGCCCGGTAATTTTAAGACACACACTGTCTAAGGATCCCATTGTATCCTTCTAGCCACCGGAATTCACCTGAAACTGGGGGCCTGTGGAGCTACAAACTCTAAAATTACTAATTTCGGCCAAAACGTGATAAATCCTGTATACACTTCGACAGTTCGAAAACGTGAGCCTCGGAATTTTCAGAGACACTGTCTAAGGATCCAATGGATCCTTCTAGCAACTGGAATTCACCTGAAAATGCGGGCCTGTGGAGCTACAAACTCTAAAATGGTTTATTTCGGCGAAAACGTAATATCTCCTGTATATACTTCGACAGTTATAAAATGTGAGCCCAGGAAATTTCAGACACACTGTCTAAGGATCCAATGGATTCTTCTAGCAACTGGAATTCACCTGAAACTGCGGGCCTGTGGAGCTACAAATTCTAAAACGACTTATTTTGGCCAAAACGTGATAACTCCTGTATATACTTCGACAGTTCGAAAACGTGAGCCCCGAAATTTTCAGACACACTGTCTAAGGATCCAATGGGTCCTTCTAGCAACTGGAATTCACCTGAAACTGCGTATATATATATATATATATATATATATATATATACAAGAGTTATCACGTTTTGGCCGAAATAAGTCTTTTTGAAATTGTAGCTCCACAGGCCCGCAGTTTCAGTTGAATTCCAGTGGCTAGAAGGATCCATTGGATCCTTAGACAGTGTGTCTGAAAATTTCTGGGCCCACATTTTCGAACTGTCGAAGTATATACAGGATTTATCACGTTTTAGCCGAAATTAGTAATTTTAGAGTTTGTAGCTCCACAGGCCCGCAGTTTCAGGTGAATTCCAGTTGCTAGAAGGATACAATGGAATCCTTAGACAGTATGTGTCTTAAAATTCCGGGGCCCACATTTTATAACTGTCGAAGTATATACAGGAGTTATCACGTTTTCGCCGAAATAAGTCCTTTTTGAATTTGTAGCTCCACAGGCCCGCAGTTTCAGGTGAATTCCGGTGGCTAGAAGGATCTATTGGATCCTTAGACAGTGTGTCTGAAAATTCCGGGGCTCACGTTTTCGAACTGTCGAAGTATATACAGGAGTTATCACGTTTTGGCCGAAATAAATCCTTTTAGAATTTGTAGCTCCACAGGCCCGCAGTTTCAGGTGAATTCCAGTTGCTAGAAGGATCCATTGGATCCTTAGACAGTGTGTCTGAAAATTCCGGCGCCAACATTTTAGAACTGTCGAAATATATACAGGAGTTATCACGTTTTCGCCGAAATAAGTCCTTTTTGAATTTGTAGCTCCACAGGCCCGCAGTTTCAGGTAAATTCCAGTTGCTAGAAGGATCCATTGGATCCTTAGACAGTGTGTCTGAAAATTCCTGGGCCCACATTTTAGAACTGTCGAAGTATATACAGGCGTTATCACGTTTTGACCGAAATAAGTCCTTTTAGAATTTGTAGCTCCACAGGCCCGCTGTGCAAAGTGACTTTTAGTGTCTAACAAAGTCCCCTAAATCCTCAACATTGTTGCTTAAATTCCCATGCCCGCATTTTCGAACAATTCAGGTATATACAGGATTTAGCACGTTTTGGCCGAAATAAGTCATTTTAGAATTTTTGGCTATTTCTGGGTATTTTTTATTGACCCCCTGCTAGTTTTTCTGAGCTCTCTGTGTACCACATGTTCGACCTGTCGACGTGTATACAGGATTTCCCATGTTTTGGCAGAAATAAGTAACTTTCGAATTTTTGGCCATTTCTGGCAATTTTTGCCCGCTTTTTCGACCAATTAACAGAAGGTTTTCAATGCCAAATGATTTTTAAGATCGCTACTATATCATGAAATTGAACCGCGAGTGATGATTGAACATCTTGTCATTTTTGGCCAAAATTGGCCAAATGTGGCCAAAAACTTTTTTTGGCCCAGTTACTTTCCAGTACTTCTAAAGACACAAATTCCTGCGCAAACCAGAGCATCCTATTACATTCCGTGTATGAGTTATAGCGGTGGCCGCTAACTTAATATTAAGTTAGCCCACCTTTTGTAGCTCCGGCTATTCAAAAGCTACAAAATTCGTTTTCTCGCTACAAAAAAGCTACAAAAAAGACACAAAATCTCCACTATTTTGTTTTGCCGGCCTGTGAGGGTGGTCCGCCAACTTTATATACATACAAAAAAAATTGGTAAAAAAATCGTAAAACTAAAGTGCCTCCTGGAATTCATCTTCAAAACCTCTATATATCAAATTTCTAGTCAAATATCAGGCCAAATATCAAATATTTGGTGACTTCGTATAGCGGCAATATTGGGAGTGTACCTACGTATTAAGATAATATCTGAAATGAGTAATGGATTTGTTGAGAAGAGACAAACAAGCACTACCTATGTATTTTTTTAAGAATAAAAATTTTAGGGTTATTAAGTTGTGATTAATATTAAAAAAACCGACGAATATAAAACATAGAGAAAGTGGAACTGTTCGGAAATTCCATATCAAGAAACTGCTATTATTAACACTATGTTACATCCTGTTTATTCGCTCCCATTCCACCAAACTAACGTAACAAGCATCGCATTCTCTTAGTAACTTCTCGAGCTTTTAAGAAAAGAAAATAGACATTACTACAAAAGTGAACACATAAACTGAATACAAAAAATAGTGAAATTAACAAAATTTTATATTAAGAAGTGTACGTTCTTTTTCTTTTCTCCGTTAAGAAACTCCATAGGAAACATTCCATATTAAACGAAATTAATTTAGACCCCATGTTATTTTTCCAAAATTCACTGTCCTTGAAAACGTTATCTATCTTCACATCACGAGGAGTCCATACAGTAATCACGCAATATGCCATTTAGTTGATGTGCACTTGCCCTTGAATTTGGTAAAAGCGCTTGTGGTTTTTATTAATCGCATCGTTCATCCAGAAGGTAATTATTTTTTTCTCCATTTTCCCAGAGGAGCCATTTCCCTAGCTGACCATGGACGTTTCACCTATAACAAATCCTTACAGCAGCGTACTATTTCATGATATGCTTTTTCATTTTTTGTTGCGTTTGTAAGAAAATCCAGTTTGGCAGATTCAAATTTCTCCTTTCCGTGTCGCGTTTTTCACAAAACTCGCCATAAAATTGATTATGCTCTCTGTCGTTTTCTTTAGTATCGTATTTTATTCTTTTTGATGCTATCCTCCCCCCCCCTAATGTTTTTTTTTCCAGATTTCTCGACTCGAATTTTGGCGAATATTGTCTTGGGCTTAATTCTCCAGATAAACGTTTTTCATTAAGTATATGGGTCGTCCTTTATTATGGCTGACCACAGCTGCAGCTCATTTACTTTGGTAGGTTCCTGCATAAATTAATTCATTTGTCTCCAATATAATTTGCTATTACGGATTTGAACTGCTCCACAATATTGTTGTCAATATCATAAATTATGCTAGCAACATATTTTGACAATATGTTTGCATTTGATTGAAGTCTATTGTATAAATCTAGAAAGATTAGCCCTGAAGTTATAAATACATTCAATTTCATATGTAAACCTCACCTGTTAAGTTCAATTCGGCCATGACCCTTCAATTTGGTACACATGGTTTGTCACAAAAATAACCCATGAACTAGCATTCCTTGCGTTTCCCAAAAACGTGACTAATCGAATTCCTAATGTCTTTTCGTAAGTTAGACACTTTTAACGTAAAAGGAATATCTTCGTTTCTGCGATACGATACGGCTTTGCAAATCGCTCATCGAAGTCCGAGTTGATTTTGCTATACGGATGCCAAATTTAGTTAAAGGACGATTTAAAAATTGCTTGTATATTGCAATTAAAATGTTAACATTAAAATGTTTTAATCCGCTACCTATACAATTTTGCCGTATAAAGTGGCGTTTTATATTTTTAAAATTGTTTTCGTCGTTGTCAAGATTGCGGCACTGAAGTTGTCATCTTGTCAAATTTTCTCTTCAAAATTGGACTTACTCCGCAAAACGTCAGTTTATATATGACAAAATTGAATAAAACGTTGTAATACACTCGCGGATACAATGAACGTTTAACTCGCGATATAAACGCGCTTGCGGCTGCGCCGCACGCGCGTTTAAACATATCGCTCTTTAAACGTTCATTTTATCCGCTTGTATAATAAATAACTATTATTTAACTAACAATTAAAAGTTAAGGGTATAATTGCAATGCTAATGTTTTATAATTGCAGTTAAATTTGCAACATGTAATAATTTATTATGATTACAAAATAAAAAAAAATAGACATAACTGATTGATGTAGGGGAAATATTAAGATCTATCAACTTAAATATATCAAATCTATTTAAACTAATAAAATAACTTACCTGCTTTTGAACAGGAAATCTCTTTTCTTGCTATAAGTATTTAAACGTAAATGCGTTATATTGTCCTTTCTTAAGACTTTCTTAATGTTTATTTCACTTTTAAAGTCACACATTTAACTATATACTACAAGTGATATTCTGTATACCGCCTACTTTATATACTACAAAATTCTCGGGTAATATTTCTATGAAAATAAAATAGACAATAATACTACGAGAATGAAATATCTCATAAAGATATAAAAAAAAAATTAACATAATATAGAATATCTATTGAAGTGATCGTATCTCACACCTTAGTACTGACAAATAGCTGGGTCTCTGTCTGTATAACTCAGTAACGCTTCTCTTTTCTCAGCAAATTACGCGTAAGTCGAAACGACACACACAGTCCTAATAGTAACTCTACTCGAAAATAATATATGGTCTGAGTACTACTGTCATTCCATACGGACGCGTGACGGTACAGTGTATCTTTTTCTAAAACAGTTCATAGGTCTCGTCTCTATCGGTTTCCTATCCGCCCCGCAACTTCAGGAGCAACCGTGTTTGGCGGAGCAGCGTTAAGTACGTTCAAATTACGCTCCACCAAAATTACATAGACACCAGTTCGATATTGAAAGATTGTTGTATAAACGAAATACGTATTTAACTGGTCAAGTTTATAAATAAATTAAGCGTTCCAGTACTTTTGTTGGTGAGTTGTGTATTCGGCAACTGCCAACTCTGACACTACTCAAATTTTATCTAACATGATAACAACGCCGGAACTCACCTGTCAGCTTATTAAAGTTAGTACTTAAAATAATTCCTACTACTTACTTCGAAAATTAACCATCAGAGTTCATTTTCACCTCA
This sequence comes from Cryptocephalus moraei, assembly GCA_946251905.1. Taxonomy (NCBI): domain Eukaryota; kingdom Metazoa; phylum Arthropoda; class Insecta; order Coleoptera; family Chrysomelidae; genus Cryptocephalus; species Cryptocephalus moraei. Next base: position 29,020,161 of record OX276454.1, read on the forward strand.
TCAATTCCATCCGACTCAATCTAAAATATTAGATGTATATTATTAGGAGTGTGTTACCAAATACTTTTGAAAAATAAAATATATCTACACATACATTATTTTGTTGATAATTTAGGAAACCAACAAATAACCCCAGCAATATTTTGCAGTAGTATAATATCTGTATATGTATATATTACACCATTTGTAACATTTTATTTTAACAGGTGAACAGATAAAGTATCATACGAAACTTCCTCGGAACTTTTAATGGTCTTACCGATACCTCTTAAATTTATTGGAAGCGGGGAACCGTATTATTAAAAGTTGTTGGTAGCTGTCGAAAAGTCCAAAAGGAGGAATTTATACCAGTACTATATAATTAAAATAAAATCACGACAATCACCTGTAGGAAGCTATTTTGAGTGAGTGTAAAAACAGTATTTTTATTATTTATAATTTATTAGTAACTAATGTTTGTCTTACAAAACATTTACACGTACGTTATATAATGTCTTTTTCTTATTCTTCTTCTTCGACCTTTTCCCATTACGAGATGGCCGTTCTTACCCTCCATAGTTCCTTCACCTCCCAGTCTCCCATTTTGAGGTCTCTATCTATCATCGCATGTCCAATGTATGGTTCCCATTTTAGTAGGTACCGGTCATCCTCTTCGCCTTCTTCCTTGGGGTTCCCAAAATATTATTTGTTTCGTCTATCTATGTTCTGGCATGCTTTCCAAAAAAATGCCATAACGTCCACGTAGCCGTACCATTGTAGTGCTCTGTTTTTCAATTTACTTGTTAATTGAGCATTTCATTCCATTCGTTGCTATATTTTTATCTTTTATTATTGTGGGAAAAGTCTTGGGATTGAAGGAATATCGTTTATTATTCTGTAGTTGTTGGTTGATTTCATGTTTCCCTTCTCATATATGAAGGACATGTAAGCCAAGTTCCATTCACTTGGGATCTATTCTCCTCTTTCAAATTTGTTAAACAACACTTAGATGCACGATATCACCCTTTCTCCTTCATACTTCAACAGTTCCATTTTTATGTTTCTTGGGCCAGGTATTTAATTGTCATTTGACTTTTTTGGGGCTTTGTTTATATTTTCCTTCGTGATTTTCGCTTCAACCATAATTGTCTCTATGTCTTGTTGATCATACTCTGGCCGATTTTCTTGCTGCAATATCGAGTAGTGCTTTCCATCCATTAGGTGTAATCATTTATATAGTATTCTTATGTTTGTGTGGCTTCTAAGATTTTTTATTTTTGTCCATGCTTATTTTGATTTATTATACCCAATTGTATTGTTTATATCTTTACACATTCGTTCCCAGTATTGGAATGCGATCGCCGAGCCAAGCCTGACACATCAACTAATTTTATATAAATATGTGACCAAAGTACATGGCAAGGCCTTTTTGGAAGTAGATGCATTTTTAAATCAATTATAAATGGCTCATTTTTAATCTTCTGGGCATACTTCAATCTGTACCCTATTCAAAATATTTTAATTATACTTTGTCCAGTCCGAGTTGGAACGGCCATAAAAACACTTAATGGCTTTTTAAGTAGTGAAGAGCGATGCTGCCTTGTCCTCCATGGGCGTATCATTACGGATAATAACTCTAACAACCAATTCACTTCCAAATCGCACAAACAAATGGCACACACATTCACACACCACTGCTCGAGTATAATAAGTGCGGAAGAAGAGATCACAAGGAAAGCACACGTGGTCGCTGTGTTATGGTCCAGTGGATCCGTATTCAGTATCAGTAGAGTCTCGCGTACTTCCTCGTACACGATTTCACTGATCGACTGTACACACCTGCACCTTGGAAGAAGATGAAAATATAAACGGAGTGCTGGTGCCGTAAAAAAATATTTGCGGTCCAATGGACCCTCTAGTTCTTTATCTGTACATATCCATACATTCACATATATGATTTCACTTGGGCAACTGAACACCTGCATTTTTAAAAATACCAGGGCGTTTCTGAATAAGCAACAAGATAAGTCCCATGGTTTGGATAAAGACAACGGGCTCTTTTCGAATGCCCTCGGTAAATTCAGATTGTATTAAGTGTTCCAATTGCTTTATACATAACATTATTTCAATAAATTCTCTATATCTTTTACTTTGCTTTTAACGTTGTCTAAGGGACGATCTACGTCTATTAAATTCTTTTATTCAATTTTGCTATATAAACTGACGTTTATTGACGTCAAATCGAACCTATAAAGTCATTGTTTATTTTGTTTATTTAGGCAGCGGATCAAAATGTTTTAATTCGCTGCCTATTAAATGTTGCTGTATAAAGTGACGTTTTATATGTTTATAATTGTTTTTGTCGTTGTCAAGGTTGCGGCACTGAAGTTGTCATCTTGTCAAATTTTCTCTTCAAAATTGGACTTACTCCGCTAAACGTCAGTTTATATACCTATGGCAAAATTGAATAAAACGTTGTAATACACTCGCGGATACAATGAACGTTTAACTCGCGATATTAACTCGCTTGCGGTTGCGCCGCACGCGCGTTAAACATATCGCTTGTTAAACGTTCATTTTATCCGCTTGTATAATAAATAACTAAATAACTATTCCCTTACGACTCTGATTGTAACGCAACAAAGCCGGCAGTTGTGTCTAACTAATTGAGACATGTATTGCAAATTAAATTATACCCAATAAATAATACAATTATTGAAACCACAAACGAAAAATACACTAGGCCAAAAATATCATTCACATTTACAATTGTGTAGAGATTATTTTGGAATCAATAAAATCTAGTCAAACAGTAAGTTGTCAAACTGATTGGAATGTTATCCAGAACTACTTGTGTGTCTTCACCACGAATATAAAACAAATTTCATGTAATCCTTTACAAATTAATTATTATAGCATTTTTTTATCTGTATTCTCATTCTCTGCTCTTAATTATTGTCTTAAATATTTTTGACTTTTTAAGTATACTACTTGTCTAGTAAATTGTAATTATTAACAAAGTAGCAAAATATAACCTTCAGTGGCAATTTTCTTGGGAGTGATTAAATCAGATTTTATGCAGCAATGTCCATTTAACTAAATAATCCAAATTATTTACAATTAAAGTATTTATTGCTTTAGAGTGGTTTCATAGTTACTAATCCTTTTTTACTATCTCATATGATTCACTTACATATATGAATTGTCATAGGATCGATTGTTAGAATTTGTATTATTACTATTTAGAAACGTTTCATTGTCCCCTGAGTCAAAATAACATGTGTTTAAAAAATGTCTGTGTGTATGTGTGTAAAAGGGTAATTAATCATTTTTCAGTTTGGGAAATTTTCCTAAAATCCATTATATTATCTGTACAAACTGAAAACATTCAATGTACTCTCGAATATGCATACTAAAGTTTCATAACATTTTTGGGAATATCTTCTCTAGAGACCAATTTATACCTGTCATTCCTCGGTTTTTGGAAATTTTCGTTAAAGCTTCAATATTTTTTTCTAGTTTTTGAATGTTAACTCTATTATCAAATGTATACAACAAAGTTTAACAACATTTTTAGTTATAACTTTGAATATACATATTCTACTATCGAAATTTAAAAAAAAAATTAGATAGTAGTCCGATAGACAAATCAACAATATTTTTGAAATTCTATATTTAGTTTAAGTTGTGAAAAAAATTAAAAATGTTTTAACCGACGAATAGATATCTGAATCATCTAAAATAAAGTATAAGGTACTTTTTTAAATATAAAATGCTGGTTAGAACTATTAAATTTCGGTGATGTTTAAAATCTTCTTAAAAGATAATGTGTTCTAAAAATTCTTTTGCACCAATGATTGTAAATAAATTTAAAATAATAACTTAAAATAAGTTCAGTAACCTATTTAAATTGACAACATTTTTAATGTTTTTTAAAACAAAATCACCAAATAATATTCATTGGCAACAATTACAATTTTTTTTATGACTCACACAAAAGAACTATCATCCAATCTCAATAGTCTCGTAATTTCCGTCTGCAAAACTTCTCATAAAATAAAAATGAGTCGTAATTCTACCGCGCCCTGTACATGCAAGCCGCTTCCTTATCGACAGAACAATTTCTAATACAAGCGATGACTATCTCTCCTCCATAAAAATTACAGTAAATCTTCCGCCAGTCATTGATCACCATCAGATAAGTAAAGCATACACATACACCACCCCTCCGCTATTGCCGATCAAGGAAAAGTTTTTATATGAAAAGCCTCTATGAACAAATGAGGAAAATAAATCGGTGGGGGAGATGAAAAACAACAAGGGTTGTAAAGTTCAGCGAGCTACGAATTAACATTGTTATTTTTCACATCGCTTTATGGACCGTAGTACGTTTGCCATTTGTCTTTCGAATGGGTTGGCTCATTACATCCTAAAATCATACATCAGAATATAAGGGCAGTGCAAATTGTAAGGACATTTAACATCGTAGGCAATAAAACAGACTAAATTTCAGTTGGGATCCCTAAGGGTTAGTTTGATAGTCTGCATAATTCAAACATTAAATTGAAATTATAAAATTTGATGTGGTTTAGAAAAAACATAGTTACTTAATTCAAAACCTAAACATTGAAAGTTACTGAGATTAAATTAAGAATTTATATATAACACAAATTTTTGCTAAAAAGTCCTCTCACACGTTTATTTTGTACTAAAACGCAAGCACTTTCCATTACTTGTTAATTTTTTTTATGTCATGTTTTGAGCAGTTATATTGTTTTTTACAGAGCAACTCTCTACTTTGTGCACTTGAAGGTGTATTTATATATTTCAACACGTTAAATGTTGATTGTACAGAATTTTTTTACAAAAATCACAGTGAGTTCAAGTTTAAGTTGCGTTCTCCCTTTAAAGACATTTAAATATTAAACAATGTGAAACAATTTTGTAGCCCTTCATTTTCCCATTTAAAGTATGGGTTCAATTTTGTTAAAATAGCTCCCTACACGTTTTTCGAGTTTCTAACTTGAAGATAGCTGTCATCAAGACCAAGATTTAACAAACATATATGGTATAAAATAATACAAAAAACATTTATACAAAAATGCCTAGTTGTAGAGTTATTTTTTTTATCATATTATGTAATACATCAAGTTTTATTTCTTAGTTTTTCTTTTCTCTCACATTATCAATATCATTATTATCACCTTAATATACTGCAGAGGGAAGATGTGCGCAACTATCTCTGTTACAGTTTTCACACATTCGCGAACATTGCAAGCCGTGCTTTCCACATCCAGGCTGCTTGCTACGTGCGGCTGCAAAGCTACATTTGCATGAAATGCTTTCACAAACCTCGGGAGGTATCATCGCATACCCTGATGTAATTGGGTCCAATCCATTATCTCCCTTTTGCCAACTAAACTTTAGTGGGTCAAGATGATTGAGGAGCCAAACTTGAATTTGATGATACACTCTCAAGCATGCTCATCGACCACTCCTGTAGGTGGAAATTTTTACAGTTTGGACGAAGTCTTTATCGTCAGCAATTCAAATTGATTAAATCGAAAATCGTTCAATGAAAACTCCGTTTTAAATTTTTTCCAAATTTTTATTAACTTTGGTTAAGTATATCTAATTAATAATTTCTTTGTCATTTTTGATACTCTGTTTTGTTAAAAGACAGATTTTAAAAGCTACTAGAAAGATTTATTAGTAACCCTTTATTTGAGTTTATTATTACTGTAAGGTTTATCTTAATTTATTTTACAGTTTTAATTACACACTACAAACTACTTAGTTTATCTAAACTATCTCCTAGTTAATTAATTCATGTCACACTCTTAATTGCTAATTTATTTCACTTGTCCGTTTTTCGCACTGTTTACTCACTCGCTGCTTCACATCGAATCTTTTTTTTTCCGACTTTAACGCACTACCTCGGAGGCGGGCAATAAACACCGCCCCGGGTAAATTCACCGGGGGGAGACAGAAGTAGCCCTGCGAGCCCCCCTCGGCTCGGACGATGGACTGCCCCAGTCAGAACTACCTATCTACTTAATTACTATGAAATGCCGACTACCCGCCTGGGATCATCCAAGAAATTGGACCCTCGCCATACGGGCTAGTTAGGTGTGCAGGGCACGGCTAAAGATGATAGTCAGAAGTTCCTCCTGGTCACGCCCTACGTCCCCCATCCCGGCCAGCCGGATTAGGGGTTCGGGCACCTGTACACATATTCCTGAGAGAAAAGGCATTGGGGAAGGGTACGCCAATAGAGCAGCCCTTCCACCTCCAGGGGGAAGTTACTCCAAGACAGGAGAACAAATAACACATAGATACTACCATCACAAAAAAAAAAGAAAATAAACACAAAACACCTAAAACACCAGCTCTCCCCGCCGGGTCACAAGGATAACCGGAAGGGAAGAGAAAAAAAAACACAGGTAAGAATAAAAATAAGTAGGGTAAGCTATATACCTAGTCCCTTCTCAAGTAAATAAAAAAAGAAAAATCAGAAGGAAAGCAAATCGAGAGTAACTCATGATTTTTTTTCTTACTCACCCATGACCAATTCGCCTCACCTTGAGGGAGAAACGAGAATTCTTCTTTATTTTCCCTACCTCCTGAGGACGACCACTAACTCCCTTCTAGGGGTGATCTCCTGTTGAAACTTCGATCTCATGAGGGAGGTGATGGCTTGAAAACCCTCATCCCATATGCTCTTGGACCTAATCATTCCCCTAATTATTCCTTCGGGCGACCACTCTATTCCCAGCTGCCCCCTGAGCCTTGTCGTATGGTGTCGCCATAACGGGCAGTGAAGGACAGCATGCTCCGGGGTATCTCGTACTCCACACTCGCAATTGTCCGACGCGGTTTTTCCTATTCTTTTGGTATAGGATTTGAACGACCCATGCCCCGAGAGGAACTGTGTAAACCAATGGTTGTGGGTGCGGTGCCCACAGTTCACCCACTCGCCCAGATCAGGAATTATCCTTCTGGTCCACGCCGCAGTCGTGGTTTCGTCCTCCCATCTCCTCTGCCATTGGGATATCGTTCTCCTCCTGGCCATTCTACGGTTACCAGGGAGCTTACCGCCCCCGATGTTAAATAAACACCTCCGCTCCTTAGCCAGGAGGTCGATGGGAGGGGTGCCGGCAATTACCTGGAGCGCGGCCGTAGATGTAGTCCGGTATGCACAGACCAACCGGAGCAGGGTGCGTCGCTGCATGCTCTCGAGCTTGGTCTTTTACTTCTTATAATTCAACGTCTCGCACCATATAGGTGCGCCGTACAGTAGTATGGAGTATACGACTTGTGCCATTACCTCCCTCTTGCGACCCGAAGGTCCTCCCACACACGGCATCAATTTGGATAATGCTCCATTTCTCCTCTCCGCCGATTCAATGGTTGCCATTATATGGTCATGGAACCTCCATCCCTCCGTGAGTACGACCCCTAGATATTTCAGGGAGGGGGTGGTGGCAAAGGGCACGCCCCCCAGCCGGACTTCAAAACGTCTGCCCGTTCTCGGACCTTTCACCACCACCACCTGGACTTCATATCGAATCTAATCTGCGTCCGCAGCGTTCGCTTTTTATAGTCCTCCATTATGTCTCCAGAACATACTAGAGAGAACTCCATCTTTCTTTTCCCTAATAATGTTTATTTTAGAAATGCCCGGAACGTAATGAATCATTCTTTCTTTAGATAAATATTCGCGAGTATGTGCAACTATTTTTATGACTCAATTAGCGGGCGGCCTCCCTTTGAGGTAAGCCGCCGTCCGATAAGCAGAACGCTTTACGCTGGTTGTTTACATTTCGCCTTACATTACCTTAAGTTAGAAACTAGTAAAACATACAAGAAGTGCTCCAGCTCCAGTAGCAAATCTGAACCCTATTTTAAAAGTTAAAGGGGCACAAAAATTGTTTTGTGTTGTTTTCCTTTATCACATTAAAATATGTGTTCAAAAGAGAGGGCAGCTTAAATTAACTCTATGAAAAATAAACATTTTTTTCACGTCTTTAACATCGATGGCGGCAGCGTCATGCTCGGGGTCAACTAGGAGCTGACACCCGGCTGTCGAACCACCGTGTCGTATCTAGAGAATGAGAGAAAGAGAGAGTGAGAGAACTTATATTCTCTCCCCTCCATACTCGGAATCGTATGTATTATTTTATAGGTATATCTGCTATAAATATACAGAGCAGATATACAATATTTTATATAGCTATAGCGTTAGATATTTTCGTGACGCTGGTTGCAGCATTTTACTATACAGAAAACATAATATAACGCCAGTATAAAAGCTTTGCTTCTAAAAAGAGAAAATATTCGTTTTGAAAGCCTTTTAAAAATTAGTGAATAAACATTTGGAGTCATATTTTTATGGAGGTAACACCTGCCATCGTTTTTTATAATCAAGTGTAAGTTCCAAAAGTTCACTACTAAGCTAAAGCTCAATATCGACGTATTTTACTTACAGCTTGAATTATAAGTCTCAACGAAAAATAAATGAGTTAAAATAAAAGTGAAGCAAGATAATTTTGAAACGTGACGATGTGCGCTCTGATTGGTGTTCGATATCACGTGCCTGACTGACTTTATACTTTATGACTTTATGTATGTTTTCACTTTAAGTAAAAATTTTGTATTTATAACCGTTATTGACAAAATTATCTCACTTTCGGCATACTCGCAATTCAATATATTACTGAAACACCAAATTTGGTCATCAACCTTATTTGATATGAGAAAAAATATTTGTTTTATAATACATTCACTCACCCAACTGGGCATGTGAAACAACAAAATGTTCACTACTATTCTAAAAAAGTTAGGTGCCGGTAACTCCTTATGAATATTTGTTCGAAAAATCAATTCTTCCAGTACAATTTCTCAAAGGAAAAATTGATGGGTTTACAATAGAATGTGTCCAAGTGATATTCTTACATAGTATGTGAATTAAAGTGCAGATTTATTTATCTGAACTACAATTTATTTACAGAAACATGTACTTTCGAATAAATTATTTTGTCTTATATTATCTTGTATCTGTAAAATAGGAACTTAGAACCCTTTCACTCTAAGGCGTCAATTCAGTGCATGTCACAAAACTAACACTGTTGTGGGTAGTTGACCTAGAATCACCAAATCTCAACCCTCTCCTAGTCGTTTCAGTTATTTTCTAAATTTATAAATAATTCTAAATATAAATTCCTGGACACCAGTGGAAAACCACAGTCTCTAAATGATCAAATAGTGCAATACATCGCAGTACGTCGCATTGAAACACAAGCAGAATGCGAGGACAACGCCGAGAGATTACTACGCCTCATTGAATCATTTCACCCAGAAAATTGTTTAGATTAATAGGAATAAACCAAAACATAAATTATTAATTTCGAATACCAAGGAATTTAACATGGTATTCAAATAAATTTTGCTTTCTATTAATGTGTCTTGTTATGAGTTTTTGTAGAATTGTTTTCTAGAAATTGTTTCTCATCCTTGAACAACTGCATTCGAAAAATTTACCTATACTAAAAAGAGGTAATTTTTAGGCACACGTGGTTGGAATTGAGAACTTTTAGTTCCTGTATTCTAGAAAAATACAGGAACCTACAAACCTAGGAATCTATTCTTAGATGTCCTCCAGGAACGACTAGTTCCAGCGTTAGCGATTTGGTATTTTGAAGGAGAACACTGTGATCACACTAATTATGACAATTATGACAGGTGACATAAAAAAAGTTTCTGCCGAATTTTCCTGTAAATGTACCTAGCTTTAGTCTGTCAAAATAACCCATGGAGTAATAAAATCTCATTATAAATGCAAAACCGATACAAGGTGGCATCTTCTAAATTTTGGGAGTTTTATAATATCTTACGGAATCCCTTTGTATTTTGAGAGACTCACCCGAAACACGCGCGAATATTGTACGTCTGGCTATAGTAAACATACAGGGAATAATCACTCTCTGCCGGACGGTCAGGGAAAATGACTAAATACGCAATAGTCGGTAACTGGAAAAATTGTGTGTGTCCTCACTCGCATCGGAATTTTGATTCTTGATGGAATCGAAACAATTAAAAATTAAAACTTTCTCATTAACTGAGAACGGCGCTAATTTTAGGCATTTCGATGGTCCCGGTAAATTCTCCATACTCCAAAATGTATCTCCGTAGTTTAAAAATACCACTAAGAACACACAGGACTAATGGTTTCCTGGTAAACTCAAGTGTTTATTTTGAAATTCAAACAGTCACTGTTTAATTACACACACTTGCACGTCTAGGCAATGATGACTGACTACTTATAAACTGATTTTAAATGAAATAAATGCGCCGATGTTGTTTACATAAACACCCGAGAAGTTAACGCAAGCATTTGCAGCTGCAGTTCCCTAAACTTACCTAGAATTGCCGAGATGACAATATCCGTTGTGGTCTCTTCTTGGAATAGTTTGGAAAGCAAACTTTGAAAACATAAGAAGTAAAGATCTTTATTGCGTAAAAATATTTATCATGCCTCTTCACAATCCCTTCCTGCTCTGACAAAATTAACATTAGTGACGTTGGTGACGAAACATTAGTATAATCAATGAGTGTGTATTAATCAATGTAGCTACAAAAAAGTTGATAGTATTTGGTTGTGAAAGTAATTGAAATTTTTATGTAATTCAAGTTTTCACATTTCACAAAATAGTACATGCAAATCTCTCCATTACATAATGATATAAAAAAATGAATGAATGAATTAATGAAAATTCAGGATTTGGTCACCAATATCTGCATCGACAAATTTGCAAGATCGACGTCAAAAATCCAACACATCGTTATAAATAGGAGCTATAACAAATATTTCCATAAAATATTATAAATAGATACCGAGTTCCGATATTATAATATATTATATTAGTGACAAGTTAATAAGAAATCAGGTAAAAATGGAAGCGTTTCTGAGTTGATAACATTCGGGGTCGTAATGCCTACCTTTTATTAAAACAATTATAACGGTTTTAGGCAAACTTATCATTACATATACCATTATAACTCATTTATTAATTTCCTTTCACGTCTATAAGAACGCCTCTGGTTACCGGCGAAATAATCGTTTTATTACTCAACGGGTTATTTTGACACACTTTAGATAACTTCACTAAATATTTCCGAAAGTGGCCAACGATCGAAAAGCCCGGACCTGCTACGACTTAATATTTTTGAAAATAATTAAAACCATAAATATTTGATGGTACGAATGCGATAGTAAGTACAATAAATTGCTGGACATTTTGAGTTTTAATTTAGAAACGATTGTTGTATAAACGAGTATTGGAGAGCAAAATTGTTAGAAAGTTTGAGATTGAAGTGAGAAAGGAGAGATACTACATAGGTAAGTAGATAGAGATAGAGAGGTGTTATTAATTTTCTAATTAAATTTAATTTTCAAATTGTTACAACGTGCCAAATATATTTTGATTCCTCCTCCCTTACCGCGGATAGCGTTGCAGTAAAAATTTTAAGAAAATTCCATAGACATGAATCTATCTTCTTTCTTTTAATATTAACAGCCTTATGTGAATGTTTAGTTGCTACATAACGCCCAATCCAATCTGTCAGGCGTAGTAAAATTACCACTTCGCACACCAAGTATGCACATTTTCTGAAATATCGTCCTTCCAGCGTATATTATATAATGTAATACATATAGTATAAAAGGTGTCTATTTATGTGTCTCTTATTTCTTTTCTCTGTTTAAAAGTGCTTTAAGTGAGTACTTTTTTTTTTCATGGGAGTATTTCTTGAGTATTAACTCAATTTAGGAGTGAAAGTAAATTTGCAGACCCGTTTATAGGGTTCGTTGGCAACATTACCTCAACGAACCCATATGTGCTGACTAAGTTGTCCGTCTGTCGGCCTGTCCCAGAATTTCTAAAATTTTGAACGGATTCGACTGGGGTGGTACCATTTAAAGGGTAATAAAGGAGAAACATATTTAATATGGGACGTTTCTTATTTATTTTTTATACGAATATTAACCAAGGTATAATGCTTTAAACGTCACGTGTGATCTTAAACTCCCGTTCCCTATCTCTTAAATAGCTGTACGAAAAATTTTGAAAAATCTTCCCAAGATGCTTTTTTACATTACCAAAAACATTTTTTCAGTATTTGTAAATTTCACTTCGTTTAAAAGTTATAATTTTTTTATATCATTTGTACGATTTACGGGGTATTTATTAAGTAAATTCGAACCGAATTGCATCGTAAGCACGTCCATGAAGGAACTTAAAATAAAGTACACAAATCAGTTCAGATTCGGATATAATATACAAAAATAATACATTTATTATAGTCTGTCAAAAGAACCCGTGGAGTAATAAAACGATTATTTCGCCGGTACCCAGAGGCGTTCTTAAAGAAATGAACGGAAATTAATAAATGAGTTATAATCGTATATGAAATGATTAGTTTGCTTAAAACCGTTATTATTGTTTTAAAAAAGGTAGGCATTACGACCGCGAATCTTATCAACTTAAAAACGCTTCCACTTTTACCTGATTTGTTGTTAACTTGTCATTAATATAATATATTATAATATCGGAACTCGGTATTTATTTATAATATTTTATGGTAATATTTTTTATATCTCCTATTTATAACGATGTGTTGAATTTTTGACGTCTATCTTGCAAATTTTTCGATTCAGATATTGGTGATCAAATCTTGAATTTTCATTAATTCATTCATTCATTTTTTTTATATTATTATGTATGGAAAGATTTGCATGTACTTACTATTTTGTGAAATGTGAAAACTTGCATTACATAAAAATTTCAATAACTATCACAACCAAATACTATCAACTTTTTTGTAGCTACATTGATTAATACACACTCATTTATTCTACTAATGTTCCGTCACTAACGTCACTAATGTTAATTTTGTCACAGCAGGAAGTGACTGTGAAGAGGCATAATAAATATTTTTTACGCAATAAAGATCTTTACTTGTTATGTTGTGAAAGTTTGCTTTCCAAACTATTCCAAGAAGAGACCACAACGGATATTGTCATCTCGGCAATTCTAGGTAAGTTAAGGGAACTGCAGCTGCAAATGCTTGCGTTAACATCTCGGGTGTTTATGTAAATAACATCGGCCCATTTATTTTATATAAAATCAGTTAATCAATAGTCAGTCATCATTGCCTAGACGTGCAAGTGGGTGTAATTAAACAGTGACTGTTTGAATTTCAAAATAAAGACCTGAGTTTACCTGGAAACCATTAGTCCTGTGTGTTCATAGTGGTATTTTTAAACTACGGAGATACGTTTTGGAGTATGGAGAATTTACAGGGACCATCGAAACGCCCAAAATTAGCGCCGTTGTCAGTTAATGAGAAAGTTTTAATTTTGAATTGTTTCGATTCCATCAAGAATCAAAATTCCGATGCGAGTGTGGACACATACAATTTTTCCAGTTACCGACTATTGCGTATTTAGTCATTTTCCCCGACCGTACGCCGGAGAGTGATTATTCCCTGTATGTTTACTATAGCCAGACGTTTCGGGTGAGTCTCTCAAAATACAAAGTGATTTCGTAAGGCAGCGTGTAAGACATTATAAAACTCCCAAATGGGTTATTTTGACAGACTATAACTGTATAAACTGTAACCTGGGGTTCTCGCATGTGTGGATGATCCGGCAATAGTATATAACCAATATTACATGACGTTGCCATCATTTCTACTTTATGGATCGAATCTTATTTTTTCTTCCAATCAGTCTACAAAAATATTTTGATATTCAATTACACCTACAGGATATAACCTGCAACAACTCAAATACTTCAGTAGTAAAAGCTTTTCGTTCTAACTTCGGTAGACCGAAACATATTACCCCCGGAATCTATTATGGGCCAATCGACAGATCCGCCGGACTTCCCCGGTTAAGCGCTCGACTTATCGAAAACAAATTTACGGACTAATTTTCAACGAAGTCATACGTTGTGCCTGGGACGAGCGGCAGGAGATTCTGGCGAAAGAAATGGGCGAGATCCGGCCGATATGTCGGGCCATTTATCACGGACCCGGAAGACGAATAGGAAACAGAAAGAAGTCATCAATGTACTTTGTCTATTCCTGTTTCGGGATGAGGGAACAGGGGGGCAGCATTAGGAGGATTTATGGAGGCGAATCGGAAGGGCGGAGTCGATAACGCGTCGCGGGGGGTAACTCGGAATGGAAATCCGGAATGGGTGCAAATGATAAATTAGATAATGTAGCGGCGACAGAATGGAGCTCCGGCGGACGAAATTAAATACTTGAAATCGGAAAGTATTCAAAGGTCACAAGACGTCTTGCTTTGAATCACCGTACCTCTGAATGCTTTAGGACTTGAAGACTATATCATAAAGTCTTTTACATGCGGATGTCTGATAAAGGAGTCCTTAAGGCGCCACGCAATTCTCGTTTAATTATCTGTCTGGCATTTGGCACAGTACAAATTCGTCTTGTAGACATGTATCAGTAAATAAGTGAGTGGAATTTCATTTCAAAATTGTAGATTAATATTATCTTAAGAACTATAGTTTTTCAGTAAATGTGATCTATGCTCTCAAAATCATGTTGTACATTCTGACAATTAAAATGATCCTATTCTGTTTTTTTTTATTTACAATAAATATCTATTAACAGAGGTTCTTAAGTATTTTTAGCATTTGTTATGGATACGAAGAGCTATATTCTAGCTGAATTATAAATGTTACGGATTAAAGGTTTATTTGTTACTTTTAATTGAAAAATCTGGAGAAATTGTTGGTTTTTCGGGGCTCATAAAATAACAAAATTTAATAATCTTCACCTGATTTTGTAAATTTTTTTAATATCTATGGCTTTTATATACATTTGTTGTTTATAAGGTTTTCCTAGTAAACATATTTATTAGGAATAAGATTAGAGTGGATAATGCAAGGGTGGATCAAGAAAATATTCTTGGAGGGGGTAACAGTTCTCGATTTTTTTGTAACACTTCAATGATTCAATCTTATAAAATTTATATCTCAATTAGGAACCAGTAACCTGGTAAATGAAGAAATAAGACAAATTAATATGTAAACTAATAAAACTGAACTTAAACTAAAAGTTTACTTATTTTTTTCTTTTATTATTTATTTTTCTGAACTTCCATAAATGATAAGGTGACAAAATAACAAGTAAACTAATGAAACTTAACTAAAGCTAATAGTTTTCTATTTTTGAATACTTTTTTTAACTTCCATAAACTTCCATAAATAATAAGGTCACAAAATAATAAGTAAACTAATCTAAACTAAAGATAAAATTTTTCCATTTTTTAAAATATTTTCTCATTTATTTTTTTTTATTTTTTATTTTTTTCCTGAATTTTCATACCTTTTATGTAAATACTAATATAGTATAAAACTCGTTTGGTACTTAAATTTATACCTACAATACGAAATCAAATTTTCGTCGTTTCTTTTTGCAAAATCGTTCTATAATATTGGTTATGTGAATTATGCGGTTCCTATGTACCTATATGTATTAGAACTAAACTACTCAATCTGTCTTCTGTCATATTTGTTTGCAACCAAGTTTTTAATCTTTTAAGTGTAGAAAAACTCCTTTTTGCACAAGCTACACTCAATGGTAATGTGCATAATATTTGTAAAATAGTTTTTATATGTGGAAATATGTCCTCGTTACATTTATTATAGGAAATAAATGCTGAATATTTAATGTCTTGAGTTGAACAATAATATTTCCATAGTTCAAATTCTGAATATAATTTTAATTTAAAAATTTCATGGCTATTATGAAGAAATGGATCAATTTATTTTAAAATATTGCTAAAGCTCTCTTGAATTTTCGCCATTGATTTAGTTACACACATATAGGAACAAACAAATAAGTTTAAAAATAAATCCTTCAAAATAGATAAAGAAACTAATATTCACCAAAGAATTTTTCTCTCCAGGTGGGGGGGGGGTGTGTAATTACCTCAAAATATGGATGCATTTTCTAAATGTCGAGAAGTACCGATGAAAACAAAATTTAGCCTGGGTTTCCAATATTCAAGAAAAATAAAAATGAGATCCGAGACCCAGGATACAATAGCTATGAGTTTCTCTTTCCCATGAATTTTGAATCATCAAAAAATATCCATTTTTATTCAAATTATTGGACTATTCGTCCGCCCGCTTTTGTCTCCATTTCTCGAATTTGCTCTCCAGTATTTAGAGCAGGAGCAACAAGTAAATGGATCGTTTCGGGGTCGTTATTTCGATAACTGTCGAGTTTTCGGAAAAAGTCATGATGAACGTTTTTGTAGCTAATGAACTGATCTTCCTTTTATATTTAAACAAAAATTCTCTAAATGCCATATCCTCGGAGATATTGGCGGAAAACTGATTTTTGGAACTTGAGGGCCATTTTCCACCATATCGCAGTACCCGGAGAATCGACAACTTTCTGTATTTCCAAAGAACCAATTGAGACCTGCAATTGCCCCAGGTTTCATCCTTTTGACGAATTTACCCCAGGTTTTTCCTTCATTTACTGTACTAATGGGAGATTAATCAGTAAGTTACGTTATGTATACGACACAGCCATAATTGTTGATAGTGTTGAGGGTATTCAAAATGTAATAGATAGAATACCAATAGCGAGTGACTAGATGAGTTTACAGATCTTAATTGCTTACGGGTAAGAAAAACATCATGAAATTTTTCAAATATATGTAATAAGTAATAACAGTTTGAAATATGCAACTAAATAAACCTATTTATTGGAACTTATGACAAAAAATTGTATTATTATTATTATTACTATTATTACTACATATTATTATTATCATCTAATTGAAAAAAATTACTGAAACTTATTACACATCAATCAAATATATCTCCAAACTTTCTGATGAGTTTTTATCGATTTCTGCTTAAATGCACGTACTTATATTGATATCAATTTGAAAAACAAAATTTTACTTGAACAATAGTAATCGCAGCATTAAACAACTGGCCAAAATTTCTAGATTTATCATTGGAAACCTTCATCCGCTACTTTTTTGTAAATTATTTTTAAAGTTTTTTGAAGATTTGGAAAGACATATTAAATATTTTCTTCTTTAAATATGTTTTTAAATTTTTATAATTTTCTTCCCCAGTTCAAGCACCAGAAAATTTTGTACAAGCTGATTCATATCCATCTCTTAATTCTTTGCTTTCCGAAAGCGACAAGTTAAAGAGTTGTATAGTTGCAATTATCAAATGAATATTGGTGTAAAGAATGTTATTTTTCCGTATTTCCTTAGCTTGTAAAACAGATTGTAAACTGTGATCTGTCGAAACAAATATCAAAACCAATCTGTGTTTTCCTCGTTAATTACCTAGTAGCACTGAGAGCCTCATGATTTATAAAGTGTGCACTTAAGAAATAAAAATAAGTTATGGAAATACATTGTTATATAGGTAAATCGGGGAGAGTTGGCGCACTTTTTTTTAAGTAGGTAATTAAAACTTCGTATATTTAACCAATACTTGAATAGAAAAATTGATTTCAGAAAGTAAACACCCTAATGAACTAAAATTTCATTCACGAATACAAAAATAGTAATAATTTTTTTTTACAAAAATAATAAATAGAAATCCATTCGTAAGGCCATCTATCCAGGAACGTCGGGGTGAGATGACCCACTATTCAGAATGTTATGGCACATACAGAAAACATTTATTTTAAGGAAAAAGACAACGTATTTTACTTTTTCTTCATAGCAAAAACTTGTCCACAACTTTCACATAAGTTTACGAATTTTGAACATCTGCCGTGAAACCAATTTGCACAATGGACACATTGAACCCAATAAACTTGTTTCGATGTAAAGCAGTACTGCTCCCTACACCCCACGCATTCGGCATTGGTGTCATCCTTAGGGCTGTCATCAGACTCTTGAGAAACAAAATCAGAAAAATTTTCATCTAAATATGACTCACTAATAATTTTCTTGGACTTAGAAATGTGTGCATTTCTCGCGCTCTTTGCTCTTTTTGCAGCTTTAGATTCTTCCATCTTAAGTTTTCTTGGCGTTTTCTTTAACAAATCATTGCTCTTCATTCTTCTCCTCAGAGTAGGTGCCATAACACCGAAGAACCTAGAGGCAGCATTCACGCCCATTGTTTTGTTTTGCACTGCTTCAACAGCATTTAAGAGACTTTCTTGTGTCCATGATCCTCTAGAAGTATTTTTCTTCTGTATTCGGTTGGCATGGCTGAAAGTAATAATCTGATGACTAACCGGGCAATTATATAATGGGTCAACTATCCCCTAAAAAACAGGGCCATCTATCCCGAAAATCCGGGTGAATTGGCCCACTTGTGTTTGTTAAAAACTATACGATATATTATCAACACGAAAACATGAACATAACCTCTAAATGCTATTTTAACATATTCCATAAAGAAAACCTATTGTCTTTTTCGTAAAATGTATATCAGTCATAAGTTAAAGAACAAGCTCAAAATTTCTGAAGATAACAAAAACTATTATCGTAAATAACTTACCTAATGTACTTAGAGTTAACTTCAAATTACTGTATGCACGACACAACCGACATCTACCAATGATACCACCAATAATAGTGGGAAATTTGAATTGGTTTGAAAAATAGACGACCGAGTCATCTCACCCGCAGGGCCATCTCACCCGGAATTACCTATTTTATGCATTACATGTAGTTTTTGGAAAAAAAATATGTAAATTAATAAATACTTACAAAATCTGCAAAATGCTAAGTAGGCACTTCGCACAAAAAGTCTTTATGCAGATATTAGTTAAATTTTCATGTTTTGATTTTCAAAGTATGTGATTATCGTGTTGTACAGTGATAACAGCTTGTATATATAGTGAATATCAATCGAACAATTATTTTGTTTATTATTTGTATTGTAAAACCACAGACAACCACAGACAGGTAAAAGTAACCATGAAAGCACGACTTCTGTACTTTTCATAAATTAATATCTAACGTATTTTCTGCAGCTGCACAAAGGTCGATGACCTGAAATGCGCAATCTCCAGGATTTATCAACCTGTATTGATATCGTAAAGGTTATTTTTCCATTGTTTTCATGAAGATTAACGTAGTTTCCCCATTGTCGTCCTTATAAACGTCTAGTTTATCGCAAATAAATTTTAAATGTGCGCCCCACCTCATACCGAAAAGTTCGATTCCCTTTATTTGTTAACAATACCAAGATTGATTATGAAGGGCTATTGTTTGGCGGCGCTTGTTTCCCTTGCAGTTGAATTATGGAGCATATACGTGCAATACATCCTGCGAATTTATTGCCGCATAGTTCACAAATGTTGTGTATCACCGACGTGTACACGCAATTTGATGAGAACTTCTACGCATCTTCTCCGTTTTTGTTGGTAATAAATTTGGAAAGTTTGAAGAGAGATTGAAGAAAGTTGCTAAAAATTCATCCGAATTGTACGATTAATAAATTGATTTTAAACTCCGCATTAGAAGCGCCTAAATAATTTATAGATTTTGTCCAAACTTTCCGAATTAGGTTAGCAGTCTCGGAGGAGGTAGAGATTTAATAATTTCATAGTTTTAAGAAAATCAAATAGTTCGCGTCTAATTCTATTTAAAGTTTTGGTAAATGTAAGGCTTTCATATTCTATTAAAAGTTTCCTTAAGCACTATTTCCTAACTCCTAAAATATCACTTGAATTCACCTTCATTCCCAGTATACTTTTATTTATTTATTTAATTCTGCTCTAAAATCGTCTGGTCCAGAATATTAACAGACCAGTTACTTTGCTCCTTACCATTCTCGTATTTTCCCAGCAATTCAGTCTTCCTGCTTTTTACTTTTCCCACCTTTAATTAAAAGCGAAAATGTCCCAAATTGAAATATCACGGTATTTGGCGGTAGAGAATTTCCTTTGCAAATGAGTGAAATTTATCAAAGATATAAAGTACGTTGGTTTACCTCAGTAGAAATGAAATTGGCGCGCTTCGGGACCGTTTGTAAGATTTCAATTTTCATAAAATTAATTTGGTTTATAACGGAATATTGATTGCTCAAATTTTTTATAACTTCTTGGGAAATCTATTGTAATTACAGAAGTGTATGTAAAAAAATGAGTACAACAGTTGGTAGTGTAGATCAGTGCCAAGCTTTTTACTATTTTTTTCTTCATTGAGAAATTACGCTTTCACAATAAATAATGCGGGGCTCGAATTAACCACAATAAAACCAGTGGGGATTCACAAACTACGTGACATTGTGGTACGTTACGCACGCATCTTCACTTGCCAACCGAATTCGACATTTTCACGACTTTCCGACGAGAACGGCAACGTCGCCTCTTCACGAGCGATGATACAGATTTAGGATTCTGAATTGATAATAGGATACATCATTGCTACTTTTATTGGAAGTTAATAAGTGATTATCCAATAAAGCATAGAAATACGAAAAGACAATTAAAACGTCATAATTTGTTGTTAGTACCAACATTTTTTCACACGTTTAACAATAGATGGACAATCTGAAATATATTGGGGAATTTTTGTTTAGTGATTTCCAAGATGAAAGAGGTACAGTAACTTTTTGACTTTCAACGCATTATAACTAAGCTAATTTAGTAGTTTATGAGTTACGTCCTACCTCGAATAGGTACATTTATTTTTCTAAAAATTTCGAATGATACTAATTACGCCGGAATTCGAAACAACTTTTCCAAACTTTGTGGCAGAAAGAGAGACGGACGGACATTTTAATCAAAACATAATGTTTCGTTACACAACTGGTTGTCATTGAGCTCTGATAAAATGTACTCTGGTGCAATTTACTTACTCATCCCTAAAATCTCTAGTAGCGGTGTGGAGGTAAACGTTTTTCCCCAGTTCTTGTCAATTAGTTGCAGTCCATTTTATGCAGTACTCCCACTATTTTAGTTTCTCACTTTCTTCTGGATCTCACTCCATTTCTTTCCTTCTTGTCCGTATATTCCGGAATATTTTCGCAGTCTTCTCATTGGTCACTCTTCTCATTCCTTGAATGGATACATTTCACATTAGTAGTGTTTCAATTTTCTGCATCATACACGTTATCGTTTTTGTCTGTTATTATTTTCTCATTATTTATTTTGTGTAGTAGTGTAGTGGAATTAAAACTACTATTTCCATGCCGTTAATATACTTTTAAGGGATAGTTTGGAACCTATAACTTTGGACATTTTCAAATAACTATTTATTATTAAAAAACTGTCTGTGTACGGTTTGATAAGTAGCTGTAGGCTCATGTATTTTGGTGTTTATTTGTTCTTTCTGACCCCAGTGTGACTCAATAATTGATTCTGGGTACTTCATGTCTTTCTGCTTAATTTATTTATGTACAAGAAACTAACGACGCGCCTAGTAGTAATTTAGTAGTAATTTATGTAGTAGTGTAGTACTGTTAAGACTACTATTTCCATGCCGTTATAGTACTTTTAGGGGATAGTTGAGAACCTATAACTTTGGACATTTTTAAATAACTTTTCTTATTAAAAAATTGTCTGTATACGGTTTAATAAGTAGCTGTAGCCTCATTTATTTTGGTGTTTAGTTGTTCTTTTTGACTCCATTGTGACTCAGTAATTCTAGTGATCCTAGGTACTTCATTTTGTTCTGCTTAATTTATTTATGTGCCTAACGACGCGCCTAGTAGTAACTCTGAGCGTTGTGGAACGACGTCCTCTGTGGTATGTAGCCTGCTCCCCCTCCTTAACGTACTGTGCGGTATAATGTACAGAACATGTTAACAAGAATTACATGAATCTACATAACTGACACATGAACGATACTTTCAATCGCACATAATATAATACCTACAGGAAATTTTTAACACCATTTCAAACAAAATCATCACATTACGTAGTTAACACATTTTCTGCTCTTATATACCTCAATCTGATAAGATCATAAATCATAACAATAGACTTCGACAATTCTGAAAATCACCCCAATTGATTAGCTCGCCGATGCTGCTAACTTCACGTCGAAGATCATAAAGTTAGTTGCAACGACGTGATGTCAGCACAGGTACGACCGGCACGGCGTCTTCTTCGGGAAATAAAAAAAAAACGGGATCGAAGAAGTTATTTTCAGTGCATTACAGCAATTACATGGGTTTAAGGGAACGATAATATTCCAAGCATTAAACAGTTTATATTAGGATATAAAAAAGCTTACCTAATACACACAGGAGTTAAAATAAATAATACTGAAAATGCTTTTTTCCCCCAATACTACTAACATACGGACCTATTCTATTGAAATGCAGGATCCGAAATCAACAAGAGCGAAAAAGAAACTAATAGTAGTTCGTTAGTATGACAGAGAAGGAAGTTTCGCAACGTTGCCGGCCGGCCGGTCCGTAACCCATTCCAAATATTCCCGTCGGAGGCTATAGAGCGAATGATCCGGTAGAGTGTGGCGATGACTGTGATGTTTCGCGAGCTAGCAACGTCGTAAAAGTTCTTTCTATGTTTAGCCAGCGAGAAATATATGGCCTTTCTTTCCCTCTTATGTTTATACCATACTGCGACTCTGTAGAAACGGTCTGTATATTACATACATTAGTATAGACAAGAGAATCAGTAAAAATAATGACCATAATGGAAATTTTAAAAATTGGAAAATCTATTTAAAAATGTTAAGAAATTAATAACCTCGATTATTTAAGATCCTGTATGTGACATTTAACAGATCTTGTAACATATATTACTAGCTTTGTAGTGGAATACCTAATTAAATATATAACCTGTGTGAAATGTTACTTGTTAATCACTACATTCCAGTTAAAAAAATGTAAAACATTTGGTAAATACACAAATGCTTTTCCTTGTGTTATACATGTTAATTTTGTCCACAATATTTTTTTAAATGTAACACATTGGTCTGCTTTATTCTAATAAATATACAATATCATTCAATTGTTAATTGATTTAAAAATTATTTTAATTTCACCACCAAACTTCAAAAATATTTATTGTTGGGCACAGGAGGACGAATTAAGTCTCCTTGAGAGTGCGCTTGGGGGCAAATCATTCTGGAAAACTGGAAAAGGTGAGCGAAATATGCTTTTATTCTCGCATAAGAAATAATTACAATTAAATAAGAATTGCGGGAATATACATAAAAGAAATTACAGGGCAGAAAACAATTACATAAAAAAGAGTAAAACAATACAATTGACATCGTTGTGAAAAAATGGGGGTTCTTACAGTATTTCCAGGGGAGCCAGGGTAAGAATTATCCAATAAAAGTTGGTACAACAATCTGAGATTCTTGTCCCTCAGGGACGGGTAGATAATCCTTAAGATCCTGTTCTTAAGCCCTAAGACAAGGTTGACCTTCATGTTGTGAGTGTGGTCTGAAAAGAAGTTAAGGTATCTACCAGAACGGGAAGGTTTCCTGAACCAATCTACCATGATTGTGTTCCAGTCAGTTCTTATTAGTCTAGTGTCTAGAAAGGTGACACTATTATCTATCTCCTTGTCTAACGTGAACTGCATGTGCTGGTCGTAAGAGACATCCATTTTGTCATTTTGTCACTTGGCACGATATACTTCAATCATTAATGAAAAAAGGCCTTTCTGTAATGTTGTTTTGGCTAGTTTTATAATTTTCTCGAACACTTAAAATTGACAAAGCCGACAACAAATTGGCGAAAGCTATCAAAGCGTAAAGAGATTCTTCTTCTTAATGCCCCCAATTAAGGCTGCTTCCCGCTAGATTTAACTTTTATTTATATATCTATCTATCCTATATATATATACTTGAAAGTCGGACTGAAGATAAATTTTAAACGTGAAGAGGTCTCTCTTCTGGGAATGCAGTCAAGGCGGCCGTGAAAAGAAAGGCTAACTTCTAGTAATGGCCGAGCTTTCGGAGGCCTCGTTTTCCTCCTTCCTCAGGGCTAACCTGGTCAAAGCAACTACCACCATTTAATGAATTGCATAAAATTAGGTACAATATTACAAATTAACCAGAAAACAAACAAAAACTTATTAGGACAAGCCATAAAAAACTCAACAGTGGAGATCCATACCGAATTTCTTCAATGGAGTGTTCAATACATCGAAGTGAGGTTAGGCACATATACAATGAAATGGTGTATATCCATGAAATATTTACATGACAGTGCGATTGTATAAAACCGCTTTAGGTACGTGGTTTTAGAAACTCTCTTGATAATACAAGGAAAGGCAAAAAAAAACATTGTAAATTCAGGCAGGAATTGTTCTGGGTTTAAGTTGTTAAATTCTACATTACATGTTGTTCCATTAACTTAAAGAATTTTTATGATAACAATAGGTTCTAAGTTCATTGTAGTGTGCATCTATGATTATTGATAATATCTGATCGGTGTATAAGTTTTAATTTATTTTAGTGAATATCATCAAAAATGACTCTAACCATACCGTCTTTGCTACTAAATGTAGCAGTGCATGTACCTTGCATATTTAGTGCAGATATTGACCACATTATTTTACAACACATATTCCTGCGTATATGCCAGGAATTTAATCAGTATGTGTCTAATCCTATTATGACTAGATCGCAAAAGCTCATTAGGAAAAGTTAATAGTATTATTTTCAATACTAAATATATTGTGCTATAACTCAGATATACAAGGAAGTAGACATATGTTCAAAAACAATTCTAACGTTTTAGTTAATCTTTCATAATATGTTTTCGGCGAATGGATGAGGGATAAACCCCTGTTTATCAGTGAAATCGGGTGCCAGAGCATGCCGGGAATCAGTCTTCATCTCCGCATAATCCTGCGGATGTTTATTTCGTGATTTACCGCTTTCGCGATAAAAGTTACCGTCGCATAAATACTGCGCTTTAAAGACGGTTTTGAACTGGGGAGGAAAAAATCCAGTCCCTCTCCTTTCTAAATTACCGAATCGCTTCGGTTAAAACGAGCGTTAAACGTTATCCGGATAACGTTTTTCCTGGACCAGGCCATTTGTTTCAACGTCCAGAGGTCAAGATGTCATTTGCAAAACCGCCCCTTCCCCTTCCACACACCCACATGTAGGGCCCTTCTGTCGGGTATTTAACGAAATTTCGTAATTGTGTTCCAGAGGTGGGTTTATCGTTGACACGGTTTTTGTTAAGTCATTCCCTATCTCTCCCGCTTCCTATTGCTCTCTCTCGTTCCCGTCGTCCCTTTTTTGGGACCTTAACTTTGATAAATTCTGCTCGTGACATCGGAGAGTCAAAGGCAATCGTGTCTTGCTTGGCGGTGAAGTTTTTTGCCTGGGAACCGGTAATGTTTGGTAATGAAGTTCTATTATACCGACGCGATATCGTGACAAGTTAATTAACTCGTTCAAGCCTAGTTTCTGATTAAGCGACAAGAAAAACGTCGGGACACACACACTACAACACAGAATTTAATCGGAAGGAACAAAAGGCAAATTCCACAAGAGCGAGACAGTGTTACTTCTTTCGAACTTCCGATTCTTTTAACGAAGGAGTCGGTTGTGGAAATTCGAGACTCTATCGTGAAATGTGTTACCTATGCAGTGTGTACGGTAAATAGGCTGCAACCGCAGTGGTGTACAGGTATCGTCGAAATAACCCTAGTGTTTCATACAAAATTATTTATTATTACGGTTAAATTTTGATTTACTGCTCTTTGAAGTTAATATTTAAAACGTTGTTTTGTTCTCAGTTTTCAAACGGGATCTTTGATTTCAATGATATTTGCTGTTGATATATAAAGTGGTGTGCATTTATTTTTCATAATAAGAATATTTGCAATCTACATAAAAAAAATTGAGAAAGTACCAGTGCCGATATAAAACATTCGAAATTGTGACAATATTGACCGTTAAGGCACAAAAGAGGCAACAATGTATACCTCATATATACAGGGTGATACAAAATTGAGTGCAAAGATTTTAAGGGCGTATTTACCAGCCAAAAATAAGATTTTTTTTTCATATAATCGTATGTCCTAACTTGCTTCGTTTTCTAGATACAGGGTGTTAATTTTTTTTAAAAAAATCGGGTTTTTATCAATTATTTAAAAACCTTTCAGCCGATTTAAATAAAATTTGGTAGGCTTATTTGTCGTCATAATGACCTTCCTTTGGTGGGAATAAAATAAATTTATTGATTCCAGTGGCGTCTCAGGGGACTACCTACTTGATACTTATAGGTAAAATTATGGTACGCCACCCCTTTTTTGACAATTTAATTTTTCTTTAGATTAAGCGGTCAATATTGTAACTTTCTTGCCTCTTGAGCTTTACTCGTATCTAGCTTTGTTTCCAAGAAAAAAATCAAAATCTGGGCCTCGCCCCATTAAAAAAATAATAAATTCGAATCAATTATTGAGACTCCTTTAATCTGTTTAATTTCTATTTAAAATTCAGCATAGCCTAAGTAACAAATACACAGAAAAGCAGATTTTCATAACAAATGCTGGAAATGGCTGCCTCCTGCGGTGATACAACCCTCCATTCTTCGCCTCATGACTGCCGAACGCGCTCGAAAATTCCGGGAGTATGTCTGACTACCTCCAAGGCATGAAATATCCTTTGTTGTAGGATTTCAATGGAAGGAACTGGTCCTGCATCATAAACCAGGCTTTTAACATGGCCCCATAAAAAGAAATCCAACGGGTTACAGTCTGGCGAACGCGATGGCCAAGCTATTGGACCTGCTCGGCCGATCCAGCGTCTGGGGAATTCAAGGTCTAAATATTCGCGGACAGTTATTCTAAAATGGGGAGGGGCTCCATCGTGCATAAAATAAAGTTTTTTGCGAATATTCAACGGCACATCCTCCAATAAACCGGGTAAATGATTTTGTAAAAAGTCCAGGTATGTATCACCATTTAAAGTTCGGGGAAAAATAAATGGACCAATTAAAAAGTCCCCAACAATCCCTGCCCAAACATTCAAACTGAACTGCTCTTGGTGGTTCGACTGTCGAATTTCGTGGGGATTTTCAATATCCCAAACATGAATGTTATGATAATTAACGACCCCATTGCGGGTAAATTGGGCTTCGTCGGTAAATAGGATGCGATATAAAAAGTTCGGGTCCCTGGCACAATTATTTAGTATCCATCTTGCGAATTGTACCCGCTGGGGAAAATCTCGTGGGAGCAAACCCTGCACGCGCTGGATATGGTATGGATAAAGACTATTTTGATGTAAAACCCTCCAAACTGTCGATTGACTAAGGTTTAAATCCCGTGCAATTTGCCTCGTGCTTAACGCAGGATTCTCCTCAATAACTTGCAGAATATCCTCTTCCGCCATCACGTTTCGGACTTCACGCGGCCTACCAGCATTCATTCTGGTAGTTTGGAATCTTCCAAATTCCCGGAGATGCTGATGAGAGTTGCTGAAAGTTCTACAGTTGGGCAGCCGACGATGAGGAAATCTTAACGAGTACATCCTACGAGCTTCAAGCGCATTTCCATCAGCTAGACCATAAACAAAATGAATATCTGCAAGTTGCTCGAATGAAAATGGTTCATTTTCCATTTTTAAAAGAAAAGAAAAATGAAAAATAACCACACAAAAAAAACTAAACCGACTGTAAACACCAAAACGTAAATAATGACAATTGTGTCATGGTTACGGAGAAAAACAAATTACTGCTAACAAGTGTCACAGCCCTCTGCTTACTTACATGTTTTAATAGGGCCAGGCCCCGATTTTAATTTTTTTCTTGGAAACAAAGCTAGATACGAGTAAAGCTCAAGAGGCAAGAAAGTTACAATATTGACCGCTTAATCTAAAGAAAAATTAAATTGTCAAAAAAGCGGTGGCGTACCATAATTTTACTTATAAGTATCAAGTAGGTAGTCCCCTGAGACGCCACTGGAATCAATAAATTTATTTTATTCCCACCAAAGGAAGGTCATTATGACGACAAATAAGCCTACCAAATTTTATTTAAATCGGCTGAAAGGTTTTTAATCAATTGATAAAAACCCGATTTTTTAAAAAAAATTTAACACACTGTATCTAGAAAACGAAGCAAGTTAGGACATACGATTATATGGAAAAAAAATCTTATTTTTGGCTGGTAAATACGCCCTTAAAATCTTTGCACTCAATTTTGAATCACCCTGTATATATATAGTTTGATGAGGAAAGGTACTGTGTTCGAATTCGGTAGAATTAATGGTTTCGGAAAGAATTTGAATTTCTTGCGGCGGTACCCTCATTCAAGTACCGCATTCGTCATTTCTTAGTTACATCTTCCTAGATTTAATAATACTTTTAATTAGCTGGAATACGTACATATTTTGAAACCAAATTAACCCTCTTTTGTGCAAACGATCAAAATCACTTCAGAACACTCTAGATCTAATGAGACTTCTATCTTCACCAATTGCTTGTTTTATTTGACTACAAAGTTATTGAAAAATTATTTAACATAAAATTTTGGTTTATTAAAAAAATATTTTAATATAAATTTCCGCTATAAACGTTTTCAAGGTTTTTGAAATTTTCTTCACGCCCAACATTTAAATTATGAGGATTTACAATGCCGTCCCTCGTGAAGACAGTCTTGTGAGTAAATAAAATATAGGTTGTTTTCTCTATATTCGTGTAAGAAACAATTGGAATAAGAATGAGTGACGGGACAATTATCTAATGACATTGCGTGAAACTTGTGAACATAAAACGGATGAAGCAATTGTTCTAGTAAGGTTTCATGAACAACAGGCTTCAATTATTAAAAAGGTTGCCATTAATCTCATCTGGGATGTGTGTTTCTAACTCAGGACATTCATCTCTTCTTGAAAGCCAAATACCACAACGATCCGGTGTAATACTTCCTAATATAAATGCTGGTTTTTGCACATTTCTGTTGTAATTTGTTTTTTACCCATTTCTCTTAACCTGAAATCAACTCTTTCAAAAGTTTGCGATTCGGTAAATTTCCACTTGTCCATAAATTAATTATATGTCAGCGTATTCTGCATAAGAATAAGCTTCCATTGTTCAATTAACATTTATAGAAGCTAATTTAGAATAATTTTGTCATAAATTTAGCATCTATGCTTGCGCATTACAATGTGTACCGTTAAAAAACAGCGAAGGTGCTTACTGCTGAGCGTGTGATTAGAGATTAATTTTTTTTTCGTGACCGATAATTCCACCACATTTGAATAAGAGAACCATTTACTTAGCAAGTTGTATGAGGAATTCATTGTTGACGCTCGTGTATAAATAAGTCTCTATACGGTCAAAATTTATCCTTTTTTTGTCTGCCTTCATAAGAAGATTGAAAATATTTTTCTTTCAAACTGAGTTGGAAATGTAAATGTTGCCGAATGTACCCTGCACCATTTACGCTCTATCGTTTTACGACTGTCGTATTCCGAGTCTGACTGCCGATCGTATTGCTTATGCTTATGTAGGAGATTGTGGTGCTTTCGCATCTAATTATATGAGGATAGGTCTCACGAGGTATTATAAATGAATACTGTGATTTAGCATAGGGCAAACAAGCACGCACTTTTTGAATGCGTTCGATACGCCGACATTTTTCTCTGTAATCTCCAGTGACCTTGTAAAGAAAATAGGCTTATTATTAAAATACATAAAAAACGCACTATATATCATACAGTGTAACCGTTATACTGGACATTGTATGAATTTTTTTCTTCTTCAAGTGCTGTCTCCTATCGGAGGCTAGATATCATCCTGGCTACCGTTACTCTGTCTACTGCTGCTCTAAATAATTCTATTGAACTGCATCGGTACCATTCCTTCAGATTTCTCAACCACGATATTTTTCTTCTTCCAATACTCCGTTTTCCTTTTATTTTTCCCTGAGCTAGTACACCTAGCAACTCATACTTCTCCCCTCTCATTATATGTCCTAAGTATTGAAGCTTTCTTGTCTTTATAGTTGTTATCAGTTCACAATCCTTTCCCATTTTTCTCATTACCTCAATGTTTGTTCTTTTTTCAGTCCATGATATTCTCAACATCCTTCTTCTTCTTCTTCTTTATCGTCGTTCTCTCATTACTGAGAATCGTGATCACTGACAACTTGTTACGTTATTTCACTCCATTGACTTCGGTCCCGAGCTATGTTTACAGAAACGCAGAACGAACTACCGGTGGCCTTTTGGATCTGATCAGTCCATCTGGTTGGTGAGCGCCCTCTAGACCTTCGCACTTCTGTGTTTCCCGAAACTATCAGCCTCTCCAGGTTGTTTTCATCTCTTCGCACGATGTGTCCAAAAAATCTCAATATGTTCGCCAGGCAGGTAGAAGAGAGTCTATTGCGGATGTTCAGTTCTCTAAGGATTGACTCGTTCGTCCTGTGCGCCGTCCACGGAATTCGAAGCATGCGTCTCCAGCACCACATCTCCAAGGCATCAATTCTTTTTCTGTCTGCTGCTTTAATTATTGTCCACGTTTCAGCTCCATATCGAAATATGGAAAACATCAACGATTGAACTAGTTTCATTTTAGTGTTATTCGTAATAGATCTATCTTTCCAAATCTTGGATAGTCGACTCATTGCACTTTTAGCTAGTCGTATTCTCTTTCGGATATCACTTTCACTTGAACCCGTGTTACTAATATATGAGCCCAGGTACAAGATGTGGTCAACGATTTGAAATCTTTTTAGAGCATCTGTCAATTGCAGAGTGTTGGAACGATCGACTATCATAATTTTAGTTTTCTCCGCGTTTGTCATAAGACCACAGTTGTTGCTCTCTGTCTCCACTCGGTTTAGGGGATCCAACATTTCCTCTTCTGACGCAGCTATTAATGTTGTATCGACTGAATATCTCAGATTTGTAATCCTTTTACCCGCAATTGAGATTCCTTCATGCCATTCATCCAATGCCTTTCTCATAATATATTCTCCATAGATGTTAAAGAGATCTGGAGAGAGGATGCATCCCTGACGAACTCCCCTGCAGGTCTTGAATGGGAGCGAGTGCTGTTCTCTATTCTCACCTTGGCCATGCTGCTGTCGTAAAGGTTTCTTATAAGTACAATTAGATATTCAGGCACTCCCATCTCTCGAAGAACTCTCCACAGCATTTTCCAGTTAACACTGTCAAAGGCCTTTTGGTAGTCCAAAAAGCAGATGACCATTGGGATATTGAATTCTCTGCATTTCTCTATGAGTTGTCGTAGATTAAGCACCTGTTTTCTGGTGCCTTTGCCCTTCACGAACCCTGCCTGTTCCTGGGGAATCTGTCGATCCAGATAAGGCTCCAAACGTCGCTTTATAATACGAAGTAGAATCTTACTCGGATGTGATATCAAAGAAATAGTACGGTAGTTGCTACACTTTGTGGTTGCACCCTTTTTATGAAGTGGAATGAATATAGAGGTTGACCAGTCTTTGGGCCAGAGACCATGCTTCCATATTATATTACATAGATCGGTTAAGATTTTAATGCCCTGTTGATCCAAATTCTGTAATAGTTCTCCCCTTATATCGTCACAGCCTGGTGATTTACCTCTTTTCAAACGTGCTATTGCTTCCTCCACCTCTGTGTGCATGATGTCAGGTTCCTGCGTTATTTCATTTATATTGCTAATTCTATCGTCTCCATCTAGGGTCTGCTGTTCTTTGGAAAGTTCTGTGCAATATTTCTGCTAAACATTTAATATTGCTTCGATGTCCCCAACGACAGTGCCATGTTCAGTTTGAATAGCATAATTGCGTGGTTTGAATTCTCTTGCGAGAAGTTTGAACTTCTGAAACAAATCGTTGGTTTCATTTCGATGCGAGTGTGATTCTATCTCTTGACATATGTTGGATCGGTACTTTTCTTTGTCTTTACGACATCTCTTCTGAATATCTTTAGATAGGGCGCTATAGATCGTTTCATTGAGAGGGACTATTTTTAGTTGTTTCCTCTGTTCTATAACTTGCCATGTCTCGTCACTGATCCATGGTTTGCGATCATTCACATTTCCTGGTCGGCAACATTGGCTAGCAGTTTTCAGGAGACCTTCCCTAAGACTTATCCACGATTCTTCGGCGTCATCGTTGCATTTTATATTTTCTAACACTGGTTTAATACTCTCCCTGAAAGTATATAATTGTCCTGTTGTTAACCTCTTCTGTCTGGTCGAGGGTCTACGAATATTCTTAAATCTAAGTCTGAAATCCATTATCAGCAGTTGATGGTCACTACCACAGTCCGCACCTGGAACAGTTTTAGCATTACTCACAGAAGTTTTCCATCTTGTGTTGATTAAGATAAAATCTATTTGATTCCTATATCTGTCACCAGGCGACTTCCACGTGTAAAGTCTGCGTGGATGATGTTTGAAATACGTGTTCATTATGGAGAGTCTCCTTTGTAAGCAGAAATCCATCAGCTTTTCTCCCCTTTCATTCCTCTCACCCCGTCCAAATCCTCCGACGACCTGTCTCATGTGGTGGTCCATGTTCGTGGCACCTATTTTGGAGTTAAAATCTCCCAATACGATTGTAATATCTTTGCTGGGAATATTGTCAAGCTCAGTATCTAGAGCCTTGTAAAAATCTTCTAAAAATCTTCTAACATCCTTCTATGACACCACATTTCGAAAGATTGTAATTTATTTGTATGTTCTTGCTTGAGTGTCTAACTTTCCATTCCATATAGTAATGTTGAGAATACATAGCATCTAAACGTTCTCATTCTTAGCTGTATCGAAAGATCTCGGCTGCAGAGGTACTTTCTCATTCTATCAAAAACATTCCTATCCATCTCAATTTTTGTTCTTATCTCTTTTGTTTGATCGTTGTTTTGTGTTATCCAAGTCCCTAAGTATCTGTAATCCTTTACTTTCTCCAACTGTGTTCCCTTAGGTCTTGTGTTCGTAGCTATATTTTGTTTTTTTTTTGTAGTTATCACGTACTTAGTTTTTTTTAATGTTTATAGTGAGCCCGTAATTCTCACAGAGATCATTTGTACGGTTCAATAATCTTTGGAGTTCTTCTGCTGTACTTGCAAAGATAATCGTGTCGTCAGCAAATCTTATATTATTTATTACCTTTCCGTTTATTATTAGTCCATCTGTTTCCGATGTCAAAGCTTTATCAAAGATTGCTTCGCTGTATATATTAAAAAGCAATGGTAATAGAACACATCCCTGCCGTACTCCTCTTTTTATCTGTATTTTCTCATTAAGTTCTCCTTCAATATCTATTTGAGCTTGTTGGTTCCAGTATAGCTTTTGAATAATATGTATAACCTGATAGTCTATATTTTGAGTTTGTAGTATCTGAATCAACGTTTCATGACGGACCCTATCAAATGCCTTTTCAGAGTCTATATAGCAGATATGTATATCTTGATTTATATCCAGGCATATAAGTATTAAAACATTTAAGGAAAATAAGGCTTCTCTTGTCCCCATCCCACTTCGGAAACCAAATTGACTATTGTTAATATTGTCTTCTATTTTTCTATAAATTCTTCCATGTATTATTTTAAGAAAGACCTTAAGAGTGTGACTTATTAGTGAGATAGTTCTACACTCATTACAATGACTGGCATTTGTTTTTTTTCTTCTTCGTTTAAGCATTTTAGTGTTTCTACAGGTATCTGGTCTGGCCCCGTTACTTTTCCATTTTTGGTTTTTTTAATGCATACTTTAATTCTTCTCGTAGTATTATTACGTTTGAGCCGTTTTCTTTGCTCATTTCCAACTTATCCTCCAACTTATCTTCGAACAATTCCTCAATATATTTAACCCACTCTCTGAGTTTCTTTTTTATGTCTGTGATTAGTTTTCTATTTGAATCTTTTAGTATACCTACTTTTTTCCTTTTATTAGAGTGTGAAATTTCTTTTATCTTTTTGTGTTCTTTAAAACTATCATGTTTCCTTTGGTGTTCTTCAATTTCTATGCTAACCATTTCTCTTTTGCTTGTTTTATTTCTTTTTGAATTCGTTTACGTATTTCTCGATATTTTATTTGGTCTTTGTTTTTATGCAGTCTCCTTTCTCCCATTAAATCAAGGTTGTACTCGGTCATCCATGGTTTCTTCCCGCTCGTAGGTGTTGATGTTGACGTTATTATTTCCGCTTGCGTTGTAGTTAGGGTTGTTTCAATAACTTTCCATTTACTTTCCACATTGTTTGTATTCATTATTTGGTTCTTAACATCAGTCAGAGTTTTGTTCACTTGGTCTGTCATTCGTTCTTTTGTGCTCGGATCTTTTATCTTTTCTGCGCAAATTTTTGTTTTCTTTGTTCTTTTGAAGCTTTTTCAGCATTATTTTCATTGTTGCTAACAGTGGGTTGTGGTCAGAAGCCTCATCCGCACCAGGATACGTTTTGACACCTGTTATAAAGTTTTTAAATCTTTCTCTTATCAGTATGAAATCAATTTGATTTCTTACAATGTGTACTGAACTATCTGCCGGTGACTTCCACGTGTATAGCCGTCTCTTGGGCAACTTAAAGAAGGTATTTGTTATAGTAAATTTTTCGTTTTGGCAAAATTCAATAAGTCTGTCTCCTCTTTCATTTCTAACTCCTAATCGGAATCCTCCTGTACAACCTTCTGCTTTTTCTTCACCTACTTTGGCGTTAAAGTCTCCCACGATAACTGTTACATCATGGTTTTTTGTTGATTTCAGAACTGTATTCAGATCTTCGTAAAATTTCTCAATTACATCTTCCGTTTTGTCTCCAGTCGGAGCGTAAATTTGAATGAGGTTAACATTTCTCTTGTGTGATTTTAATTGCAACATCATTATTCTTTCAGAAAAGGGGATAAAGCTTGTTACTGTTTTATCAATCGTCTTATCCACAATTATACCTACACCGTATAAATGCTTGGGATCTTTGTTGTTTGAAAAATATATGGTTATTTTATATGGAAATATTTTTATTATATATTTAATTTCCGTAAAAGTCGTCATCATATAAGATTTTTGATTTTCCGCACATTTGAGGTTCATGGACAGTTTTTGCTTTGAAGTTAAAGCAAAATATACTTTGCCACCTGTCAAATTTGGCAATATTTCAAAAAAATTACAAGAAGTTAGGCATACTTAGAAAGGTATATTACATGAAAAGATCGAATGAATTATACGACAATTAAATAAAAAAATAAAAATTTTTTGGAAGTCTTTGAATTAAGTATTTGAAGCAATTTGGACAAATAAATTTTTTTTTGCAGCCCATTCTGTGACGAGCTACGAGCTGTCCATTATTGTCGGTTAGCCGAGTTAGTTTTGATAGCCCTATGTGGTATGATGGCTATTGAAGTCCCCCAGTACAAATCTATAGTTCTGATTGTAGAAGTTAGCAGGGGCACTAAAAGCGAAATTTTTGTTAGGTGGCTTGTGTACAGTAGTGATTGTTTATTTTCCCATCTCCATAGTCATTATTTCAAAGCCGTCTGCATTTGTAGACCCTACTGACATTATTAATTTATTGTCTTTAGTGAATATTGCCCTCCCGTGTATACTATGGGAAATTTCGAAGGCAAGTTGCATGCCAAGAATGTTCGGTCTTATGGTAGTTTAATTTTTTGTGTTTCTTGGACGTTGCAGCCAGACGTCCTGCAGAGATTTTGAAGAATATCCTGCTTGGTGTTAGTAATACCCTCTATATTTAAGCTCACAATTGTCAAAGCTGGCTCTAAAAAGAGCCGGTCTTTTGTTAACATGGCGTTGATCCGGTGGTGGAAGGATTGGCCGTCTGTGGGCAGACGTTTCCAGGGGACGTCAGCAATATGTTTAGATTTCTATTGTCGTGTTATTACATATTGCGCGCGTGGAGGCTCTTTCCATGTCCCCCCGTCATTAGGTAAAACGACTTAGCGAGAGAGGGTGATACCGAGAGTTTGAGTACGTATAAGTAGACCATCCTCCCATAGAAACTACGTTTTTTCACTTAGTACTTGGTCTCGTTGAGAGTAATAAATTGTTCAAAATTTTGATATTTTTCTTTACATTTATTAAAAATAATATTTGAATACATTAATCGTTGGGGATCATTAATGGTACTATATAGAAATTCTACGGTAGAAAATAGTACATAACAATCTTAAAGTTTTTCTGAAATTAAATCAATTAAATATTTTTTCATTATTTAATTTTTAATCTAATTTAATTTTAATAAATTCAAAACCATTTATAAAGCAATGCCTTAAAACTTAGGAGGAATATTCTAAATTTATAGAAAAAGTAGACAAGCATGGTAGGTAAAAATCTATTATATATACTTTAAACATTCCCAAAAAAATAGGCACTGTGAACGAAGTGTGAAGTGATCTCAATAAAGTGTGGACTGTATAGATCTCTCTTTGGCTCGTGGGTGGCTGTGGAGATAAATCTTGTCTCCAGGTTGTAAGGCTGAAGACGGTCTTGTAGATTGAAGATCAGGGCGTGACGTGATCTCTTTGAAGTTCTTGAAGTTCTTGTAGGCGGAGATCAGGGCGTGACGTGATCTCTTGAAGTTCTTGTAGTTGGAGAGAGGGCGTGACGTACTTCTCCGGGTTTGGATCTGAGGGCGTATCGTGCAGATCCGGGGTTTGAGGTTCTAGTAGTTTGGAGAGAGGGCGTGACGTACTCTCCGGGTTGAGGTTTGTTAGGTTTTGGGTTGTCGGGTTAAGTGGCGTGAAGAAAGATCACAACACACTGTCGTTTTGAGCATACTAGGGTATACTGGTTTATTGTACAAAATTTCAGGGCTTTTATACAGATTAATTTTACGGAGGTTAAATGTGATTTTATTTGTTTTCTTATAATGACCTGGCGTTGCAAAAACTGACCTTGATTGGAGCGCGCTTCTTATCACGTTCCGTAAACGCCTTTGTTATGCTGACTCGGTTAATTATTGTGATTCTGAACTTGACTTGTTGACGTTCGGTTGGCGTTGTTATTCTTCGTAATAAAATCTCTTCTTAGGACGCTTTCTCCCTACGAAGGTTGGCGATCCAAATGGCTATTGTTGTGCGGGAAACCGCAGCTCTGAAAATTTCTATGGATGTCTGTCCGAACCATCTACGTAAATCCCTCAGCCATGAATTTTGTCTACGGCCGACTGACCGTTTTCCTTCGATCTTTCCTTCTATTATCAGGCGGAGAATCTCATATCGTTCGCCTCTCATGATATGCCCTAGGTACTGCAGCTTTCTCTCCTTGATTGTCGTGAGGAGTTCTTTGTGTTTACCCATTTGCTGCATAACCTCTATGTTTGTCTTGTGTGCCGTCCAAGAAATTCGCAGCATTCGCCTGTAGGCGTACATTTCGAACGCATCGATTCTCTTCTCTGTGGTTGCATCAATGGTCCAGCTCTCACATCCGTATAGAAGGACAGGGAAGATGTAGCAGCGAAGTAATCTGATCCGGAGGTCTAGGTTGAGGTCCCTGTTTGCCATAAGTGTCCTCATGTTATTCAGAATTTTCCGTGCTTGCGCAATTCTTGATTTAATTTCGGTCTTTGAGTCGCATTGCTGGTTGACGAGTACACCCAAGTATTTTATAGATGGCACTTGTGTAATGTTCTCTCCGTTGATCACTAGAGTAACGGGTCTTGGTGATTTTGAGAATACCATCAATTTGGTCTTGGATGTATTCATATAAAGCCCAAAGTTCTCGCTATACTCCACAATAAGGTTTATAAGGGATTGAAGTTCTGTTATACTGCTGGCTATTACGACGGTATCATCTGCGTATCGAAGGTTACTTATATTGACTCCATTGATCTTTATGCCTGCAGTTGAATTTTCGAGAGCTTCGATGAATATTGCCTCAGAGTAGAGATTAAACAGTAGTGGGGATAGTACACATCCTTGTCGCACGCCTCTTCTTATTGCTATCTCTTCCGATGTGGACCCTTCGATTTTTACTGTTGCTGTTTGGTGCCAATAAAGTTCAGTAATGATCTTTAGATCTTGAGCATCGATCCCGGTTGATTTTAGGATGTTGATCATTTTTTGATGTGACACACAGTCAAAAGCTTTTTTATAATCAATGAAGCATGCGAATACATCGACATTCATGTCCCTACATCTCTGAGTTAGCACATTCAAAGAGAAAAGAGCTTCTCGTGTACCCGTTCCATTTCTAAAGCCAAATTGCGAGCGATCAATTACGGACTCACACTTTTTATATATACGGCTATGAATGATCCGCAAGAATATCTTCAAGGCGTGGGACATCAAACTGATCATGCGATATTCATCACATTGTGATGCCTTGTTCTTCTTTGGCAAAGTAACAAAGGTGGATCTCAGCCAGTCTGTGGGTATTTTTCCGACTCTGTACATTCGGTTAAATACAGTAGTAATGAGATTTAGACCAACCCCGTCCTCGGCAGCTGCAAGTTTAAAAGTTTCCGCATGCACGTTGTCAGGACCAACTGCTCTTCTGTTCTTTTGTAGTTTAATTGCATGTTTGACCTCTTCTTTTGTAATTTCAGGAGCCCTTTCGTTGATTTCGTATATATCCGGGGGTGAGTCTGGTCTCATGTCATTAAAGAGATTTTCGGTATATTCTTTCCACCTTTTTAGTTTCTCATTTACTCCTATAAGAATTTCATTGTTGGAGTCCCTTAATATTCCACTATGACCCTTCTGCTGCCTGCCTGTAAGCTCTTTGATATTCTTGTGCAAGTTAAAGAGATCGTGCTTCTTCTGAAGTATTTCTATTTCCGTGCATTTGTTCGCCAGCCATGATTCTTTGGCTTGTCTGCACTTCGCACGAATGAGCCTGTTAATTTCGTCATATTTATCTGTATTTTTGTGTTTTTGTTCTCTTCGTTCATTCATAAGTGTGAGGATTTCATCAGTCATCCACTCCTGTTTTTTGATGTTATTTGTATATCCAATATCGGTCTCCTGGGTCGTAGTTAACGCTTTCTTCAGAGTTTCCCATGAAGACTCAATGTCTTCATCTGATTCGTTGTTTATAGATCTCTCAACTTCTTTCAACCTGTTCTCAAGTTTTTGACTGATTTGTGTTCTTCTGCAAGATTCTCGAGTTTCCGTATATCGATACGTTTCTGTCGTGGGGCCAGTTTAGATTTAACAAAGCGGCGTATTTTAATGTCCATCACAACTGGGTTGTGGTCGCTGTTGATGTCTGCTCCAGGGTATGTTTTGACTGATTTAATAAACTTTTTATATTCGTGTCTTACGAGAATGTAATCTATCGTAATAAAATAAGACGTGCTTTTTAGTTGAATTAGATATCCCAAAATCCTTGTTACCTAAGCTGCGTCAGTGATTATTATCTGTTTGTAAAACAAAACGTGTTGAAAAGTTCTCAAAATTAGTTCACCATAAATTACAATTGCTTAACCTAAATTAATGTTGACGTTAGCGTCAACACACTGCTATAATAAAATAAATATCTCTATCATCGCTCCTCAAGAAATTACATCGTATCCTATACCCTACCTCATATAGGATAGCGCTATACCCTATTGGATATAATTGTATCATTTTTTCTCAGTCCTTAGTGATTAGC
This sequence comes from Cryptocephalus moraei, assembly GCA_946251905.1. Lineage (NCBI taxonomy): Eukaryota > Metazoa > Arthropoda > Insecta > Coleoptera > Chrysomelidae > Cryptocephalus > Cryptocephalus moraei. Next base: position 29,059,676 of record OX276454.1, read on the forward strand.
GAGAGCAATAGGTAAATTAGCTCTTCTCGTTAATCAAAACTTACGTCTCCACATGTATAAATTTGAATGATCGGTATATTGACGACAAATATCCACTAAATATGCAATCTATGTTCCAACGAGTAGTGCAATCTGTTAAGGTTGAAGTGTTTACGAGCAAAACTTAAGTAATTTCATAACCACGTTCCGTGCGTTATTTTTATATCGGTTCGTTCTTTATATCCGCTTTCTTAATGTCAGGTGCAGTTGTATAAAGTTATACGAGTTATAAAAACACGGAAGTTCAATGAGTTTTAGAAATATCTACAAGAAATGGTTGGTGTAAAGCATGAGTGCAAGTCTCAGCTTGACAAGAATTTTAACCGAACGACCTAAAATATCGTAAAAGTAAAATTACATCCTCCAGAAACAGATAAAAATCGGAATTAGAAGGCGTGGTTCTTCTTTTGTGGTAATTATTACCAACAATATCAACTCACGTGTGGCACTCTGTAAACACCAGAAAAATTTACGGTCCAAGCAGATGGCTCCTGTGTAATAGCCGAACGTAAACTTTTACAATTCCATCGGCGTAAAAGTTTAAAGCACCGCATAAGTGGATAGCCCGAGATCGTTCGGGGATAGGATACATTTACTCTATGTGTATGTGTATGTGCATTTTCTACACGGAGACGTAGCTTTCTCCTTTTTGTCTGGAAAACACTGCACTTCCGTCAACACGGAGGAACATTCCTGATAAGAGTTCCTGATGTTTAAAGTTAATAATTCCGATAAAATCCATCGGAAGGTTTTTGTTGCTCATTATAATATTTCTCTTCTTATTCCAGGTTCTCCCTTTAGTAACCATCCAACCCCGAGGTTTATCTCCAGGGGCAAAACGTTCAAGGTTGTTACAGGAGAGACTGTCGAGTTGCCTTGCGAAATACAAAATTTAGGTACGTATTGCATGGCATAAATGTGTAATAAACGGAGTACTTATTAAAAGTTATAAAGTCTAACCTAAAACAACTACAACTTTACAATTTTTAATGACGTTCTCAGTATTGAAGCTATAATCGTGTCTTAATGAACATTATAAAATTGAAGTTAGCAGAGATAAGTATGTTCCATCACAGTGAATTTGCACTGTAGTTGAATTTTGCAAAACCTAAAATAAAAGTGTGAGAGCTTGAGATCAGGAGAGTTTCGTTTAAAAATGAATTTCTTAGAAAATTGAAAAGAAAATTATAACTAGTTGTTAAGCACAATCTGTTGTTTGTCGAAAAATTAGGCGGTTTTCACAATATTTGTCTATAATTCACTATTCTCGAACATTGATTATGAAAAGAAAAATTTGAAAAAAACCTTGCAGGTACAACGAAATTGAGGAAATATGGTTGGATCGCTTGTAATATGAAAACAAAAAAAAAAACGAAGAAAATCTACATTTTTTTAAAATGATTCTTAAACAATAGGGCCGTGTATAGGAGAAGTCAAGGTGACCTTAGTTTTCCACTTAAGGCTTTTCTCTCACTTGATGTGAATCCGATGGTGAGAGGTCCACAGTCCATATCGTAAAATCGTAAAAACGTCAACGAAAATCGAATGTTGCTTTCTTCACAAAGTCGCTTTTATTGGTATTCTTTTTATGACATCAGACAATAGTCGGACCTCTCAGTCTCAGAATTTTAAGCTGTAACACGTGTGTATTGTTTGTATTGCATTCGCCAAAATTTTGAATATTTATAAAATTGTTTGCATAAATACACATTTGTTTTTCATCTAAGAAAAAAATTCATTGGAGAAGAACATATCAGCATACGATTCTCTTCAAACTGTAGTTCTTATTTTTTTAACATTCGAAAAATGAATTTTTTTTCTTTCTGTTATTAATTTTTATTAGGGAAATGCCTACCTACAACAAAAAGTACAAACTACAATTTGTTTGTATATAAATTCTAAACTTACTACCAAAGATTTTTTGTTATCCAATGAGAAATAAATGATATGTGTTGCATAGCGTAAAATAGCTCCGAGAGAACAGCCTTAACACTTTTTAGTGTTGTTCTTAAATTTTAAGTTTTAGTACTTCAAAATTTACATTTCAATATAGCCTCTTCCACAGTTTCTAAGCTACGTTCGCCTAGTTTTATATTTTGGTACTAACCACATTGGCAATATTCATTAAAAATCAGGAATACACCAACGCCGAAAGATACCCATTCGAAATTTTAACAATACTGTCAGTAGTCACAATGGCAATAATGGGTTCCTCATATAGTTAGCTAAACAGAAGGTACTCTTTGTCGAATTCTATGAAATTAACTGTCTCGGATATAATTACAATATTTATCCGCACTCTTAGGTAGAAGCGCCTTCGCTGATTTGTAGCGAATTCTAGCTTTTCAATAGACGGGTTATCTAATGCAAAAATGATTATTTAAATCGGTCTGGTAGTTCCTGAGATTGGTTTGAAAGCGACAAACTTTATAGCTTTAAAATGTTAGTACATTATTCGGGTAATATTATTTTCTGTATTTGTTATAATATGATTATTTGTCTGTACTGGCTCTAAGATACCACCATGGTTACTCGCATTCGCCTATTAATATAATCTTATAGAACATAGCTTTATGTGATTGTGATGTTTTCGGTTTGTACTGTTGCGTATAAGGTGTCAACTTGATATCTACTGTCATTTGTTTTTAAGAAGGGATTTTTTTTTATTGTATAGTTAGGTCAACTAGTGGTCAAGGGCACTTTTTGGATTATTTCGCACAATTTACAACATAGTTAAATACTGATATTTTATTTAGTTCACTGAAATACTCACTATATGCGAGAAAATATCTTTTTGACAGGTATCGTTTCCATGCTTTCTTATTATTGAATATATTGGGAAAATATTTGAGTAGAATAAAAGAAATGGATAGAAATATAATGAAATAAAGCACAAATTTTATTTATTATAGTCTTTGAAGAGATACCTGCGTTTGCGGCAACGTACCTCTCATTTTGTTGCACTTCATTAAACTCATGAAAATTCACTAAATTTACACAACTTTGAGTTAGAGAAAATAAAAAACTTTATTACTTACTGTTATTAGGTGGTTTTCCTTACAAATAAATAGTGAGATTAAAACTTGACTTGTTAATTTTTTTTTAAGTAAAATATCATTCATGTAAACTTTTGAACAAAAATAGTGATAGAAATTTCACGAGAAAAGGAGATTCAGTTTCATATTTAAAAACTATGTTTTATGTCAAATATGTTAAAAACTATATTTAAATTGAACACAAGTACAATAAAAAAAAACCTTGAAACTTAAATAAACAAAATGCTAAAATGTTCCTCCAATCATCTATTTAAGAGTTCAACTCTAAAACAATAAAATTAGGAGAATATAATTGCATCATGAAAAACTGTAAACAATACTTAGAAATGTAATTTTCAATGCCTTTAACGATATTTCACAGTTCCAACTATTCTCCTGTTCAATACTAAGAGTACCTATTATCTATACATTCCAATAAATGGTAAAAAAAAATTGACGAAACCTTCTCTTTACTCAATTAATGAAGAATTGCTAACATAGGAGATTTTTGATGTTCTTAGTCATGCTTGAAAAACAAAACAAAAATCGGAAAAAAATATTTCCAATATTTAAGTAAAAATACATAACATGTTTCATTATAGCAATAAATATTGTATCGTAGACAACAAAAACCCTAACATAAAAAATTCCTCAACAGATCCGGAGACGTAGTTAGGGACCGAAAATTACATTGAAAATTTGTTTGTGTTAGGGAAGTGTCTAGTCGGTCTAGTGGTGTAAAAATTTGACTAAATGTGATTTTACCTAATATCAGACATAACTACTTTTTTTAATAGGTCTAATGCAATTTTCTCTATATTCATCGCAAGACCATTTATTCATATTTAATACAACGTGAGTTGGCAATGCTGAATTTCGTTTTCAAATGGTACAACTGGTAATTTGAATTTGCTATTTCAAATTCAAATTTCTGGTATTCTTTTCAAATTTATTTATTTAAAACGGTTTTCACGTTACAACACGAAATTTTCATTGATATGGCGTACTTTCGAAGGGGGATTTATAACCCAATTACTGGTTGGCAGTACTCTCTCGAAGCGACATACCAGCAATTTCAGGAGTTGTTTCCGGAGACTTTGGTCACTTTTGCTGTCTTTCTGCAACATTGCATGCGAGTAGTTGAACGTTATTTAAACACAGGGAGCCTAAGCAAACAAAAATCAACTGGTAGACCTTCTACTCTAAACGAGGAAGTTGTCGAGGATATCAGAACTCGAACGCAAAGAAGTCCTCCCAAATCCTTAAAAAAGCTCTCCCTTCGAACAGGTTTGGTCCTTATGCCTCCTATTCAACCAATTTTCATTCTTACCCATAAGACTTCCACTTTTCCATGTTGTTCTAATTCACAGTTTTACGGGTTTATCATAAGGAAGTTGCTCCAATGTGCTTAAAAAGAAATTAAAGTACCACCCTTACAAAATTTTCATCGTCCAGTCATTATCCCCTCCTGATCACCCGCAGAGAGTTTTATTTTGGAATTGGTTCAATGACATATCAAATAATATTAAAATCCTTGACAATACCTTCTTTTCCGAAGAAGCCTGGTTTTATCTCAACTGCTATGTGAATAAATAAAATTACAGAATTTGGTCAGATGAAAATCCTTACGCTATCAGAGAGACACATTTGCACCCGGTTAAAGTTGGTGTTTGGTTGGCAGTCTCAAGGATGCGGGTGTATGGGCCGATATTTTTTAATTTTACCGTCAATTCGGAGACATATATCCAACACCTTTTGAGGCCTTTTATAAACCAATTAACATACGAAGAGCGTCAAATTGGATATTTCCAATAAGACTCTGCAAGGGAACATACGGCTCGTGCTACTACAGGATATTTAAGAGAGAATTTTGGCGACAGAGTAATTAGTCAGGGCATTTGTCAAAACAGGTCACCAGATCTCATTCCATTAGGATTTTCCTTATTTGGGCTCTTGAAGGACAATGTCTTTAGGAACATATTGCATACTGAAGAAGAGCTGCAAGAGCCAATAGTTCAGGAAGTGGCAAACATTACCCCCAATATGCTGGTGAATATCTTCGAGAGCCTAAAAAGAAGAGTTAATTTATGTCTGGACCAAAATGGGGGACATTTTGAGCATTACCTTTAGCTGTTTAATTAAATCATTGTTCTGTATTTCGAGTTTCATCTTTTAAGCGTTAATTTTTATTCCCAAAACCTACAATCGCAATAACCTTATCGCTGATTATTATGTCAAATAAACATATCTGGTTGTAGCGTTGCAAACCCTTAGGCAAAAAAATCCTCCAGATAGGATTGCCAACTCAAAGAGTCATTCTTGATCACCCAGTATATTGGTAAAAATATAAAAAATGAACAATGTGACATATTGCATTTTTGAAATTTGTGTATAAACAACCCCACTTTTATATATTTTTTTGAAAATATGTCTCGTTTTAAGAATTTCTGAAGTAAACGATTGCCATAGCGTCCACCAACAAAACGCGAAAATTAGCGAAATGTCGACAAGAACACACTTGTAAAAATGGAATGTGCTCTTCCTTGTAGGAAATATGGAGGAGTCTCCATAAAATTTGAATATTCTAATTCTTCTATTGTTACTAAAATTTCAGGACGACTATTGTTATAGTGAAATAAATAAATTAGAATAATGAAAGTGAACAAACAACCATCAAGGAGTGAACCTTGTAATCCGATATATTCAATTACCCTTCTATGTGCCTTCTGTGTTTTTGCTTCCCAGGGTAAGACCCTAAGTAGCTCTACACAATACTTTCTATTCTTGCTTTATGCCTAAATAAAAATAGAGAAAAATATATGTTATACAAGTGCTTTTCGAAACTTTACATTGCGATGCAATGGCGGAGAGTTGCTTTTCTCTTTGCCTTGGAACTCAAATCGGAGGAAATTAATATTATCGATTTACGATATTTATTGTTCTCTAGGACAAACGCTGATTGAAAATCATGTTATTATCGAATTAACAAAATAACCTAGACAAAGAAAAGGATAGACTGGGACACGGACAGAGTTGAACTAGGATATATTAGGATACATTTTAATATTGGGTTATTCAGGAATTGTGATGGAACACAATGGGCGCCTTCACCATCACATATTATTTAAAAAATGGTATATCGAATCGATACGTTCATTCGTGGTTTGTTACCACCCCCTAACACCTAAAAATTTTCTATGCTATTTAACGAGGAACCATCAAAATATTAAAATTTTGAAATTATTTGGAGTGCTGCAGTTTGGTTGAATATATTTCTACTTTGTCACTAAAACGTGCCGAAGAAGTTTATATAGGACAATAGTATTAACTCATACTAATAAATCATTGAAGAGACTTGTCTTGATCTCGTCTCGTCTCAAATTTCGAAACGAGACGCTTAATTGTTGTAAGTTCGATACAAGGCTAGAAGTAATTTTGGCCTCATCTCGAAAATTCTCGAATTTTATATTAGCGTTCTTCTGTTCGTAAAACCACCAGAGCCAGGAGTCACTACATTGAAGGTAAAAGGATAAGAACAGCGATGTCTGATAAACTAATTTATGGGAGTATTCAACGAGTATAAGGACGGTAAACCGTATAATTTGAGGCTGTTATCGGTATAACTGCGCGTTTTCTGGTAATCACATCGTTTTTTTTTAGAAAAGTTTGTTATAGGACCCACAGCTTGAAAGTGGTATGGATCGTTTGAATGCGTCAATTTGCATATTTGACAGTGACGTATTAATTAATTATTAACGTTAGTTTCCCAAAATTTTTAACGTTTGGTGATAATCCGATGTTCCGGCAAGTAATGGTGTAATAAGTTCTCAGTGCGAAAAGAATGGTAAGATAAAATAAAACAGGCCGATGTGATTAACACAGCCCATGTATTCTCGAAAGAAATTTTCCTTTTGAAATGCCCATAAAATATATTGATGTCATGAGTACTTCAAACTATACGAAGCCGGATAGAAGCTTGAAAATAGAAGCTTAAAATTATATCAAAATCAGTATAACGGTTTTCGATGAAATTTGACCACGGACGAATGGACGAATTACCCTGTCGGACAGATGTAATTCTATAAATAGGCTCTTCGAACATCTAATAAGGGCGTAATTAGTTTCTGTTTAATCTAAACAGTAATTACTTTCGGAAAAGTGCATCCCAATTTAAGTTTGAAACAGTAAGCTAGATTAATTAAAAGTAAAAAAATAATTGTAATAAATAATACCGATTTCACATACCTATAATATGTAGTTTCATCAATTTTTATTTGTTCTAATAAATAAAATAATTAAAAATTTCCTTGGTGGTATCATGTCAAGGATATTTATTAATAAAATTGATTTTCATATTTTTACCTATTTTCTATAATCTTTAATAATCTCTTTAATTTAATATATATATATATATGTTAAATTATTATTTTATTATTTATTATTATTTAAATTATTATTATTTCGTCCCTATATATAGGGACGAAAGTACTAATGCCAGCCACAGGCCAGTTTAGACGTAATTTTTTAGAAATGGTATGCATTTTTAATGAACCAAACATTATAAACAAAAAAAAACAGATGTGCAAGGTCTAAGTAATATATATAATTATGTATTGAGTCTTGTGAACAATAAGTTCTTTCTGAGGTAATATTTTCTCATCCCTTTAATTTAATACTCTGAATTTGTGTACTACTGTCTTATGGCGTCCATAAACAATCAATGAGAACATGTTTGATGTGTGTTTGTCCAATTTAGTATATCCATTATCACTGCTTTTGAAAAATTTTGTTAGTTTGTTGCATATATATGTACACATCAAGTGACCTGACTACATAATCGGTATCAATAACTATGTATATATTTGTTTAATTTTGTTTCGTTTTTCATAGTTTTGCGTTCTGTGTTTTCATGTTTTGTCCTGTGTGCATCTTAAGTCAGTGGTGCGCCTGAAAACACACAATTCACATGTCATAAACAGATAGTTAAGTTGTTACCACTTTCTACTGTTCCACGCTCACTCCGATAAATCGATAAATCGATAAATGTTGTCAGCTCACCAGTTGGTTTTGTGTTGTCGTACTGTATCAACATCATATCAATGTGTTTTTGCCTTTTCCTTATATTATAAGTGATGTTCTAAAACTACGAACCCAATGCGGTTTGTTGTCACACTTTCAGTTAAATATTTCGTTGATATACACCATTTCATGGTACATGTGCCTAACCTCACTTCGATGTATTAAACATCCTATTGAAGAAATTTGGTATGGATCTCCACTGCTGACTTTTTTATGGCTTGTCCTAGTAAGTTTTTGTTGTGTTTTCTGGTTAATTTGTAACATTGTACCTAATATTTTTATGCAATTCATTAAAAGTGTGGTACTTGCTTTTGACCAGGTTAGCCCTGAGGAAGGAGGAAAACGATACCTCCGAAAGCTCGGCCATTACTAGAAGTTAGCCTTTCATTTAACGACCGCCTTGACTACATTTCCAGAAGAGAGACCTCTTCACGTTTAGTTTTATATATATATATATATATATATACAGGGTGGTCGTGATATAACCTTACAAAAAAATAACGGTAATAGGTGACGATGAGTAGAACTCATATACAAAAAAAAAATCTTGTAAAAGTCTTTTCGTTTTCGAGATAAAAATAATTGAAAATTTGTACAAAATTTGCTGTACGCCAATGAGTTAATCAGGATAAAAAATGTGATTTTGGTCGTCTAGTAACGATAATCGGTACCTGTATCAACTATTAAACTGAATGACATTTGTCAAATTCAATAATTTTGAATTTGCGGTAGAAATGAAATTTACAAATCAAGAATATGCGTAAAAAACACTGGTTTCGTTTTGTTATTTATTAAAGCCGATTTATAAACTTAACGTTGCCTTTGCCGTTTAAAGCTGAGATCGTTGTTCTTTGTTGAATATTGTGTTTATCGGCAGATTCTAACCTAAAACCACAATCATGATTATCCGTTAGTGTCTTGACCCATGAAATTTGCTATTTACTTACAAACTGCAAACACAAACGCAAGTGAAGTCTTGAAAAAGACTGATTTTATAGACTTCTTGTACAAAAATTAATATAGGAGAAAAAATACATTGAAAACAAGAAAGGCGACGACATATAAATGACAAATGACATATGCAAACTGACAAGTAAATCACTGGCAAAAGAAAACGTCTATCAAATTTGAAAGCAAATTGTCAATTTATTGTAACTAGGTAACTAACAATTAAATCTTGGTTAAATATGTACGTATTTATTTTTGTGGTCAGTGGCGTCAAATGAATGTGGATAGGGGTTAATTTTTCTTCATCATTTTGGACCTACCAAATATGGGTTTTTTTGAATTATTGGATCCTCCTAATGGCCCAGATTTTTTTTGTAAGGTTATATCACGACCACCCTGTATATATTTAGCAGGTTTAGACTACAGCATCCGCCGTTTCCTGCATCCATCTCGCCATGCTTTCCTGTCATGTAGATCTTCTTCTTGATGTGCATTGCTTTCTCTACGTGCATTTCCCACGTCCTTCTCGGCCTACCCCTCTTCCGTCTTTCGGGTGGCCTATATTGAATTAGCTTTTTTGGCCATCTTGTTTTCTCCATCCTCTGTACTTGCCCGTACCATATTAGCCTCCTTTGTTCAATTTGGTCAATGATATCACCTTCTGTTTTCATTTTTTCTTTTATTTGTTGATTGGGGATATGTTGTAACCTAGATATCCTACAACTCCTTCTAAGTACGTCCATCTCTAAGGCTTGGAGTCTTTTACTTTGCCTATCTTTAATTTCCCATACTTCCGAGTTATATAGTGTAATTCCTTCTATGATAGTATGGTATATTCTTTTTTTGATCGTACTCCTTATTCCTTTACTCCACCATATGCTATTTAGTTGATTTATAGCCTTCCGACCTTGATTAATTCTATATTCAATATCTTTATCACAGCTCGGAGTTTTATCAAATATTGCACCTAAATATTTAAATTCCTTACATTTGTTAATGTATTCGCCTTCCAGATCTGCGATATATTCCATTCCATTCCATTCCTATCGCAAGATATTCCGTTTTTTCCAGACTTATTTCTAATCCCTATCGTTCGTACTCCTCTTTCAGCTTTCTAGGTATATAACTGACGTCGTCTTTGTCTGCAGCGATGACCACTTGGTCGTCTGCAAAAACAAAGTATACAGGCAAGAATCGTATATTTGAAGCTCCATTGAACCGCATTTTCTTGTCCAGTGTCGTAGTACATATGTCATATATATTTTGAACAGCGTAGGTAATAGACAACATTTATGCGGGAGTCCTATAGAGGTCTGGAACGTGTTCGAAGTCTCATTTCCTATGTTTACTGATGTTGTTGTATTTGTATATAGTTCTCTTATGGTTTGTATATAGTTTCGATTTATATTTGCTTGTAGCAGCACCTCAAACATTTTATTTCTTGGCACAGTATCATACGCTTTCTTCAAATCTACAAATACCAAATGAGTTTCCAGGTTTCTCGCTGATCTTTTCTCCAATAGTTGTCTTAAGCAGAATATGTTGTCCGTACACGACCTCCCTGCTCTAAATCCAATCTGTTCTTCAGTATCTTGCCACTCCAATTCTATTCGTTTCTTTATTATACGTCCATACAGTCTTCCAATCGAGCTAGTCACACTAATCCCCTATAGTTGTTACATACTTTTCTATTCCCCTTTTTATGTATAGGAGTAATAATAGATTTTTTCCATTCGTATGGTATTTCACTTTCACCTGTTAGGCATGCATTATAAATTTCTGCCAGCAATTTTTTCGTTTCTATTGTGCTGTGTTTTATTAACTCGATTGGAATACCTCCAGGACCAGGGGCTTTATTATTTCGCATTCCTCTTAACGCCTCATCTATTTCCGCAATCATTATTTTTTCTACGCGTTCGGGATCGTTCAGTGTCGGAAGTACTTGGTCTCTATAAGGTTGCCTGTTTTCTTGTAATAACTCTTTGAAGTACTTCTCCCACTCCCGCTTACCTATAAGGGGTATATGAAATCTTTCCTGTACGTTTTGTCTTGTATTTTTGTATTTGATATCGTTCTCCAGGCTTCCTTACTTTTTGTTCCTCCCAGTAAGCTGTCTATTTCCTCACACTTCTTTAACCACATGTTGTCCTTCGCTTTAATAATATCTTTTTTGGTTTCAGCTCTTATTCTTACATACGCTTTTCTATCCTCTGAGCAACTAGTGCTGAGCCATTTCTGATATGCCACTTTTTTTTTGTTTTTTGTTCTAGCTCTTCCGTAAACCATAGAGGCCGGGATTTCCGTAGCTGTTTCTCACCGAGGGCTTCGAATGCAGCTTTGTGTAGGCATTCTTTTAGAAATTCATATTTGTCATTTGCTGTGACTATGTTACTCCTATCTTCAGCTATTTTTCGGATCAATCTTTATTTAAATAGAAAAGATGCTGAGCTATCCTGTAAGCTGTCTGTATTATAGGTAGAGAATTTCTCTGTTTTGTCATGTTCTTCTTTAAGACTATTTAAATTCCCTCCTTTCAGGTTTCTAGGTAAGTGTGGAAAGCATACATTAGCACTTACCAAGAATTGGACTGAGCCGCATTCCGCACCTCTGTATACTCTGACATCTTTTGTCACCATTGTTGAATCCTGTTTTAGAACAATGTAGTTAATAATAGACCTCAGCTGCAGGGTTGGTTGAGTCCACGTATATTTGTGGATAAGTATATGATCGAAAAAACCATTCATCACTCGTAGTGAGTTAGCCTCACATAGTCCCATAAGTCTATTACCATTTTCGTTCACGACGTTTTCGCCATATCTCCCAATGACGTTGTCATTTCTTTTCGACCCTGTTCTAGCGTTGAAGTCGCCCATCATAACAATCTCTTTCTTCCTGTTTATTTTTGATATTGTAACGTTTATTTTATAATTTATTTGGATTAATTGAACACTAATTTATTTAACACACTAAACTACTTGTACACTAGACTAGACACTACATAATTTATTTGTACTGCTCCGCTTTCGGATCGTATGTCGCGTTCACTTCTGCTTCTCTAGTTCTAACTAACTCCCTCGATCACAAGCCCCCTTATATATACACTCCCAACCCCGGTCGAGAACGTTCTAGTACATTCTAGAAGCCTACGCAGCAAATGTTTATAAGGTTACCAATTAATTGCTTTTCGTAAACAACATTCCGGGAAAAATTCGTGCACCTGTCTTTACGCGTCGTAGTTGTTGTCGCGTTGTTTACTTCTCGCATTACACTGCCCCCGCCTTAGAGACGTTTCGTCTCGGAACGTATCCCTGGTAGGCCCATGCAGGAACCTGCAGTTAGCCCCCTGCTTACAGCGAGACGTGGCGTCAAAATAACAGGGGACCGTCTTCCCGAGTCGACATGGTGCAGGCCCAAAACAGCAGACTAAAACTTCCACTCCGGTATTCTTCAACACTACTTCCAGCATATTCCAGACAACCCTCCAGTCCAGCTGATCTCGTCCAGCACCTAACTTGGGGACAGCTAGCTTCCTGATGTCGAGCTCCAGCAGTCGGTCTATTAGCCTATGCAAGGTTCGCCATACATCGTGATAACATGGTTTAAGGGACCCGATCTCCTTCGTAACCAGATAAAAGATGTGTCTTACGTCGTCACGTAGTTCCAGAACCTTGCCAATTTCCGGGAGTTGCGCTCTGAGTTGTTCCAAGCGCCCGTACTTCTTCTTGAAAACCGTGGCGATACCTCGTGACATTACCAGGTCGGTGGACACACAATGGGCCAACGAGTATTCTTCAGGTACGCTGAACAAATCTTGTTGTTTTTCACAGGTTACCCCATACCGTGCTTTTCCGGTACCCCCGTAGGCGCTCATAAATTCTTCGAACGAAAGTTCGTTCTCCTGCGCCAACGTGTTTCTTACTCGGGGAACCTCCGCTTCATCGTGCGATCCCTCATAGGGTGCCAACCGATTGAAGTGCACCACTCTCGGCTTGCCATTTGGTAGTTTGCTTACCCGGTAGACCACGTCATTGATTCGTTTCTTCACAACATAGGGACCTTCCCAATTGGTCTGTAACTTAGGGGACAAACCACGTTTCTTCTGTGGGTTGTACAGCCAAACTCGATCTCCCATTTGGTAGCCACCCTCTTTAGCGTTGATGTCGTAACGCTCTTTGATGCGATCACTGGCGATATTTAGTTGGTATCGGACTTGATCGTGAATCTCGTTCATCCTTTGCCGCATCCTGGAGACGTAATCTTCCCCCGAAAAGTCCTCGTCCGGTCTAGCGCCAAAGATTAGATCACAGGGCAGTTTAAGTTCTCGCCCGAACAGGACTTTGGCTGGAGTTTGTCCTGTCGACTCATGAACGGCCGAACGGTAGGCCATCAGGAAGAACGGCACGTGTTCGTCCCAGTCTCTTTGATGTGACGAGACCATTTTCGCTAGATAGCGGTTGAGGGTGCGATTCATTCGTTCTACCATGCCGTCAGACTGAGGGTGAAGGGCCGTGGTTCTTGTTTTTCGTACCCCAAACTTCTCACAGATCCTCCGGAATAGGCCACTCTCAAAGTTTCTTCCTTGATCCGAGTGTAGTTCCATGGGTACTCCAAACCGGCAGATCGTCTCCTTCACTAGCACATCGGCCACTGTCTCTGCCTCCTGATTAGGGAGAGCGTACGCTTCTACCCACTTCGTAAAATAGTCCATTACGACCAAGATGTATTTATTCCCCTTTTCGGTCTCAGGGAAGGGTCCTGCTATATCAATAGCGATCCTTTCGAAGGGGCTCCCGACGTTATATTGTTTCATGGGAGCTTTCGGTCGTCTTTGTGGCCCATTACTTGCGAAACATGTAGTACATTTCTTGCACCAGTCCTTCACGTCGTCTGAACAATTGATCCAGTAGAATCGCTCTCGTACTTTCTGCAGGGTTTTCTTGATCCCTAAATGTCCACCAGACGACTCGTCGTGAAGGTGCCGCAAGACCTCCGGGATTTTACTGGAGGGAATTACCAACTGCCGTCTTTCCTCCGTCCCGTCTTGGCTCTCCAGTACGCGTTTTAGTAGTCCATCCTCAACCACTAGTGAGTCCCACTGTGCCCAATAGCTCTTGAGTTTTGGCGAGCCAGGTGATACCTTTTGCCACTCAGGACGCTCTCCTCCCTCTTTCCAAACCAGGATTTCTTTGAGAACCGGGTCTTTTCCTTGCTCTTGTCGTAACGAGGATGGTGTCCATTCCTGGGCGACCACGGTCGTTCGATAGACTTTCTCGGACTTTTCCTCAGCTCTATGACAATGAGGACACTCATCAGGGCATGGTCTTTTCGAGAGTGCGTCTGCGTTTCCATGACTCTGTCCTGGCCGATGTTCTATGACAAAGTCATACTCCTGGAGCCTCTCGATCCAGCGAGCGATCTGTCCTTCGGGATTCTTAAACTGGAGGAGCCATTTAAGAGCAGCATGATCGGTCCGGATCAAAAACCTCCTTCCACACAAATATTTATGAAAGTGCTCGATGGACTTGACGATGGCCAATAATTCACGTCGGGTGACGCAGTAATTCCTTTCTGGTTTGGAGAGTACCTTGCTGAAGTATCCAAGGACACGTTCTTGTCCCTCCTGACGCTGCGATAGAACACTTCCAATTCCCACATTGCTCGCGTCGGTGTCCAGGATGAACTGTCCTTCTGGCAGAAGAAAACTCAACACTGGGGCGCTGGTCAACTTCTTCTTCAGCTCGTCGAAGGCAGACTGGCATTCCTCATCCCAACAGAAGTTTCGTCCTTCTTCCGTGAGCCTTGTCAACGGCTTAGCGACGTCGGAGAACATCCGGACATATCGTCGGTAGTACGTGCAGAGGCCCAGAAAACTCCTCAACTGGTGTTTATCTACCGGTATTGGCCACTCCTTCACCGTACTTGTCTTGTCCGGATCAACGGCGACGCCCTCTCTGCTCACTACGTGCCCTAAGTACGAGACCTTCCTTCTGAAGAGTTGACATTTCTTAGGGTTCAGTTTCAGTCCCGCACCTTGCAGTCTCTGGAAGACGTCCTCTAAGTTTTTCAGATGTCCTTCGAAGGTCTTGCCCATCACGATGACATCGTCCAAATAGACTAGGCACGTTTTCCACGTCAGGCCCATTAGCACGCTCTCCATCAGCCTCTCAAACGTCGCTGGGGCATTACAAAGTCCGAATGGCATGACTGTAAAATGCCACAGGCCGTTACCGAAGGTAAATGCCGTCTTTTCCTTATCGGCAGGGTCCATTTCGACTTGCCAATAGCCGCTTTTTAAATCCAAGGTCGAAAATATCGTGGATCCAGCAAGGGTATCGAGTGTGTCGTCGATACGTGGTAGCGGGTAGCTGTCCTTTTTGGCGACACTGTTCACCTGCCGGTAGTCTACACAGAATCGAGTAGTCCCATCCTTTTTCTTTACCAGTACTACCGGCGAGGCCCATGGACTGCTTGACGGCTCGATGACCCCGTCCCGCTCTAGGTCCCTGATGATTTTCTCGGCTTCTTCCCGTTTGGCCAAGGGTAGTCGTCTTGCTGTTTGTCGAATCGGTCGTGTCTCGCCCGTGTCAATTTTATGTGTCACGACCTTGGTCTTTCCCAGCTTTCCATTCTCGGTGGTAAATATGTCCTGGTACTTATTTATTAATCCATTGGCCTTCTGTTTCTGTATGGGTGAGAGAAACGCACTGGTCTGGGAAAGGATTTGTTTCAAGTCCTGCGGAGTGTGTCTGGACCTTTCTTCCTCACTAACGCCCCTTACGATGGCCGAAGCGGCTTTACACGTGCCCAGCTTCGTACCCTTCTTGATGGTAACCGGGTACTGATTGATGTTGAGTAGTCGCACAGGCACTTCACTTGAGAGAGTAACGAGCGCCATTCCTACCAGTACCCCCTTAGCCAGTCGATTGTCATCGTTTTCTGGTTCGATCACGGCTGGAATTCCCTCTTCCACAACACCCCTCAGACAGGTAGAGGTGATCGTTTCGCTTCGTTCCGGGAGAATCACATCTTCTGCCATTATTACGTCTAACACAAAGTTGTCACGATTGTGTAGCAGTAATTCTTCTTGACCGATCCTCAACACTCGGTGTCCGAAATCCAACTGGAATCCATGATTCCTCATGACGTCCATCCCCAGTATGACGTTTTCCTCAATTTCGGCTATGAGAACAGGATGGTCAAATTTTACTCGTCCCAACGTCATGCTAACCGTCGCTTCACCGTGTATTACTGCCTTCTCCCCAGTGGCAGTTCTTAATTGCCACCTACTTGGCCTAATCTTCCTACGGTCCCTCACAACTTCCGAGCGTACGATCGTCGTCGTAGCTCCCGTGTCCACAAGCATGGCGTGGGATCTCCCATCGATAGTGCCATCGACGTACGCGCTCCCCAATTGGTGGGAAAACGAGGCTATACTGGCCCGGGGGTTCCTATTGCCACGGGTCGACGTCCCCTCCCTTTTATCGACCCGCATTAGTTTTTCCGGGGCCTTTGCCGGCACCGCTGTTTTGGGCCGCGTCTTCTGTGCTGACAGCAACTCCATGATCTGCTGGACGGCCTTCTCCACGAGTTTTTCTTTGCCTACCTCCTCGGTAACAGCTCGAGCACAACCGTGAATGCGGGAGGCTTCCATTGCTGCCTCATGTTCTAGTGCGATGGCGAGCGCGTTCATTACTGTTTTCGGTCGAGCTAGCCTCAGGGCCATCTGCAGTTCCTGGTCCCGCAGCCCGCTCACGAACGTCTGCACTGCGAGGCACTCCATCATCTGTTCCGGCGCCGTGGGATACGCCAACCTCACTAGTCTGGCTACGTCCGCTTCGAACTCCTGCAGGGTCTCGTTTGATCTCTGACGGCGATTGGACATCTGGGATTGATGAACTTGCTCCAGATGTGTTTGGCCGAACCGCATTTCCAGTCGCCTCAGCAGCTCCGTGTAATTCCCTGCTTCCTCGGTGGATAGCGTCTGAAGAACTTCCAACGCCTCTCCACGTAAGGCTACCGTTAGGGAAACAGCTTTCTCGTGAGGGGACCAAGCATTAGCTTCCGCTGCTGCCCCAAACTGCTTCTTGTAGCTGGCCCACGGAATTTTTCCATCGAACGTTGGGGGCGTCACTCGATTGATGGATATCGAGTTCTGTTGAACGACCGCCTTTATTTCTTCCTTCGTCTCGCCGCTACTGACTCGCCTTAGTCGTTCTTCCAACTGCTTCGTCTTCTGTTTAATTTCGTCTTCTTTCCCCTCGCCGCTACTGACTTGTTCTAGTCGTTCTTCCAACTGCTTGATCTTCTCTTCAATCTCCTTACGCTGAGCCTCCATCTGGTCGGTTATCTCTTCCCTCTGGGCGGCGATTTGATCAGTAATATGAGTAATTATGTCTTCCCTCTGGCCGGCGATTTGAGCAGTGATGTCTTCCCTCTGGGCGGCGATTTGAGCAGTGATGTCTTCCCTCTGATCGGCGATTTCTTCCCTCTGGGCAGCGATTTCTTCCCTCTGGGCGGCGATTTGAGCAGTGATGTCTTCCCTCTGGGCGGCGATTTGAGCAGTGATGTCTTCCCTCTGGGCGGCGCTTTCTTCCCTCTGTGCGGCGATTTGAGCAGTGATGTCTTCCCTCTGGGCGGCGATTTGAGCAGTGATGTCTTCCCTCTGGTCGGCGATTTCTTCCCTCTGGGCAGCGATTTATTCCCTCTGGGCGGCGAACTGCTTCGTTATGTCGTCGTCTTCGAACTCGAAAACTTCCGGGTCCTGGCCATTTTCTTTCAAAAATGCCGAGAGTCGGTCCTGGAGTTCGGTCTTCTTCCCTCCTGTTTCCAATTCCCGTTCCTCGAGTTCTTTTTTTAACTCGGCCACTTTTAATTCGCGTAACTTCTTCATGATCCCACTTCTGACACCAATGTAACGTTTATTTTATAATTTATTTGGATTAATTGAACACTAATTTATTTAACACACTAAACTACTTGTACACTAGACTAGACACTACATAATTTATTTGTACTGCTCCGCTTTCGGATCGTATGTCGCGTTCACTTCTGCTTCTCTAGTTCTAACTAACTCCCTCGATCACAAGCCCCCTTATATATACACTCCCAACCCCGGTCGAGAACGTTCTAGTACATTCTAGAAGCCTACGCAGCAAATGTTTATAAGGTTACCAATTAATTGCTTTTCGTAAACAACATTCCGGGAAAAATTCGTGCACCTGTCTTTACGCGTCGTAGTTGGTGTCGCGTTGTTTACTTCTCGCATTACAATATGATGTCTGTAAGCTCTTCTTCAAAATCGACTTTTACATCCTGGTTCGAGTCATACTTTCACTACCAACCGAAGGTTTCCTCGTTATCTATAAAACGAGGTGGTGCTATTTGTAAATCTTACACACGTGTTAGTCGGAGCTGCACTAGTTACGCTGTTCCTTGGAATCCGGTCGGTTCTTCTACCCCCCCCCCATTCTTTTCAGGGAGAATCAGGAAAAGTTTCACTGGGTGTCAGTCGACATACTGCACCGAATAATGAACTAATTTGTTATTTTAATTAACTAAGGCACTATAAATGAAAAACCCAAGAACACACCTAGCAAATGTTTGACCGTTCAGTATTAATGAACCAATAATTAATGTGATTGTAATTATACGTTAGGTTCCCGTTAGAAAAGAAAACTGTAACAAGGGTTATCTGAGTAGCTACCCAGAATTTGATTTCATTTCTTTAATAGTTTTCAAGTATTGTAGGAAATCGTCTCGGCCTGATGAAAAATAAATATGCGGATATTCAAAGTTACCTCGTTAGATTAAATAAAGCAGCGGAAACTACTTCTAATAAAGATCACAATAACGAAGCTCTACTTGATTGCATGTTCCCCTTTGATCTGAAACTTCTTATCCTTGAACTATCCGCTAATCTCTAATCTCAATCATCGATTGCATTGGAATACGAACTTCATTCTTGTAATCTCTCGAAGTTATTGATGTAGAACCGGAGTTCACCGCAGAATTCGCTCACTCCCTATACCTCTCCCTCACTCTCTTTCTCGCTGATTAGATTGTATATGTGTGAGAGAGAAAGAGAAGCTGTATGTATATGTATATCTCCATCAGTCTCGTTTCAATTAAAGTTGGAACTGAAACCGGGGCTATTTTGCATTCGACTAGACTTGGAAATTACTCTGGATTGTACTGGAATTAATAAAGTCTGTAAACTAGTGGAGCGCCAGAGGGCGGATCCAGTATGCTTCAAGTAGCTTTGAGTTTTATTTTTCGAGCAATATATCGTATGTAGATTTTCATTCAGTTTTATGAAATTGGAGTTCGTATTTCTTGCGGTAAAAGTTTCACATGGAATGTGAAGATAGTGGACAGAAATGACGTTCCTTCTTTCTACAATAGTGGGAGGCTAATTCCTAAATTTTTAAATCAAACTACCGAAATAATCGAAAACGTGACTCATAAAGCACATTTAATATCTCTAATCTATATGTCTTTAATAAAGTAGGATAGGATAGCAATAGCTTTGGTTTAATACATAACGCAAATTTTAGTTTTTCGGTTTGAAGTTGAGGAAACAAACTGTATTCGTTAAGACTCGACACAACCCTGTACACCTCTAAAATACAGCACGTGTATTGAAACTCAATTATAAACAATATATAATTCAACGAAATTTTCGGTTAACCGAATTTTTTCCCCTCCAACTGAGGTTTTGTTAGATAACACGAGAATTTCGTCCCCATTTCGAGAAAATTAATTCAGGATATTCAGCATCATAAAAGAACTTATTTGAATAAATTTTGTCTAAATGGAAAATTAAAAATTCTTTTGAAAAGGTTTTTACCCGCCGAGCCTAACCGGGATCGAGCAAATGACCGGCGATTTTTAGAACCAATGAAATGTAAACTGGGACCGAATGCAGATAATGACATTTTAAACGGGGGGATTTTATGGAAGTCGATATCGTGGAAACTAACTGGTGTTTCATTGCTATAAAAAGTGTGTAGGTGTCAATTATTTTCTAAACAGGCCATATTTTACTTTATTTAATATAAAATTTATAAGTGGATTAAATGATGGATATATTTCAAAACGATTTAAAATAAAAAAAAAAATTTTGTCTCTATTGTACATTGAGAGTAATTAAATTTACAGGCATTGATTAGGTACAAAGTATAGTACAGTGTCAAAAACTAAAGAGTGTATACTTTAAACTCACTACAACTCGTCTTTGTTTATTTGAGTTAAATTTTGAAATTTATCACTAGAGTTGTAAAACAGGGACTATATAATTAACAGTGTTCAATGGTGAGCTAAAATTTAAACGGACTTTTTTTTTATTTTTATGTCTTGAGACTAAGCCATTTACTAATTATTTTCTTTAAATTATCAGTCAATTTTCAGAGCATATGACTTACCGTTATAGATTTGTAAGGTCGTGAGAAGAATAATGTGGTAATAATTGAAACACGGTAATAAAGTCTAGTAAGTTCTATAGCCTTAAAGATATACACAATTATATAAAACATGTACAAGTACCGGCAAAATCTTGATTAATTTCAATGTAACGGTTATGGTGTACAGAAATCTGTATTAACTGATAGTCCAGGAGCGCTACAGTGTGACATGGCTGTGTCTTTACGTAACTTAGATATTCTCAGAATTGGTCGAAAATGATGTATATAATCATATTATAAGTATGCGCTAGCTTAAAAAGGTGTGCTATTTGCAAGAAAAATTGAGAAGTGCAAAAATGCACGAAAATACCGCATTTTATATCACTATCTCTATATATATAAAAATGAAATGCTGTTCGTTTGTCTAGGCTTCAACTCGAGAACGGCTGGACGGATTTTGCTAATTTTGATCTTGAAATATTTGTGGAAGTTCAGGGAAGGTTTTTGTGGCGAGAAACATAAATAATAACTAAGGGAGATACTAAAAAAGGTACGTTTTGTAATTTTGGGGACAAATCGCCAAGGCAACCAATCATACTGTCAGTTGGTTGTCAAATAAAAAATTATTACAATCTGTCATCAGTTTGTCAGTGCGCGAAAACTTTATTCATTTTAAAATGCCAGGGAGAAAACGATCTGATTTAGGTCGTCGGAGTAATTCAAATGTGCTACGAGCTACCTCACGCGCAAATCGCACTGACGACCCGCGAGAGGCAGATAATAATAACGTTCGTATTGGTATGAGAGAATTAGGTTAAAAAGTGAAGAATTATGAAGTAGAAAGGCTTAGGATGGAACGAGTTAGGGCACATCTTACACAGCAGCATTTAGATCGACGGGACACCCAGTCTACAAATTCTACAAGTTCGAAAAAACGGACACATCGAGTACTGCAGCCAGAAGAAAAACCGCCAGTGATTACAACTCCAAAACTTCAAGAACTTCGACGCCAACACAACGGCGGGAAGTCAAGAAGACAAGCAAAGTCCTGAGTAAGTCACAGCCACTTTTTCCAGAGAACTGAGTTACAAAGTGAATAACTTCAACTACGACGAGATAAAACAAACAGATGAATTAATTCAAGAACAAGAAAAAATAGCTCAAGAAATCATATAACTACATAATAATTTCAACAAAGACGGAAGTGCAAGAAAAACCAAGTAATACCTACAAAAAAGGATTGATCAGCTAGAAGCACTAAAGCCCAAGAGAACAACGAGGCGTTCCATTAACTTGGGTTTGACGATCAGCACAATTTTATAAAATCACACTATTTCAAAAGGATGCAGGAAAACTACAAGACAATTCGACTGTACTTGACGTCACACGAGGAATATAAAACACCCAAGAAACAAGTCTATGAGGTACAAAATACAAGATCCAAAACCGGAAGTGAAGAAACCTAAACAACAGACCGAACAGGATTACCGACGAATCAAACTAAAGGTAAAAATAACAAATAAAAAAAAACTACTTAGACAAGCTAAAGAAGACATGGCAGAATCAACACCAAGATGGTCATACACGTACTACGAGCAACAAATATCCAAAAAATGGAGCGCACTTCAAGACAAAATGAAATAGAGCGATTCCGGAGACGCAGTGTTCCTGTAAACTTGGAACGAGTAGCATTCCACTACGACCCGGAAATAGATTATTGTGCCGACCAATCCGTAACGATTGCAGAAATGACAATCATTTGTCAATATTGTAAAACGTTAAAATATAGCGGTGAATCTATTGGATTATGTTGTGCTGGTGGTAGTAAAATTGCCACAATTGTTCCCACCACAAGATCCATTATGCTCATTAGTTTCTGGGGTGGGAACGCATATTTTACAAGAAAATTTCATGCCTACTTTCGAGATAGATTTTGATAAATTAGTTATTAAAAATTTAAAAAGATAATGTACAATTGCAGTTACAAGGCAGTTTGCGGAAGCAACTTGGAGTTTCCCTGTTTCGCGCATGCGTCGCGTGTTCGCGAGTCGTACAATCATCATCTTTATATATTTACGCACCGCAAAAAGACAAAAAATATAATACATCAGAAAGCCTTAAATTGATTATGTGCATATCTGTGTTGCATTTAATTTAATGCAGATAAAAAAATTGTATTACGTTTTGACAATATTATTCAAAAATATATGTAGGTGATACGAAGTTCACCGGGTGAACTATAATTTTTTTACCTTTCTTTTTTTAAACTTTACGTGGCATTGCAAAGCATGCCGGGTACGGCTTGTTTTCAATATAAATCTGTATACAGTGCGTTTCTTTTAACTGTGGCCATAGGGATTTACATGATAAAAAATGTACCTTGTGTTAACTCACGTTTTCGTACAATTTTGGCTAAAATTTTTATTTCAATCAATAAATTAAACGTTTTTCTATGAAATGCACTTTGCTAAAATCACATGGACACGTTTCATTTAATTATGTTCTCATTCAAAGTTGAAAATAATAAGCAAAGATAATTAAGCCACTAAATTCAAGGTGGCTAAAATGTCACTACTCTTAGTGACAAATAAATGTCAAAGTGCTCAAAGTCAAGCAAAAAATTTGATAATATTACAATTTATAAAGAAAATGTCGGTTTACACTATTCAAGAACGTGTGGAAATTGTTACGGCGTACATAAAAGGCCTGTCCAGCAGAGAAATTGTGGATAACTTTGCTGCCGCACATCCTACTCGGCCTGTTCCCAGCAAAACAACAGTGCTTCAAATGTACAATAATTTTTGCACTACGGGATGTGTAAATTCTGAGCACAAGAAACGTGTAAGAAAATGTTTAGTCGTTACAGAAGAGACGAAGATGAATTTATGTTTAGCGGTAGAAGATGAGGCCTGCACCACGTTAAATTTGCTTGCAGATCAATTTAACATTTCAAAAAGTAGTTGCTTTAGGGGGTTAAAAAAAGAAAAGTACAAATCGTACATCATTCAAAATGTTCACAAATTACTACCAAGTGATTACTCACCACGAATGGAATTTTGTGAATTGTGGATGGAAAGAATTAATAATGATCAAAATATTTTGAGCAAAATGTTATTCTCTGATGAGAGTACATTTAAGTTAGATGGTACAGTAAACAAACAAAATCGACGCATTTGGGCACGAGACAATCCGTATAAAATTCGAGAAACTCATACACAATGGCCTGGGAAAGTTAATGTTTGGGCTGGAATTGTGGGTAATGATATATTGGGACCAATTTTTATTGATGGATGTCTGAATCAGAACAAATATTTAGAGCTGCTTCAGATGGAAGTAGGCCCTCGCTTAGAAGACTTACGGACTAATTCCCAGATAATTTTCCAACAAGATGGAGCTCCAGCTCATAGTGCTTTCACTATTACAGATTTCTTAAATGAAAGTTTTCCTAACAATTGGATTGGGCGATATGGACCATTTAAATGGCCTGCCCGAAGCCCAGACATTTCCCCACTAGATTTTTTTTTGTGGAGTCATTTATCGAATAAAGTGTACGACAATGTCCGAGAAAAACCTGAAAACATAGAAGAGTTAAAGGTAAGAATTACAGCCGCTTGTAACTCCATCACGGTACGACAGTTGCAAAGCACTCGTAGACATTTTTATAATCGGTTAGGTTATTGTTTAGCAGCCCAGGGACGACATTTTGAACAATTTATTAAATAGTTTTAGTTTTTCGATTTTTTCCTTAAAATTGTGTTTGTAAATTTCAATATAATTGGTTAAATAAGTTAATAAAAAAAATTTCAACATTTTTCCGATAGTTTTTGAAGTTATGCAGACAGTCTAAACCATAAAAAAACAAGGTAACACAAGGTACAATTTTTAGCATGTAAATCCCTATGGCCACAGTTAAAAGAAACGCACTGTATATGCAGTTTAGAGAAAAAATGAACTCTCGTGAATTTGTTTGCGATGGAATTTTCTACAAGAGAGAATTAGTTTAAAGCTCGAATTTGTTATATTGTCGCTGCTAGATAGCAATAAAGAGGGAACAAAGTTATGAAAATCGGGGTAATTTTGAGGCGTTCAATAAATAGGTAAGAAATTGCACATTTAGAGTATAAATAGAGATTAAAGTACTTTAAAGTATTACAAAATGAAATCCGAAAACCCGATCCAAATCTGTTTGTTAGTTTTTGCACTGTATATTTGTTAACTAATTCGAACTAAAAAAATCGTCATTTGTTTGCGTCGCTGCTGGGTTCGAAATTAGGCATTTTCATTACCGCTGATTTTTGTACATATTATTGAACGCCTCAAAATTACCTCGATTTTCATAACATTTTTCCGTCTTTATTGCTATCTAGCAGCGACAATATAACAAATTCGAGCTATAAATGTAGAAAATTCCATCACAAACAAATTCAGAAGAAATCATTTTTTTTTCTAAACTGCATATATACAGAGTTATATTGAAAATAGTGATATAAAATGCGGTCTTTTCGGCATTTTTGCACTTCTCAATTTTTCTTGCAAATAGCACACTTTTTTAAGCTAGCGCATACTTATAATATGATTATATACATCATTTTCGACCAATTCTGAGAATATCTAAGTTACGTAAAGACACAGCCACATCTGGTAGGTTTTGGGTCTAATTCTCTTGGACTATGAGGCATTCTTGCCGTAGAGTTATGCAATCTAACTAACCACTAGCAAACTATACCTCTTTGAGGCTTGTTGTTTACCGGAATTGTTAAAAATCTTGATGAAAATACAAGTGTATATACCATCCAATGGTCAGTTTAAGTAAATGGATTGATTTAAAATTGGCGTTTAAATACCTCTAACTACCACACACAACAGTATGGGATTTTCTAACACTTATCAGGGGAAGATTCCTCTCACCTAGACTCCTGGTTTACCAGCCCCTTTCTAAGGAGAACCTCCTTCCTAATTCTATGGAGACTAGCACGATGGGGAATGGCTGTAACTTCATCTTGATCTACTATCTCTGCTCCTCAACTTTGCGCTCTGCTCTCAACTTTATTTCTCAACAAGACCTCCTCCTGGTCGTGGCAATCAGATGAGCGATTTTTACCGTCTATTTTGGTCATAACTGTATAGAAAGGGTGCCCCAAAGACTTATTTTGTATGCATAAACTGACCAGTGCCGTGTCCCTGTCTTTATCTCTACATATAATGTCTTATCTGGAAGTTCAAGTATTCATGAGTTTTAGTTAACTCTCTTACTACATCACATACGGGAACATAGACCAAATCACCGGGTTCGTCTAATTATCGCCTACATCTTATTAAAGATTCAGCCTGGTCAGAACTGTATTTTTTTAAATAACTAAGTAAATTTGGCATCGTGTGTTTCAATTTTGCTTTAGGAAAATATAAAGGCAAAAATTTAACACTCTTTGCATTGTGCAAAATTGGTTCACCCTTACAACATATTATTTTATATATGTATTCCAATCAATTATATATTCGTACGAAATATATTTTTTATTTCAGTATAAAATTTTATTGTGTTTAATTTAATATTCAAAATCTATATATATAAAAATGAATTAATGTTCGTTTGTCTCGCTAAAACTCGAGAATGGCTGGACCGATTTTGCTAATTTTGATCTTGAAATATTTGTGGATGTTCAGGGAAGGTTTAAAAGGTGAGAAACACAAATAATAAATATCGGAAATACTAAAAACGGTACGTTTTGTAATTTTGGGTACAAATCGCCAAGGTAACCAAACAAATAAAGGTATAGTGTCAGTTGATTGTCATATAAATAAGTATCAAAACGATTATTATCATCTATCATCAGTTTGTTAGTGCACGAGAACTTTCTTTATTATAAAATGCCAAGGAGAAGACGACCTGACATTATGTGTATAACACTGTTGAATTTAATTTAATATATATAAAAATGTTGCATTAAGTTTTGACCATATTTTTCAAAAATATATGTAGGTTATACGAAGTTCACAGGGTCATCTATAATTTTTATTCATCTTTCTTCTATAAACTTTACGTGACATTACAACGCATGCCGGGTACGGCTTGTATGGAAATATTCTTTCAGAAGGTAAAAAACTGACGAAGGAGAATTTATTAATTTCAAAATTAATGCTTTGTGAGTAATAGTTAACTTGCGAAAACATTATTTGACCGTGTCGGTTTTTATGTATGAGCAGACTGTAGTTAATTCCTAATCGACTTAAAAAATCTAACAATATCGATGTATATATAAGAGACGTGGGTTGGTCCAGAAGAAGCTGGCAATCGGCACATGGGACAGGCTGCAAACCACGTACTTGAAGTTCAGAAGAGAAAGAAAAAGACCTTATACGAATAACGAAGTGAGAATAGAATGTCGAAAGAACTACCAAAGTTTGATAACGCGGTGAGGGAGAGACAGGAATAGGGGAAGTGGAGAGGGAATAAGAGGCAGTTTGTAGGTACACCCCTTACATGTATGCAAGCACAATTGGAGAGAAGGTATCTGAGAAATTACAACAGTTTTCGTATTAACGATTTAAAAAGTGTCTTTGATATTAACTGATTGAAGTTCTCTTGAAATCACCCTGGTTAAATATGAATAAGGAAAACTCCAGAAATGATAGGAATTAATAGGTATGGAACAACTCCAATCGTTGGGAAGTTTCAGTAGTTTAAATGCAATGATTCCAGAAACGTTCACAAATAGAGTTTTATATTTCCCGCTAAACAATTATCATTAGTATTCAAAAGAACAATTCTGAAGTAGGAACTCAATAATATTATATAGCAATAAAGATTAAAAATACGTCTTATACGTCAAAGAGCGGTAGTCAGAATACCCGTAAGTTACGCTGTTCCCAAAAGCTCCTGAGTACCTCTATGCAAGTCTTCACACCGCGAAGTCAAGGCGTTGATGAGCGATGAGCTCACTCCTTTTCTTACAATGCCAGGACAGCAACTGTCGATAAGAGTAGAATTGAATAAATGCTTAACAGAAATGTAAAAAGATTCGAACGAATTCATGAAAGTGTGAAGTTGCTTTGCCATTACGAGAACCTCCCTGAATTGGAAATGCCTCGAAACTTTCTGTGCGTACAAATGTACACGTACAAAATATTTTATGCCAGAAAGGAAACGATTACTGTTTGCTTCTCGCTCACGTCTCGCTGTTACTGGAATCGTCTAATATCTAAACTTTTATTTCGTTGCTCCGCTTAAAAATTTAAAATTCCGACCTCTCCGACGAAATTAAAACGAATTTATTTTCCCCGGTCGGTCGCATGACGGAACGTTTTGCGTCACCGTTCGCAGCAGGAAAAACTCGCACGTTTCCCGATTCCCTCGACCGAACGTTTTCGTCTCATCGGAACTGAATCGCGCACGAATTAACCGAATTGTTTTATAGTCGGATTCGTTTAGATTATACTGCGTATTTCGGCGAAATCGGGGCGAAATTGGGTACGGTTCGCGAATCGGAGAGTTTAGAGAATTTATTATTATCGTCCACTTTGATCGGTGGCGATCATTATCGCGTTAATCGAGTTGCAGCGTTATTGCGGTTGGAGAGGGATTTTTGAGCGAATGGATTGACGGCTATACAGGTCCGCGTTTAAAACGTTCAGCTTCTTTCAATGGTCTGTTAATTTTTACGAATAACGTCTGTACTGGCGTCATATCATGTTTTCTGTAGAGTAAAATGCCTGAGCGAGCGTCACGAAAATGTGTAACTCTGTAGCTGTATATAGTATTTTATATATGCTCTATATATCAGGTATACCTATAATATAAAACACACGATTCCTAGCATGGAGGGGAGAGAATATAATTTCGCCCACTCACTCTCTCTCTCTCTCTCTCTCTCTCTCTCTCTCTCTCTCTCTCTCTCTCTCTCTCTCTCTTTCCCTTTCTCTCTTTTACGGAGTATACCACGGTAGCCCAATCAAATTAGCTCCAAAAAGGGGCAAAACTTGCAAAAATTTTTTACAGCAATTTTCCTTCGGAATTGTTTAGGGGGGGGGTCACTGGCAGTCTAAATTTAGATTGCCGGGGTACCAGACCCTTTGCGTCATCCGCCATCTTGAATTTAAGGGTGAACTTTTGTTTATTAAATAACTCGTTTATTTTGATTTTATTCGAAAACTAGCTATTCAAAAGTTGTTCAAAATTAAATTTACTATAATTTTGGTCCCTATCATTTTCTTTCTAGGATCGATATTTTTAGATTTATACCCGAAAACGTGGGGGTGAATTTTTGTTTACTCGTTTATTTTCAATTTTACGCGTAAAATTATAATAAACAAAGTTGTCTAAAATAAAATTTCCTACAATTTTAGTTCCTATAATTTTTTTCCTACGATCGATATTTTTCGATGTATACCCGAGAAAAGAGGGGATGCAATCTTATCATTGTCTTTTCACGTTTATTGTCAATTTTACGCGAAAAATTGTGATGAATAAAGTTGTGTAAAATAAAATTTCCTACAATTTTAGTCCTTATCAATTTTACCGTAGGATCGATATTTTTCGATTTATACCTGAGAAGAGGTGAGGGTGAACCTTATAAGTATTGTATTCTCACGTTTATTATTGATGTTTTCGTATTATTTTTTTCGATCCTACGAAAAAATTAGTACCAAAATTGTGGGAAATTTGATGTCAAACAACTTTAGTCATAACAATTTTTCTCGTAAAATTGACAATAAACGTGACAATACGATGATAAGGTTTTACCCCCACCTCTTCTCAGGTACAAATCGAAAAATATCAATTCCTCGGCAAAATTGATAAGGAACAAAATGGTAGGAAATTTTGTTTTAAACAATTTTTTAATTAAAATTTTTCTCGTAAAATTGACAATAAACGTGACAATACGATGGTAAGATTTTACCCCCACCTCTTCTCAGATATAAATCGAAAAATCTCGATTCTACGGAAAAATTGATAAGGAACAAAATTGTAGGAAATTTTATTTTAAACAACTTTGTTAATCACAATTTTTCGCCTAAAATTGACAGTAAACGTGAAAAGACAATGATAAGGTTTCACCCCCTCCTTTTCTCGAGTATACATCGAAAAATATCGATCCTAGGAAAAAAATGATAGGAACCAAAATTGTAGGAAATTTTATTTTAAATAACAATGTTTATCACAATTATACGCGTAAAATTGAAAATAAACGAGTTGTTCAATAAGCAAAAATTCAATTTTTTCGGGTATAAATCGAAAAATATCGATCCTAGGAAGAAACTGATAGTAACCAAAATTGTAGAAAATTTAATTTTAAACACCTTTTGTAATAGCTAGTTTTCGTTTAAAATTGAAAATAAACGAGTTATTTAATAAACAAAAGTTCACCCTTAAATTCAAGATGGCGGATGACGCAACGGGTCTGGTACCCCGGCAATCTATATTTATACTGCCAGTGACCCCCCCCCCCAAACAATTCCGAAGGAAAATTGCTATCAAAAATTTTTGCAAGGTGAAATCCTAATTCGATTGGGCTACGGTGATTCGACAGCCGATTACACAGGCCCACATTTTTTTTTTTTTTTTTCGATTCCACTGACCAAACCATATAGACTTTATGTTGCTGGGGTCGCTGAATCCGATTCCGGGGTCCATTTGGCCCCGTCGCAGGTAAGGTTTTTTTTAAGTCATTTTAGGGGTGTTTGTAATCCAAAAATACTAAATGGCAAAGAGCACGTCCCGACCATACGATATATTGGTTTTCGGCGTCGCTGAGTCTGAATATGGGGTCCGACTAGCTCTATCACGTAAGTTTTTTTTTAGAAGTCATTTGAAGTTCATTTTAGGGGGGTTTATAGTCCAGAAATTCTAAATGAAGAAGAGCACGTTCCAACCGTATGTTATATAGGTTTTGGGGTTGCTGAATTCAATCTAAAGTTTGTTGGACTGTACCCTAAAGCTGAAGAGCATTTAAAGGTGATTTTAGGTGCTTTTATTGCAGAAGTTTGCATAAATAAATGTAAATTACACATGAGCTTATTCTTTTCTTCAAAGTAGACTTTTTTGTCCATAAGTTTCCTGTCTATTTAAAAACAACATTTTTATATGAATATAAAATTAATATGATGAATTTAATAAACACCAGCTTGTGGAAAAAATGTAATTTTCAAAATTTACTTTATGTAAAACTCGCCCTAAAATCACCTAATACCACCTCTAAACGATCTTCAGCCATTGGGTACAGTCCAACAAACTTCAGATTTGAATTCAGCAAACCCAAAAACAAAAAATAGTACCAAAAGAGAGAGAGAGAGAGAGAGAGAGAGAGAGAGAGAGAGAGAGAGAGAGAGAATGAAAATAATTGTATCTTGTAATAAATGTAAAGTAAGTAATAAACAACAAAGTAAAACCGTAGGAACACAAAGTAAACAATGCCAAATGTAAAATATAAAGGGTGAATTAATTAGTGATATACATGAGTCTGGAGTAGATGGACAGGGCAGAAGGATTGTTCCTTAGACGGCTTTTATTTTGTCGCGTATTTATTCGTGAAGGATATTGTATGTCATTTTATTTGACGTTCAAATCGTGTCTCGTTTTCCAATTTTAATACGAGTAAATGAATATATGAAGATAAGAAATTAATTTCAATATTTGAAATGGAGAAATTCACGTTTTGCCTCTGGCTTAATTATCTGGTCCGTATACTTCTGCCGGTCGACAATACACGGCATTATACGTGCATTAACTATATTAATTGGTACTGTCTATGTTAAAATGATAGAGTATTTTTTTTTTTGTCGGAAGTAAATTAAGAGAATTTATTAAACAAAAATATCAACTAGATAGTAAAATTTCAGCGGATTAAATTTTTCAGTCTATTGAAATCGACTTGCCCGTTGAAATTGACAGTTCGATCATTGGTTTTGGCAGTAATTCAAAATATACCAGTGCGACTTAGTAATATTTTTAACTGTTATCAGGTAAGGATACTTTAAAACTGAATATTAATAAGTAGCTTCTGCAGGATTTCGATTATTAAAAGTTCGTTTTTTTGTACCTAATATCAGATTTTTATTTGTATTCATCGCATTAATTTTTTTTTAATTGACTTGGTTGAAATACTTTTATATACTTATAAATAAGTTGGCTTTCTAATTTGTCTTAATATAATTAAAACATTGTTTTAGGTTATAGATGTTAATTGCAATACTCAATTGTAAGTAAATAGAAAATATTCTACACCTAAATATTGTGGATCCAGTATCTAATAATAGTATTACTAGAGTAGTAATGGTAGTGGATATCTAGTAATGTGTATTTGTTTCTAAATCTATTGTGTGCTTATGCTGAAATTGTGTTGTTTAGATTTAAATGGAAACACACATTGTCGTTTCAGGAACCATGTGATCAATGGTTCCTGATCGTTTATATTTTTTACCTGAATAGCATTAAAACATAATGAAACTTCAAGCAGCTTCAAACATCTCTTATTTTACAGCGATATTCAGTTGTAATGCTGATTCTTGAACTATTTCATATTAAATTTCTTTTTTTGTTTGAATTTATTTCGGAATTATGGATACAGTTCGCCCCCTCAATATATTTTATTGACATCAAATGAAACGTGAATCGTCGAACATGCACAGGTAACACGTTGAAAAATGAAGACGTCAGTCGTCGCCGTCCGTCTTCCATCCCTATGGAAAATCCCGACGTCAAGTTAATGTAGTGAATAAAATCGTATTTTCATTTTGCACGCCTGATTTCATACACGGGAAACCCGGTTAAGTCTATCTCATCTCTTTCGCTTTCTCTTTCTAAATAATACGGTTCTGGATACCAAAGATATTTTCCCATTTCGACGATGCCCAAATTCGATTTGGTCTCTCGTCCGTGTTCACTTTGGGCTAGAAGGTCGGGCGTTGGATATATTGGACGCAAAAAATGTAAAAAGGAAGCATTACGTTGGATAATAATAATCCACTTGTTCTACAGAAATTTGTCCTAATCGATTTTATACTCATCTGATTTAACTGTTTCACATTTGGTTTAAAATAATTTTTTTAATTTCAGTCGAAAATAGATACCTGCGATAATTGGTCCAATAATATACGTGTAATAATTTTAGCAAATGATATATTTAAAACAGGTAAAGGTTCGCCTTAGCGGACCACGACGAATTTTATGAATTTTTTGCGAAAGGGAACACTATCAGTATATTGGAAAATGTAATATTGACTAAAAAAATCAGTAGTTCTTGCAGAAATAATAAAAGCCGACAAATTTTGCTAAGATTGGGCAGTTTAACGTTCATTTCTCAATGTTCAAATAAGTTATTGTAACGAATTTAGCGATAATAATCAACTTTGACTATCCAATTAGGTACACGTTGTTTTCAAATTTCACTCTATTAATGTGGAGAAACAACAGGAAAAACGATTTAAATCACACACATATTCCAACTTCCACCAAGTTGAAATCCTTTTGACAGCTAAAATAAACGTGGAAATGTTTTTGTGTGTAAACGACCGACATTACGGGCGTGCGATCGGATCATCAAAATCTTAGTAGGGAATGAAACGAATTTGACATATTAATACCGGAAGTGAGCGAAAAACGCCGTTAGAAATTAATTTGTAATGTAATATTAGAGGATCTGTCCTTTTAAAAATGCGATTTTCCATAAGAAGTTATACGCTTAAAAACACCAAAAAACTTACAAATTAATCGAAAGACGTGTTAAGCAATGGGCATCTTCTTATTTCGCATCACTTCTGGTTTTTGAGAAAAATAATGCTTTCCATATCACACCATGTTTCTTAAGGTACTAGTCCTGAAGCCGAATTTTTTATGATAATCGGCCGGCAGAATTTTCTTTTTTGTGAAGAGCCTTCTACACATTTTTCACTTTATTAACGTATCTAAAATATGATGGATTTCTAAATTTCACAATTCTCGAACACAATATATTAATAGTTGATAGGTACTGTCGGGATTGACTTCGCAGGAATTCAGAACGAGGACAAGCATCCTCAGCAGTAACGCGAATTAACACATGACCTCATAATAGAAACTCCTGTCGAGGTACGTATATTTAATTAAGCCAAGCAGCGTACGGAAAATAATAAACATCATGAATTGAATAAATTCGGGTCATCTGAATCGATTGGGAAGTCAAGTATCAGTCAAGTATCCCGTGACGCTGCCAGTTAAACTACGTGCCCGTCAGCTGTTTTGTATGAGGAGATATGTCCTTTGTGATGCTGTGATTCCTGCCCTAGCTACCCCTCCAGGCCCCTGGGGACCTTTAGAGCATATATTTGTTCACCATTTTATTATTTTTGGCCTTCTGATACATGACAGTAGGTGGCAGAACAAAATTTTGCAGAATCTAACCTGACGTAAGTAGGTTATACAAACTATTCTAAGTAAATATGTACACGCCGATATGCTAGGATTATACTTCGTATTGCCGCTCTCGAATTACAATAACACACTTGTAGTAGCAATTTTTCGGCGCGCTCAATGCACGAATATTTAAAGCAAATCCGGTCCTGGCCCAGTCCCCCCTTCTCCTGCGTACCATCTCACACGGTCCTCACCACACCATCGTCATTGCAATTTTTTCGTGCGCTCGGTGTGGACGTGTACAAAATGGATGCGAAACGCCGAGAGAAGAGAAGAAAACTTCAGCGTCTCTTAGAGCATCTGTTGGAGAGTAAGTATCTAATTCTTATGTTATATTTAGGTTGCAGATGGTCTACTATAGGACAACGAGACGGTAGGCCGCCTTTTCGGGTGTGCTTATGGCACAGTTTTTTTCCTTTCCACTGTCGCCTCCGCCGTCTCCGACAATATAAACACAATAGCTTGTGTCTATCCGGCCTCCTAACGGAGTGTTTTTACACAATTGTCGCAACGAGGGATTTTTTAGACGGTAGGCCGCCTTTTCAGGTGTGCTTATGGCACAGTTTTCTTTTCACTGTCGCCTCCGCCGTCTCCGACAATGTAAACACAATAGCTTGTGTCTATCCGGCCTCCAAACGGAGTGTTTTTACACAATTGTCGCAACGAGGGATTTTTTAGACGGTAACTTAGGCACAATGATTTTGTGTTTATTCGACCTCCAACGTGAGTAATTTTTTGTACAGTAAAGTTATCGCTACGTGGGACTCTAAGACGGTACGCCGCTTCTAGGGCGTGCTTACGGCATAGTCTTTTCCACTTTCACTGTCGCCCTCACCGTCTCCGACACCTGTAGTTGGCATAATAGCCGGTGTCGATCAGGCTCCCACAGGAGTTTTTTGTAAGGTTGTCACAACGATGCCTCAAAGAGTGTTTTTTGACACTGCTTTTACATACTTCTCGAACAGAGGGGTTTACGCCTTGCCTTTACTTTGCAGGCGAATCGGAACACTCTGAGGACTATGGCAGTAGGGAAGAAGAGGAGAGGGAGGAAGCAGAGGAGAGAGACGAAGTAGAGGAGATGGAAATAGATAAATCTTCAGACCGGGCAGGGGCATTCAGGGACTCCGGAAATACCTTGCTGGCCTTATTAGCAAAGAAAGGCATCGTTCCAGAAACTGGACCGGCTGTTCATGAGGACGTTTCGGAATTACTGTCTACCTTTATTACAAAAGGTTTGGATTCTGAAGCCAAAAAGTTAGCAGTGAAAGCACACCCGCCTCTCAAGAACTGCAAGGCCTTACAACCGCCAGAATTAAATCCAGAGATTAAAGCGTGCTTAAATGCTAATATTCTCAGGCAAGATGTTTTCCTTTTCAAACTGCAGAAGCAGGTAGCTGCTGTGCTGAGTGCCAGGGCGGTACCATTTAACAATATGTACGAATCCTCAAGGGTTGAGCCCTCCGAAGCCATGCAACAGGACCTAGAGAAAGCAGGGGACCCCCTGAAACTTCTTGCCGATGTTTTTCACTCATTGTCCACGCACAGACGCTATTTGATTGTCCCTATGCTGGATAATTCGGTACGGGAAGTGATAGACAGCTGCCCCATTGATTCACGGTTATTTGGAGAATCGTTTTCTGAAACATTGAAGCTTTCCAGAGAGGCACAAAAATTTGGAGCTTCAATTAAACGAAAACAGAACAAACTTCCAGCGAGACCTTTACCTACTCCCAACAGGTCAGCAACGACAGCCAGTTCATCATCGCAGGCATACTCTCAGAGCAAGAAGAGTGGTAATTTTTTAGCATCGCGCCGAGCTTCGAGGAAACCTCGATTCAAACAGTCAGAGAAGAAGACGCAACCACATAGGAACCAGTACCGTCGTTAGCCCAGGTGAATATAAAATATGCTGGTCGTCTGTCTGGCTACCTAGATAGGTGGCTACAAATCACCACAGATCCTGTTATCTTATCGTGGCTTTCAGGGTATAAGTTACCTTTTATTCAAAAACCCCAGCAATTACGAAAACCTAAACTGAATTTGGATCAGCACAGCCTAAGCAATCTTTCAGAAAGTTTGCAAAGACTTATTGAAATAGGTGCTGTTTCAGAAACTAAGAGGAAAAAGGGGCATTTTTTGTCACCTTATTTCCTGGTACCGAAACCAGATGGCTCTTTTAGATTTATTTTGAATTTACAGAAATTAAATACCTTTTTAAGTACCTCTCATTTCAAAATGGAGGATTATAGAACGGTGTTACAGCTAATGTATAGGAACTGTTTCTTAACGACAATAGATCTAAAAGACGCATACTTTTTAATTTCTGTTGATAAGAAATATAGGAAATACTTGACGTTTTCATATAACGGCACATACTATGAATTTAACGTTCTCCCCTTTGGCCTCTGTACGGCTCCATCTGTATTTACAAAATTATTACGACCAGTTTTAAAACATTTGAGAGAAAAGGGTATAACGTGTGTTGCATACTTAGACGACATTATAATACTTACAAAAAGTAAGGTGGAAGGAATTAAGAACCGAAACTTTACCATAGAGCTATTACAATCATTGGGTTTTCTCATAAATAAAAAGAAAAGCTCCTTAATTCCTTCCCAAAGTTGTCAGTATTTAGGCTTCATCTTCAACTCAAAAAATTTAATACTTTCGCTACCAGAAAGGAAACAATTTTGTATTCTAGACCTTGTACAGAAAGTTCTAAAAAAGAATAGAATTTCTATTAGAAACTTAGCACAACTGTTGGGAAAACTGGTGGCTGCAGGTCCTACGGTAATGTACGGTTGGGCACATTTGAAAATTTTAGAAAGAGAAAAATGTTTAGCATTAAGAAAAAGTAATCAAAACTTTAACAGCCCAATGAATATAACTATTCAGATGAAAAATGATTTAATCTGGTGGTACAAAAGTATAAAGGCCAATAAAGGAGTGGTTATTCAATCAGATCATCAATTTAGGAGAACAATTTTTTCTGATGCTTCCCCCACTGGTTGGGGGGCATATTGTAATGGACAACGGACTCATGGCTTCTGGAGTACAGCAGATAAAACACGTCATATAAACTTCTTAGAATTAAAGGCAGCCTATCTGGCAGTAAGATCTTTTACAACTGATCTTACTAACTGTTCTATACTTTTAAGAATAGATAACACAACAGCTATTGCTTGTGTAAATCGGATGGGTAGTGTGCGGTTCGGCCCTTTAAATAACATTTCAAGAAAACTGTGGGACTGGTGTGAAACCAAGAAAATATTTTTGGTAGCGTCTTACATTAACACTAAGGAGAATGTATTCGCAGATAGAGAATCACGAATTGAGAAAATAGACACAGAATATGAATTATCACAACAAAGTTTTCGGTTAATATGTAAAAAATTTGGAATTCCTACCATAGATCTTTTTGCCACCAAACTCAATGCTAAATGCTCACGTTACATATCTTGGAAACCAGATCCCTACTCCTTAAACGTAGATTCGTTGACAATATCATGGAAAGGAGAATTTTTTTATGCTTTTCCGCCCTTTTGCCTAATAATGAAATGTCTAAATAAGATTGTAAAGGAAAAATCAAGAGGACTTTTGGTAGTACCTAGTTGGAAGACACAACCGTGGTATCCAATTTATAAAAAGTTACTAATAACTAAACCGTTGATTTTTCTACCAAACAAAACATTATTGATTTCACCTTTCAGACAACCTCATCCGTTGTGGAAGCACCTTACCCTGGAGGTGGGAATTTTGTACGGCAATCGTTTATAAATAGAGGACTCACAGAAGCTGGAGTAGATCCAATTATAGCGTCATTAGCCCCAAACACATTACGTCAATATAACTCGTATTATCAGAAATGGTGGAAATTTTGTGAAGCTCAACTAAAAAATCCTTATGTATATTCCTTGAAGTTGATCATTAAATTCCTAACTGTAGAATTTGAGAATGGTGCTTCATATGCCACATTAAATTCACAACATGCGGCTTTTTCATTAATTTTTGATATACAACAGACGGACAAAACCTATTTAAAAAGATTTTTAAAAGGAGTCTTTAAAATAAACCCACCTAAACCCAAATATAATACAACTTGGGATCCTACTGGGGTGCTAAACTACTTGTCATCTTTCTATCCAATAGATAAAATCTCAATCACACAATTAACACAAAAACTGGTTACATTGCTGGCTTTAATAACTGGGCATAGATTACAGACACTGTCAAAAATATCCATAAAAAATATAGGATACTTTGAAGAAAGATTAGAGATAAAAATACCGGATCTGATAAAAACTTCAAACAGCCAAAATTTTCAACCATTGCTGATTATACCTTATTGGAGGGAAAACCCAAAACTATGTTTAGCTTCAGTGATAGAAACCTATATCAATCGTACTCAGGACTATAGGTCTAGGGATAATGACTCCCTAATATTAACTTGTAAAAATCCTGTACATCCAGCAAGTACGCAAAGAATCAGTAAATGGATAAAAATTACACTCCAAGAGAGTGGGATCGATGTTTCTCAGTTTTCAGGCTACAGTACGCGCCATGCAGCTACTTCCGCAGCATTTAGATCAGGTGTATCCATTGAAATGATTAGAAAAACTGCTGGATGGACAGAAAATAGTAACGCCTTTAATAGATTTTACAATCGCCCTTTGGCGGAATCTCCTGCAAGCTTTGCAAGAGCAATCCTTACTTTACAAAATAATGTATAACATATTTTATTACTTTCTTGTTTATTGCTTAAATGTTTTTCATAGGACTTGCCTATATATAACAGAGCAGTCCAGGATTTAGAAAGTCTAGTATGGTTTCTAGAAAGTTATTTTTTTTACCTTTCTGCTTATGTACAACACTATTTTTATTTGTATAAATAAAAACGGTAGTGTGGATCTAGATCGCATACCGTTAAACATCTACAAGTGTGTTATTGTAATTCGAGAGCGGCAATACGAAGTATAATTGAAGATCAATCGACTTACCTGAAGGATGATTGATTGTAATTATACGAGTATTGCCGCTCGAAGAATTACAATCCCTCCCATTACCCTACCCACTTCGATCTAGATCCTGTATGTTCCCGGAATTGCAATGACGATGGTGTGGTGAGGACCGTGTGAGATGGTACGCAGGAGAAGGGGGGACTGGGCCAGGACCGGATTTGCTTTAAATATTCGTGCATTGAGCGCGCCGAAAAATTGCTACTACAAATGTGTTATTGTAATTCTTCGAGCGGCAATACTCGTATAATTACAATCAATCATCCTTCAGGTAAGTCGATTGATCTTCAATTATCCGTACTAGGATATTGCGGTCATATAAATGTAATAATCGTATACTTTTTATTTATCTTTTTCACACTTGTAATATGTATATGAACGGGATATTTCGAATTGTTTGAATGCTTTTTATTGTGCCAAAGTGTCACAGGTAGTTTAACTAAATAGAGTATAGGGCGGTATATTAATTGAAACTTATCGATTAATATTTTGCGATTGTTTTGTAGTTTTGATATTTTGTGCTTCAATCCATCAATAAATAATGTCAATATACTTCTGATGTCTTTCTATTAAATACTTACAGTACGATGTGAATTGGTGCGGCGAGGAGAAGTGCTCAACAACTTTCTAGTAAATTGAATTGGTTAAGTTAGATTTTGTTAAGATGAATTTAAAGGCGGCAGCTCAGAATTGTCGCCAAAACACTAATGGGTTTGCTGCCTTTTATAAAAATATTTTAAAAAGCAAGACGACTGCGCAGAATTGCCTCCAAATGTATAAGGTTAGATTGTTTGGTTTTATACTTGTATCTAAACTAAAGCGTTATAAGGCAAGACAGTACTGCTGAGCATTGTATCTACAATATTAAAAGTGTTTTCGGGTTTAACTTTTAGATAGGTTCAAGAATCGTTCTTGAAATGCGCAGAATTCAAGCGTACCCTTTGTACCTCTATCTAGAACAATACTTGGACTTTTCAAAAACCCTTCCCCATTTGTAAGAACACGAACGCATAAACGGTTCTCCAAGAGGACGAATTAGATGTTTTCAAACGTTGGAAATATAGATATAAGCATAACCTCAAACTTTTTTGTGTGTGTGAATTGTAGTTAACGTCTCCTTTTTGCTGCAAGGCTAAACTGGACGGGACCTACAGCTTAACGTGGGCTCCGAACCACGGTCCTCGAGCACGGTTGTACCCCCTAAGGCTCTCACCCCAGTTGATCCACTCCGTGCTCTACCGACTCAGGGTGTGTGTATCCTAGTCCCGCCCTCCTACAGGATATCCGATCCTATCCGGCCTGGTTACCGGCGTGAATAGGAACGGGATTTTGGATACATTTTACACACTTCCCGCAACAATCACAACATCCATGGATTACGTGGGATTCGAACCCACGACGACAGTGACCGCCTGACTCAAAGCCAGCGCCTTAAACCACACGACCACCGTCGCTCCAACCTCAAACTTAATACGACTCACAGAATATTTATTGTAATATTAATCAAATAAATTTATGCACCGCAAAATCAGTTTACACAAAACCAACATAAATATTAAATCGAAAATGATGGAGGTTTATACCTTATTTTCATGTTTCATAGCAAACGAGCGTC
The DNA here is from genome assembly GCA_946251905.1 of Cryptocephalus moraei. Classification (NCBI taxonomy): domain Eukaryota; kingdom Metazoa; phylum Arthropoda; class Insecta; order Coleoptera; family Chrysomelidae; genus Cryptocephalus; species Cryptocephalus moraei. Next base: position 29,100,193 of record OX276454.1, read on the forward strand.
AGAAAAAAAAACAGGACGGTTTGGTACAGTTAGTTCTAGAACCGCCTCAATACGATTCTGAAATAACTCGAACACAGAACCGGTTAGTTACCAGTCAGATCTGTAATATTCCGAATTGTGCAAACTCCTGATAGGACTAGAACAATAATCAGCAAAACACCGTTGAAAATATTGCAGTTAGGTTGTTTGGCTTTGGTATCTATGGTCGTTATAAAGCAAAAGGAAGCCGTGTAGGGCTGCCTTGAAATTAATAACATTAGGTGGTTTCCTTTTGCTGTTTGTTGATTTTGTAACGTTTTAATAAACACGTTACAGAATAAAAAGGGGCTGTTAGAATTGTATCGCAATTATCAGGGTAAAATTGTTTTGTTCACCCATGTTTTATTAATACGCCTTTTTACAATCAATATTATTCTTATCGTAGCACAGTGAAAAACGTTTTCTGAAAATTTCATGAAAATCACACTGGCGAAAAAATTTACTCATTACACTTCACAGACCCTAAAACAAATATTAACGATGTTCTTTGTTTATATTCTGTATAATTTTGTCAAATTCGATTCATTCACTCGTAAGATTTGTTGTAATCGTAGTCGTCGTCGTCTGTCTTTCCAGGATTAGGCACTCTTGCCTGTTCCGGCTTCACCCTTTGACTCGGTCTTCCTACTCCTCTCTTGTATTTGGGATTAAATTATAAGGCTTGTTTTGGAAGTCCTTCATTTGTCATTCTACACGATTTTTCCATTTTTCTTTGTATTTGTTTACTTGTTGTGTTATTTGATTCTGTTTTCAATTCATATCTGATGGTTTCGCTCTTAATTCGATCAACTCTTGTGCAGCCTTTTACCAATCTGAGGAATTTCATTTCAGATGTTTCTAGTTGTTAACATATAATAGTGTGGGAACTGCCATTACTTTGTAAAATTTTAACTGTGTTTCTTGCGACGTTTTATCTAAGAGTGTTCTTCTTATTGTTCAACATATTTGTTGATATTTTTTTATTTTATTGTTTATCTCTTTATCTTCTTCATAAGTTATATCGCAGATTAAATATTTGAAATGTGATATTTGTTCTAAGGTGTATTCGTCTATGACAATTTTTGTAGATGGAATATATTCTCGAAATTAATTCAGTAAAGGTGTATATGAGAATATAAAGATATACAAATATAAGAGAATCTGAAAATGGAATTTGTAGCTTTTTTGTAGCTCAGCCGGGATATAAACCAATATGAATCCCGGCTGAGGTACAAATTCTATTTTCACAGATTCTCTTATATTTGTTCCATATGAAAATTTTTGTTCGTATGTGATAGCTGTCACAAAATGACATATATTTTGTTTTCGTAGGTATATTCAGATTGTATGTGGAACTCTATTGGTAAAATTTGTAAACTGATCGCTGTAATTTCTCCTCCGTGTTCTCTGTTATAACTTGATCATCTGCATATAGTATTGTGTTATGTATTGATCGATGAGTATTTCTGTTTTTAATTCTCTGCTTGTATCAATAATTATTTTTGTGTCTCGTAATGTTTGTAGTAATGTAGTAATCTTAGCTCTAGGAACGTTCCTGCGTATTTCAATAGCTCTGATTTTATATCGTCAAGGCCTGGAGATTTTCGATTTTTAGTAATTTTTAAAGCATTCTGTAGTTCCCCAATCTCAATTAGATCGACTTCCGCCTTCTCACTTTGTTCTTCGGTCTCATGTAAATACCATAGTTACCATAACATACCATAGCTGTGGGTAATGTTCAATCCAGTTTTCTTCTGCGATGATATTTAGCTGTGGTGTAAGTATCCTTTTCTTCTCTGTTCAGATGTATCATTAGTTTATATGCGATTTCCAGTCTTCCGTGTGAGTCAATTCCTATTCTGCTGATAAATGTTTGCCACGATCTTGTGTGCGTTTCTCTCACTATTGATCTTGTGGTACTTCTAACTTGATGTTTTTTTTTTCTTTACTTTCCTCTGTATTCATTTGTAAGTGCTCTCTGTATGCATTTTGTTTTTGTTCTATAGACTCCTTTATCTTCTCGTTCCAAATCTTTAGTTCCCGTTTTCGTTTTTAAATAAGTTTCTTACCCAGCACTTCAGTAGCAATTGTTAATATGGCATGTTTATATTTTGCTATTCCTTGTCAATGTCTGATTCTATTGGTAATTGGCCCAGTAATTCTGTGAGGCTTCGGTCATATAAATATTTTATACTATCATTGTGAATTAAATATATTTTGAATTTCTTTCCTGTCTCTTTTGTGTTTTTCATATTTTGTTTTAGTTTTTCTTTTATAGGTCTAGTCCATAATTGTATTTTGGTTAGGTCTAGATGATGATCACTATTTACATTTTTCCCTCGATATACATGCATGTCAACAACTCGAGGTGATAACTTTTGATTCACTATGAGATAGTGAATAAGTGAGCGACAGCCACGAGCAGACCATGTGTATATCCTTCCTAAAGTAAGTATTTGCCACTATAATCTGACTGGAGGCAACATATTCTTCTAGATTTTTACCTTTGTTATTCAGATGATCTCCAAATGTTCCTATTATTTTAGGTATTGGGTTATTACCTATTCTAGCTCTTAAATCTCCTGCTATTATTATATCATCATTTCTGTTTGTTTTGGATAATATTGATTGTAATTCTTCATAATATTTTTCTGTTTGTTCTTCTTTACCTTCTTCTGGTGCATGTGTCCCTAGTATGGTTAAGGACCTTTGCCAAATTTCGTTGTAATATGTAGTATATTTTAATCTATAAACGAGTACTTTTTAATCGGATTTTGCCACCTTACGTCTATGAGAATAGTTATTCCACAACATGCCCTTTTAGTTGTTGGTAGGTACATCACTATATATCATTACGTAATCTGACAGTTCTTTTATACCCTTAAGTTGCTTTTGCTTTCTCATATGAGGTACTCATATATGAGAGTATTGTAATCGGGTCGATTTTTCGAAATTGAGTTATTTTAGCATTTCTGAACGTTTTGAGGTCCCCTAAGTCCAAAAAACTTGTTTTTGGAAAACCGTCTGTACGTATGTGTGAATGTCTGTATATCTGTGGTAGGATTTTCTCAAAAACTAAAATCAAAGCTATGTATTTAGACTTTGTACCATACCAGGACGTACAAATAAGCTATTCATTAAAATTGGCCAGGATATAAGGGTACTTTACTATTGTCATTTTTCGGTTTTTTGAATTTTTCTCGAAATTCACTCCAAGAATTTTTTTAAACTTTGAATATTTATTGTACTATTAAATATGTATAAAAAGTTTTCTAGCGTTTTTGGCTAAATGTTCTGTGAAGGGCACTTTATACTTGTCAATTTTCGGATTTTTCAAATACACGTATTTTTTTTGTTTAAATTAACCGTATCCAAAGGGGTAATACCTTTGGATTTGGCAAACGCATATTGAAACACCCTATATATGAGAAAGTACTTTGATGAACACATCACGATTTTTAATCTCCGTTATAATAGCTATATTATGTTTATACTCTTTGAGGATATTACTGAGTTCTATTTAGTTTTTTCCTTATTCCAGTACATTCCATGTTGCAATTGTCATCATACCGTTTATTCCTAAATTCTTTTCTTTTTTCTCTCCACGTCATAAATCTTTTAAGTCTGTCTCATTCCGAGGCTTTGTTTGAAGCTTACGAATAATTGGAGTTTTACATGGGAGGGATACAAGCTTGCCGCAAAACCCTCTGATTAGGAGGGCCAGAGACTCTTCTATAAGGGTTAACATACCTTAGTTTGTGTGTTGTATTTGTTGTAATAAGAGTTTAAATTATAAAACTATGAAATAGCAGGATGAAGAATACGAACAATAATTTGTTGTTATAGGGATTTCGATAATATTGACAGATAACCGAAATGTTCAATGTCCCTTATTTTTGGTAAGTTCATAAAATTAATTCACGGGAACAATAAAAAATTCAGGTAAAAATTGGACAACCCCAGGGAAAATTTTCCTTTATTTTGTAAACGCTACTGGTCTCCTAAAGATAATATTAATGTATTCTGCCTAAAGGTTATGAAAAACGACACTTTTTACTTATAGTTTATGCTCTTGTTTCTCTGATAAGAGAGACTGTTTCCCAGAAAATTTTACTTGAAAATCTTAATACATTTCGAAAAGTTTTGCATTGTTTCATAAAAGTATTGCAGGCTCTATGCAAGAAATTTCAGAAAACAATGGCCGCAAATGGACCATTTACCTCAAAGTGAGTACAGTACATATCAGTCAAAATCACTGAGCAGTTACTAGTCCGGGAAATATAGGGCCATCAACATTTTTTGTTTTCGAACGGCTGATTTTCGGTGTACAGATAGTATAAACATGTACAAGATGATAATTATGTTTCCAAAGCGTCAAATCGATTCTCCCATTGTTTAACAGTCATTTTTAACTGTAATTTTAACGATATTTTAGGTTTTTCACTTATATTTTTTTCCCCTCTGATTTTACAAGAAAAAAGTTAAGTACTTTCTTATTCGCCTTCAAAAGGCCTACACAACTAGGCATTGCACGAAAAAAAAAATTAATTAGTTCAAAAGTTATTAATAAAACAACCATTGTTTATGCAATGTTAAATAAACCATTTTAAAACGAGCCCCACTGCCCCGTCTCGGCGTTTCGTGAAATCATTCGTTCTCACTCACAGACAGTAGTAACCTTAACGCTATACTAGACCAATTTGACCTTGAGTTTACCATGTGTGGATATGGCTGATGGCGTTGGTCCTCCGGAGCGACCACGAGCGGTGGGGTTCTTGTAATTATTTCACAAGAAGTTCTAATTAGTTTACAAGAAGTGCTAATTAGCATAACCTCAACCCGCAAACGTACACATCGGCGCCTTTTTGGTGGTAGCGACATCTGGTGGGGTTCTTGTAATTATTTCACAAGAAGTTCTAATTAGTTTACAAGAAGTGCTAATTAGCATAACCTCAACCCGCAAACGTACACATCGGCGCCTTTTTGGTGGTAGCGACATCTGGTGGGGTTCTTGTAATTATTTCACAAGAAGTTCTAATTAGTTTACAAGAAGTGCTAATTAACATAACCTCAAAACTGCGAACGTACACATCGGTACCCTTTTGGTGGTAGTGACGTCACTGACTTTGACTTTGATCACGAGCACGGCTTTAATTAATATGCAAGAGTGAGGGTTTGCAAGAAGTGGAGGGTGAGGGTGTAAACTGCCCCTACTTGGTTAGGGGTAGTTAATAGTGCCCTTTTGGCATTTTATTAGATGGGTCTGAAAGTCAAAAATAATTTTGCGAAACTGGAGCTAGTATTCTTTGGACTTTTCGAAAAGTAGTGATTGTTTCTTTTGTGCGTGTGAGGAAAATAAAAATAAATTACTTTTCAAAACGTTTAATATCACAACATTGTATGCAGTAACACATATATTGATATTGTACACGTTTCTCGTTTGATACAGTCACAATGTTGTTACATGTTTCACAAAACCAGATTTTTTCCAACTCTTCGGTGCACTTAAGCTCCATCGCTGTTGGGTTGTTTTCAATATTGTGGATGATATCCCAGTCATCGATTTCGAGGAGATCTCGTGTTGTGTCTCGAATTAAGGTGTGCAACTCTTCAATGTTATCGAAAGAGGGTGTCGGTTGCTCTATCTCAGAGGGTTTATCGTTTCCCTTCTTCTTCTCAGGGCAGCCATATGAACTATAAAGTCAATTTAAAATGTTTATATCAAAACTTACGATATACCTAGGTTTGATTGCATACCTGATTGCACGAAACGTTGAGGTTGAGCGAGAAGAGTTCATTTCTTCAATGTCATCCATGGGTGTCCAGCTATGATAAGATGAAATCTGCTCCTCTTCCTTCTTGATGTAGGGAAGTGAAGTAGTGCGATTCTCTGTGTGTGAGAGTTGATTAAAAGTAGAAGAAGAAAAGTAAATGGTTTAAATATCGGATATGATAAGATGGATTCGGCTCATCCTTGGAGTAGAGAGGTGAAGTCGTAAATGGAGTAAATATCGGTATACTAACTATGTCTATAACCCCAGGGTAAAGTGTCGGTAAAAATATAATTGACAATTCTTTTATCGTCGTCTGGAGTAAGGGCAACTTTCCTTTGCTTAACAGTAAACACTTCATGTTTTTTACTCCTGATTAAAGTTTCGTCCACTGTAAATTTATTATTATGAAATAGACAATCATAATAGTTTTCAAAAGTAATCATTTTTAGTGAAGAACCAGTGATTCCTTTAGCTTTTTTTACTTCATCAATAACCTGATGATTCGACCGATTTTCAACCGACCGCAAAATTTTTATTGCATACATTTTAGATTTCAATCCTATAAATTCTGTCATTATATTACCGTTATTTTCTTCTTTCATTAGACCTAAAACCTTTTTATTGGCTAAAGGCATTTGGAATTTATTGTCCGGAGGATAGTCAGATGTATCAAATTTATGAATATCCTCTTTAATATGCTTATAAATATCATCTACAAAAAAGTGATAAATAAGGGAGTCCGTATCTGTGTACAATAATTTTACGTTTTCCTTAAATTTTGTTTTAATGTAATTATAATGAAAGTCATATAGGATCGTTTTTGAAATGTCTAAAATGCTAAATCCTACATAAATTGGTTTATTGAAGAGAATTTTAGTCCTTTTTAATTCTATAATGACCATATCATCATCAAAAATAGTCAAACTGTGAAAATTTGGTTTGCAAATGTACTGTTTAGCCCCATAACGCCCATCCCACTTTGTTACTAATTTAACGTCTTTATATTTTCTCACATTTTCCATGGTTTTTCCAAACACTGCATTGTTCATTAATTTGTAAAAATTTTTTTCAAAATCGTTCCTACTTTGCCGTCTTAATTCTGTGTTTAAATCTATGTAAGTTTTCAACCATGGTGACTGCTTAAATTTCAAAATTTTGTGAATTTTAGATATTTTAAGGCCTAAATTCACAGCTTGCTTTAAATTTATATAGTGAAGAACATAATTCTTTTTATTAAATAGTGTAGTCAACAGTTTTGGTTGTTTTGATGATGATGTGGGCGGTACCATCCGTTCAGGACACAAAGGTAAATCTTTGTGAAGATCGTGAAGTTCTTTAGGATAATCCAAGTCGACTTCGAGAATATAACCAAAGTCTGAATCATCAGGTGTGTTGATGATGTCTTCCGAATAGAAATCTGAACAATCGATCCATCGAAAATCACCTACAGGTAAATATTTACTCATCGCAGTACCATAGAGGTTATTCACGTCATAATACATGAGGTAGGACGATGGTAAATTGGGATTGTATTCATTTTCCATGTAAATATTGTTCGCTTTCCCATAACGATTGCTACATTGTGACACACCACCTCTGATACCTTTCTCAATAAACATAATCTGATCGATGTCGTCCAATAACTCCAAAGTGGTTCGTGACATTTTTAGACAACTAGCATAAGCCAAACCGGGAGCTGTATAATACTTTAAACATTCCAAATTGTATGTCTTTAAACAAATATTTCGAAAATTTTCAAAAACGTCTGCTAGAAGCAATACATCAGTTTTTAAATACAATTCCATATATTCCCGTAAATTTTGAATTTTAAATGTATTCCAAACTCGTGTAGCATGATCATATTCAGATTGTTTAACTCCACAATTTTTCAAAGTACTATGAAAACATTCGATGGGAGGTAATTTCTTCTCGTTTAACTTATCCCAGTTGTCCAAGTACTCATAGGGGAATATACCCTTACGCGATAACAGTACCAATTCATCTGTATTCCTACAAAAACTTTTAGTCACAATTTTATCACAATTATTGAGGTACGAACTTAATTTGTCTAAACTGCTCGCCATAAAACGAAACGAGTCGAGAAATCTAAATTGTATTGACTTATTTAACATGTGTTTGGTGAAGGAAATATACTTTTCTTTGTTTACAGGTAACAAATCTATTTGTCCAGGTGTTTTAGTGGCCAAAGCTTTTATGATAAAATGAGAATCGTAACCTGATAAATTGTGAAAGATCACAGGAATGCAGTGCTCAGTTTGTAGGTTCAAGTTACAGGGTGATGCGTGTGCACTACCCCTATAATTTCCATCCAGATGAGAATGGTCTCTTACTTTAATATCACCCTCTTTAAACGGTTGTTCACAAATGTGACATATTTTGGATGATTCGAACTCAAGTTTTTGTTGTACTGTTAAAGGTTTTAGTTTAACCGGATTGTTGAACAGCTTATTTAACATTGTGGCTATTTGACACAAACGATTAACAAACCATTCAATACAATCCTTACCGGTGTACATGTCAAATATGGAGAGCGAAGGGTCGTAACTGCACAATAAATAAAATGCAATACTACATGGAATATGTTTATGCAACCTATTCACGCTTCCACCACCGCCACCATTATGATCTGAATATTTTTGTAAAATGCTTTCTAGGTCTGCATATATTACAAACGGCTCTTTGAATTTATTTTTGAAGCTATCGAAACAAATATATTTTTTCCTTCCAGAAGGTAATTCCATTTTATTTTTATTCATTTCGAAACATTGAAATTTATGTTTCGCTAATGTCTCTCGAGAGTAGAAATGATTTAAACACCTTTCACAATAGAGTTTTGTATGAGTAACATCATTTACCTGTGAATGTATCAAACGTGATAGATCTTTAATTAACGTAAAGTGATATATCGGTGTAAATTGCCGCACATGTTCATCTAAATTCATTAAGACATCATCATCATCATCATCATCATCATCATCATCATCATCATCTTTACTATGTTGATTACTTTCGAGAATTAATAAATTGACAGTTTGTAAAAATTTCATTGAACTTAACCGAATTGGAACAATTTCCATTTTCTTTTTAGAAATCGTTTCCAAACCGAAAACATTAACACACATATTATTGAGTACTTCAAATTTTGATATGTCTTTCAATTTGATGGGGAACTTGATTCCCTCATATCTCAAAATGGTGCTGAAATGTGGATATGATGAAGTTCGAGTAGAATGCTGTGTGCACGGTCGAAGAGCTGCCACAATACTCCACAGGAAACAGTATTGATCATTATTTTGAATGTTAAGAACTGCCTTTTTATTTTGAATAAATTTTGGTACTTCAACAAAAGTTGAAATACCTACATTTATTGGCACATAATTATTTATATTCACTTTTAAATGTAAAATTTCATAAAGACTCCAACCTGAATCTCGCTCTTGGAATTCTTCAAGTTTCGTTAAAATATTGTTTTGTACATGATCTGAGTAAAAAAGTTTTAAATTTGTAGTGCGATCTATAACTCTGTTTTTTGTTTGAAAATGTTTAACTTCAATTTCACCTGTTTGAGGTTTAATAAAATTACCTAAAAAATTTACATTAACTTTCAATAGTGATTTTTGAAGTTCTTGTTTAATCTTACAAGAGAAAGATCTGAAGGCTTTTCTCAAAAACTCTACGGGATCTTTAATATGAAAATTAATGATTACCCCAGTTCTCACGCGACTGTTAAAGCATGAATCCAAATCTTGCCACATTAAATTGGGGCTTTTTCGAGGAGTTCTAGAACATTTAAATTTTCTCCTGAAATATTGCAATAAACCCAAATTTGATTCCAATTTTGAAAATCCTTTTTTATTGACACAATCATTACGCTTTATATATTTCTTTAACAATAAAATAGTTTTATTTAAGAACTTAATCCATTTACTATATTCACCTCTACTTTTAATCAACTCACCCACACGACTAATCTTCGACACTAACTTTTCACTGATATCGACAAGTTCTGCACACGCACTCATTTTGATGCGACAAATCGTACGACGTGAATGATTTATTTCATAAACAATTTACAAATATATGAAACAAAGCATCTATTTCCACGTGTACTAAATATTCCTAAACAAGGTTAGGTCAATGCATAATCATTATTATGTTGCATGTAAATGTTACGTGAACTAAACACAATGTTATTAATTAATTAATTCAAATCGATTGTATTGAAATTATCGATTCGCGTGTCTGCTAAGTATTCATAAACAAGGTGTTAGGTCAAAGTAAATAGAAATGCGCCGAGAAATGCATACTTCATTTAAAACAATACCGTGAATTAATTCCTAATCGTGTGCATCTATATATAAATACAACATCACACAATTCGATAGTATATATCACAGCAAATCAACCAAAATGGCAAATGTACCGTGCACCGTCGTCGTTGTGGTGAAAGACCCCGTTAAACTACCTGTCCAGTCGGCATATATAGTGCTTAAGGAGATTTTCATGTAAGTTAATTATTTGTTATAATATTATTGCATTCTTTAAGTTTAATTATGTTTATTCTCACCATTCTAATTTTTCTCTTCATTGTTACATCTCACCCTTTCTTTCTCGGAATTTTTGATATGGGGTTAAAGACATTAAAATTAGAGGCTTTAATTTAGGATTCTTTAAGTTTAATTATGTTTATTCTCACCATTCTAATTTTCTCTTCATTGTTACATCTCACCCTTTCTTTATCTGAATTTTAGATATGGGGTTAAAGACATCAAAATTAGAGGGGACAAAATTCTAATACAACTACATTATTCCCCGAAAAAGGAAACTCTCACAAAAAAGTTTGGGAACCTGCCGGTGAAGTATTATAGAACAAAACTGGAGAATGAGGAGGAGCTGGCCATCTTCGAGGGGGCATTAAAACATTTTTATTTTAATGTTGGTGATGACGATGGTGCAGAGGAGTTGGATAGGTTAACATCACAATCCAGAAAGAAATTGAAAGCGGCTGTGCCGGACGAGGAGGAGGAGGACGAGGAAGAGGAAGAGGAGGAGGAAGGGGAGGAAGTGGATTCTTAGGTATTCTTTAAAATATCTATAGCTAGCGTTAAAATATTGAAAATGTAATGGGATGTACTGTTGAATACTACTCATACTTTCCCAATCTTAAACTAAAATATTTATTTTTCAATAGGTGTAGCGAATGAGAATGGCAGAAATATTAAGAAGAATTTTGAGGGCGGAGGAGGAGGAGGAGGAGGAAGATGATGGAGCCAACAGCGATTCAACTGTTGAAGCGTACTCATCAGAAGATGAAAATGAAGTAAGCAGTTCGACAGTTGTTATCGATGTTGGCTACTTATGTAGGGAGTGCGATTTCTCAATATTACTGCCACACCAAGTCTACGATAAAATTAAGTTTAACGGAGCCCAACTCAAGTGTATACGGCTTCAATATATGTCTCCGGAGCTGCAAAAATTATGTTGTGAACAACCTATGAGTTTCCTGTTCCTAGAGCGGACTGGTGATGGGCTATACCGATCGTTTCGACGGGATGCTCTCATTCGGGACTGGTATCCCTACTATCGCCTGATCGCTCGAAGAGAGGAAGCCAATTGGACATTTCTATTTTAGTATGTAATTGTTATTACACTTGAAAAGTAAGTTTTGTTATTATATATATATATAATAAACCAAACATTTAAATCTTGATTTACACTGATTTTAATACATTTTTACAACATTTGTTTGTGGATTATATGTCATCATTCTATCATGGATTATAATACAAAAGGCTGTAGTATTGGCAGCTACATTATCTGTCGTCTCGAACTCCAATCTGATGTCTACAGAGCCCGATTTTAGGGATTCGTTTTGTTGGCTGCAGTCGATTACGAATAGCGGTGCTTTCTCTGTGAATTCCTTAAGATTCAGATACGGTTCTGTGAAGGTTTTGTAATAGTAGCTCTCTTGGAATCCTGCATACATTTCATATGCGATGACAAATTGTGATTTATCAAAGTTTAAATTTAAATTGTCATATGGATACATTTGTGAATTCAAAAATAATTTGATGTTTGTTAATTTACAATGATCAAACTGAGACATATATCTAGTTATAGCGTTCTTTCGACCCGTTTGAAATCCTACGATTACGTAACGTGGTTTTTCGAGTTGATTTGTGGCTTTAACGTTCCACGTGTGCCGTTGGGCTTGAGCTACGACAGGAAGTTCTTGAAAATCCCAAGAACGAAATGCTAATTCCAAGTCTCGACCGGAATCCAAATATTTTAATAGACGTAATTTTTCTGTATCCGATACTTTTACGTGAGGCATTTTCCAAAATATTTTTTTCATTTCGACTTTACTCGTCTTCTCTTCCTCTTTCGAGGAATGAATGGCGTTGAGGTCACTCGAACTGCGAATCAACACCAACTCTTGTCGAATATTGATAAGTATTTTTTTAAAATCTTCACAGAAGCCAAGGAGAATCTTAAGGGGGATGCAAGCGCTGAAATTTCCCTTATTATCTGTGATAATATTAGATGTTGCGGTCCCTGTTCCCCATCCAGCACTTTGGTATCGTACTCGTTCATTTGGTGTAAACGATACATATCCTTTCATTGTGGTTGTTATGCCAGGATTTCTCACCCTATCGATGACGATACCACCAATTTCATAACGAATCTCATCGAAGAGATGTGTTAAACCGTTATTGATAAACTCCAACGTGTCAGTCTTCTTATCAGTCACATCTGTTAGAGTTCCTTCGATGTACAGGTAACTTCGATTCGGTAGTGTATAAATGTCTTGGTACTGAATGGGAATTCTGATCTCATCCGATTTATTTAAAGTTGAATTAGCGTACGGAGGGTGGCTATGATACTCCAAATCTGTAATCGAATCGTCACTATACACGTGTTCACCTATATTGAGGGCGTTGAAACTCATTGTCACTAGTGGTAAAACATGAACACAAACACCTTAAAAATATCTTTTTCACCCTGATGGCTATTCGTACTTTTAATCTACATAAAAATGTTCTAAAAAGTATCGTTGTGAATCCTCTTCCTATTTTGTAATAGTCGATAATACCTTAAAACCGAGATTCGAAAGAAACACTTTATTTTCCGGTGTTAACGCTTTGAGTTTTCCTTTTGAAATGTGTTTCTTCCCGTTTCCTACGTCTCTTATATCGGAGGACATCCGACTTAACTCTAAATTGTAACGAAACACCATTTTCTAAACGTTTTTCAAGTGCAATCTAACCGTGATGGTCTCTCCTTTGAAATTAATCAAATTTCCATCTTGATCGACTATTTTAAGCACAATTTCATCGATGTATCGCGTATTGATTGGTAGATAAATGGCGTTGGTGACTTTTTCAACTATTCTATACCCGCTCGGTACTTCGGGGTAGAACAAATGTAAAAGATGAACCATGGTATCGTTCGAATATGAATTTGTGACCAAATTACATTCGATACATACACAATCCACTTTAGAGATATTTATAGGGTAATCAGATATATGTTTAACATTAGAGGATAATTTTCTTCGTTTAAACCCTAACAATGGAGCTATAGAATTAGGTTTATCGAAGTGGATCACTCTATTACACTTGAGTTCATATCTGAGAGTGTTTCGATTGACGTTCGTGAATAGATAGATTTTACTTTCTTTTGTTTGAAGAGGAGTAGAAGAAGAAGGAGACGATGAAGAAGAAGAAGAAGTTCCATATCTGTGAATATTATTTTTTTCTTCAATCACCACTTTCGAAACGTTTTGTTTCTCACCTCTAGCTGAAATCTCTTCGATTTCTTTTAAAATATATCGTTCAATATCGGGAATTTCATACGATCCTTCAGGTATCTCTAATGTATACTTATCTATATAAAATTTATTATTACTCTTATCTACGTTCGGAATTGCGTTGTAGGTCATGAAGTCTATTAGACCTATTACATACGTTTTATCATCGTTGAACACTATCGGAGGATAAATCTTACTTATTAATAGAGATTCTTTAGCCGAGAACGTGAAAATGTATGAACACATGTTAACAGGTGAAAGGTTATCACACAAATAAGCGTTATATTACCCAATGAACTTTATTTAATCAAAAACAGTAGACACAATTTTCCACAATTTACACTATTGTACGTTTGATACACATCTCTGTTATATCGTATGGTGCATGGACCGTTAGAATTAAAATAAATTAATAGTTCGAGGGGGGGACGAAGATCTCCGTAACTATCAAAATAAACTATTTTATTGTCTAACTTTCTGTAGGCCGTCCAATGGCTTCCCGGTCCATGGTTGTCGTCTAAATTAACTACACCTCTCTCGTACCGACGAATTCTTCTCGGAAGTTTATTTCTCATGAAGACTCCTCTAAAATTGGGGACACGTAATATTTTTGCGAACCTCTCGATGTCCAAATTAGTAAGCGGTCTTTTTTCGGGAATGTTTACTCTACTGCTACGCTTCATGTTCGATCGTATGGATGTAAAAATAATCCTAATCCTGTTTTGTATGGTCTTAAGTACATTCCTTTACCCATCGCTATCGCCTCCATCTTTTCATTATGACGTCGAGTCTCATTCAATTCCTTCTGTGCAGCCTTGGCAGAGTTTACGGCCTTAGCGATGCCAGCAGCGCCTCCACCTAAAGCGCCTAAGGCACCAAGGGCACTGAATATTGGGATTAATGGGAGAATTCCACCGACTTTAGGGATCTTAATTATACGATTATTATTAGGTTTTATTTGCTTACTAATACTTTTCGCTTTTCTTAAAGCTACCTTTATGGCACTACCTATCGTTTTGGGTTGTTTTTGTAAAATTTCCTTTTTAATTGTACCAATAGCTTTAGTCAAACATAATGATTTAATTTTATTTTTGGACCCCGTTCTCCGTTTCCTAACTCGATTTTTAATTTCTTTTCGTTTACGTGAGACCATCTTTACTCTTAATATGTTTTCATTAAACTAATAAGAAACCATGGGATACATGTACTTTATAACTTAATTTTCTTATGAGACCCATCAGCTACCTCTTCTTCACCATCTACATCATCGATTGTGTTCGATTTCCTTTTATTGGAATTAGAAATATTTAATGGTTCATTTAAATCTAATTTATCCCCTTCTACTAATCGTCTTTTACTCATAATAGATGGCTTATCCTCATCATCGTCTAATAATTTTCTTTTTCTTGATCGTTCTATGACACTTAAATCCATTTTCTTGAGTAATCTAACTCTTTTGTGATTCCTTAATTTTCTTTCAATCTCACCCCTCAATTTTGTGTTCTCACTAGTATTTTGCTTATGTGAAGGAGCCATTTCATCACCATCATCGGATAAGTCAAGATCATTCTGTTTTTTTTTCCTACCACGTCGTAGCCCTCTAACTCTTTTATGATTTTCCGCTTTTCTTCCAATCTCATTGCTCAACGTGGTAGATCTCCTTGCAGGAAACTGACGAGTTTTGAAACTATTCATACAATCCTGAATATGTTTACCTATATTTTCGTTTAATAATTTAACTTTGCTTAAAATTTTAACACCATTTTTAATCACCCTTTCACTCTCACCACCGTTTACACCCATTCCAAGTTTAACTTTAGCTTTCATTGCACCAGCGACTCCTAATGAAGCTAATTTCTCACTGAAACTAGCGTCTTTCGATCGGAAACGTTCCATGGCTTTTCCAGCTAAAACCTGATCAGCCAGATGTCTTTGATTTAGATCTTTCTGTTGATTGTATGCAATGTCATGTTCACGACAAGCTTCATCTAAAGGGTTGATACCTCGATCACCTCTCCCTAGTCTTTTCTCTAGTTTTGTTCCAGGCCCACAAAATCGGTAAGATGGCAGATGCATCTCGAAAGGCATTTTATTAATGACACTATTTAATAGACCGTTCCCCTCGCTCGTATAATATTTCATTTCAAGTTCTTATTTAAACGGTTGCTTTAGAAATGAATAAAAAACATGAAAATTAGAAAATTAAACAGTTTCATCTTAGCTCCTTTGTGGGAAACATAACGCAAGCGTAAATATGAAAATCGTTAAACAAAGTGTATCGTTACCCATCGAAAACAACATATTAGAAGAGGAGGGGTTGGAGCGTCGTTTTAGAAAACATGGCGTGCTATTTCCTCCCAATATACGGTGTATAATAGTGGGACCTTCCAATTCAGGAAAAACCAACGTTATAATTAACCTTATAGAACAGGAACATGGTTTAAAATTCAAAAATGTTTACGTTTATTCAAAATCATTATTTCAACCAAAATATACATATTTAGAAAAATTATTAAAACCTATTAAAGGTATAGGATATTACCCGTTCAGGGAGAGTGAAAATATAATGGATCCTACCAAAGCTAAAAGTGACTCATTGTTTATTTTCGATGACATTAGTTCTGTGAACCAACAAATCATTAGAGATTACTTTTGTATGGGAAGGCATAACAACATCGATAGCTTCTATCTCTCTCAGACTTATGCTAAGATTCCTAAACATTTGATAAGAGATAATGCTAATTGTTTAATTTTATTTAAACAAGATGATTTAAATCTGAAACACATCTACATGGACCATGTGGGAACGGATATGAGTTTTGAAAATTTCAAAGATATGTGCGGGTTTTGTTGGCGACAACCCTTCGGTTTTCTGACGATTTGTAAAGACAATGAACTGAATAATGGTAGGTATCGACAGGGATTCGATCGTTTCATTCGCAAATAGAATTAAAATCATATATATATATATATATATATATAACCTTTTCTTTCTCTCAACCTTTTCATTTCAAAACGATACTTCTTCATATTATGACAGACCTGTTGCGCGGTAGATTGGAAGCTGTTCAAACGGTTCAAACGGTTCAAAAGCAGTTCAAAGCGGATCACAAGCGGATCACTACTCCTGTTCGTGATGGAATCCAGGGAACTGAAGAGGAGATTGATTCAAAAAAGGAGGATCGTCAAAAGAAAATTGGAGCAATTAAAACATGGAGAATATATGCATGAAAATATGTTCAATCCCATAACGAAACATTTAAAAAACATTGAAAATATTTTTCAAACTTCCAACAATAAAACAAAGAACGAAGGTGGAGAAGTGCACGACCGTGATGTTAAAGGGAAAATGAAACTTGTTAAACCGGAATCTCCCAAACTCACCAAATTTTGAAAAACCAACTACTATGATGGTGAAACTCCAAAAATTCCCAGAAATTTGGATCTAGATTTTTCCACACCGTCCTCTCAAATTTTAGAATATGAAAATCAGGATGATGATGATGATCTTAGTGACGTAAAACATTCGATCTTAAAAAACCTTAAATCTGGTGGTGTCGAGGAGGAAGAAGAAGATCTTCCTACTACACCAAAACTCGAGAATGTCACAGAAGACTCATTTAGAGAATATTTAGAACAATATGACCCCTTGCCTCGAAAATATATTCGTGAAATATATGAGGATGGTAGTAATAGAGAACATGATGGTAAATATGGAATTAGATTGGATACTTCAAATGAAAAACTAAAAATAGGTGATTCGATCGTAAACATCGTCGACTCTGATATCATCGTTAAAAATAAACGTTATAGGGGGACACCAGGATTGTATGAACTACTATTTAAAAAATCTCCAATCAACTTCTCTGAAGAAGATAAAAAAAATTATCAAAAAATAGTCGTTACTACGAACGCAGCTCGACGTTATTATCAATCCAATAAACAAATCGAGGGAAGTAAATTGAAGAAATATAAGAATATAATTGCACCTGTAGTGAGTGGTAAAGGTATATTTAACGAGATAAGTCAGATCGGAAAGGTCGATTATCAATTTTGGGACGATCCAAATGAGTTAGTAGAAAGATTACGATTGTTATTGGCATCACAATCAGCAGGTCACACGGGTCACACCAACGAGATAAATTCCATAATTGAGGAATTACGTGAAGCACGTATAGTCGCGTGAGAGGGAGAGAGAGCGAGAGATGACTGATGCAAAAAGACAGGTGGTGGAAGAAATCCATAAACCGGCTAGAATTAATTTTAAGAGACGTAGAGTAATCATTAAATCTTTCAAAGACCTATTTCAAGCTGATCTCGTCGATATGATAAAATACGCTCGAGAAAATAAAGGTTTCAAACATATATTAGTGGTAATCAATTGCTTCTCGAAATACCTTTGGGCTTTACCTTTAAAAAACAAATCCGGCGAGGAGGTAATGAAAGCTATGGAAAAAATACTGAAACAACAAACTCCTATAAATTTGCAGACTGATTCAGGTAAAGAATTTTTCAATTCACATTTTGAAAAATTAATGAAAAAATATAAGGTCAATCACTACAATGTGTTCAGCGAGAAGAAGGCATCGATTGTCGAAAGAGTGAACAGGACTTTGAAAAATTTAATGTGGAAAGAATTTAGTTTACAGGGTTCCTATAAATGGTTGGATTTGTTACCAAAAATGGTGGAAAAATACAATAATAACTTTCATCGTACCATTAAAATGAAACCCGTCGATGTGAGCGTGAACGATGAAAAAAGATTACTAAAAACCGTCTACAATCACATCAAAATGGTGAATTTAAAACAGAGAAAGTTTCAGATTGGAGATCATGTTAGAATTTCGAAAGTACGTGGAGTTTTCGATAAACAATACCAACCGAATTGGTCAGCGGAAATTTTTACAATACGCAAAGTAAAACTAACCAATCCCATTACGTATTTACTTGCGGACGAGAAAAAGAAAAATATTCTAGGCACTTTCTACAACGAGCAGTTACAAAAAGTCAAATACCCTGACGTATTTTTAGTTCAAAAGGTCATCAAACGAAAAGGGGATAAAATATTTGTAAAATGGTTAGGGTTTGATGATACGTATAATAGTTGGATAAATAAAAGAGATATCGTTTAAGTATAACTCCTCAATTTCACATCTTCACTTAGTCTGTCAACACCTAAATCACTCTCCACAAAAATGATTACTACGGACCCCCAACGCTTCATCGTCGATATTCAGGGATTTCAATATGGATACATAAGTTTTTTATGTAAAGAAATCGCTATACTGAATGTCGATGGAGAAGATTGGGTCCATAAGTTTATTAAAATACCTATTAGTTTGGACTTGTGCAGCCACAACTTTAGGAAACAGATCGAATGGTTAACTAAAAATATACACGGACTGCCCTGGGATGTGGCTAGCTGGGAAAACGATACCCTGGAATATGAGGAAATATCTGCGTTCATTAGGAGTTGGATACCCGATAACGCGATCGTCTTCGTCAAGGGTTCACAGAAGAAGGAATGGTTGGAAAACTTGATAGCAAACGAAATCGTCCACCTCGATGAGAACTGTCCCAATTTGAAAGAAATGAAATTTTTTTTAAAATCGTACCATTGTATGTTGCATGAAAATAACACTTTAAATTGTAGTCTAGAGAATGCATATTATTTAAAGTATTGGTGTAAATATTTTAGAGTATAAAATAATAAATGTAAAATTAAATCTGAATGTTTGTTAGAAATACAAATTCCCCTTCCGACCTACCCATTTTATATATAAATTCGTTCGATCAAATCTCTTTTCAGTTTTACTTAAACAGTCAACAACTAAAAATGGAACTCAAAAGTTTTTTGGAAAAATATAATAATATTTTATTAGAAGAACACAAAAAGGAATTTGAAGAATACTTAAGCAGTAATTATAAAGTGGTGCGTTCCCGCTACGGTCTTCACTACGTCGATTGCCCTTGGTCGAAGGACGTTAACATTGAAGGACCTGATACGTGCTCTTGCAACGATACACGAGGTAGACGAATTCAGAGAATAATAAACTTATATTTGAGAATATTATCAAAATAATAAATATTTTGGTGAAAGATGCCCATAAAGGTACCATATATTTGCCCAGAATGTAAGGGAGAAACTGAAATACAAAACAGGTTATGTTACATCTGTGAATATAAAAAATCTATGAAAGATTTAAAAGGAAATAAACACCCACCCATGTAACCACTGATGATAGAAGATGTGAGGCATCCCCACCCAACGGTAAATTTAATATAAAAGACACTTCTCACCTTCAAACTAATCATTTTTAAAAAATGTTTTCCCTAACGATTTTACTTTTTTTACTAACAACTATAACCATTGGAAAGACAGCGTTATCAAATTATGTCTTTATTAGTACACAATATCCAGTTGGGAGTGGAAAATTTCTCTTATTAGAGCGACATAGAGATGCACTAATTATAAATGAATATCCAGCATTTTATTCAGAACAATCACTTCCAAATTATGCCGAAGTCATCTGTCAAGAACAGGAAAACGATGATGCTGAGCTCAAACAGTACCCTTGTGGATATGTCATCGGATCACATAAAAATTATTATCCCATCGCTCCCTTTAAAAGTCAACTAATATGTGGTAATCATAATATAAGACAACTGGTGAAGAAGAATGATACTATCATCTACGATCAATATTGGTGGGACAATCTGGAAGAATTTTATGTCGATATTGAAAAATTTTCAATTGTTAGGTTATACTCTGTATTAAACGAAATCTGTTTCGTTTACCGTTTAGATGATTAATTTGTTTTAGCTAAGACTAACGAATTTTATAATACAATATTAAATTTAAATAAATGTGTACATATTAATAATTCCATTTTTTAAATATCCATACCTCCTTAACGTTAAAACACGCTTAGCTTCAACGATGACCAGGTAGGTTCATATACATATGTCACGAGTCGATACAATACGTTCACTCTTGCATATTAATTAAAGCCGTGCTCGTGATCAAAGTCAAAGTCAGTGACGTCACTACCACCAAAAGGGTACCGATGTGTACGTTCGCAGTTTTGAGGTTATGTTAATTAGCACTTCTTGTAAACTAATTAGAACTTCTTGTGAAATAATTACAAGAACCCCACCAGATGTCGCTACCACCAAAAAGGCGCCGATGTGTACGTTTGCGGGTTGAGGTTATGCTAATTAGCACTTCTTGTAAACTAATTAGAACTTCTTGTGAAATAATTACAAGAACCCCACCAGATGTCGCTACCACCAAAAAGGCGCCGATGTGTACGTTTGCGGGTTGAGGTTATGCTAATTAGCACTTCTTGTAAACTAATTAGAACTTCTTGTGAAATAATTACAAGAACCCCACCGCTCGTGGTCGCTCCGGAGGACCAACGCCATCAGCCATATCCACACATGGTAAACTCAAGGTCAAATTGGTCTAGTATAGCGTTAAGGTTACTACTACAGACGATATGTACAAAAGCTGGAATCTGTAAGTGAAACAGTTAACAAGTTACAGCGTTATTAACAAATTAACTAATTATCGATCTACACTAGCTTGAGCGACGTTCAGCGGAAAGAAAATCATTTTTATCGGTAGCTTTCATCCGTAAGTACCACAACGTATAATTATTTTTCAATCCAAAGTTATTTTGTAACAATGGGAGCAATTATTTAATATGACCTTAGTTGTAAAATAGAATAAGTCATATATTAAATAACTTTCTTCAATATATAATTCCATAATCTAATAGATGGCGGAAAGACCTTTAATACTAGAAAAGAAAATTTAATATTCGTTAAGAAATAATGGAGTTATAGGCCGTCAAAGTTCAAGGCCTATTGTTAAACAATTTATGCGAGTAGGGAAAAAACAAAGAATTATCAGTATCGGAATACAGAGTTTCATTGTTTGAAATATTGGAACTTTGTATGAAAGGTAAGTGGCTTAAAAACAACATCAAAAGTCAGCGGAACGCTATCATTCTTGCTATCTTTCTCGCGGAGGCGTGGTGGGGGAAGCGACCGAGGCGTCGAGACAAACTCGCCACGGAGCTTCAAACTCGACCGCGCAGCTACAATTACACTTTTCTCGGGAACCGTTGAAGATAAATTGATCATTTTTTATAATTTGATAGTATGCGACGAGAGAAATCGATTGTTGTATCGAAAAATCATGAAAAGTGCAAAATAATACGATTTTTTGTTATTTTTTGTATTTATGCGATAGTAATATTTGAGGAATAAGTATTATGTGCCAGAGGCATATGACATTCTGTTTGTTGCATACTAATGATAAATAGTTTTATTAACAATGTATACACTTCATTGGCGTCGTTCCAGTACAAATTATTACATATTTAGTAATCGTTTTTACTCACTATGAACGCTAATATTTATTCGAATATATTACATATTATAGAAAGTATTTAAATTTTGAGACAATTTTAGATTTTAAATCTGGATTTTTTTGAATGAGTACTGCCAATATCACTTCTTTCATTGCTCTCGTTTTCAGACTCATCGCTGCTGCTTGCAAGCTCATCTTGCGGTGGAATGTCATAATTAATTTCATCACTTTAGAATTGTTCCATTTCATTAATTTGATTTTGTAAAGACTCATCATCATCTTCTGCGTCGTCGACAGTTTCATTCTCGTCAGATTCTTGCTTGTTTTTTCAGCTATGGCCTTTACAAAACCCACAAAAATCTGAGCATTTCAAACCATTTTTCTTGCACCCCCAATTACTGTTACACATTTTTTTACAATTGCATCTTATACTCTTCAAAATTTTGTCGGGCAATAAATTTCCTTCGACGTAAATTGGTTTGTACATATTATTGACGTACTTCCAACCCCAGTTGCTTGGTTTGAAATTTGCCTCAGTATCATTTACATCAAAATTAGCAGTATGGCCGAACTACAATTGAATTTGATAGTATACGCTATACGTTTGAGCACTAAATTAAATATTTCTCATCTCATCTTAATCAATAGGATTAAATAATTATTCAATTGGATACTTACGTATATTATTGTTGTATCGCTGTTTCCAATAACAATTAAAAAAATCGTATTATTTTGCACTTTTCATGATTTTTCGATACAACAATCGATTTCTCTCGTCGCATACTATCAAATTATAAAAAATGATCAATTTATCTTCAACGGTTCCCGAGAAAAGTGTAATTGTAGCTGCGCGGTCGAGTTTGAAGCTCCGTGGCGAGTTTGTCTCGACGCCTCGGTCGCTTCCCCCACCACGCCTCCGCGAGAAAGATAGCAAGAATGATAGCGTTCCGCTGACTTTTGATGTTGTTTTTAAGCCACTTACCTTTCATACAAAGTTCCAATATTTCAAACAATGAAACTCTGTATTCCGATACTGATAATTCTTTGTTTTTTCCATACTCGCATAAATTGTTTAACAATAGGCCTTGAACTTTGACGGCCTATAACTCCATTATTTCTTAACGAACATTAAATTTTCTTTTCTAGTATTAAAGGTCTTTCCGCCATCTATTAGATTATGGAATTATATATTGAAGAAAGTTATTTAATATATGACTTATTCTATTTTACAACTAAGGTCATATTAAATAATTGCTCCCATTGTTACAAAATAACTTTGGATTGAAAAATAATTATACGTTGTGGTACTTACGGATGAAAGCTACCGATAAAAATGATTTTCTTTCCGCTGAACGTCGCTTAAGCTAGTGTAGATCGATAATTAGTTAATTTGTTAATAACGCTGTAACTTGTTAACTATTTCACTTACAGATTCCAGCTTTTGTACATATCGTCTGTGAGTGAGAACGAATGATTTCACGAAACGCCGAGACGGGGCAGTGATAGTAGCTCGTTTTAAAATGGTTTATTTAACATTGCATAAACAATGGTTGTTTTATTAATAACTTTTGACCTAATTAATATTTTTTTCGTGCAATGCCTAGTTGTGTAGGCCTTTTGAAGGCGAATAAGAAAGTACTTAACTTTTTTCTTGTAAAATCAGAGGGAAAAAAATATAAGTGAAAAACCTAAAATATCGTTAAAATTACAGTTAAAAATGACTGTTAAACAATGGGAGAATCGATTTGACGCTTTGGAAACATAATTATCATCTTGTACATGTTTATGCTACCTGTACACCGAAAATCAGCCGTTCGAAATGGTAAAACTCGAAATGGTTATTTTCGGTATATATTTCCCGGACTATTACGTACAAATGATTGTGGTAGTTTTCACCCTTCACAACCCATTAAAATTATATTTACCCTGAAAAAGGTCCATTCCAAAAACATAATTAAACCAGGGCACCAAATTAATTATTGGTCCTGACTCTGGCGTAGTAATTGGTCCTGACTCTGGCGTAGTAATTGAAACTAATTATACAGATTGTGAAAGAATTGGCCTCCATTTTCGAAAAAAAAAAACATTCTTATTTTTTTATTCGCCCACGGATTTACTAAATTTTTATGAACGATTTGCACAAACTATTT
The DNA here is from genome assembly GCA_946251905.1 of Cryptocephalus moraei. Taxonomy (NCBI): domain Eukaryota; kingdom Metazoa; phylum Arthropoda; class Insecta; order Coleoptera; family Chrysomelidae; genus Cryptocephalus; species Cryptocephalus moraei. The sequence goes on from OX276454.1 coordinate 29,124,343, forward strand.
CTGCTCGTCACTAAAACACCCGTACCGGTTCTCCCTGTCTCCCTTCATTCCTTTTTAGTCGCCCGTCCCTTTCATATGGTGGAAGCTAGAAGAGAATAGATGAATTAATCCAATGAGCAAACAGGCGAAGCTTGTGCAATCGCCGAATTCGAGTTTTGAGTACACACTCATAACTCACAGTTTCTGCTCTTGAGGATTACGGCGAGGATGACGAGAAAGTAAAAGAGGAATATGATGCGTATATGGGGTGTTGCGACCGAATTCCTAGATTTTGTCCCATCGTGATTTTAAATATCCGGGCCGCTTTCTTCTCATAACGTCCGTAATTCAATAGTGAATGTATATAGTATCGGGTGTTTTTTTAAATTTCACCTCATAGTAGGCTGTGGATAGTGTTTGTGAATGCGCCTTACTAAAAAATGTCAAAATTGACATAACCTCACTTTTTTAATATAAATTGAAACTGCTCCAATCGGTTAATAGTGTCTTGAAGAAGACAGCACACTCATCTACGCCTAATTAATAGAGCCAAGCTGTCTTTTTTAAGACACTAGTAACTAATTGGAGCAGTTTCAATTTTTATTAAAAAAGTGAGGTTATGTCAATTTTGACATTTTTTAGTAAGGCGCATTCACAAACACTATCCACAGCCTACTATGAGGTGAAATTTAAAAAAACACCCGATATAACGGGTGGAATATGAATCGTTTCGCTATGGTTACATCATTCCAGCGACGCAAATGTAACTTGACGACAAGTTTGTAATTTAGTGAAATTGTGAGCCGACAACTAAAACTTCGGTTAATTAGATTCGTTGTTTTCATTGCCATGAAGTAAACTTTCACGTTACGAAATAAAATCGTTATTAAACTATGCAATAATCACAAGTTAAAGTGCGCAGAATAGTATATTATTATATTAGTTTAATAAGACAGAGTATTGTCACGAGTGCTTTAATAGAACGAGTGTGACAATAAGTCTTATTAAACGGGTGTAATATATTTTTTTTTATTGGTACACTATTTTGCCTATTTAAAACATGATTTGGCGTGCGTAAATCGGGCTTTTTCGCACGCGCGTGTTTTAAAGTCGCCATGGAAACGTATCAACAACGGCCATATCAACCAATAACCGAGCGTTTTTGGCCGTAGCCGGACAAGCCGATTGGTTGCACGACGTGCGACGGGCCGTCACGAAACGTCCCGAGTGTCATTCAAATTAATCATATTGGATATGCATTTGGTTTTGGTATAAAAAATGGTACCAATAAAAAAAATCGCGTAAAGTATTCGTGGATAACTGCTCTTTCAAGCACTTGCTCTATTTCGAGGACTCCGGCTACGCCGTCGTGCTCGAAAAGTCGCGCGTGTTTGAAAGAGCTCAATATCCACTCATACTTTAATATACTATTTTTTTATTGGTACGCTATTTTGCCTATTTAAAACATGCTTTGGCGTGCGTAAATCGGGCTTTTTCGCACGCGCGTGTTTTAAAGTCGCCATGGAAACGTATCAACAACGGCCATATCAACCAATAACAGTGCGTTTTTGGCCGTAGTGGGACAAGCCGATTGGTGACACGACGTGCGACGGGCCGTCACGAAGCGTCCCGAGTGTCATTCAAATTAATCATATTGAGTATGCATTTGGCGTTGGTATAAAAAATGGTACCAATAAAAAAAAATCGCGTAAAGTATTCGTGGATAACTGCTCTTTCAAGCACTTGCTCTATTTCGAGGACTCCGGCTACGCCGTCGTGCTCGAAAACTCGCGCGTGTTTGAAAGAGCTCAATATCAACTCATACTTTAATATACTATTTTATCTAGTTTGCTTTATTAATTCATTACATTTTGGTTGTTCAAGTTTTCTTATTACACTAGGGAATTTTGCGTGGGTTGGTTACACTGACGTCACTGACATTAACGTTTCATATATGAATTTGAAAATCTAGTTGCCCTAGTACAAATTCAATAACTAATTACGTGCGCGGAATGGAAGACAACATGTAGGAATGATTTTTACATCCCCAGAAATACGCAAAGCTGCTCAAGAAATTTATTCAAATACTAATAATTTAACCTTGTCGTGTACGCACGTCTACGTGACAGGCTGAACTACCAATTTAACAAAACTAAAAGTTACCAAAAGTAGTTTAGTAATATGAATATTATTACACTACTTTCGATGTAATAAATGAGACCATTAGTTCCGCAAAGTAGATAAAGAATTTTACTAAATCAAAAATTCTTTAGGAAACAAATTCAGGACTGTACTAGATATAATAAGGTAGATAACCTCAAAAAATTCCGACAAAATTTTGCTTTTCAATAATAAGTTGTGGTCATACCGAAAATCAATTTTATTTGGTCAGTAGTAGTTAAAAATAAATAATTTTTACTAAAATATAAACATATAATTCCAAACATTAATCACATGATCTGTAACGCCTCGTAACGTCACTACAGAATACGGTATTACCTATAGACGTTTCGTTAGACGTTTATAGATTTAACAAGACAATTTGGATAGACGTATCGTTCTGAGGTTCCAGCCACTTCTTTCGCTTCCTTACATTTTTGGTAATGTAAAAAAATAATATATTACTTGTTTTAATTGATCAGCTCTTACATTGAGGAATATACACCACTTATATCATTTGACACTCATTTCAATGATTTTTGAGAATGAAACTTATAGGAACAAAAGTAGAAAGATATTAAAACAAGAAAACTAAGAAAATATTAAGTATAAAGGACCACACTGACATGGCACGCACGATTCCAGGACTCACAAAATATCTAACACAACGAATATAGAACTGATATATTGGGTTTAAGTGCTACCTATAATTCTATTCTTCGCTTTTGGATACATTAGACTATATAAATACATATGAAAAAATATTTTTCTAATAGATAGAAAATTTCATAATATGAACAAATCTTACAATAATAAGTTAAATCATCGTCATTAAGTGAATATCAATATGTAATATTCAATTAATCACTAGTTAAAATTCTAATCTGAACTATTCATTTTGTGTTTAACGTGTTCTTTATACTGTCATCGTGAACGTTTCTATATGTATCTCTTTATAATTTTTAATACTAGTTAATGTCATTCATTTGAAATATTATAGTATGTTTCCTGCAAGATTACTGTATTTAGAATTGACCCCTTATGTTCTGCTTCTTTAAGTGCGCCTTTCACTAGTGAATAGTTTTTATTATTTTAAGTATCTACGTATGTATTTCTTACTTTTATTACTAAATTTGATGCATGTTTTACTAAGTTTGCCCCGAGAATGAAGTTATACACCTCGAAATATAAGCAAGTATTATTAAAAAACCTTTTCTTTAATGACCAGTTTGACTCCATACTCAGGAGAGTGTCCAATTCCACTTGCATTACATTGACATTAAAAACAACCGAAAAACATAGAAAATGATCGCCTTGAAAATGTCTAATAAGCCATGATATAGTTTTAAGTTATTTTTCTAGCAAAATTTTAGCAGAGAGCATAATCACAGAAGAACCACAATATGCATAAATTATGACAATGTGTATATGTAGGGAATGTAGATGGCCTTTTGGGTAGTAGTAAACTTAATTTTTACGAAAATCTTATGGTAAAATATTCCCTCATATAATGAAAACTTACGAAATCTCTGTCAATAGAGTTTTTACTGGTAACACATTTTTTTCAATGTCAAAGTATGACGTTAAATAGCGACATGACGAACTTTTGGCTATAAATTAGGTGGGTCAAATCCTCATATTTTAAGCTCAAATGTATGTAAGTATCGTATTGTATAGTCACCACATTTAATACAACTTGTGTGTTAAAATAATGCAATAACCGAATCGAACAACTGAAATAATTAAAATTGTAACTACAGATTCTTCATATTCTATATATGAAAATCCAATTAAATATGTAATAAATGTGTCTGCTTTTAAAACAAATTAATACTTATTAACCATTCATACTCGTAAGTGGGCATACACATATAGACCAAACAATAGAGATTTTTCTGCACTCTAAAATTTAATTTTAATTTCCCATAAATTCACATATTTTCACGACAAAGTGCGAAAATTGTTCGTAACGCCTCATTAAGCATCGGCCAGAAACCATCTTGCGCACTCATAAATCACACGTTACTATCTATCATTTCCCCATGATAGTTTTTCCAGCCTGAAATTTGTCGGAATTATGGATTTTTCAAAAAGGGTAATTTTTGGGGAGTTTTCCGGATATTCTCAGTGAAAAATGGGCCGATCGTGTTGTACAACAAATTATTTTGTACCATTTAAATTACCTACAAAAGTCCTATTGGTTGCATAACGATTCCTTTATTACTTTTCGCACTATTCGCAAAAAATCAAAAATATGTATTTTTTTGCAAAACTATAAGAAAACGCCAAGGCTTCACCACCAATTTATTACCAAAAGAGCGAACGGTTTCGACTGTCTAGCAGTCATCTTCATTTTTTTGCAGTTTAGCTTGTATATAAAAATCCCAACGCGGATTTCGTCGGGTAAAAAAGGTGGGTTTTTCATCTATGAACTATCTTTTACACGATAGTATAGGTTTTGACCCGTTCAATTTTAGTGTGAAGAAGTATTCTTCTTTAGCTCTATTGGTTGGTTTAATATTTCATCCCAGTATTAATTCTGGACGAAATGATTTTACTGATCGTCTAAATTCTAATCCTGAATTACTTCCTAAAAGATTATTACTATCTCCATATTTTCTTCTACTCGCGATATTTTTCAGATGAAAGCAAATTTCACCCATTTACCCATTTTAATTCGCTACAAGTGTCGGTTTATCAAATAATCTCATTTCGGGAATAACATTTTGTACTGTGTTAACCCGGGTATTAAACATTTTCAATGGCTCGTACCTGTTAATTAATTTCCATTTTTAATCATTCTCTTTCCTCTCATTTCTTATTTTAATCTCGACCGCTAACTTTTTCTCGCCCCAACTTTGTAAGATGTGGAAAACCTTTCCAAGGCCTCAGTCGGAAATTTAATTTTCTTGCCGGCATTCATCCGGATACACTATACTTTTCAATCATTCCACGAATCGCCAGACCATGCACCGATGTGGCTTCGGTTCCTTTTCGAAATTCGCAGATTAAAATGGATTTCCTTTAAGCGAACTTACTAGATAGGGAATAAAAAAAGTAGTCGCGATATTCGCAGACTTCAATGTGGTTTCAGGCAATTAGTAATGGGATATAAGTGATCATCGTTAAATTTGTGAAATTTAAATTTGAACTGATTTCCCATTTTTGGTCTACCTCTACTTAATATTATTATTAGCAGGGTCAGTTTTTAATTTTCTTGTCATTTTTGGCTCCATTTATGTTTCTTAAATCAACGTTTGGATGGAGCATGATATTATAAATTATTGGTTGATTCCTTCCTTCACAGGACGAAACTGTTCTTTCCTGCAGTGGTTTTTTGTAGGTTCAGATTATACGTGATGCTCAAATTTAAATTTTCTGCATGATACTGTCAGTAGAGGAGCAAAGCGGGTTTCGGACCACTTGTCGTCGTAGAAGACCCCCAGGTGGTCCGAGCGACTCCAAAGTGGAGGTGTGGGTTGTTGATGACATACCGGTCTTGTAGACGTCCCCCAGGTGTCAGTAGGTGTCCGCGTACCCCCCCGGGGCCTATGCGGGTTTCGGACCACTCCTCCTCGTAGAAGGCCCCCAGGTGTTCCGAGCGACTCCAAAGTGGAGGTGGGGGTTGTTGATGACGTACGGGGATTGCGTACCGCGCGCGGGTATCACACCTCGTTGTAGATGATCCCCCCAGGTGGTTCGAGCGGAGGTGGGGGTACCGCGCCTATCACACTCTACGGTGAAGATGTAGGTTCTCGAGGTACCATCTACGTTCGCGCTCGTGAACGTCACATGTTCAAGATATAGAAACCTGCGCGATCTGTACCGTCTTGCCGTGGGTACCCCCTCCCTATCAGACTAAAACTTTACGGTGAAGATCTGTAGGTATCGAAGAGGTTCTCCGCGTTCGCGTGCCGAGCGAGAGGGGAGAGAGAGAGAGAGAGAGAGAGAGAGAGAGAGAGAGAGAGAGAGAGAGAGAGAGAGAGTCCGATCGTCAGCCATTATTTCAGTATCAAAATTATGTATTACATTAAATATTTTTGCAATATTTAATGTAATCGTTGATTGAAGAATGTTAAAGATACGCCACCTTATGGTCGAAAATGTTATACCCTCCCTTCTTACCCCACTTTCCTCTCACCACCAAATTTGTGGACGGGTAAGTGCTGCCACTGTAGATTTGAACGGCGAAATATCGAAAATAAGGGTGAAAAGGATTGTTCTCTGGTACGACGTTGCCGTTATTGCAATGTAAGATTTGTGAATAATAAGAAATGAATTTGGGGAAAGGTCTGGTCGCGCCGGTATACCTTGAAATCGGTGATTAACTGTCATAGGTACCTGGACCCGGGTCCGTGTGTACGTTGTAAACTAAACGATTCGAATATTTCTAGTATTATACCTATTATTCCTGAATTCAGAAGCAAGCAGTGTTTGTGAACACAATCGTCATGAAAGCAAAATTATAATGTATATGTTAAAAATATAATATACTAAGTTAAAAATATTAGATAAAAAAGCAAAAACTCGTGAAAACTTATTTAAAATTATATAACAATCGTAATTGACTTTAAAATGGCCATACATATAAGTTATCTACAAATCTGGAAAGATGTCCACATTACAGGGTGTAGGTTTTATATTTAGCACAAAGTTGGTTCAGGAAAATTTAAAGTGTAGGATTGATTACTGAATATTCAAATAATGAAAGTTATCTTTTAAAAGTTTTATTTGGTGTGCATTTTTGGAACCCACTGAGGTGGAAGATTTTTTTAATAATGAACACTATTTAGGTAATGCTAAACGATAGTAGAGGAAAATTTTTAAAAACTATATATCTATCTACGTTCGATTTATTTGATACTTTATCTCGAAGGCAAATTAATTTCACAACCGTATGTTTTTTTGAAATAGGCAAATTTTTCTGCAGTTCACTGCTGGAATTTCTTATTTAGAATTGTAGAAATTTTTTGAAAAATAAGTCAAGTTAGTAAATTTTTTAAGGTTTGATGCATGAAAGTGAAATATGATACAAATGTAATTAAGTTTAATTAATAAGTCATATAGTATCTACATAAATATCTACAATTAGTCATTATTCATTGGCTAAAAAAATTTGATATTTAGTTTGTTTGAAATCCACTGATTCACTGTTTCAGATCAACATAATTTCATTTCAACCCTACTTTACAAAAGCATTAAAATTCATTCGTAATTTCGCTGAAGTAGGTACCTGCTGTAAACTATTGAGGACTTAATCCAGTTAAACGACTTATTTTTTCTGGGAAGGTCGTAATTTATTTAGAACATTCTCGAGTATTAGTGCTAAACTAGAGTAGGGTAGGTATATTTCGTACCTACAAACAGGAATAATGAGTTTTTCAGAGAAGATGAATAATGACTTCACTTTTGTGTTAACTTTGAAGGTGTGCACACGTATCCTAATAAGTGATCACAGCGATAGTTTCAACCCATTATATATTATATTTATATTATTTATTTATAAATATATTATATATTATATATAAAATATGTTTATTCGTCTTCAAAAACCGGTGGAAGAGTCTAATTGCGAAGAGGACGATGATAATATTATAATTTTAGATACGGAAAATAAATTTTCTCCAAAAAATATTTTGGCTACGATATGAATCCGAAACTAAATTGAAACTACTTTGAATACGATTTCGGAATGCAGAACGACTTTTCGGACAATTTAATGACTACTTCCGCCGAGTTAAAAGTACAACAAATGACGAATACAGCTATTCAGAATTGGGAAAATTCAGTCCGCAATTCTACTTTAGAATCTTGTACAATTTCATATGTTGCAGGATGCTAGCAAATTTTTCATTTTCTAAAATTTCCTGTGATGTTTGCAAATCACATTTAGTTTGGGATAAATGTAATGACACTGTTCCCTATAACAATTCCCTTATACTTAATCGAGAATATGGAATTAATTTGGGTGCGACATATTTAATTACACCAACAGATAATTTCCAAAACCTAATTACCTTATGGTTGAAATCTTTTGATACCATTTTCTTGGATCGTAAGACTGAATACAATTTAACTACAATGATCAAATCACATCTTGTATCCGTTTCCAGTAATTTTAACCTTTTTTCTGATCAATGTTTTTACCGTGAGGATCTCGTTTTAAATCAACTATATATTATATCAATCTATTTAACTGTGATAAAAAAATTATGTTTTTTTATTCCAATTTTTTAGTCTAGGTACCTAACAATTTTTTAAACAGTTATTTTTAACATTCAGCTGGCTTGTTACTTTTAATTAAAAACTAAACTAACTTTTGCGTTTTATCCTGCATAAAAAGATTTACAATCATTCTATCTCTTTTATACCGTTGAGTGATAATACTGTTTCACTCAAGGTTTTCAAGTACTTCAATGTTTTCTAGCAAGCACAGTACCAAAGCGACTTTGGCAACGTTGGATTAAAGGTTTCTATAAATGTAAGGCCCACAAGTCCGAAATACCTTTTCTTGCCGAGAGGTAGATGGCGATCAAAATCTCGGCACGATTTTGTTATGAACAAAATTTACACAGCGGTGGCGTATCTTTAACATTCTTCAATCAACGATGTAATACAGCTACCGAAACCGGGTCTCGATCCCGGGACACAAAGAGTTTCAATCTTCCGCTCTCCCAACTGAGCTATTTCGGTTATATCGAAATATGTTCTAATACACATTTTAAAGGTGAATGCACTTCATCTGCCCGCAAGAGGTACCAAATGATCGAGGTCCTAAGAGGGAGAGAGAGAGAGAGAGAGAGATAGAGAGAGAGAGAGAGAGAAATAATAAAAAATGAATAACATTTCAAGAATAATTTTTATTTTCAGCTTTTGAAATGATGTACAAATACATATCGATAATCGACCTCACGTGTTTCTCGATTCTCTCACGTTCCCATCTCCAAGAAGTGCACGAGCAGGTATCTGGACCCTCTATGGTGGTGTCTCTGGACCAGGGGCAGCTCACAAAATGTTCACCATGCGTCGATTTTCGTTTTTCTTCTGGTTCTCTGGTTGCAACTTTAGTGTGTAGCTCTAGGAGTTCTTTCGTATGTGCAGGTGTTACATAGTAACCGAATTCAAACAAAAAACTTTTCACTTCCATATTTTACTGGTAGTAGATGTGAATAGTAGGAGCACTTTTAAGAGAATGAAGAAGAAGAAGGTTCATGTGGTGATGGTGGCAATGGTGGTGGTGGTGGTAATAGAAGTCAGTGAACTGACTTGACCTGTCCTCATTCAAGTTTCAGCAAGTTTGTCGGATGAAAATATTCGACCCAGCTGCTGGAACTTGTCGAAACTTGCAGTTTATACCATCAACGCTTTCACATCAAAATAAGTCAGTGAACTGACTTGACCTCTCATCATTCAAGTGTCGACATGTTCGTTGGATAGAAATATTCAACTCAGCAGTTGGAACTTGAAGGACGGTAGGTCAAGTCTTGACTTGACCTACCGTCATTCAAGTTTCAACAGGTTTGTGGGATAGGATTATTCGACTCAACCGTTGGAACTTGTCAGACAGTTTACATTAAAATAAAAAAACAAAGTCAAAATTTAATTGCGTGTATTTCCATATAGGTCAACATACAATTTCATAATTTTTTGCATAGCGTTTTTAATATCGTCGCGGTGAAGTAGTCGATCTGTACACAAACAAGTATCCGGACCGTCCGTGCTACAGTTTAATGCCCAAGGACAGCTCACGTAATGACGTCCGTGGATAGATGTCTGCATCTTTTCCAATTCTGCATTTAGGGATCGTTGTAAATAGTAAAGCTGAGCTTTATGTCTAGAAAGAAGTACATCGTCGTATTCGATTAAAAATTCTTTAAGATCCATATTTGTAGCACAGGTAGACGAATGTTGATCCAGCTATGCTGAGCAGCACTGACACACTGACTGCGATGTACCAAGTCAAAAAATATATATTGTTCGAAACTGGAGTTGGGTGTACGTTAGTTAGATTTACCCATGTCGAATCTTCAAACGTGCGATTTTGGTAGACGACACGTATTTTGTAGCCTGTAGCATTACCAGGTAATTTCGCCATCAAAGTTGATGTGTGTCGGTTGTATGTGAAGGATTCCATCTTCACCCAGTTTTCAGGCCAACTGGCATTCATCTCGAAACATATAAACACATCCTTTGCACTATGTGGTGGTGAAATGTATAGGATATTATTAAGTACTGACGAGAGTAGTAATAGGTTTAACCCGAACGCAACCATGTTTGAATGAATACTGCGAAATTAAACTAATATTTTCAATATATTTATTTATTGTGGAACACAGTTTAAAAACCAAGAGTATAATGTATAACAATTTCGTATACTACACATATAAAAACAATTCGATTGATGATTCATACACAATGGAATGTCACGTTGAAATTTGGATGTATCAGGACTGTCTGGAAGGTGTTCGATGTTGATGACGATATTCGACATCTTCTTCTTCTTCTTCTTCTTCTTCTTCTTCTTCTTCTCATCCTCTCGATTGTATAGGTGAGCGTAGAGTAAATATTTCTTTTGATGTCCTCTTACGTAAACCATATCAGCATCATAAATGTCAGCCATGATTACGTCATTGAGTTTTTCGTATGGTACATAACCTGAAGTATATCGGAGTCCATGTATGTGTCTGGTACAATATTGAACTTGCTTCTTATCATAGATAGATAAGTCATCGTAGGGTATAGGTTCCTCGAACAAGTAATGATTCATGCGGGTTCCATCATAAATTGCCATTTCTTTCGCGAAAAATTCCGGTGAAGAATTCTTCGTGAGCGTAAAACCTTGAATGTCGACTAGGAGTACCTTCATGTTCGATGATCTGATTAAGACTAATAGATGCTTCTCACCATCTCACTAAGTGGTGTAGCTTCGTACACACTTTCGTAAATAATGATGCAATAAGCTTTTGTGTTGGCAGGGAATCCGGTCCTTGCCTGAAAATCGACGGAGACGTCCACGATCGATGATTTAATTTGCTCATCTTGACGTGAGCAATCGACAACGAAGAGTGTCATATCTTTAAATTTTTTCATATCGAGTAATGGTTTCTTCGAACCGAAATAGTCACCCTTGTAGGTATTATTAAAATCCACATAACTATCATGAATCTCACCGTAATCATTAGTTTCGAAATTTAAATTTAGAGGTTCGTATGGATATCGCTCGGACAAATTCACACATATATCTGATATGTTAAGATTATCGAATTTTGTAATGTCTGCCGTTTTCTTATCACGTCTATCTGTCTGGAACGCGATGATTGCGAATCGAGGTGGATGTTGGTTGTTCATCGTTTGGATCGACCAAACGGCATTAGTTGAACCCACATTGAGAGCTGGTAACTCGTGGAGTTGCCAAGTGCGAAATGCGATTATGAGCGGACTATCATTTTTTATGGATTTCAACAGTTCCAGTTTCATTTCAACATTGGGAACGACGTGTGGGATTTTCAATAACATCTCAGTTATAGTAATGTCATAGGTAGTATTTGCTCCGGTAACCATAACACAATTGTCATCGTTACGAGCTCTAACTACTCGAATAGTGTGCCTTCCGAACATTACCTTTTTATGATCGTTGAATATGCTGAAGAAATGTGACAGTGGAATGAACAAATGAAGGTTCCATCTGCGTTAACGGTAGGTTTTTCGGGAAAACCCAACTACCTGTATCCAAATGTTTGCTATCATCGTCATTATAGCAGAGATAACCTCGAATCAAACTCACTAGACCTGGTTGTTTCACATGTTCCACTTCTATGCCGTTCAAGAGATATGACACGGAATCGAATAGAAACCCGACAGCGTTATTTACGAATGTCACCTCTCCATCGCCGGATTTCTTCTCTAATTTCCCATAGATTTTTAGTTTGGAATCGTAGAGGTTGAGAAAAGCGTCATTTCGCTATATGTAGATGTCTGAAAGAGAGAAGCTAGTGAAATATAAATAAGGTTAAGTGAAGGGGATGCTGGGTTAGAATGGTCAATGGCACAAAGTGGTATGTACGTATGTTAATTTCTTCGTTGTGAACACGTGTTCCGCCACGTTATACAGGTGGATGTGTAATAAAGAATTTCCAAAAAATGTGTTAGGTTAGGTCCACCCAACGCGCGCGGTGGGTGGACCTAACCTAACACATTGGAGTCGCTCGGAACACCTGGGGGCCTTCTACGAGGAGGAGTGGTCCGAAACCCGCATAGGCCCCCGGGGGGGTACGCGGACACCTACTGACACCTGGGGGACGTCTACAAGACCGGTATGTCATCAACAACCCACACCTCCACTTTGGAGTCGCTCGGACCACCTGGGGGTCTTCTACGACGACAAGTGGTCCGAAACCCGCTTTGCTCCTCTACTACTGTCTGTTAGGATGATGAGCCCTAATATACTGAGATTAATATATAGTAACTGAAGGTATAGGACCTCGACTATCTTCCAGTTACTCGGAAGGGTTTTATTTTTAGGTTCGTGGTGTCTCCTGTCGATTCTGCAAAATTCCTCCACACAAATAGGTATTCATTTTGATTTAAATACGAACAGTTGTTCCAAAAGTTTTCAAACTAGGGTTTTCGTGATGTCTCTGGTATGTTGTTCGTACATCACTTCCTACATTTAGAATTAAAATTAGTAAGAAGCTCTTTACCAGCCACTCTTAGTTTTTACTTGTAATATAGATTTTACTGGTATTGCGTTATTTCTTCTTTCTTCCGAGTCTCACGCTTCCATTCATTTCTCTGGCGGTTCGAAATCGAGACGTGGGAGCAACAGTAATGGTGTTAATCAGTTAATAAAACAGTCCGTAGTTCCTGTCTATATCTTCTGCAGATCCCCCTATCCAAAAATGAAAAAACTTGCGGTATGTACCCGGAACATATTCATCAACATAAACTGCTATAAGACCATTCAGTACTTCCTTCACACCGTGTAGAAACAATTGCTAAATTATTCTTTCGAAAAATCACCGGTGCGTTCATCCCAACCCTGAGAGACATATTCATCGCTGCTCTCGACGTAAAAGAGACCAATGCCATCAATTTTACCATCTGAGTCCATTGTCACCAATTGATTCTACCAAAGCTAACTCTCAACGGCGCCAAAAACAAACATTCGCGACTAGTAAAAGAATTGCTGTATTTCATTTGCTTCACTTTTGCTGAGCAGTTCTTTTAGTTGCAAACAAGTTTCCGCTGCCAATTTTTGAGAACTTTTTACAACTTCTAATACACAACATGTGTTACTAGGCAGACCGTATGTTACGAATTTCATAAATTACGTTACTTCGCTGGTTACCAAAACTTAATACACACCAAGTAGCAGGTCTTGAAAATGTCCCCAATCCTGGGACGAAACGTCGACGACGAATAAGAGTTTAAACAAATACCTCCAGCTGACGACAAACCGTTGTTTCAATTTCTGAGTGGGGCTACACGGAAAGATTTCATTAACTTATGGTACGCTTTCCTGACTTTATTTTTTCTCCCATACTTTGTCGTAGAGGTCAGTCCGTTTCCGACTAACTGTTTTTCAAAAAATAGAGCTGATACTTGTCTGGTATCTATAGATAACATAGGTAAAGAACATTGGCGAATACGCCATTTCATTACATCACTGCGTTTTGTAATAAAATTCCTTTCTCATTCTCACTAATCCATTTCTCAAATTCTCACATACATTAGATAATTCCTTTGCTACATGAATCAATATTATTAAAGCTACAAAAATATCGTTCTAGGACCAAAAATACCGAAACGAATAACTGTCAATTTGATTTTGTATATGACAATTTTAAAAGAAATTTGCATTTGAATGTTTAAAAATACGATAATACTCCAGGAGGGCCTCAAACCATCAGCTACACAGAAACATTATACTATTTGCACTAAATTACTCTCTGCGTTTGTGGGCGATGTAGATGTTGTTGAAAACAGCACAATGGATGTCAAGACTACCTTTAATGTCTTTGAAAAATGTCTCAAAATTAATCGGGCTCAAAATTAATGAAAACCAAATTAAATACATGTATTCAACGAGAAATAACCAACGCAGAGACAGAGTAGGCCAAAACGTCACAATGGATGTCTATACCTTTGAACGCGTAAAGAAGTTCAAATATCTGGGAACAACGCTAACAGAAAGCATCGACGAAACGGAGGAAATAGACAGCAGAATACAAGCAGGCAGTAGATGCCTTTACGTAATGCAAGTCCAAAATAACATCAAGGCGCACCAAAATCAACATATTGCAAAACAATAATAAGTCTTATAGTGACCTACGGTTGAGAAGCTTTGACGGTAACGGTAATGAATGAAGAACGTATTCGTGTCTTTGAAACATCTACAAAGATCTGGAGGATTTCTATGGAGACTCTAATATTGTGCGAGAAATAAAATCGAAACAACTGCAGTGGGCGTGACGTGTAAGAAGACTACTAGATAGTCGCACAGTGAAACTGGTATGGGAAGAAGCACCGGTTGGCAAAAGACAATTAGGCCGCCCACTCCTCCGATCGAAAGACAATATTGCCAAAGACCTAAGGGTGATGAATATTGAAAGAACTCGTTAGAAGTCATCGCAGACAGACAGCAATGGAGGATTATTGTAAAGTCGGCGAAGACCCACCTAGTGTTATAAGCCATGGAGTAATCAAGTATGTATGTAAGTTATATATATATTTACTTCATGGTGAAACTTAGGAACGGTAGGAATGGAGAACTTATAATTCTCGTTGACATCAGTACTACCAGGAATCGTCGTAATTACACCATACTGGTGTAATTATATTATATCAATCTAATGTAGTAATATTATACGTAATACGTATACGTAATATTCGTATACATAAGAAATTTTACGGTTAAAAAGTATGTTGTACTTTGATTAATAGCAACACGCCTCAAGAGTTATCGTTATAAAAATTATCAAGTATAATACACAGTTGCAGTAGTTTAGTGTTTCGATATGTTGTTTAAACCGAATAGTACAATGTTAAATATATGTGTTTTTGAAACTTTTTTTAAACTTTTTAAAGTTTTTAAAACTAAAATTCATAGGTTTATGTTTAAAATGAACTTTAGATAATTAATTCAACCGTTAAAGATATATAATATTTTCCTGATGTCAAATTTCTATAATAATATCGAAAGGAATTTATGTAGTTGGTAAAAGACAAGGATGAAAGAATTTCTTAAAATAGAGCCTATACAGGGTGTTAGGGGTTTTACTGCTATTTTTTAATAGGTGATAGTATTCATCAAAACAAACAAAAACCTTATATAACGGAGGACCTAAAACAAACCGTTTTCGAGAAAAGTCGAGTTATTTTGTCAAGGTATTTTACCACAACTTGGCAACACCGACAAGAAAGGAAACGTAAACATGACGTTTTTGGTGTTGGCTCTCGGTAAACATGACGTGTACACAGCTGATCGTGCGAGGTTAACGTTTTTGCGAACTCTTCCTAAATGCCGTCTTTACGCTCTACGTAATAGTAAACGAAATAATTGTAAGTGATTCCAATTGATTCAATTATGTAATTATTACACTTGCATGTATAAATGGTAAATCAATAGCGATCAGTAATTCAGGGCCACTAACAGCATTACAAAAGGATCATGCTGTTATTGATGTTTTGTAATTTTTAATATTTACCTGGTTATTACACCATGTGTTCAAAATGTCCACTGTTGTCCTCTCACTTCACAAATGTTCTACGGTTAGGCAGTCGCCGTTGAGAAAATCGTTCGTGATAGATACGACGTGCACTTGTAGAACTACAACGCGTCTCCCCGTAAATTAATAGCATATCGTGATATTCACGTATACTGAACATTTTAAGAACCGAAAAATTTACACACACCGAAAAGGAACCGTAACGATCACACGTATCTTTCCAATTCAAAGATGCAGACTGTCACTGTCACTAGTGTCACTGTCTGGCTCTCATTTCGATACCTTCGCGGTGTTGCCACACCACATCGTAGCCATTTTATCGAGTTCTATTGATTGGAAAAAAAATTCTTTAAAGAAAAGATTGTTTTGTTACAAATTAAACATAAATACATTAAAAGAATACATATTATAGTCATTTCATGTACAAAATTATGTGACATTATTTAATAAATTTTATATATATAATATAATAAATAAACTTGAATGAATTTTCACACCTTAATATTAAAAGTTTGCTAATTTTTTTCTCGAAAACGGTTGGTTTTAGGACACCGGTTTTTTGGTTTGTTTTGATGAATACTATCACCTATTAAAAAAAGGCAGTCAAACCCCTAACACCCTGTATAATGTACGTAGATAATATCGGGTGTTTTTTTTTAAATTTCACCTCATAGTAGGCTGTGGATAGTGTTTGTGAATGCGTCTTACTAAAAAATGTCAAAATTGACATAACCCCACTTTTTTAATAAAAATTGAAACTGCTCCAATCGGTTAATAGTGTCTTGAAAAAGACAGCTCACTCATCTACGCCTAATTCGTAGAGCCAAGCTGTCTTTTTCAAGACACTAGTAACTGATTGGAGAAGTTTCAATTTTTATTAAAAAGTGAGGTTATGTCAATTTTGACATTTTTCAGTAAGGCGCATTCACAAACACTATCCACAGCCTACTATGAGGTGAAATTTAAAAAAACACCCGATATAATGTAGGTAATGTAACTTATGTCTATTAATGGTACGTTTTTACATTTTTGTTTCGTCGTAGACGAAACCCCTAAATTAAGCGTATATCTGTACCGTGTTACTTGTATTATTATTCTAGATTCCTCTTTTTTTATGTTTGCTACCATTTAAGTACCACCTTCCATGCGAATCACTCTCACGCCAGTTATGCTCTCACCTTGTGTGACGAAAGTGTATTCAGTGTTATCATATTCGAATTTATTGGTATGCGAGTTATCGGTGCTTGCTAATTGTGATAATTAAATATAATGTTCAAAAAGTGTCAGATGACGGATAATCTGGATTCCCTGAATTCTCAAAGTGTACTCTTGAAGGGATTCATCCCTCCGGAACATATTTGTACAAACCTATTCTTCGCCTATTCTGGCATACAGCATCCTCACCCCAGTCGAGGGGACAAACTCGATCATTACTCAATCACAGTTACACATTTAAACATTTTCACATATTCATACACTAATTACATTCATACCATTAGATGATAATTGTCCTTCGCCGTGATTATTTAATTTAAACCTTAATTAAACAACTTCATTTGTAAACTCACTCAATTAGCTTGTACCGAAGGTTTTTTAGGACTAAGGGAATTTCTCTCCATTTTTTAGGCTGAAATGTACACAACAATTTTGATCCAATCGATTGTTCTATTTACTTCTGATACTATTTCCCTCGATAAGAATAGAAGCTTAATTTTTATCGATATTTTTTTATATGAAATCAATACTCTACCCAGGGGTACGTCGAATCTACTCACCTCTCAAATTCTAGATGTAACAGATACAAGTTCTATTACTGAGTGGCAGAAGGGAGCTTTTGCATTGGAGAGAGATCTTTGCTGCTGGTTCGCACTCAGTACCAAACCCAAAGTGTAACTATTATCGTCTATCTTTTGGATGCATATAGTTCCTTGCTTCATTTCCATTATTTCTTCTTATGTACCCTACTTCATTTTTGTGTTTTCTGTCCACTGTATTAGTAAACGGTTAGTACACCGAAGGACCGAAGATATCTCTCTCTCTCTCTCTCTTTCTACCTCCGTATCTGGGCAAAACCCTGATGCACATGTCCAGGTCTCCAGGCCTTTGTAACCTTGTAAGCCTTTTAAAGAATATGCTTTGAGAGAAATCAAATGACAATTACTAGAATGAAAATGTTTTAGGAAATTTTGTATGTGAAACAACAAACCGTTGTGACATCAATGAAGCTCTATGGAAATTAACAAGGTTATTAGATGAAGAGAAATATTTTAAAATTATAGAAAATTCATATTCATAAAGTTTTAATTGCGCCTCAGTCGTGTTGGCATAAGTAAATTCCGTCGTCGTAATTCGGATTTTTCACAGCTTCTTCCTCGGGCGTCGATACATTCAGAGAATCAACATAATCGCATTATTCATAACCGTAGCCAGCCCCTCCCGAACACCCTGACTGTTAACGAGCAAGCAAACACACAGGAGACCTGGGAGGCAGGTGAGTTTGCGTTCGCCCTCCTGCTCCCGGGCTCCAAAGATGGCGGTCCCCTCTGATGTATGTATAACAAACATAACTGTTGCCTCCGACGGCGAATTTGCATACGATTATCACGTTCAGGTACGGAGTCGCTCGAGAATAGGTATTCTACCGAAGTCGGTAAGTAACAGGAAAAGCGAACAAGGGAATCCTCGTGCCTATAATGGATTTTATACAGCCACAAAATTCAAATTTTATACATAATGGGGAAGATCAAATGAAATAGAGGAAAATTTTCGGGGAAGACTTTCTCTTTGGGAACAAAAAATACAATGTCATGTATACTTATGATGTAGGGTCGATGTGAAACTTGACCAAACAAGTTAATTACATTAAATTTATACACATCTTGCTTATGTTATAATTGCAACCATCTATTCAGCTAATAATTTTGGTGTTGTTCACCAAATTCAAAGCATACTTTACCTATTTATGCAGGAATACAATTATGTTTCTGTGAATTAGATTAGCTCGCTCAAGGTAACCGAATACGTGACATGAAAATTTGGTAAAAAAAGATTCCTATTAAGTCGCAATATTATATTAAGCAGTATTAAGTCATTCAACACGTCACACAAGATCATAATTGCCGAATATGTAGAACAGGGCCTATGGTAACACATACTAACTAATATCATCTACTAGGTCATAGTCTACTACCTGGTAGCAAATTGGTGAAATATTTAACCCATCATGTTTCTCGTATTAGGTCACATTTTTGCTATAATAGGTATTAAGTTAATTTAGTAGGTGTCTTGAGCACCACCTAATAATATGACGTAAGTAAAAGATTTCTATTACCTCATTAACTGGTCAATTTACACCAAAAATGTACGTACCCTAACATTTTAAATATTATGATCATTGCAAAAATATTGTTAAAAAATGCAATACAGTTCTGAGGATCCTGCACTATTTTATAGTCTCCCAGTTGGAATGCTCATAGGAAATGGGCTAAGTAGGAACCAAATTTATATGAAATAGTTTGAATATTGTGATGCACGAGGTCATCTGGATAAAATGGTAAAAAGTGCTACATGCAATATCAAAAAGGAAAAGCGGAGTTTATTTAGCACTTAAAATAACGATGAAGATTTAATGTTAAGCACAAAGTTTTAAAATCAAACCTAAGTAAATAACAAAACTTAAAACAATGTTCTCCTATATAACTTTCCTAATTTTTGTCAGATATGCCGCTTCCTTTTTTAATTACCGGTTTTTTGCACTTCACAAATTGCTCCTGATAAAAATATTATATTAAAGTATGAGTGCATATTGAGCTCTTTCAAACACGCGCAAGTTTTCGAGCACGACGGCGTAGCCGGAGTGCTCGAAATAGAGCAAGTGCTTGAAAGAGCAGTTATCCACGAATACTTTACGCGATTTTTTTTATTGGTACCATTTTTTATACCAAAACCAAATGCATACCCAATATGATTAATTTGAATGACACTCGGGACGCTTTGTGACGGCCCGTCGCACGTCGTGCAACCAATCGGCTTGTCTGTCTACGGCCAAAAACGCTCTGTTATTGGTTGATATGGCCGTTGTTGATACGTTTCCATGGCGACTTTAAAACACGCGCGTGCGAAAAAGCCCGATTTACGCACGCCAAAGCATGTTTGAAATAGGCAAAATAGCGTACCAATAAAAAAAATTGGGGTGAATTTCAAGTTCTGGGAAGTATTTAAAAGCTTTAAAATGCAGTAAGATATATAGGTTTTAAGCTGATACCTCCCCCCTCGGCAAATTTTTTGATCTTCACAGTGGTATTAGAAAGTGGCAAGTTTCATTTTTCACACTTTTATGCTTTTTGGCCACCTGTAATTCGAACAGGTTAATAAAAGAAAGTAGAGAAATAGCATATTAAAATATGAGTGGATATTGAGCTCTTTCAAACACGCGCGAGAGCCGGGGTGCTTGAAATAGAGCAAGTGTTTGAAAGAGCAGTTATCCACGAATACTTTACGCAATTTTTTTATTGGTACCATTTTTTATACCAAAACCAAATGCATACCCAATATGAATGACACTCGTGACGCTTCGTGACGGCCCGTCGCCTCTCGTGCCACCAATTGGCTCGTCCCGCTACGACTAAACACGTTCTGTTTTTGGTTGATTTGGCCGATGTTGATACGTTTCCATGGCGACTTTAAAAAACGCGCGTGCGAAAAAGCCCGATTTACGCACGCCAAAGCATGTTTGAAATAGGCAAAATAGCGTATCAATAAAAAAAATATGTTAAACCCACATTTTAAGGTGAAAAGGAAACATCTACAGGAAAAACATTAAAACCATAACTACACACAAAAAAGAACTAATTCATTTTTTTTATCTAAAAAGTTACAGCCTTTGAAGCGAAGATACAGCCTGGATGCATATTGCTGTGATGGCTATTTTTGCATGAAACAGTAGGAAGCTATTGATAAAATTATTGATTTAAGACCACACTGTCCGAATCTAAACAGATCGCAATTCAGACAAAAAGCGCTGTCTACATAAAAGGTGATAACAGTAAATCTTGCTCCCGATATTTTTTGAAAAACGACGTAACATTATCACCGAAAAAAAAAATACGAAACCCTGTGCGAAAGCGTAAATCCTCAATAGCAAAGCACCAGCCATAAAAAACCAATTGTTATCCAATGAAAAGAGGAAGAACATTATCATTTATCCCTTATGTCGTTCCCATATAAACGCTCGACCTTATTACCATAATCGGCTCATAGAAATCCACTAGCCAAAACGATCCTCTTCTATAGGATTCCGAAATATAACGCGACCCCAACGATACAAATCCATTTTCGCTCCCCCGTCCCAGAAAGTCAATAAATGCACTACCCTTTTAAACGACTACATCGATTTCGACTATCAGTTCCATGGAAATTAACATGTAATAGAAAATGCCGATACGCCATTTAAGTCTCCCCCTCTGTTCGGCCTTTAAGGTTTTTGTGAGTAAGAAGGGGGGAAGATTCGGTTCGGTGAAGCTGGAAAAAACACTGAATCGCATTTGCTTATGGAGTCCTCTCTCGGATGCCCCGTCGAGGGGAAATCGGATGATGATAAATTGCGGAAGGAAAATTGTTATTGAAAGGGCGAGTAGATTTTCCTAATGGACTTTTGTAGTTTTAGCAAATCTTGAAGCTGAGACACGCAAAGATTGTTTCGCAAAATTTTGGTTTCCATTTAATTTTGGAACAGTTAGGTTGATATCTGGAGAAATGATGTATTTCTTTCTAAAGAGAACATTTGCGATAAATAAGACAATTTACGTTTTATTTGATACTCCCCAAATTAATTATTTGTCATCTCTCGATACTCATATTGACCTATTATGAACAAAGTTAATTCAATTTTTTGTAACTAAAACAATAATTTCATGATCTTATCTTAAATCGACCTGGAAGAAAAATAAAAAGTTTGACGTATTAACAAGGGTACTTCAGAAATGTACCCTTTATTTCATAAAAATGTCAAAGCATCATGGACACATTCCAATTTTCAGAGTAAATTGCATATTTAATTTCGTTAAAATTTTATAAAGCTAGGAAGTTGTAAACGAGGCAAGCTAGTAATAGAGGATAAAAAATTAAAATTTATTTGGACAAAATATATATATGATTTGTTTGATGATAATACGACAATAAAAATCAGTCAGAACAAGGACCAGATATCATTATGTCCGAAGTTGAGAAGGTTTTATCTTACATTAATATCAGAAAAACAGCTGGTCCAGATCATATTTAACCTGAAGTATTAAAACTTATTACCAAAGCTCGGATTATATTCAAAATACATATTTTTGCATTTTTCTTCGTTTTTTTTTTAATATTTTGCATATTTGTATGATTGGTGCATATTGTTGCATATTTTTATTATTTCATTGACAATTTTATGTTTTCAAATACAGTTTGTATGAGAAAAGTAGGGACGTACCTACCCATTATGGTAATAAGTATGGTTATTGTAATGGGAGATTTCAATGCCAAAATTGGTAGAGGAGGTCATTGGAGAGCACGGACTGGGACAGCGTAACGAGAGAGGAGAGAGGCTGGTTGAATTTGTCCAAGAGAAAGATATAGTAGTAACAAACACCTTATTCAAACTACCACCAATAAGATTATATACGTGGAAATCACCAAAGGACACAAAAGGTAAAATAGTAAGAAACCAGATCGACTATGTCATGATTAATAAACGATACAGAAATAGCATACTCTCAGCCAAGACATACCCAGGGGCAGACATGGCATCGGACCATAACCCTGTAGTTGCAACATTCAAACTAACCTTAAAACGTATCAAACAGTCCAAGAAGAGTAACAAAATGGACGTCACGAGATTAAGAAACAGCGAATCTAGATCAAGGTTTGTAGAACGGCTTGCAGAAGAGTTGCAGACAGCACACAGCAGAGCTAAGGGCGACATAAACATCGAATGGGAAAAAATTAAAAACGCAATTATTGAAATAGGAAGCAAAGAGTTGAGCGGTGCGAATGAGAAAAAGAAAAACGATTGGATGACCGATGAAATTATCGAATTAATCAGAACAAGAAGAGAGGCTAAAACCACTGATAACAACAGATACAAAAGTATACATCGGGAAATACAAAAGAAAGTAAAAGAGGCGAAAGAACAATGGTTGAATGAAAAATGTACTGAAATTGAAAAACTGCAAAAAGTATATGACTCCTTTAATATACATAAAAAGGTTAAGGAAATCACTGGAAATTATAAAAAGACGAACACAGATATACTGGTGGATGATAATGGGAATATCGTGGTGGAGCTCACATCAAAGCTTAAGACATGGAAAATATATATCGAAACGCTGATTGAAGATGACAGAAATAGACCCTTACCCCCAGAAAATGTTATAGAAACCGGACCAGAAATAACAACAGATGAAATAGAATATACGCTGAAGAACATGAAGAACGGGAAAGCACCTGGTCCAGACGAACTACCCATTGAAATGATAAAACTGCTTATGGGATATAGCTTGGATGCGCTTGCTGAACTCTTCAATGCGATCTACAGATCAGGAGCGATACCAAAAGACTGGTTGGTGTCGACCTTCATCGTGATCCTCAAGAAAGCAAACGCAAGATTACGTAAAGATAATAGGACCATAAGCCAAATGAGCCATACACCCAAATTATTTCTAAAAATAATTCACAACCGTGTGTATAAAAAACTGGATAGCGACATCAGCGATACACAGTTTGGGTTCCGTAATGGAGTTGGCACGAGAGAAGCATTATTCAGTATAAACGTGTTGACCCAGCGCTGTTTGGATGGTAACAAGGATGTGTAAGCCTGCTTTGTGGACTATGAGAAAGCATTTGACAGAGTTCGTCATGAACAACTGATCAAAATTCTGAGAGAAAAGTAAATAGGTACCAGAGATACCAGAATTATTGAAAACCTATATTACGGCAAAACAGCAAATATCAAGATAGATAATAAATGTACGGAAAACAGTAACATTAAACGTGGTGTACGACAGGGGTGTATACTCTCCCCGCTACTGTTTAATATGTACTCGGAAGTCATCATGAGGGAGACATTACACAGTGAAGCAGCTGTAGTAGTAGTAAACGGAGTTCCGATAAACAATTTACGATGCTCAGATGATTCCGTACTGCTAGCAGAAAGTATAAATGACCTGCGAAGAATGGTCCAAAAAGTGTATGAAACAAGTATCCATTACGGCTTGAATATGAACCTTAATAAAACAAAATTCTTGATCTTTACCAAAAAACCAAATTATAATACACAACTGATTGTAAACCATCAGATAATAGAGCGAGTCTATAAATATAAATATCTAGGAACCCTGATCAACGACAAAAATGATTACTCATCAGAATTAAAAACGAGAATTGAAATAGCACGGAACACCTTTATTAAAATTAAGCAATTCTTTTGTTGCAAAGCTTTAAGTAATCATCTTAAAATACGATCGCTAAGATGCTACATATTTACAATAATGCTCTATGGAATAGAAGCTGCCACTCTAATAAAAGAATTGCTTAAAAAGATAGATGTCTTCGAGATGTGGCTTTACAGAAGGGTACTCCGGATATCATACGTTGACAGAATCACCAATGAAGAAGTCTTACGGAGTGTTTCAAAAGATATAGAACTGTCCCACGAGGTAAAGGTCAGAAAACTCCAATATCTGGACCACGTAATGAGAGTTACAAGATACAAGCTGCTACAACTAATTATCCAGGTTAAAATAATAGGCAAAAGAATCATAGGAAGAAGACGGATGTCGTGGCTTAGAAATCTCACAGAATGGTTCAACTGTACATCAAACGACCTGTTCAGAGCAGCAGTCAGCACAATAAAATTAGTCATGCTGGTCGCCAACCTTCGCAAGAAGTCGGCACCTTAAGGATAAGACAGATGCAATAGTCATTTACTGAAACTTACTTCGAGTACAATCGGTTGGCTTTTCCCTGGTCCATCCTAATCACGTCTTTTATCTTTTATTACATCTCTAATCGGTCCTTAAAGTAGCGCGCTAAAGGCTAAAGATACCTGTGTAATTTGTTTAATAAGAAATTTGTTAGCCATAACGAACTAATAAAGGTAAATGCCTGTAGTAGGTACCTAAACAGAAAATCATCTGTAACTTAATAAAGAGAGGGAAGAAGACGGTTTATGAGGTGTAGTTTGATTCCCTCATTTACAATTTGTTCGTGAGAGTGGATACAATGCATTCCAAAGTATTGACGTGTATGCGCCCTTACCCGGAACTGTCTTTAGATGGATATCATGTTTCTTTTAAACCATGTGGCAAAATGGTAAGTTTTTTCAATACTTTTGTATAACTCTATGGTGATCAGTAAAATATGCGATTAGTGAGCTGCTATTAACTTTTAAAAACAATATCGTATAATGAAAAATAATAATACTACTTTATCCCCAAAGTAGTAAATATTTTAGTGTGAAATGTTTATGAATCTATTGATTTGGAATTAGGTATATCCTAAAATAGCGGCCCTCACCACATCACTTTACCTAGAAAAAATTTTTTCCCATGTGTAAATATACGCATTTTGGTAGAAGGCATTGTCATTGACATTATCATTATCATCAATATGTCAGTGTCATATTTAATTTCGATATAAATTTTTTTTTGATTCCTTGGAAAATTTTTAATTTTTGAGCAAACAATGTCAAGGGCGCTTTTCGAAGAGACAACGAAATTTTGTGTAAGACAGGGTTGAAAAATCGAAGACTACATTTACGACATTGCAAGTAACCAAGTATCGTGATATTTTCAAATTGTATTCCATGCTTTCTATGCGCTATGTAGCAAATCCTAAAAGATTAGGAACGAAACTCAACGCAGATAATTAGGATGATACCTATCTTACTGAAAGTCCAGGGCGAGGATTTAAGCATAACTTTTAACGTAGACGTTCGGAACATCTGCACGTAGGTATGTAATTAGCAGAATTCTGCGTAAGATTTGAAGCTTTTTGGAAGATTTTCCTAAAACCGTTTCAATCACTTTTAAAACGCTTAAAGAAACGACGCGTTTTTTGTTTTGTTTACACAGAACTTTACTGCTGAACAAACAAAATTTGTGACATTCGAAAACGTCTCTATTTATCACATGTGGCCCCGTAAACTAACTTCCCGCTCTCCCCACACCAAAGCTCCAGTTCGACCTTATCTCCTCGCGCCAGGCAGCTCATATCGCAACCCTTTTCAGGGAACGGAAAAAAGAAGAAATACAAAAAGCTCTCCTAATCGTCCCTTTCTCGTTCTCTCTCCCTCTAGTCCCTTTCTTTCTTTGCGGCGGATTCTTCACACATGCATGCACCTTGATTAGCGGCAGCTGTTAATATTTAAAAAGAGTATTACAATGACAAAGGGGCGCCAGATCTCGATAAGACCTCCGCCCTTTAGAAACGGATCTCTCCGCATTTTCGCCGGCTGATCTCAGATAGGATTGTGCCGGGCGTACTCGGAAAGTCGCGACAATCGATGGGTATCGCTCGCTCGGCAACTTTTTCAGGCGAGGCAAAATTGACATGTCGTTGTGGAGGTCTCAATGAAAAATACAATCTTATCGAGGGATACTCGTTTAGAACCAACCGAGGTATATACTCGTATAGCTTATATTTGAATTGAGGCGTTACTTAGTTATTTAGCTCACGCCAGTGACAGGTATAAAAATTATAGCAAAAGAAGATGAAGTGAGTGGAGGTAAATTGGTAAACTATAAAACGAAACATATTCATGAAAATATAACAATAGTATTCGCAAATTTTTGCACATGCAATTTACCAAATATATACAATGTGTTTCAAAATGATTTTCATCAAGTTGACGTTGGAATTTCCGTGCATGTAATTTTTGATGTGCCGCGCTGTATTGATTTGAACCTATCTAATTCTGACAACAAGTGTCCTGTGATCTGTGCGATCTGTGCAAGTGTTAATCACGGCTGTCAGCGATCAGTTGATTCAATATTTATTAATTGTTATTATTATTAAGCAATTGAAATGTATACTGTTCAAGAAAACACCTTTATTATTGAAGCCTATTTCCGAAGTGGACGCTTAGTAAACGGAGAATGGCAATATTCCATTTCTGAATGCAAAGCACAGTTCCGATTGAAGTTTCCCACTAAAATTGTTGAAGACTCCGCCTTGCTACACCATCTCCGCCGAATTGTAGAAAGATTCCAGACATCGGGAAGCGTATTGAAAGGGAAATCTACTGAAAGGCCTCAGAGTAACGAAAATGTTGTCGAACATGTGGAAGAGATTGTTGATGAAAATCAACATTCAGCGCTGTTAGAAGGATTCTGAAAAAACGTTTGCACATGCATCCTTATAAAGTCTTCATAGTGCAACAAATCTTACCGAGAGATTACAACAGTCGGATGCAATGTTGCAACTTTTTATAGGAAAACCTCAACAACGATGATGTTCTTGATCTAAGTTTCTTCACAGATGAAGCCTGGTTCCATTTGAGGGGTTATGTCAATAAACAAAATTACCGAACATAGTCTGTTGTTAATCCACACAATTTTCCTGTGGTTCCCTTACATCCACTGAAGGTAGGGATATTGTTGGCCATATTACGTCGTAGAATAATAGGGCCAATATTCTTCCGCCATACCATCAACGGTCAACGTTACAGAGAACAATTATTGACGCCATTTGTAGAAGAGTTGCATCTTGATGAATTTCAAGGTGGTTTCTTCCAACAAGATGGAGCCACAGCTCACACCACTCAAGAAAATTTGAGGTATCTTGAAGAGTTCTTCTCTGGTCGAGTTGTGAGCAGAGGAATTTGGCCTGCCAGATTACCGGATCTCGCTCCGCTGGCCTTTTCCATTTTTGGTTTCCTTAAAAAGAGGTCTACAAAGAACGGATTAATAATCTGGATGAACTGATGGACCGCATTACCTTAATATGCAATGAAATACGGGAGATACGTTGCAGCACATTTTTAATAAAATGAAACGTCGTGTGGGTTTATGCATGCAGCAAAACGGTGGCCACTTCGAACTTTTATTGTGAAACTGGCAATCAGTACTGCTGGTAATTAACGGCCTTTTCAGGGCCAAAACATATACTACAAAAATACAAATACTCAGAATTCGTTTTCTTTTGACAGAGAAAATCCATAAGTTAAAAGAGGTTAAGTAGGTTATTTTGAGGTTATGTATAGCTAGTAGAAACTCCTATTTTTGCAAGGCGGGTTTTTTAATTTACATGGGAATTACACAGCCGACTAGATGACAATCAGTTTGAAACACATTGTACAATTGCAATTAGAAATACGCAATTAAACACGTCTGCCTGTTAAAAAAATATTATTATATATATCATGTCAACTCAGGAAATTATCGATAACAACTGTAAGAATAATGAAGAATCAATTATTTAACTTCATTTTTCCGTTAGTTGTATCAACGGAAACGATAAAATTTCCAATTAAAATATACATATTTTATACATTTTAGGTACTTTATACAGAAATCCGTTTTTTTCCACAATTTTACCTTCAATAACTTTAAAAGTTTATGAATAACTATACACTTACACCTAATAATTGAACAACTAGTATTTCCTTAGCTTGCAAAATATATTAATAACATCTGCCGATTCACATATCACACAAATTACGGCTTTTCCAATTAATCTATATCTATTTAGTAGCTGGGACAGTCTCATGATCAAATCAAATTTGAATCTAGCCAATCAAACCAGCTTTTTAGAGAAGTATATTTTTTGTACTGCATGTAAAGTTTTTGGAAAAAATATCCTATGATATAGATGAAACTAGTGGGCTTCCGATCGAGTCAAATTTGGTACAAGTTCGTACCTATTACAACACTAATGAAATGCTGTTATACCTTTCTTTAAAATATCTAAAATATTGCTGGAACGGCGTTTTGTACCTGTAAAATGTACCTGAATTTTTTCTTCTTGTAAGTACTTGTTCTGTCACAGTGAATTTCTGTCATTACGTCGACCCATTATCCCCATTGTCAAGTAAAATGCTAGACAGTATTCACACTTCACGGTTCTTACACTCTCGACCTTAATCCAACTACTTCTTCTAATAGAGAGCCCATTTGGAAAGCTTTATGCGTACTTTCCTTGATGTCAGCAGATCCTAGAGAATAGTCTGGCTAGCTATAATTGCACCCCGGGTATTGGTTTCAAACAACGAACTACTCCTTAGTGGTAGCGATAACTTTTCTATGTTTATAAAGTATTCAAAGATTTCTTTAAGTCCTTTTAAAGGTGGATGTAGATGATAAAAAATTAAAACATTCGAGCGATTAGTGTGTGTAACGTCGCGTACGAATAAGTAATTTCGATAGACTCGTTGATCGTTATAACTGACCAGCACCCTTCACGCGCCAACTTAATATTGCGTGAACAGTTGGGAAATGATAACACGTAATTGTAATTCGGTTTTACTAGACTATTTAAATGCAACAAACTTAAAATACAACGGAATAGGTGAAGATAGATAATGATTCTCTCGCAGTTAGACGAAGAGTCTCTTAAAATTAAAATTTCCTCAAAAATTAGAGACGGGAAACGCGATCTCCGTTTATTGGTCAGATTGATTTCAGTCCCCTTTACTCGTCGCCTATTGGTTGAAAATCATCCGGTAAAGAGTACAGGGCGTACTGACCATCGCTGAAGATCGTTGTTTTCATCTCATATACAGATGGTAAGCACATGCTTTAGAAATCGCGACGTACCCTACTTCTTCGAAATGTGGTCACAACTTTCTGTAAAAATACTCGATGACTTTCCCGGAGGGTCTTTATTACCCTTACGGTTAAATTGTTCACTTGACTTGTGATTTATAGAAAATAAATCAAGAAGTATCGGGTACTCGAGGATGAGAGCAATATCGACCTCTGTAAATCAACATCTGTGCAACAATAAATTAAAAATGACACTTATCTGAGACCAAACAGTGTAATCTATACTAATATTATAAAGAGGAAAGATTTGATTGTTTGTTTGTTTGTATTGAATAGGCTCCGAAACTACTGGACCGACTTAAAAAATTCTTCAACCATTAGAAGCCGACATTATTCCTGATGAACATAGGCTACTTTTTACCTCAGGAAAATGCTTCATTCCTACGGGAAAACGGGTAATAGGTTGAAGATGGCGGAAAAATGAAGCCGGCTGGGAGTTTTGATCGAAAACGCTGCCTAAATCCTTCGAGATAGAACAAAACAATATATGGTGGAATTGTTCCTCTTCTATAGATCTACAAAAAAGTCCGTGATGGCATATGTCTATCTTTTAAGGATAGCCTACTATACCCATTTTAAAGTTTAAAATAATGGTCACATAATATGGTTGCGATCATCCACGCACGCGCCGTTGTCGTGTCTCTCTTGACGCTCGCGCTCCCACCACCTTTATGCCCAAACTTTACGTTTAGTATCCCTGATGCTCACTAAGAATGGATTTGGCATAATTTTGAGTTTAACGGGTAGAATTATTCAAAAATATTGTTCGAAATGACATTTGTAACTATGGTTACGGGCGTGGAGCGATGTATCAATGTATGCGAGTTGACATGACAATTGCGTTGTCATTATATAGATTGTCATTATTAAATATATTTTTATTTGTCATGTTATTTCTAAATTTAAAAAGAAAGAAATTAAATTATTTGACACGAAATTAAATTATCTGATTCAGAATAGAGAATAATTTGAAATAAAAGAAAAAAAGCCTGGATAGCATTTAAATACATGAGCGAGTGAAGCCGCTACGGGTTAGTCTGTTATTTCTAAAGTCAAAACGAAAATAAATCTGATACGGAGTACGGACTAGAGAAAGTATCGTAAAGATAGACTACATATGATTCAAATACATGAGCGAGCGAAGCCGCTACGGGTTAGCTGCTATAATTGATAAAAAGGGGTATCGGCGTGATAATATAACCGTTAAATGTAAAATATAAGTAAATCCGAACAGGTTCATGGCCGAGACGAGTGAAAAAACGTAACTTCCGAGGGTGCGTCCAATTTCTCATACTACCATGGTAGGATATGAGTTATATCGCACCGGTGTGTGCAATTGTATACGTATCAATTCTAATAACACTATAACAGTGTCGGAAAGCCCACATTGCGAGGCGGAAGTAGGAAAAAGAATTATACTGTTCAATGTTTAAGTACTATCAAAGGCGAAGTGAACTAAATTTCTTTCAGCTAGAGATCAGAAAGAAATAAGACAGACTACGTATCATTCAAATGAGAGAGCAAGCGAAGCTGCGACTGGTCACGGCTTGTAAATTAATAAATAGTGAAATGTTCTATCGACACTAAACTGTTTTAAGCAAGATTAAAAAAAAATTAATTTGAAAGAAGCTTATAGTGTTCGTTGATAAAAAATCAAAAAAAACCTATCCTTTTTAATGATCAATAACCAAAATACGCTGATATTTCTAAAATTTTGCGTCCTTCAGAAAAGCCGGCCCAAAAGTTTTCTAAATAATTTAATATATTCTAATATAAACACATCTCTTCTAGGGACAGTAAGTAACACACGGATTGTCGCAGTGAATCGCCAATGACTGTCTAATGACTATCTAGAACTCAACCCATGACTAACCCAGAATGTTAATTCGCGTCGAAGGCTGTTATTATTCTTCTTCGACGATCAAGTTTACCGACTTAAATAAACAGACGTTTTCGCTATGAAAATTTGATAAGTAATTGAGTTTGGGAATTTCACAATTTGCCCCTGTTTTAATTCATTGCTCTAAATTTTTGTTGTACGTGACAATATGCTCCAGCACGAAATTCGACTGGATTTTCCTTCCATCTTGATTCGGTGCTTTCCAATAGAGAGTGAACGAAATGTGAAATGATCTCTTTAGAGAGTGGACTGTATAGATATCTCTCGTAGCTCGTGGGTGGCTGCGGAGATGAATCTTGTCTCCAGGTAGTAAGGCTGAAGACGGTCTCGTGGTTTGGAGATCAGGGCGTGACGTGATATCTGGTTGAAGTTCTCGAAGTATGGAGAGAGGGCGTAACGTGCTCTCCGGTTTAGATCTGAGGGCGTAACGTGCAGTTCTGGGATTGAAGTCTTGAAGTTGTCGTAGCTTGAAGATCTCGTAGAACTCTCAGGGCGCAACGTGAGAGCTTGTAGGTTAGGGTGAAGAATCAAGACCATAACACACTGTCGTTTTGAGCATACTAGGTATACTGATTTACCCATAACAGAATGGACGCGCTCTAGACGCGCTCTACACGTCGTGAACTGTCTAATCAGATAGAGCAAGTGACGTTTTTATGAAACTGCACAGAATGAACGCGCATGACGTGAACAATGCGCCGAAAGTTGGTCAACTTTCTACTTTTACGCGCTAAACGCCAGAATTAGATGTTTTGTGTTCTAGACTTAACCTCACTTTTACACGACATCCGCATTTGTAATTTGTTTTATTTACAATGAGTTCGTTAAACGAAAAGTTATTTGAACTTGTGCGGGCCAGTAAAATAGAGAATAATAAAACTTTAAATCATACTTATTGTCTTTATTCCTTGACATATTAGAGAGTAACAATAAATTTTATAACTAAATAACTAAATGAATTGCAATCAGATACATAATAAATGTTCTAGGTTCTGTTATATTGAAATGGTACTAATTATAACAATAATTATAACAATTATAATAAGTCGAAATAGTCCATTTCGTAATTATTCCAAACACCAAATAGAGGTTAAGTTTTTGACGTTAACGAACGTACGCTCACGACGCTCAAGCTCATTGTGGGCGCGTTTTCTTGTTTCTCTACTTTTGACAGTTCACGGCGTGTAGAGCGCGTGTGGAGCGCGTCCATTCTGTTTCACACTTAAGAGTTAAATAAATACCTCCAGCTGACGTCACACGTGTGAGGGATAAGTCAATAATCACAACGTTTTTCAGATTACGTGGTTTAGTGAGGTCTGATAATTGGGATCCAAATTCAAACGCAACGCTATTAATTCTATTAACTGCAACTCAATATTGCAGTCCCTGGGAATATTTTTTAGTAACATTAAAATGAGAATAAAAATTGTTTTCAATATGTCAAATAGTTTCGCTATGTCGTCATTACTTTAGAAAATGTAGAGCGCGAGCTTATGTAGCTTATTGACGCTTACCTAATAATGGTATCCATAAAACTTGTGTGATTATTACAACTTATAACTAGTTTTCCTTTAGATAACTAGGGCACAAAATAATTGTCCTAGGCAAATACAACGTATTCGGAAACGTTTTTCTCCAATATTGTCTTGGTATAATTTAGTAATTAATATATCATCCAATTAAATTTGTCTTTTTTTAATTGAAGTCAGATGTATGCAGGTAGTTGTACTTTATTGGTGTCTATTATTTGTAATGAAATACTAAAATATCATTCAATTATGTTTGGAAATCTATAAAATTTGGCATATACGTATGACAGCAACATAAAGAGCACAGAAATAGATGCACACTTATATAACGAAATGCACAAATAGAATGGAAGCGGACATGATTAATTTAATAAATATATAGATGTATACTGCAAAATTGGAATGAAATTCTGATTTATCGTAACCACGAAATTGTTTAAATTTTTCTCCATAAAACACTACTGATGGAATATGATCGGTTGATCGCAACTTTTGAGTGACCCTGTTTAGTTTTATGAAGACATCACAATTAGTAAAAATGAAACACCTTTTTTAGATATTTTTGGTTATTGATCAACACAAGGCATGTGTATTATCAACTTCATAATTAATAAACAAAACAAATGCTTTTCAAATAGATGTTTTATATTGTTGTTAATATTTCCCGTATTAAAATTAAAATTTGGTACTGAAATTCAGCGCAACTCGAAATACGGTACGATACAAATCAGGGAGCATATTTGTACAATAAACGTAAATCGGAATGATTGGTGCCCGTCTTTAATAAATGTCGTTATTCTCCTCAAAAAGCCATCAAACCTATCCCTTGATATTTGTGATACTTGAACGACAATCCATTTATCATTTTAATATGTTCCTTACGGAAAAGAAATCGTTTACACTTCATTCATATCGCTTATGTTAATCATCTGTAAAAAATGTAAAACTGAATAATTTTAAGGCAATTCAATACAATGCTTTCACGATTAGTGCACTAAAAATCTAATCTCAAGTGGTTCATTTTATTTGGTCATTAAATGTGTCAAATATTGTAATCACAAAATGAAAAACTGGTAACCATAATTTGCGAAAGATTTATTTTTATTTTGATGCCTGGAGATCTGTTATGAAAAATGTATAGGTACGCCTCGCAATGAAAAATGTTGGTGTACGAATAAAATTTATTTGATCACTTAATAAATGTCGGGATTCATCAAGATAACGACATAATTCGAACCACGCAATGATGGGGGTCATATCAATATAATAATATTATAATATAATAAATTGATTTCTAATATTTTTGCTAACTTGAACGTACTTTTTTTGTAGATCTATTTGCAGTTTTATTTATTTATTTTGTAGTTGTGTTATTCATTTTTTAAACAGATTTTTATATCACCTTGCAAATTTTGTGCTGTTACGCCATGAAAACATCGTCTGTTTTATATTTTTTCCTAAACTCCATTATTTAGCCGTTTAACTTTCCCGTTTATTAAAAAATGTCTCTTTATATACCCCTCGGCATGTAAAAAAGACGGATTAAAATTAAGTTAAAACATTTTTGGCTTAATTTCCTCTCATAATTTCATTAATGGTTTTAATAACTTCTTTGTACGGAGAAGGGACCGAAGAAAACATTTGCTTTCGTTCTCGGCGAAATACAAATTTACAATTATTATTACTTCACCTGTACTTCGGTATAACAGGAAATACTTTTATATATTATTAATAAACTTTAATAATAATTATACATATTATTTTAAGGTATTTCTGTTCAAAATAACTGCACTCCACTTGTTGACTCTACGATCAACATAAAAGAGAGCTAAGTAGGGTTGTAGGGATTTAATAGGGACTTTTGGGAACATACTCTTCAATTAGGGATTAATAACCATTAAATATGGAACTAGAGCAACTAGTTATTAAAACGTCTTAGGTGAAAATTTCCAATTGCAAATTAAGCAATCAAAATTAATTAGAACAAACTAAGTCAGTGAAATAATTTAGTGAACTTGCTGATAAAGTAATCAATTATTAAGTAATTAATAACTATTAAAGAGGGTTTTAAAACAACTGAGTCGCTTAGGAAAGAGCGCGGATCAAAGTGATAATTTCAAAATCTTACAACAATAAACAGTCACGCAAGCATAACACCAGTCTCGTAATATGATAACAAGCGCGCTCCGTATGGTCAAGCACACAGCTAGGTCAGGGAAATTACAATCTAGGACGCCGAAAGATAACAAAACTTAATTTGCCATTTAACCAATGTAATTTGAAGATGTATAAAAGCTTGTGAATTTTTGGTAATAAACCAGTATACCCTAGTATGCTCAAAACGACAGTGTGTTGTGATCTATCTTCACGCCACTTAATCCGACTACCCAAAACCTAACAAACTTCAATCCGGAGAGTACGTTACGCCCTCTCTCCAAACTACAAGAACTTCCAGAACTTCAAAGAGATCACGTCACGCCCTGATCTCCGACTACAAGAACTTCAAGAACTTCAAAGAGATCACGTCACGCCCTGATCTTCAATCTACAAGAACGTCTTCAGCCTTACAACCTGGAGACAAGATTTATCTCCGCAGCCACCCACGAGTTACGAGAGACATCTACATACAGTCCACTCTCTAAAAGATCACTGCACACTTTCATTCACCACTAATTAAATATTTAAATAGTTTATTTAACACTAATAACTAACACTTATTACTAATTTATATTTCTTTCGCGCACTTACGCTCAGGTTAAATATTCGTCGCGTTCGATGTTTATCGGTCTCGGTCGGCGGGGTCCGTATCTCTACCGCATATCGCTTCAAGAATATTCTCGTCGGCTCGGAAGATCTCGAATTCCAAGAACTCACATCGGTTCGTCGAAGGGACACTTCCCGACTTGTGTTTATTTTAAAGCTCGACATTCAGTTACAATATCTCTCTATTAGATATAGATATAGAGATAATATTGATAATATAGATATCTATCTAACATAGATAATAGATATAGAGAGAGACAGAGAGAGAAGTTGAAGAGAAGAAGAATTAATAAGTTAAATTTTCACGATCTTTAGGAGAGCGTGAATGTGGCGAAAGCAAGAGACACTTAGAAAAGTATACACTATTCATTTTTACTAGATTACTATGATTACTTAGAGTACTAAGATTAATGCTGGAATATGGTTGAATTCCTAGGGCTTTTCTACACTATTAGCACTTTAGTCATATTAATTTTAAGTTCAATTATGCCAATAGTAGCCAAGAAAATACCACAATTTACATTTTTGCAATAATGAATTTTAATTGCATTAGGGAATCTAAACTGGAAGTAAACACTTAGTAATCACGAATTTATATTCTATGAAATCTACAATATTTTAGTGGGTATATACCTACTAATATTCAATCATTTTAAAATAGTAATAATTTACAGTTAAATCTATTTTTAAATCATCAATAAATCAGCAAATACATGTCATCTTCGGCACTGGTGGTCGAAACGTTTATGTTGGGTGCTGCGTAAATTAAAATAGACATCTAAAATATCTGAAAATGAATATGTGAAATTGTTTGTTTTACAGCTTCCTATTGCCCTAGTATTTTTGTGACTTTTTGCCAACCGACGTAACTTTTTCGTATTATCCGTGATCCATCAAAGCGCAACTTATTGATTGCTATTAACGAAATTATGATTAACTTCGGTCGGCTTTCCAGAAATTCACTCAACTTTTTCAAAGAATTATATCCGTTATGCTTTATTTTAGTCATATTCCGAAAATTATCTAAAAACCTAATAACCTCCAGTCAATCATTCAGAAACTAATTTAGTTTTTTTTAAATGTGACTGCATCTAATGCATAACTAATAGTAAAATCGGAGACATTCCGGTCTTGTCTTAAGATATTTAAAATGAATTTTGCCACATTAAATACCACCACTCAATTTCACTCAATTTCTAATTCCAATTTTCCAGAAGGTAAACTTTGAGAAAGCACCAGATCCATAAGACTCGAGTTAAGAATAATTTCAGTACAATTCGTGAAAGTGAAATAAAATGTAAACAATTATCCAAAAATATTCCAACGGTTTTTATTCAAAAAGCTATTTTTACTAATATCGGGTTTTTTTTTTAATTTCACCTCATAGTAGGCTGTGGATAGTGTTTGTGAATGCGCCTTACTAAAAAATGTCAAAATTGACATAACCTCACTTTTTTAATAAAAATTGAAACTGCTCCAATCGGTCCATAGTGTCTTGAAAAAGACAGCTCACTCATCTTCGCCTAATTAATAGAGCCAAGCACCCAAAAATCGCCCTAAGTACTCTTGGATTCAGTTCTCTCGCGAACTTTTGCTTCATGAGTTGATGGCCCTGTATCCCTCTTTCCAGATGTCCTTGTTTTCAGCCATTTTACTCAAAAGTCCCTCCGGAACCCAGTGATTAGGTATTTGCCGCCTTAGGTGGGCGGTGTGGTGTTGCCACAGAGCGCATTCGAATATTGTATGATCAGGAGTATACGAACGCCCGCATTCACATCGGTCGGTCTCGGCTTTCCCAATTCTAAATAGATAGCTCCTGAAGGATCCATGTGCCGTCAGCACCTGCGCGAACCAGTGGTTGCTCTGTATATGACGGCACAAGCACCACTTCTCTATGTCTGGTATTAAACGCCTCGTCCAGCTTGCGGTTGTTTGTTTTTTTTGCCATCTCCTCTACCACTCCCTGGTAGTTCTCCTGGAAGCCATCCGCTTTCTACCAGGGAGCCCCCCCCCCCCGCCTATATTGAACAGGAAGCGTCGCTCATTTGCTAGTAGGTCGACTGGCGGTATCGAGGCGATAACCTGGATTGACGCTGATGGCGCTGTTCGGTACGTGCAGGTTACTCGGAGCAGGGTCCTCCTCTGCGCTCTTTCCAACATGACTCTATGTTTTACCGTATTCACTATAGTGCACCACACCGGAGCCGCGTATAAGAGGATGGACTGTGTCATGAGTGCCAGCACCTCCCTCTTCCTGCAGCTTGGGTCCCCAATGTCGTGCTTGATTTTTGCCGGCGCCGCGATCCTGGCCACTGCCATTTCGATGATATTTTTGATGTGTTGCTGGAATTGCGTACCTTCTGATATAGTAACTCCCGGGTATTTTAGGTGCGGGCTTGTTGGAATCCTGTTTCCTCCTAGCAGTAAGTTGAATCTCCTGCCTTTCCGTAGTCCCTTTAGGATAATCGCTTTTCTTTCGTGTTTTCCTTTCTGCTATTCTTAATTTGTGCTGAATAAACCAGTTCATGACATCCCTGTAGGTCTGGTCTAATGGTCTTTGTGTTTGCATCGTGCAATCTCCGCGTGATTCGATAGCAATATCATCAGCATATGCTATTATCTTTGTGTCCGCAGGGAATCGTATCCTGAGGATGCCGTCAAAGAGTATCTTCCACAGCGACGGTCCCAAGACCGATCTCTGCGGAACCCCGGTGTTCGTCTTATGTATACACACGGAACTGATCGTTATCCTCCTGTTATGCAGATAGCTCTCGATGGTATTAACCAGGTAGGGCGAGATCTCGATGCTGTTTAGTACGTCGACGATGTGAAACCACGAGGCTGAATTAAACACATTGGCTATGTCGATCGTTATCATTATCGTCCATTTCTTGTCGTTCTCTACGGAGTTTATCATGTCTTTAAGCGCCGTAATCGTAGGTCTGCCTCGATGAAATCCATGCTGCGAGCTGGAAATCCCCCCCCTCGTCTTCTACCTCTTCCTCCAGTCGGTTTCTGATTATCTCCTCAAAAGCCTTGCCCAGCAACGATATTAGGCAGATAAGGCGATACGCTTCGCGTATGTCAGGTTCCTTCTACTCTTTGGGAATCAGCACGACCCTGGCGTCCTTCCACACCTCCGGAAAGAACTGAGACTCTAGTATGCTGTTGAACACCTCTTCCAGTTTTCCGGAATCAGCGATTAGATTCGCTTCAGCCTGAGGAAAGTCAATCCATCTGGGCCAGTTGCTGTCCCGTTCTTGTCCCTCTTTACTGCTATCGATATTTCCCGTGTAGTGATAGGTGGGACTTCGCCTACTGGTGTGGCCCTCTCCCAGTCTGTCCCATCAGCAGGGAAGAGGGCCTCTACCTCTCTTCTCTTCTGAAGGGTGGTTAGGGTCATCGAAGTTCTGTTTCCTTGCGCTAGTCGAGTCGCAATTTTATACCCCGTGTCCCAAAGATCCTGGTTCACGTCATCTATGATGTCGCCTCCAGAACCTGGCCTTGTTTTTATTAATCTTTCTTCTGAGCGCTTTTTTGCGCTCTTCAATTGCTCTCTGAGTAAGGCTAATTGCTCTCGTTGTTCCCCTGCCCTTCTTCTTGCTTTACCCAGGGCTCGACGTGCTCTTAGACATTCTTTCTTCCTTAACAGGATGTCCGGGGTCCACCAGTATGGTTCCCCGGCCGGTGTACCAGAGGGCTCTCGCACGGTCGCACTTCTCACTATATTTCCTATGCATGCCGGAAATTCTTCATTCGGAGTGTTAGCGAGAACGTGTGTTGCCAGTTCTGATAATTTTTCCCAATCTATCTTGGTTTGTGTCTTTTCTTGGATGGCTCTTGGTCCACCAATGCCGACATGAATGCAGGCATGGAGAGTCATGGGGTTCCCGAAGTGTCGGGACCACTGAAATCCTCCTCTGGTCACCGGCTTGGAGCACAGGGTGATATCTATATGGCTTCTTCACTTGCCCCTTTCGAACGTGTATACGCCGTCATTTAGGATGCGAAGCTCAGCTGATTTGATCCATTCTGACATAGCTTCCCCTCGAGGGTCCAGGTTAGGCGCACCCCACGCTGGAGACTTAGCGTTCGCGTTCCCGAGAAGGATGAATTTCGATGATTCTAATGCGATAACTCACATGATTTTTTCGAGGTCCGATTTATATCTATCGAGAGGGATATTAGGGGACAGGTAGAGTCCCCATATCAACAGACCTTTTAGTTTAACGTCTACGCACCCCTGACAGCTGTGCGTCTGTTGTGCCCATTGCCCTCTGGGATACTTGACGGAGTTGGCTCCGATGGCCACATCCCCCCTCGGGTCCTCGTGCCATCCTGCATTGCCGGCTAAGGCTCGGTTAGGTTCAGATTCTATTATAATATCGATATTCTCCTTGATCATCTCAGCGACCGCTAAGTCATGGGCCGCCCTGGATTTGCCTATGTTAATTTGTAGCACGGTTACCATAATCAAATACAAATATCACAGCGTTTATCACAGTTATCACAGTTTTTATCTCAGTTATCACAGCTGTAGCAACGGTCAGGCAGGTTCAGGTCAGCGGAGGTGGATCACCACCTCCAATTATGGCGCATGTCATCTCCTCCGATCTGGAAGACCCCAGGGCCTCCGTGATAGGTTGGTCCGTAGCACTGGCGGGAGCGGAACTGGGCGTTCTGATCCCATGGGATTTGCGCGTCCTCGTTCTTTTGCTTCCTCCTGTATAATTCATTCAGGAAAACGACTGTTCCTGAGCTCTGTACCGCAGGCAGGCAGTGCTATCCGCTCTATGCCCCTCCGTGCGACACACCGCGCAGGCAGGGGGGCTTTTGCACGAGGCCACCAGGTGCTCTTCTTTCCCACATTTCAGGCACTGACGTGACCTGTCTGGTCCCGTACATACCCCCCTCGTGTGGCCAAAGGCCAAATGCAAGGCATCGGAAGCATCTTGAATTTATGTGTCGCCCGGGGCCCTAAGGGGGCCTGACAGGGCCTAAGGGTTATCGCCCGGATATCCCCCCTGAGATTAGCGCTCCCAGCGACTCTCGGTAATGTTTAAACCTTCCGTGTTAATGACATTGGACAGGTGTTTAAATTTAAAAGTGTATCACTAAAATTATCTCAAATGAAAATGAATTAACTACTCAATGGAGTTCAGCCAAAAGTTTCTGACACTTTCCAGTTGCATTGTTGCCTTCATAACTATTGGTCCTAATTTAGTCAAATACATGCATTTATATGCCAAAAATTGTTGAGCATAGTACATTTGTGACTATATGTAAATTATACGTTGTAGTTTGTAGCAATTGTCGTAATTTATATAAAAGTGATAGACGTAATCGGAACCTAATTATAATATATGAAATTTCATAAAAATTATAGGAAATATTTATTTTAGAATTTTTGTGTCATTTATGTAAGTCCACCTTATTGGAGTTCAGGAAAATTGATGCGATGGTGTAGTAGGTGTCCACAAAGGGCCATTAGATATATTTTTAATTGCGTTCATCTAGAATATTATATATTCTAGATGAACTAGATTCTAGATTATATATTATATATATTCTTTTATATATGCTTCGGTTAGTTACATTCTCAATTGAAATTAAAACAATACTCCTATACACATATCTACCGAAAGCCTTGTCCTTTCGTTAACAGAATGTATTCCCAATACCAATCTCAACCGACGGTCCAAATCGCAGCATCACCCTTTCGTCTACCGACGCAATAAACATGTTGGAATTCAATTTGCCCCAGATCCAAAGCAGCGAACATTTGCCGAGTCATGAATTGCGCACGAATACGTGAATGCGATTAGAATTAATTAAAATAATTATTATAAAGCGAATTA
This sequence comes from Cryptocephalus moraei, assembly GCA_946251905.1. Lineage (NCBI taxonomy): Eukaryota > Metazoa > Arthropoda > Insecta > Coleoptera > Chrysomelidae > Cryptocephalus > Cryptocephalus moraei. Next base: position 29,166,058 of record OX276454.1, read on the forward strand.
ATAGGATTCGGGACCGTAATTCGACGTTAATTTTGAAAAGCGGATTACGCCTTCTGTCCCGATTCGATTATATTGAAATTCCCGGGCGTAGTTGCCTGTTCTACAGCATTTTCGTGAAAGAATCGACTCCGATCAACTTTCCTGTACCTACTCATTAAGAGAAACGTTTAGATAACGCGATAACTTATAGGAGTTCTCGGGGTTAGGAGGAGATAGTTAGACGTTTGTTCCCATTTATACCATTAAGTCAACATTGTTATGATCACCATCATAACAAAAAATATAATATAATAGCAAATATAATATCAGTTATTGCGCTTAGAATGCTTTCCAAACTTGCGAACTTTTATACTGTATCTACATACCTTGTAACTGCTGGAATATTTGAATAGAAGATTGGAGATTATTTTAGGAGGTTATCATGCGTCAATTTAAAAAAAAAACAATTAAACCTAGGTACTTATAAACAACCGTTGTATATTTGAAAATGCGTACAACACTGTCAGTCAGCGTCCGATGCAACTTAACTCAAAAACTCAAAATTGTTAAAAATGTTAGCAGTACTAATACACTGTTTCAGTTCAGCTCGTTAAGTTAATAAAGTTATCTCGAAATCCCTCGTTCGGGGATATCAATTAGATTTTGCAGTAACTTTATTTGCTAAACCTCATATATGCGCATTATGTAATGGGACGGTCCGCTACCACTTGATATTGATTTACTTATGAGATTAGCCCTAATGAGCTAACATGGCAATCAATAGGGCCTGGAAAATTTGACTTATAAAAGGGACCTACTCGCGATGTGCATGGAATATACTTACGTAATAAGAATTGCAAAATTTTCATCTATCTATTTGCTTCATGTGATTTTTTTTCAAATATTTACTTGAAGTTTATTTTAATGAACAACTGAAAATTCCGTATATAAAAACATATTAACTAAATCTACAACTGTAGATTTGTTAAATTTATAACTGTGTATTGCTTTCACATTTTATAACTAAAAATTTTTCAGAAATACTTACTACACTTAAATAAAAGAAAAACAGTATTGTGCTATTATCAGCACAAAAATCCTTTCGAATGAAACCGATTGGTGGGATAATTTAACAGCAGTTAAGTAAAATAAGTAATTAGATCCCAAAGTACAGTGATTTAGTGCCTAAGTGCAATTAGTATACTCAAAATAAGCAGGGAAGTCAATAGAAGAACGAATTTTAAGTAAGAGGGTTCCTATAAACTTACATCGAAAGTCAATACTTTTTGAGTAATTCGTAATTGAAATTGTCGGTTTTCATAAAAAAACGAATGTTTGAATAATTCGAAAACCTTACATTTCTCAAACAAGTTGTAAGGAACAAAAAATTAAGGTTATTAAAGTATAACATTTTTTTGTCTTTGTAGATGCAATACCATACGGGTCTTTGGCGCGTTGTAGGTGACCTTGTATTCGTCGTAAACTGAAGTCGACACATTCAACATTAAATAACAGAGAAACGCAACAAATTTCGAGGGCTGTGTGTATAAAAGACTTAAAAGTACATAAAAAGACTTTTCAAACTGGCTTTCACCAATGTTTCTAGCCTGAAAGGAAAGGGAGTTATGATGGATACAAAATGGGTTGCTCGCTTTTTTGTTTTTTTTTTTGCTATTTCCTTAAGATAAAAATTAGTTGAGACATGTAAGTTTGAAGGTAGCGTTGTAGTGCTAATACGTACGATTTAAACTCAAAAGTATAAGAATCTAAGGGTTTAAAATAGTTGAACTCTAAATGCCTGGTAGCCCTTGAAATTCCTACATAATGGTTTTTCGAACAATTAAAAAACTTGAGAATTCAGGAAACTATGAAAAGCCAACTAATTTTTTTCAGTAAAAAAATTGCAACACTAAGTTTGGAGCATCCATGAATACAAATGAATACTTAACCTCCTCGAGTATTAATTTCATTGTACCATTTTATTTAGACATGGTATCTAATTTTAATCTGAAGGTGTGGCTGTTAATAGATAAAACGTTATATTAAGCAATGCGTTATATTATAAACGGCAACATGATTTTATTTTTACAAGCACTATTAAATTATTGGGACCTGTTGCTTCCATCAGTCTAAATCAGTATACCTAGTATACTCACGAAACGAAGGTGTATGGTTTGGTCTTGATCCAAGTCCCATTTGATCTTAAACCGATGTGTGAGACGGCACATCGGGAGGTACATACTTCACCTGAACTACAAACTCTCACGATACGCCCTGTGGAGATTACGTCACGCCCGGTCTCCACTCTACAAGTAATCTATATCCTGTTAACCTGTGGATCTGGGATCTGCACGATACGCTACAGAGCATGTCACGCCCTGTCTCCACTCTTCCAGAGAATCTATAGATTTACAAACTGTAGGTAAGATTCAGAACTCAATCCACTCAACGAAGCTACGAGAACTCAAGTTTCTACATGCAGTCCAGCTGTAACACCTCCATTCACACACTGATTTTGGTTTTTTCATAAGGAGTGGTTTATAGGGGTTAAAAGGTTATACTGGATTCCAAGTTTCAACCTAAAGCTAAAGAAACTTAAGTCAACTATTTTCAAAGTTTTTGACCTAAGGTGTAATTTATAGGTGATACAAGGTCGCAATGTATAATACATTATGTTATTAACAACGAAGGGAATTTAATTCCATTTTTTTCTTTTAAAAAAATTGTCTCAACCAAAAGAATTCGGGGGTTATAACATACTTTATCTGTTATACACTGGACTAATTCAGTCCAACCAAATACCAAAATTAAACACTAATCTATATATTTTAGGCTGAAATTTCATTTAACATTTCACTTCAGGATATCCTCTTCTGTTTTCTGATACCTGTTTCATCTAAACACAAATAAGTATTGTTCTGAATTTTTAATTTTAAACTTTGTCATTGGTTTCCAGAAAATTGTTTACATGTTAAGCAATTTTTTTATTTATTTCACATTGAATTAACTGGTCAAATTAATTTACACTTAGGCAGTAAGGATCAGAACATTTTTATTTATTTAGAATTTATTGCATTATACGCTTGTTTTATCATGCACTACAAAGATTAATTATTTGAAACCTTGATGCGTTTCTTAGATGTACATTCAAATTTTGGTAAATGCTGTAAACATTTAATTTTAGATTTTAATATCTCTATTTAATTAACACCTTGCCTTAAAGGTAGATTTCTCCTTTTTATTTTTTATCAGTTCAAAAGCATACGCACAATTATATTTAAAATGAATATAAAAATTATTACTTCTAAATTAGGATATTCAGTGCCGCTACGAATTTGTCTGTTAATTATTTTTAACTGAGCAGAATAAATTTAAAATTCATTTTGGTACTGTATTCCAAATAGTCGGCTAGAAATTAATGAAACACAACCTGATCTTATTAAAATTGGATCAGATGACAGTGATAAGTATTCTTTGCAATTTTTCTTTATACTGTACTCGAAACGGTCGGTGCTATTATAATCGCCTTAATCATAAGATAGGGTATGTTATCTACTTCTCATTAAAATCATAATAATTGGGATCAATGGTGCAGCTCTGATAACGGTTCAATACTACTCCCTCGTCCCATAAAAAAAGATTTACCTCTCCACTAATTACCGGTGCCGCAATAATAAATTTTTCGCGACAAATAACGATACAACAATAGCCTGTTGAATAATCAGGGAAATTTATTAAGGCTGCTTGCCAGCGACACATATATATCGAAGCGGTGGAAGTAATTAAGTTAGTGGTTGTTAATTGCCGGGGCCAGAAAGCCTTTTGTGCATATAGAGAGTGAGAGAGAACGCCATTCCTGTTAGTCCCGTTTACTGCAAACCTCCCCTCTACTTCGCTTCATCTCTCAGGTTTACGCTAGTTGGCGGTTTTAACTGCTACGATGCCTATTTCGCATGTGTTGGGTATCAGTGCGAATTACGCTTTGTGGTTTGGCTTAGACAAAGAGAGGCTGCCGTTATATCTCGGGTAATATTGATAATAACAATTGTTGTTGTTATTATTATGGCTGTTTCAAATTACTCGAGAGCGAGTTTAATGTACGTCAAGCTCTTATAGCACGTAGAGGATTTAATGTACTGTGCCTAGCTTATATGAGATTTACTAATTCATGTCAGAAAGCTGGAAGAGGCAACAATTTGTAGCTTACAAATTTTATAAAAATGGTATTTGTTAGGTGATCAGGGAGGGAGGGATTCCTGTAGGGAGGCAAGTGTATGATAGTGTATGTAATGATAGTAATACTGTAAGTATATGTATGTATAATAGTATACCGAAATTATGCTTATACTTATGCATGCAATTTAAATATGTATAAGCAGTACGAAATATACGATTAAAAAACATATTTAACGGAAATTTAAGAACACACAATTGCTGTTTTTCAGGTAACTCAATTAGTTTGGAAAGCCTTATGATCAATTAAAACATGCAATTAATACGTTAAAATAACTTATTGAATAAGAACCATTTTCCCTACTTTATGTATTATAGTACGCAGTTGTAAAAAATATACAAATAGTGATTCTGAAAATTCACAAAATTGGCAAAATATGCAGAATGTGCAGTTTATATAAAAGCCTAATTTAAAAACTAACGTTTTACCAGTTTTTGAGATAATCCAAAAAAACCTAAAAATTACGAGTAAAATGCCCTTTGTCCTTAACCAAACATGATGAAATTTATGTGATCGCGAATCTTCAGGGAATTTAGCCTAAATAAAAAATTTCAATTCTCTACTATTTATAGTTCGGTGTTGGTAAATTGGTCCCCGGCAGGTAAGAAATTAAAAGGTAGTACTTAGTTCCTCTTATCTATGTACAAATTGGTTCATGGGATTTTTCGTTTACCTGACACTATCGTAGGTAGCGAGTTCGGAACCAGACAGGTTTTTACTTACCCCTTCAATTGCCTATCAGATTTTTCCTTGCCCCTTCAATTGCCTATCAGGTTTTCCCTTGCCCCTTCCAATTGCCTATTTTCCACCACAATAAAAAATGCTTCATTCTACTTACAATGCAGAGACGCTGTAACGAAGCCGATTTTAGAGAGTCGAGGGTAGACCACCCACCGTACAATTAATCGTAAAATCAAACCTATCTCGGATAGATGGCGGCCTATAAGACACTGTTCAATCTACCATCGCTTAAACATCCAGACTAAATTTAGCTAAGCCAACTGCTCCCTCCAGCTGTTCTTTGCCCGAGTTAATCCAAGGTGAGAACCAAGACTTGTTTATAGCAAGTCGATCCGTTTATCTGTCTATTGTAAACGTCACCGCCGTTAGTTATAAGCTGCCGAATTATTTGTTATTTGTGAGTGTAAGTAAATTTTGCATTGTCCGCGACCGATAGTCTTAAGCCGTCCGAGCTATTCGTAGTTATTCGTCTATTGTGAAAGCGTCCCCGACCGCTAGCTAGTAGGCTATACGTTATCTGTGATTTTTCGTTGTGAGCGTACCGACCGCTAGATATAAGCTATCTGTAGATGAACGTTTACTACATGTTAAACCGGCGGTTGTGAAAACGTCCGTTTTTCCAACCGCCCGGAATTAATTTTTCCGTCGTCGCGTCGAGGAAAAGATAATTCCCGCCTACCGTATTCCCTCTCTCACGCTCTCGCTCTCTCGAAATGTAAAAGCCGTACTACCGAATATTAGCCACTGCACGTTTTCTTATCGTCTCCGTATTTAGCTATTTCTCTTTCATTGTGAAATTGTTACGATAATTTTCCGCTTTCGCATTTTCAGTATTAAGAGGGTTTTTCATATCTCAGCTTCTAAATATTTGTAGGAGTATTTCTACTTTCCGTTTCCGCATTTTCGATTTGTTAAAATATTTTCTTCTCTTCTCACTGTTATTTAGAATACATTTTATTTCTCTCCAACTGTGATAATAATAATATTTTCGCATTTGTGTGTTTCCTTTCCGAAATACATAAATAATTGTAAATAAGTTATTGCCGATCTCCGTTCGACGACCTAGCGCCAACAGGTGTTAGTCGTACGAATTGTTTTTCGTTGCCGTTTGGGAATAAAATAATTTAGGATTTTCTATTTTTGAACGTGTGTTTTCTTTCTACAGACAACCCTGGTAATCTCCTGAGTTCGTAAATTACCCAGGCATATTCCCGAGGGAGGAAACCCTTAAAAAATCTGGCGCCCGAGCAAAACCGTAAAATCGCCTCTTAAAACCCTTTTCCGAACTCCCGAAATCCGTCCCAGCGCCAAATCTCCCAGGTAACCGCATTAAGCGCGTTACAACGCAAAATAAGCTACTTCAGTTCTTTGTAAAGCTCAGGTAATTGAAAACGTTGGGAACCAATTTACACTTACAGGTCAGATAAACCAAAATTTGCGGGAACCAATTGGTATATTATTTTTGACCCTGCTTAACTTGGGAACCAACTTAGTGTTCACTTATAGTTTCTGAGAAAATGTGTTGATCACATACATACACACACATACATAGATGCATACATTCACACACCCACAGACATATTTCCAAAAACATGTTTTTCGAACTTAGGGGAACTCAAAACTTCCAGAAATTCCAATATCTCGAATTCCGAAAATCAGCACGCTTACAATCCTTTTTCTTCCCATATGAGAAAGTAAAAATCGGGTTTTTTGTTATGTTATGTGCATGTTAAAGTTACATATTAAATTATCACTATATTTGGTTTACACGTTAAGATCGAAATAAAAGAAAATGTATTTCTGAACCAGGGTTAATTTCATTGGGAGCTCTAAATATAAAGTTTTTGGAAGATCACTTAAGTTAAAATAATTCTAAGATACGTAGCGTCTAATACACGATATTAGCCGGCGTGCTATTTGAACAACAGGTGCAACATTGATGTTGTTCCATTTGTCCCTTCCTCTCTTTTCACTAACGCTTGTGATGCACTGACTGCTGCCTCCATTATATCCTTGAGAATCTGTGTGAGTAGAATATGGATGGCATGTCTCTTTTTTTCGTAGATAGCAACATTTATGAATATCATTCCAAGAAGTTGGCATTTTGGTTCAGTTGATATGAAACTATTATAGTATACAGTATGAGACATTTAAATTACTGTGGGTGTTATGTCATAATTACTATAATAAACCTAACAAATGTAAAATAATGTGTAACTAGGAATAAATATTTTGAAATATTATTGCCATTACAGCAATAAATAAAACAAAATTTTCTGTTATCTTCACACAAGTATTCATAACATTTTTACGTTAAACTGGATCATTATTTGACGTTCTGTTCAATTATCAACTGCCAGTATGTGTACGAGTTACATTTTATATTCCATTACATTAGGAAAAACTCAAATTACTGTCTTCTTTCCTCCTCTATCCATTAACTTCTACACAATTTTATCGCCTCATCCCCAATAAAGTAAATACAACAAACTGTAATTAAATTAACAACTGTTTTATGTTTATATTTTTTTGATTAATACTTTTTTATGTGATTTGCGAACACCAATTGAGTATAATTATGCGAAGCACTATTTCAAATATTCATGGATAAATTATATCGCTGCTCAAAATAGAACCGCCATAAATGCCCCTTTGAACGAACAAACGCCAATTGAACTGTAATCTATTCAATTACAGCTATTAAATGCGATAAAATGCGGCCTGTGGGTTTGGGAATTCTCCGGATGATCGAATTCGTGTTGCAGTAAGAAATACCGGTTAATACATATTTCCGATGGAAATTAATGTTAAAAAAATATTGGCGAAACTAATTCAGGGGCAGAACTACAAACGAAATGTTCCCTTTGATCAGATTAGGAACGAAAAACTGTTCGTACGCTCGACTTGATACAATTATTAATACTACTTCGCGTTAATAGTGCTCCTTTGAAAGGAAATAAATTGAAAGTCTTAAGGGAAAATTTTTATTTCTGTTCCTCATAGTTAATTGTGCTAATTTGGCTTCGTTTCAATTAGGTAGTTTTCGTTTTTTGTAGTACGGTTTAACAATAGAAAGGATTATAATGTGAAATTTACAAAACCGAGAAGAAAAATCTATTGTTATTATTAACGGCCTTCTTGAATAACACTGCAAAATCAAATTGGCAACATCTTGCACATTGTCTATTACATGATCTAGGTTGACACGGGCATTCTGCACAACTTAAAGGTTTAAACTGTAATATTTAAAAATGTACTAAATGTTTAAAAATGTATGTTCACCAACACTCGCTAAAATTATAAAAAAATAATTATATTAAATTAAATATAATTATAAAAAAACGGGTACAGTAGTCGGTACTGTCAGAACAGTGCGAAGCTTCCTGCTATTTGTTTCTTCAATGGGAAATCACGTTTTTACAATGAATAATACGGAACTAGAATTAACCGCAATAAAATAAGTAGGAATTCACAAACTAAGCGACATTGTGGTGCGTTTACGGACGCATCTTCACTTCCGAACACAATTCGACACTTTCACGACTTTCGAACGACAACGGCAACGTCGCCTGCCTCATTACTACTGATCTTACAGCTTTTCGTCTTTAACATCGATGGCGGCAACGTCGTGCTTAGGGTCAACGTGGTGCTGAAAACCGGCTGTCGAATCACCGTGACGTACCCAGAAAACGAGAAAAAGAGAGTGGGAGAACTTACATCCTCTTCCCACCGTGCTCGGAGTCGTATGTATTATACCGAGCATGTGTACGATACTATATATAGCTCCAACGTTACACATGTTCGTGACGCTCGCTCCAGCATTTTACTCTAGAGGAAATATCATACAAGGCCAGTATAGAAGCTTTGCTTCAATAAAATATGCAATTTCATACCAACCAAAATACTTATTCTCCTATTATAAATGTCCTTTGTCCATTGAAGAAATTCCTCCCCAAAGTCAATATTTCTCTTCACTGTTATCTAATACTAATTCAGTATTGAAATATTGGCCATTAGAAAAAATTTTCTAATAATGCTAAAACGTATTAAGTTTTGACTATTCTCGCTTCAAAATTGTGAAGTCGCCATTTCAGTTGTATCACAACGTTATAAGTTGTATATTAAGATTTAAGGATATTGAAATTACGATTAAAGGCGATACATAGTGAGTAACACAAATTACGTTTTGTTTTTTGGAAGATTAACGGAACTGCTTTAAACATATGTGACAGTTTTCCGAAAGTAAAGAAATTTAATCATTAATTGCACCTCTTCATATTATTAAGAGTCGCCAATGAAGTTTTATAAAATTAATTATATAGGTTAGGTTACTTGAAAAGTCCCCTAAATGCAATCCAGAAGGTACGCAATTAATAATACATACTGTTAAACGTTCCTAATGGAAATGTATGATTGTTTTCTAATTAAATCACATATATGTACTACACTGTTCTATTTATATCATATTTCAATAACGCTTGTTCATTTATTTGAAACCAGATAATAATTTCAATTATACGGGAATATTATTTTCTAGGCTAAAATGTTGCATATTTAATCGTTGAAATGGGTTTATTTACTGTTAATAAATTAACATTTATGGTGAATGCTAATGATGCTAATGCATATCATCATACCAAACTAATTGAAATATTAAACCTAGTATACAATTTACAGCATGGAACCTGACTTCTAATTTTCCAATTTCTTTTTATTTAGATTTCGAAAGCAGACTTGTGTAGGTTCAAATTTACATATACCTTTTAAACGGGTAATATCAGGTATTTTTCTAACGTTTCACATGGATTGAGGTTATTGTTCTATTTTTGCTCGTCTTTCAAAATGTCATAGTCATATAAAGTGTTAGACATTCACAGATCGTCATACATTTTGTGAATTTCGAACATTTACCTTTAATTCTGAAATAACCAAAACAAATAAAACCACCAAACTACCAAAACAATGCGAAAGACATATGGGAGAAGACGCTTAGTTTAAAGTGTGGAATTATATTTGAATGAATCCCCAGGGGTTCATTCTAAGCATGCTACAACATCCTTAATTTGTGAGGGCAGTTCAATTTCTAAGCTAGGTTACATGAACTAGTTGTAACGTAACAAGCTTAAAAAGTAATTCGGTTTGGCCCATTTCCTTCTTATTCGATCTTCAGTATTGCATAATGGATATTGATCTCGATCTTTTTAACTCTTCTTTGTATGTTCAAGTGGAGGGAAAGGGTAAACTTTAGGATTTCATATTTCAGGTGACGAGACGAAATCAAACCAATGCTTAATTACGAACTACCCATGCAGTGGTGGGCTGTAAACTAAGATTTAAACTTCTGCTGTGTTTAATTATTTAAAAAAGTGTTTATGTAACTGGAGAAAATTTAACTTCTTAATTGGCTATTAAAACCGAAACCAAAAATTTATATGGTTTATTGGTCAATTTGGGATTTCGACTTGTGACTTTATAGTAAAGTAAATTCAATTCTCCTAATACTTTGTGAAAAAATATTAAATTTATATTTGTATTCTACTAGAAATACCCACGAGCTAGCAATTATAAGTTTTCAAAGAATTCATAATTTTTTTAAAATTTTGATTAGAATATTGAAAGCTAGGGAACTCGCCTAATATTGCTAGCAATATTTGTAGATCTTTTACATCTTTTTATCTACTGGATATTTAAATATTTTACTGGATAAATTTGTTTCAAATACCATTTTATAATGATTTTCTAAATAAATTTGCCATTACCCTCGTAAAGTAGGGCGTAGCTAGGACTGTAAGCGACGGTAATGCCTAACTGATCCTGTTGAAGTTTTATTGTGTTCGCTTTTATTTCCAAAATGTATTGTGGCTTTGGTATGGATAATACATTATGAACTGAACAATATTATATTTTGGTTTGAAGTAAAATCCCCTTGTAAATACATATCTATTCAAAGGTAAACATCTGAATTAAATAAAACACCGATCAATATGTTTTATTCCCCATTTATTTATTTTTTGTTCAAATAGACGAAAGGACTCCGGCAAGGCTGCTGCTTATTTCTAATACTCTTTAAGATATACATATATCAACGAGATATCAAAACATTGGCAAAATAAATACGCCGGTATGTGGACATATTTGGCAGTTCTCTGCACACCTTCTTATTTGCTGATGACCAAAGCCTCATCGCGAGTGATGTATATGACATCGACTATATGACGCGGAAAATACTGAAGCATATAATGAGACCGACTTAAAAATAAATTTTAACAGAACCAAATATCTGTCAGTGGAGTCTCCTCAGTACATTTTAAATGTTGACGGACAAGTTGTCGAAGCCTGTCAAGACTATACCTATTTAGGTCTAAAACTATCGAAAGATGGTTCAAGTTATAATGAAATATCCCACCGCATTAATCAAGCAAAATAAGCCATCAGTAAACCACCAGAACCCTTTATTGTGGTCCAATAAAATACACAAACAGACAAAGTTAAGAATGTGTAGAAGTGTTGTGCAAAGTATATTGTTGTATGGATCGGAGACACGGGAACTAACAAAACGTGACAGACAAACACCGGAAGCGACAGAAATGGATTTTCTTAGAAGAATCTGTGGAGTACCTATCAGGAATGCAAAGAATAACAAAAACGATATCAGAAGAAATGGAGAGACGCAGACTTAAGTGGTACTGTCATACACAACGAATTAAGCATGACCATTGGCCAAAAAAAAAAATATTAGCAACCGCCATATAGAAGAAAAAGAGGTAAACCTCCAGAGGAATGGACAAAACAAATTCGAAATCATATGGAGGGAAGAGGAATGGAAGAACAAGATTAGATGGATAGGGAGGCCTGAAAAAGAGGATGCTAGAGACGGCCCACAGAGCTGTGAAATATTCGCTTATATATACTGGGTGATCAAGAATGACTGTTTGAGTTGGCAATCCTACCTGGAGTATTTTTTTTGCCTAAGGGTTTGCAACGCTACAACCAGCTATGTTTATTTGACAAAAATTTGACATAACAATCAAAGAAAAAATTGTAGGTTATGTGAATTAAAATTAACTTTAAAAAAATGAATCTCGAAATACAGAACAATGATTTAATTAAACAACTCAAAGTAATGCTCAAAATGCCCCGCATTTTGGTGCAGACATAAATTAACTCTTCTTTTTAGGCCCTTGAAGATATTCACCAGCATATTGGGAGTAATGTTTGCCACTTCCTGAACTATTGCCTCTTGCAGCTCTTCTTCAGTATGCAATATGTTCCTAAAGACATTGTCTCTCAAGAGCCCAAATAACGAAAAATCTAATAGAGTGAGAGCTGGTGACATGCTTGGCCAAATGCCCTGACTAATTAATCTGTCGCCAAAATTATCTCTTAAATATCCCAGAGTAACACGAACTGTATGTGCCCTTGCAGAGTCTTGTTGGAAATATCCAATTTTACGCTCTTCGTCTGTTAATTGGTTGATAAAAGGCCTCAAAAGGTGTTGGATATATCTCTCCGAATTGACGGTAAAATAAAAAAACATTGGCCCATTCACCCGCGTCCTTGAAACTGCCAACCAAACACCATCTTTAACCGGGTGCAAATGTGTCTCTCTGATAGTGTAAGGATTTTCACCTGACCAAATTCTGTAATTGTGTTTATTCACATAGCCGTTGATATGAAACCAGGCTTCGTCGGAAAAAAAGGTATTGTCAAGGATATCATTATTATTTAATATGTCATTGAACCAATTGCAAAATAAAACTCTGCGAGTGATCAGAAGGGGTTAATGACTGGACGATGGAAATTTTGTAAGGTTGGTACTTTAATTTCTTTTTAAGCAAAGTGGAGCAACTTCCATGTGATAAACCTGTAAAACCGTGAATCAGAACAATATGAAAAAGTGGAAGTCTTATGGGTAAGAATGAAAATTGGTTGAATAGGAGGCATAAGGACCAAACCTGCTTGAAGAGAGAGCTTTATTAAGGATTTGCGAGGACTTCTTTGCAATCGAGTTCTGATGTCCTAGACAACTTCCTCGTTTAGAGTAGAAGGTCTACGAGGTGATTTTTGTTTGCTTACGCTGCAATGTTGCAAAAAGACAGCAAAAGTGACCAAAGTCTCCGGAAAAAACTTCTGAAATTGCTGGTATGTCGCTTCGAGAGAGTACTGCCAACCAGTAATTGGGTTATAAATCCCGCTTCGAAAGTGCGCCATTCCAATGAAAATTTTGTGTTGTAACGTGAAAACCATTTTAAATAAATAAATTTGAAAAGAATACCAGAAATTTAAATTGGAAATAACAAATTCAAATTACCAGGTGTACCATTTAAAAATGAAACTCAGTATTGCCAACTCAAACAGTCATTCTTGATCACCGATACGACATATCCACAAAGTCTTTTTGTCCTATTCCCAAAGCACAATACTTATTTAATATACTTCGTGCGACCGTCTCTCGTATATGGTGTGAATTCGTCACAGTCGTCCACACAAAGCATAAACAATAAGAACTGCACAGCTGTGTCGGCTGTTACAGTCGGGTCACTAGATAAAACGATAACAAATGTAAATCTAGCAAGTGTAGATGAGGCGTCGTTAACAGTCTTAAACGGTTTTTTGGTTGTCCCAAGTGAGTTTGGAAAGAGGACTCCTAGGTGTCCGTCGCTTATTTTGATTATGATGTTATATGTTATAGTAGATTGAAAAAATTGCTATGTGTTCATCAGACTACCTTCCCGTACTTTTGTATAAATGTTCAATAGTAGAATAAACATCTTAAGTTTAGAACCGAACACTGACAAGTATTAAATGGCCTTTAGAGAAGATTTAGGCAAAAATGTTTCTAAATCGTATTACACACAATCGATAGTGAAATAAATGTTCAAAGTTCAGGAAAAACATATATACATGAAGAATTTTTTTAACCGTATTATTTGGACTAAGGTTACCATAAAACTTCTAACAATAGGATTAACTCTAATTAGAAAAGTCGAGCCGACTACAATATTTCTCATATATACGAGTGCCCTATAGGAGAATGTAAAAGTAGATCAAACATTTCTTGTACCTTTGGAAAACACTACCTTATCAACCCCTAAAATTAACTCCGATAATAATTTCTGTCATGGATACAAGAAACGACTAAAAATAACTTAACGAAACCAAACGACATTTTGGAGTAACGGATATGAAACTAAAACACCTTTAATATTAAAATTAAATTCGATTTTTTAATAACAAATAATAAAGTGGCTTTATTAGGCGACTTTCAATTATAACAATTAACATATAAATTTTCATTTAAAACGTGTTACATTTAAATAAAATTAAGTAATACATTTTTCGTGGTTCGAAAATTTTGTCAGAATAATATTTTTCCCTGGCGTTATCCTTAATTAATCTTTGCAACCAACTAAGTTTTGATAAGATTTGCTTACACGAATTAATAATTTTTAATATAAAATGGTATGGATAGGGTGTGAACTTAAGAGAGATAAATGAAACAAGAGATGGTACTAATATTTAAGTACACATCGTTGTATTTGTTGAGAACAAATTGTTAATTCTGCTGCCTTCATGTTACTATCAGACGTCGCCAATTTGCAACTGAGCATACGCATACGCGAAACATAAGCATCGCGACGAGTGGATTTGTCTCAATGAACGTGACCTAAAGGAGTGTAATTTTAGTAAACATACCGCTGCGTGACACTATGAAATCTAGTAGGTATTTTGTAATGTAGTTACAATTAAAATTTTAAATATATTATGTTTTATTTGGATAATACTTACATACGGATTAAAAGATAATTCTATTCATATGGTTATTTGGGGGCAGGCCGACGATTCCTTCACCAGAATCCTTTAACTCTATACCAAAAATAACTATACTGGTCAAAAGAGCGTGTAAAGACAAACTTACGTGGGTACGGGGATTACTTCATTTCGTCTAACAACCGAGATATTTCTTTGCAAAGTTAGCTATCAAACGTAAACAAACTGGAACCATTTTGAAAGGCAAGGCAGAGAACGCGGGAAGCGTTCACGGGAATGTTACACTGTAGAATATTCAAGCGAATTCCTTTTGTCTTAACCTCAATTATTGTTTATCTTTGCCCTAAAATGCGATGGCGAATTCACCAAAAGTCACACTTAATGTAGTATTGTAATGATTTGAAAATATTTTTCTCGAAAATTGCCCAATTTCCTTGCCGGGACCTATCTCCTATTTAAGCCTCTTTCCCAGTGTTTTCTGAAATTTTTGAAAAAAAAATTCGTGGGGACAGTACCGTCAGCCTACCCTAATTTTGCAATTACTATAGGGTTGTGTACTTCATAAGGTACTCGTATCTATATAAACAAATACAAACCAGCTTCTCTGTTGTATAAAGTTCTTGACGTGCTTTTCCATTTGCGTAGGAATATACATGAAAATAGTAAAATAAATAAATGTGCCTCTGATAAGAAATAACTTGTTATTTAACAGACTTACAATTTAAAACTGATTTTAACTTTTCGCATCCGTTCGCATTCTGCTGCTGATCAAACCTTGGCTACAAATAAACGAATGACATTTTTATTAATTCTGTCCATTGTTTCTGCATCAAAAGAATTTCCTGCTGCGAAAATCTCCCGTAGCAGCGAACTGGCAGAAAGAGAGGGTAATTCTATACTTTTCGCATTCGCAATAAAACCATTGTGAAGTCTTAACTATAGCCGGGAACGGAATGGAAAACCTCGGTGAAAAAAACAAACAATTAATAGAAAGCAGTTCCGATGGGTGGCGGTCGGGGCAGGCATTTTCCGACTACGCCATTCTCGTCGAATGAATGGGGCAATCATAAAATTAATTAAAATTTCATATTTGTAGCGAGCGAACGCATTGACGTGACGGGACTTTTAATGGGGGGCTTAGAAGGGAAAGGGGGGACGAATTCCCGGACTTGAGCAATTCGACGGCTTATTTGCTTACGGGGCTTTCTAGTTTACTGCTTGTGTTAATAACCGGAGGCACTTGAGTAATACTCCCAACGACATTCCCGTCCGGATTAGTTGGAAATTTCGAATTTATATTCTCAATTTAAAACAGAGAGAAGTTACTCATAACCAGCAAAATAACAGCTTTTGAAACTTAAATCAGTTGACACTAAAACGTAAAAAATGGCGAAATTACTAAGAAAATGTGTAACATGATTTTTTTTATATACTACTAACAATTAATTGAGATTTCTTATAATGATTACTACGGCGCCAATTAGTTATTAGCTTCGAAATTAATTAAATTAATACCCAAAAGTGCGATGAATTTTAAATAAACTAGTTTTTTCTTGCACTTTCACATTCCACCTGAAAAGCAGCCATTTTTGTAACATTCATATTTTACCGAAATCCGTAAAAGCATTCCATAAAACTTTATGACTGAAGCTCTTTTACGATCTGCTACACGAAAGGACTTTTAAGTACTTTAGTTGACTGCCTAGTTCCAAGTAAATTTCTATACCCATCAAGTCAAAAGACGTAAATCTATCTTGTTATGTAAACTTTATGATAATTTAAGTCTTAACTTAGTTTGTTCATTTTCTTACCTGAATTGATAGTAGCTCATATAAAACCTTCTTTAAATTCTAACGTAAATGTGAACGACATTGTAAGTAAAAACCATCAAAATGATTTTCCTTGAGATGGTCAACAATGCATATTTAACATATGTTAGTAATTATTGACACTCTATTTCAAGATATGAGAAAATTACGTCTTCATCACATTCCGTACAAATTTAAAATGATTCTAAAATTACTGACCACTGGGTTTCTCCATTGTACCATACAATGAATGTGTTAAATAAAAATACGATCATCGTACATCTGTACATGTAACAATACAAGAGGGAAAATAATATACAAAACACCTTATAAAAGACGTCCTACATATAACAACTCACAATAACTAAGATTATAAGAAAAATTGTCCCACATCTAATTACCGAATTTTCCTGAAATGATTTGTGTGAAAATTGAACCTTGGCTCTTTCAGCAGATGTTAATGATCAAGCACAGCATTATACTACACGAACATTGGAAACCAAAATCCATTCTAATTCCGACTTGTTTTTAAATGATTAGGAAAACCTTCCGGCGATTCAGGTTATTTCTTTGCTCAATTTTTACAAGCTTAACGTTAACAAGTCTATTCGTATATTAAACCATTATCATTATGCTTACTCTATTAGTGGTTTTCTTTTTCTATCTTATATTACAAATTGGTAATTACTACTTGGTTTTACAAGGTGAAATTAACCCAAATGACGTAACTCTAATTTTTGTCAGATTTGCAATATTTGAGAAAAAGAATTTTGAATGATATTTATAAATATTTTAATTGTGGAATATCAGACCATTGAAAACTGTGTTAGATGTTGAAATCGGTGCATTTCAAAATTTCGTTCAAACAAAATCGGCACAAATAAAACCATGAATTTAAATATTGTTTTTATAAAAATCAAGTAGCTGACTGCAGAAAATTTAGTGACGATATTCAGTTCCAAAGATTGGCATAATTTTATAAGTATATAACCTTTATAAAACTTCAAAGGTATTGGACGAATTCGAAAAAAAATCCTACCCCTCAATTGTGCATTTAATTGCTAATCCTTATAAAAGGCTAGTCGCACATTACAATAAACTAAGCCTCGTGACAGTCAGCTGCAGAGATAAATCCGTTTATAATGTAGCGAATTACCTTAATGTAAATGCTATTTTATATTATAGCTCCAAATATTAATTAGTTCTATGTCCTCGGCAAGCTTATAAATTTGAATAAATATATCCTATATAAGTGTGAATGAGAAAAGGAACAATAATTTTCACAATTTATGTGGTCCGGTAACGATCCCGAACGTAGACTTGTCTCAACGAGGAAAAGCAACGGAAGACAATATACTCGCACTCCTGAGACAATCAGTAACCAGATATGTCACGATGCAACCCTACAATTCAACATAACGGCACAATAATCACCAGTACAAAGAAGTTCAACAATAGAGTTTAAACGTAATGGCCCGTAGCACTTTCATGTGCAACAGAAATTCTGCTTTCTCCCCCATCTATTTTCCTTTTATGCGATCCTAGTGGTTTCGCCTAGGTGACATAATTCACGAGTAAGCAAACACTATTTAAATTCAAATCTGCTAATCACGAACAATGGGCGAGAGATGGGTGCATGGGAGAAATTTGCTCGTTTCCGGTCGAAACAGAGAATCACAGAATGAATGGCATTAGAATAATGTCACCAATACTTCGTTGAGGTTTTCTAACTTATTATTTATTGCATGAATGTAATGAAACGATACCTAAACAAACCCCAGCTAGCTTTCAACGCACTCTTTTTTATTTATCATAATTCAGGGCGTAGGTAGGGTAAAGCAAAAAGCAAAGAGGTTCAGCAGTTTGACTGTTATGTTATGAATATGCACCAACTCGAAACAACTACCCCAAATGGCTAATACCACACGGCATTGAATTACATAGATTGATTTATTTTTGAGGTACTCGCCTAAAGGCAAAGTGTATACAAATACTAAATTGAAAAGTGTCTGAAAAGATACATTGTGACCAGGATTTAAACCAAAATTTTCCAATTTTGTCGGATTTTGTACCAATTAAAGAGCTTTGGGTTTGTACAAGAATTTCCTACGAAGAGATTCAGATTACTTTGATGAATCCTGGATGGGAGAAAAACCAGGATACCCCTTCGATAGCTCTCTGCATTAAGTACTATGTTATTAATTATTATTAACCGTGACCCATCGCGTCTTCGTCAGCTCATTTGTTTGAAAGAATTATAACTGCGTATATTTCGTTTAGAATTTTCCTCGCAATAAGCTTCTTAAATCAGCCTTAATTACAATTGTGATTGAAGTAATCCCTTGTCACTTTTAGGAAATATCGTTTACAGTTTCAGTACAGTGTCAGGGCCTTGCGCCGAAAATGTGGCTACATCGCCTATCCACTTGCTCCTTATTCATTACCTCCCATGACACTTTTGACAACTTTTGATACTTTTGTCAACATTTTTTACTCTCATCCCTATACTTAGCTATTGATGGTTAATTGCCGAGAATATTCTTGCGATGTATCGTAGTTGACAATAAAAAGTATTTTGATTAACAAAATCATTGTTGAAGGTTTCTTAAACCACACAAGTAAATTTATTAGCCAATGCTGTTGTTATAGCAATATACGTTGTTTAGTATCAGCCGATTGGTGAAAATAAAAAAAAAACAACAATTTCTATTTATTAGACATAAGAGTTTTGTACCACTGAATTCATATTTTTGACAAATATCTGATACATGGCTGGCTTCACCGGATCGACTCTGGAAGAAATCCCTCATTCGTTTCTCTACCATACTTAATTACTACACACCTATGCCCTCTTAACATATCACCAGTCTGGAAATGCTAGTGTTATAATGGAATCGCATATGTACAGTTGGTAGTTGGTCTCTGATTGTCACGAACCTAAACTTCAGTGATCTGTACTGCGCGTGTGTAACTTCGCTATAAATCTCAGGTCTCTCCATTCATCTATAAAGTTACATTAACCACTCTTTACGTCATGATTCTTACCTTGCCCACATTTCATGGTAAATTAATAGTAATAATAAAATAATATACCTGGTAATAATATATACAGGTACGGGTGTGAGTTATGGACGCTGGAAGTAAACACCATGAGCCAAGTAGAAGCTTTCGAAATGTGTATGTTATGAACCAAGTGATTAATTGGGCATTGTATATAATGCCCGGGCATTTTGAAAAATGCCCAACGTGAGAAGGCAATATGATAATATTTGTTAAAATAATTAAATTGCCCGGGCTTTATAAATAATGTCTATCACCTGTTGGGCAGGATAATAAAAACACATGTTTATTTTCCATTCTTGTCCTTTAATAAGCAAAATGAGCACAAGTAATATGTAGAGGATTAAGTCCCATATTTATTGAAACAATTGCCGCTTTAAAGGCATCTGTAGTTACACAGTTTCTTTTCTTTGCGACAACTGCATGTATTAGTCTTACTGTCACCTTTACAACCACATAGAACATAAACTGTAACCTTGCCCTCCACATTTAGACGACATCCTAATACACTCTCTCAGTGAAGTCTCTGTCTCTGGAATATCTTCAAGCGAAGCAAATCGTTCTTACACACTGAAAATTGGATTCTTGAATAAAGTTGATTGAGAATACCATGTATTCTTCCTAATTTATAAAGGATTGAGGCTGTTATTTCAGTCACTGTAGCAACGAGCTCTATCTACATCTTGAACGCGGACCATTACGGTGCCACCTATTTTAGCTATGGGATATTTAGCTTTAGATTCATCCAACATTTTATTAGCCTGTTTCTGCAAATTACTTAAAGTCAACTTCCTTACAAACATAACATTTTTTTCTTGCTCTTCACATTTTGTTCTGATGAAGCCATTTCGTTTGTGGGTATTGGATTTAAATCCGAAGTTTCTTCACAATGCACATCTAAGGTAATGGATAGTGAAACTTGGCTTGGGCCGGCTGTATATAAATTTATGTCTTTATTTTCCGTGGATTCAAGTTGGTTTATTTAGCCACACTCCACTTGGTCTATTTCGATGGACTCTACTTGATCATTTTCGGTGGACTTGGTTCTTTTCAGAGATAGTGCCTTCGGTGGATAATAGTTTATCTAAGTCTTCTTCTGAATTTACATCTAGCAGAGCTTCATATGGTATAGAAGAACTTTTTAGTCCTATTTTCAACTTCGTTCCGAACATGGCTTCATATGGAGTACAGTTTATGCTGCCTGTGTGATGAGCTCTATTTTTCATTAATTACACAAAACGTAATCCTCCTGACCCTTTTTTTGTGTTGTTATCCTCCAGAAATGTACTTAGGATGTTCTCGATATCTTGGTTTGCTCTTTCTACTGACTCTTGGCTTTGAGAGTTTCGAGAGACTGGTAAACCGAGTGTCTCGGTTTACCATGCACAATTTTTTATCAACGCCCCGCCCAATCTACCCAAATAAACAAATTGCCCGACGATTGTTTAGCAATATTCATAATGACCAGACACTATGATAAATAATGAAGTTTAGGTAATACTTAATCACTTGGCCCGATCTGACTTGTCATTATTCATAATGCCCGGGCATTATAAATAATGCCCTCATTAATCACTTGGTCCATAACATGTACATTACGTAGACGTAGACTCATCAGTCCCATGAACAGCACCTATAACCAACTGCGAAATATTGAGAAGAGCACAACGGGAAAGGGAATTATCAATAAACGTGAAGAGAAGAAAAACCGCATACCCGCATACAGCCCGTTCGATATCTGATGAGTTAGAATTCCAAGAACCTACTAAGCCAATAAACCCCTTCTTATCGGAACTACTGTAACAATATACCGCGACAGAGGCGTGCCTTAAAAATTTCGACATTATTGTCAATGTCCAATGCACGCAAAAGCTAATATGGTAAGTGCTACGACCGCGCCGTCAATGACTTTCTAACGCTGCTCAAACTCCGTCGATTGTCGGATACCGACAAAGATAGCTACGCGTTTTCTTGGAATTTTACCTCATCACATTTTGAACAAGCTGTATTTAGGTGTTATAATGCGGAGTAACAAATGCGGAATTGATAAACTAATAATGGAGGATGAGATTGAGGGCCGACGAGTTATTGGAAGAAGAAAATACTCCTGACGGGAGAACATCCGTGATTGGACTGGTATGGACGCTCACTCCTTATTCCAGTTGCTAAGGACCGTATGAGATTTGCGGAGATTGTGTCGAACCTTTATGAAATGGAGACAGCACAATAAGAAGAAGAATAGGTAACTTATTATACAAAAATGAAGTGTATTGTTACAGCAGTTTTCAAAAAAAAAATGCCTGCTCTAGTTTAAATTTTAAGTTGTCGTGGTTTAATCAGGACAAATGGAAGTATTATAATTATTTTTTTACATATCTTATTGGTAATTATTGCCGGTGAAAGTTGTAAGTGCTCAGTTAACAAAACAGCCCCCATCATCCCGTACTTGCAAAATCCAACTTTCGAGTGGAACTAGAAATAAAAATAATGCAAATGATTATTGACAAGTTATTACACAAAAAAAATATTGTTGCAGCCGTTCAACAAATAAAATGTCTCTGATTTAACCCTAAAGCTATTGAAGGCAAAACAGTAGGTTCAGAACACATGAAGAAATCAGAATGCTTTGATACATATTTCATTGCTAATCAATTTCCGTCGAGCGGTTTATAGATCTTGCTCCAAAACTAATTCTAGCGTCCCCTATTATTGAACTAACCGCCCTATTACATCCCAAAATTAAATCTTCTTTTATATTTAAAATTCGATTATTACGTGACCATTGAAGGCGCAATGGGTTATGTGGAAACGCACGTCATAAGGCAGGAACACTGCACGATCAGAGCAGGATAGTCGTACAGTAATTTTGTAGTGTGTAGAGATGGTACTAGTCGCACTTTGATTTTTCACAAAAAATCATTCGACTTGAAATCAATGCCCAAAATATGTTTTACAAATTCAGCTACTTTCTTATAAAAATCTGGATTTTCTGAAAACCAATGATCATTATAAACGACAAAGTAAGGATTAATAAAATTCACCGGGAATGGAGATAAATGGAGCTCGAAGAAAATAGCCCTCCACCAAAGAACAATATTGTATCTGCATATTTCAACAAGGCATATTCATACTTGCGCAGTCTTTTCTTCGTGGAAAGTATTATCTTTTCTTAGTTTGTATGTTAAGTATGACAATTTATTTTCTATATTTAGGTAACGCTACGCCCACCTATTCTCAGTTGTGACATTTGGCCAGCTGACAAGCGTTTCATTGTTATCAACTCCAGCTTGATTCCATTTTAAATGTCCCGCTAATTGCCACTTTTTGATTTAATAAAATGGAAGTCTCGGCGCCTTCACTCACTGAATAGGTTCCTATTGTTACTGTTTCATATCAACGTGGAAATTATTCGTGCCAAATTAACTTAAATGTCACAAATTAGGATGACTTTAGGTAATATAAGTCTTATGAAGGGTGAGGTTTAAGAAGTCGATTAAAAAGTCAACACCAGTAGTAATTAATACATATGAAAATAAGGGAAAGAATGAATTAGTAGCAAACAACCAAAATACGTATTGTTCAAAACTTTAACTCAAAACGAAGGTGGCGTTTATTTCTCTAACTTAGGGTACATCTTTTAACATGACCTTAGATGTTCAAAACGTATTTTTTTCTTATGTGAAGTCCACGGTAAAATTTGACTACCTATTTTACTGTGATGTGTTCGAATCTACTAAAATTACGAATTCTACAATTCGATATAAGAATTAGACCATTGTCGAGCGAAGCTATACATACAACTAGATAAACTGAAATAGGACACCAAGTACCACGTCTTTTTCAAGTATATGCACTGTATGGTGGAGCCATAGAATACACGACCAGTAACCCCTTTTCGTTTTATGTGTGGTCGTTAGAGGAATACGTGGGCGAACGTTTTGTTACGCCACCGAAGGCAGAAGTGGGAAGAGCGTGAGAGATCACAAGCTTTTTGCCTGCGGCGGTCAGACGAAGTAACTTTTGTTCATTGAGAGAGAGATAGGGTGGTATTCAGAAACGGCACTTAAATATTTCTTAAGTGTTCCTTAGCTAAGTTAAGTTTTTTCTTAACTTAACGGTAAGGAGCGGTTTGTATTCAGAAACGTCCCTTAGAAAAATCTTGGCTGAGAAATTTTTAAGTCGCTATTTTTTCGTTTCGTGTCAAACTCTGTCAAAAACATAACCTACAACCTATATTTTTCATTGTTTACATTTGGGATATTTGGTTCATTGTTAATTTGTTGAGTCCTGAAGGTCCTAAAATTGAGGAGTGTTGTGACTGTGTACCTGAGACGGTATACCTGGAATTCCAGGAAATCAACAGGGAAACGTCGGGCGTGTATTGAAGGGAATATGGTTATTTAAGGGACAGGTGTTAAGGGTATTAGGAAACTTCCCGGACGCGAGCAGGGGCCCAGCAGGAGCCCCTAGCAGGATAAACTCGAGAAGGAGCACCCGATGCGGCGAGGCCGACGACCCACTACACCGTCAAACGGATCCCAAGGCAGCCCAGCTGCCGATCCCAGTCCCCAAAGATGACGATGGCCCCGTGACCACCAGGACGAAACGGGCCTACATACATGGCTGAGTCACGGTTTTTTGTGGTTTCCGTAACCAGAATTGGCAGCTACCACCGGAGGAATCGAGAGGGCCGCAGCCTTCCCCCTCACCAGCATGCTAGGACCATTAGATGTAGTACAAGATGATATTGTAACATATGCACACATGTTGCAGATGACGCTTAATAAAGATATTTAAAAGTAAAAAAGTATTAGGAAACAGGTAGTGTTGAAATCACATTAACGAGAGAGAAATACACATAAAGGACCACTTTACAAGAATAGGGGAAAGACGAGTTAAATGATAGCGATGGTCATTTCAGTAAATTTAAAAGAACAGTACCAGTTCTAGAGGGTAGAGATGTGGGTAATTGTAAGTAGGTATAAAGGCCCCACTGCCTTTTTCTACTCATTTTTAATCGTGCGCTTCAAGTTAGGGGACGTTGAAATGGAGAAGAGAAGGATTAATTTTACCCTCAGTGAGAAGGCGTTGCTTAAGGAGCTGGTGGCAAGGAATTGCAGCATTGTTGAATGCAAACGTTCGGATGTGGTAACTGCAGACTCTGACTGGACTCTGTTGTGATGAAAGTTGTTCTAAAGGAGTAAGGGGCATTTCTCGTTGATCTTGTACCTCTGGGTTTTGTGTTATTAAAGGGAGAATAACATTAACCACACACTCTTTCGTAAATCGATAGCGCTTTTTAAATTCGAACTCGTCCAATTCAAAGAAAGGCGTTTCCCTAATATACCCTCGGGCACGTACTGGGCGGTGAATTCTTTCGAGAAACTCATCGAAATCATCATTCTCATAATAATATCGCTCAATTCTCCGATAGTCATCGAAAGCGTCGTTCTCATTTTCAAACATCTTCAAAACAAATAACGAAATAACCTCTACTTTCCTCGACCTAACCTCAATGTTTCGGCTAAGGAATACTTAAGGTACCTATCGAACTACCTTAAATATTTCTTAAGTATTTTTTTAAATGTAAGACAAAACTTTATTAAGGAGGATTCAGGAATAGAATTAAGTGGGAGAATGACGTTACTTAAGAAATACTTAGGAATTATTTTAAGTTAAGATTTCTTTCTGCTAAGGAAGGTATCTGAATACAAATTCGGACTTAAGGAACCACTTAAGTTAAGAAATATTTAAGGAACGTTTCTGAATACCACCCATAGTGTACGTTCTCGCTAAGGGAGTTCATATCTACATTATTAGACGCATGATATTAAAATCTTATTAACCTTCCGGAGATCGCGCGCGGACTCTCACTCCAACAATTTTATTTTGCCGTTAATTTCGAAAATTGACCAACCGCGGCGCTGCTATATTATCTTTCTATCGCGAGCTTCCCTACAGGTAGTGTTCATTTGGGCTTTGGTGTATGCGTTTGTTGCCAAATAATAGCCACTGCGGACTATGAGTCCGCGCGCAAGCGTTGTGTTTACATATTTTTGCGCCGTTTTTCCCCTATTGTTGCAAAAAGGTGAGTCTTAGCTTTCATTATTAAAGTTTAAGGTAATATGATATTAATTATAATAGATGGCGTGCCTCTGGCGTCGGCAGCAAGCTCGTTTGGAAAAGATTATGCAAGAATGTTTGGAAGAAGATGATGAGGCGCTAAAGAGTGTCTTTGAGGACGAAGAAGATTATGGAGAAGAACACAATTTAGAAAGGCAAGATTTGGATAGTGATACCGAACAAGACATTTCGCACATGGAAATCTCTGACGAATTCGCTAGGGGAACTTACCCTGTGTTCATTGGAAAAGATGGTAAAACTGAGTAGGCGAAACATATGACAAAAAGAAATGTAAAAACTAGAGCGGAGAACTTGATAAAACTTCCTCCAGGGGTAAAATGTGCTGCGAAAAACGTAAAACGAGAAATTGACATTTGGAAGCTTTTTTTTTTACCGACGAAATACTGATTTCCATAGTCGAAAATACAAACAGACACATTGCCATGAGTAGAGGTAATTACCAACGCGAAACAGACACGAAAGACACGGACATATTAGAAATTCAAGCAGTGATGGGATTACTTTATTTATCTGGGGTACTCAAATCAAATCGGTTGAATATGGAAGAAATATGGACACAGAATGGTACTGGCGTCGAGCTATTTCGACTGACGATGTCCCAATGTAGATTTCGATGTCTTCTAAATCATTTACGTTTTGATGATTTGGCCACTAGAGACGAACGCAAACAAACTGACAAACTAGCCGCCATCCGGGGAGTGTTTGATACAGTTATT
The DNA here is from genome assembly GCA_946251905.1 of Cryptocephalus moraei. Taxonomy (NCBI): domain Eukaryota; kingdom Metazoa; phylum Arthropoda; class Insecta; order Coleoptera; family Chrysomelidae; genus Cryptocephalus; species Cryptocephalus moraei. The sequence continues at coordinate 29,192,511 of OX276454.1, forward strand.
AGTAACTTTGATAAAGCCTATACACCATTTGAATGGCTCACAATTGACGAGAAACTAGAGGCATTTCGGGGGCGTTGTAACTTTAGGCAGTACATACCTAGTAAACCCAATAAATATGGGATATAAATATTTGCTATGGTAGACGCCAAGACGTTCTATACATGTAATATGGAGGTTTACGTAGGAAAGCAGCCCGAGGAACCATTCCAAGCAAGTAATACTCCCAACGCAGTGGTTCAGAGATTGTGCCAACCAATAAAAGGAACCTGCCGTAATGTGACTGTTGACAATTGGTTTACCAATATGGAGCTACTCACATCCCTTCAGTCTGATTTTAAGCTGACTTTATTAGGTACTGTTAGAAAAAAGAAAAGAGAATTGCCACCTGAATTTTCGAATCCTTTGGGTCGTCCACTTTTCTCATCTATGTTTGCCTTTTGTAGTAACTGTACTTTAGTTTCGTACATACCAAAAAAGAAAAGAAACAAAGTGCTGCTTTTATCAAGCATGCACTTTGACGATGAAATAGATGCTTCTACTGGAAAACCAGACATGATAATGGACTACAACTCATCTAAAGGAGGAGTGGATTGCGTGGAGAAGCTATATGCATCTTATAACTGTGCACGAAACACAAGGAGATGACCCATGGTTGTTTTCTATTCGCTACTCAATGTGTCGGGAATAAATTCGTTTGTGGCATATTCAATAAATAATAATAGTGAGATACGCCGAAGAAAATTTTTACGATCTTTGTCATTTCAATTAGTGGAGGGCTATATTCGCCGTCGAGCGACGTAAACCATTCCAAAAGCTATACGCAGTTGGGAATAAAAGAACTGTTTGGAATGGAAACACCTGATCCTGGGCCCCTACCAGAAAGACAACGTGGACGTTGCTCATACTGCGGTAGAAAAAAAATAGACCTTCTCGTTTTTTTTGTATTGAATGCAATAAATGTGTTTGTTTAGAGCATTCACGTGTAATTTGTCATGAATGACGCTCAGAATGAGACACATTACTATTTTCAATTTCTAGAATGTTTTTTTTATGTCGCTAAATGTTTATTTTTTATTTTTTATAGCAATACGTTGTGTTCATATGACGAAATCAATGTATTATTTAAATAAAACCTTTAAATAAATAACAATTGACTTTTATTGTTAACAATTTTTAGAAGTAGTCATTAAAAATTCACATTTTAAGGTTGCGGACTGTGGGTCGCGCGCGAGCGTCCTTTCCGACATAAGTACCGTGAGCTCCGGAAGGTTAAGAGTCCTTCACTCGGCGAGAATTTAACGTTGCTGCGGGGTAAGAGACAAGGACGAGGTAGCGGTAGGCGTGACTCTAATTCTCCCTTCCACCACTTTTTAACTAGCCAGGACCAAGTTAATTTTCCTACTAAGTTTAAATTCCCAAATACATACAATGGCAGCACTTTACAGCGAGCTTTCTAGCAATTGTAAGGGTTTAGGGAAAACATGATCCAAGGGTAGTGTATTATCGTATCAAAACGAAATAGGGCCCAATAAAGGGATAAAGGATCATTCTACATCGATGTAGGAGCTGAATTTTGAGTTTTCTCTTATTTTGGTTAAATTTTGATCTGAAAATGGTATGAAAAATAGGGCAATTTTAGGGGCGGTTTTAAACGGGCAAAATGGAAATATCAAAAATCCATTACTAGGCCGATGTGTATTTGAGTTTATCGCTTCGAGTGGATTTTATTTGAAAGGAACATTTCAAATGTTGTTCGAAGTATCATACTTCTCCCGTACCTCTATAACCTCCTTAAATTGGATTGGGTGATGGACTCTTAAATGCTTTGGTGTTTCAATAATAGTTTTTAGTGTTCTAGTTCCATCTTGAATTCATCAAAATTATTAAATCATGTATAGTGATCTGGTACATTGGTTGTTCATGATGTATTTCATAGTGACCACAGGCTATTAAGGACTTCTCATGCCACAGTCAATTACTATTTGTTTGTGCCAAGTACGGTTCAACTTAGATCCAGCCTTCTGACTCACCCACCTATTTTGGTTCAATTACTAATAACTTACGGTTGTAACGTATAGTTCTATAGAGGTTTTCCATTTCGTTACTTGTCTGTTTAAAAATATAGCAAATACTTACGGCCACGGCTAGCTATGGCCGTTGGCCGTTGACCGTTTAGCGATCCGCGAAAAATTTAAATACGGGACGTAAGTAGGACTCGAATAATCTAAGGATTCCAGTTACGTGGCTCATTTAATAAATGAAACAACAGCTTGATAGTAAGCAACCAACAATACAGACAGTTAATTCGGACAGGGTACTAATCCCCAAATACACGATATATACCGAACGCACCTTTGCTAAAACTGACCTGAAAAGTATCCTAACTAATGATATCTGGATCAAGTCCAACAAATAAACTACGTTAAACTAAGGAGATTGGAGATTGAATTAGATTTTATAGGGCTATAAAAATATAGAGATGCTACTTAGTTTCACAATTTCCATATACAAATTTAACCGGTAATATGGGTAAACGTTCACTAAGAGCTACTTAATCCAGAACTTTGCTCGAGAAAGTCGACTGTTAAATATCTGTATAAGATATCGGTAACACTAACTGCACGTGGATGGGCCGAATACACCCTCGGCAGTACGACGAATCCTCGGTTCCACAGCCGGCTCTTCGATAGGGTCCGGGAGCGGAGGCAACTAGGTGGCTCCCAAAGAGGTTACCACGAGGACAATGGAAGGCACCTCAGGTTCAGAGAAATTCACGATTGTCAGTAGGTCCGGGAAACAACACAAATCAGCCCGGAGCTCATGGTCAATACCTCTTAAAAAATACACCCCTTTAGCCTTAACAGATAACATCCGCTAACCTCAAAAAACACATAGGTATGTTCACATTGAAAACTTCGTCTTCTCCCCTACATTTTATTCTCTATCGTCCTTTAATGAGGACGATAGATTGGCTAATAAGGGGCGCAAGAAGTTTTGACGGGGCCAGGTGTTTTACGATGGGTTGATGCGAATTTTCGACGCCATGACCGAAAAGGTAGTTTTATTGTACAGGTATTTTCGACTGTAAAGAAATTTAACAAACCCGCGTATTGATGTTTGAATTAGGAATGAAAATAAGGGGAAATATACTTCAAAACAATTTATTTCTTACTACAGGACAAGAGGGCAAAGAAAATCTACGGGAAATCCCATCTTTATCACGAAAATATCAAAGTGCAAGGAAAATGGGTAAGGGCAAGGGAATACGCGAATACGGAAAATCCCATCTTTATCACGAAAATATTAAAAGGGTTTGAACTTGAACCGTTCCTACCGATACACTTCATACCTACCTGTCTTAAGCAGACGTCGAAATTACTTGTAAGATTATTTCACCCTTCGATTAAAGCAAGTACTCTCAATATTAGCAGTCGAAAGTCGGCGGGCGAAATTTGGGCGGTAAATAATGAGGGTGGCTGCTTTAATTGAAGGGTCAAATAAGCTTACAAGAAATTTAGGCCGCGGCTTATGACAGGTAGGTAGGAAGTGTATTGGTACGAACGGTCAGCAAGAATTTCCCTTGCCCTTTTAGATGGGATTTCCCGTATTTTGCGTATTCTCTTGCCCTCGTACCCATTTTTCTTGCCCTTTAATATTTTCGTGATAAAGATATTTTCGTGATAAAGATTCCTAATTCAAACATCAATGCGCCAGGGTTAAATTTCTTTACCGCCCAAAATACCTGTACAATAAAACCACCTTTTTGATCATGCCGCCCAAAATCCCCATCAGCCCATCGTCAACACCTGTTCGCGGCCGAAACTTACTCAAGTTCGCCCGCCGCTAATATGTAACTTATTTGCTAAACATTATTTATGTCTTTGTATATTTCGAAATAACTTCAATCTATCTCACTTAAGACTATTCTCCTGAGGTTATTGAATTCGTCTGTTAACACCGAAACCAGTGTTTTTATCTGACATGATAAAAACTATATTCTTCCGTTAATTAATTTTGGTAAATTTAGACATACGAAACTTCGGCATATTAACTTTCCCCGATACGATATAATTTCACAAAAATTGTGCCCCCCCCCCTCAGCCTCAGGATTACATTACCTATAGGCTATAAGTGATAGATCTCATATTGAGCATGTTTCATTGAATCGTCACCCTCACTTTTAAGGGTTTGACCGAACAATTCTCGATTTCGATCCATCACTTAATCCCTTAGTGACGTTTCGAATGCGGCCAACTTCCATGCGTAGACCCGCACACAAACGCACAAAGACCCCCAAAACAATACCCGTAAAGGAGGATTGTTAACAACAGTGTGGCGTTAAAAGGGCTAACGATCTCTCGCCTTGAGAGCAATCCAAGACGGCTGCCCCCTTACGTAAAAGCCCTTTTGATACGGCTGCAAAACTATATTCCACTTCACTTTACGACAGGGTCGATTTTTTTCCCTCCGCGCCGCTACATAAAAACTGGAAAAGTTCGGCCCTTTCGTGGGGCGCTTACGAGGCGAAAAAGATCGCGCCATATCGAATGCGGGAGAGATTTTGCCAATTAGCACGAAAGGGCGACTCGTAATACCCGAAATAAAATTCCTGTTGTTACAAGGGACTGAGGAGAACAGGGAATGAGGGAAGAAATATGACAAAACTGACCGACTTTGTGTCACAATTTTAATAAAGTTATCACCAAGAGTTTCATTAAACCTTTTCCTAAAAGGGATTACTATACATACTAGTATTTTGGATCTTAGAGCGTTAAATGGCCTTATAATTTTTCAGTTTGAAAGAAATTATTGCTTTTTTTTTGGAGTATTTGAAGCTGCGCAATGAAAATTGATCCCAGATAAGTCAAGGGAATTATATATAAAGGAATATGACTTTTTCTTTACATCTCCATAAAGGCCAATTTATGCCCCCATTTGAGTACGTATAAAATCGATTATAGGGCCAAAACGGAATAAATAATTTTTCGGATTATCTGCACCGTTAAAGTCTCACCGAGCTATACAGTGATCTGCTTAAATAAAAAATATGATGAACCATTAATTTACTTGGCATTAACTGGAAACATTTAAAGTTAGCTAATTAAAGCTATTAGTAGTAAGAGCGTCTGTTGAGCCAACCCCCACCACTACCCCCCATCGGCCCCGAAGCCCCGCCCACTTTTCCCCCTCCACTCCACGGCCTCACTACACGGGTCATCGGTCAAACCTAAGTAAAGTTCGTGTCATTCATGCGCAAACCTTCAGTGGGAGAACACCTTCGGAAAGAATTGTAAATAGGCATGGATGTAATTGTGACGTCATCGAATTAAACTGTAATAAAGTCCTCGCGAATCAACTTGCAAATTGAGTTATGATGTTGAGGGAATACTGTCAACGACCTCGCTGCAGGCATATACACGCACACCCGCGTTCTTAAACAGGTGCGTCTTTGATGGTCCACAACGGCTCGCGTAATAAGCCACCCAACACTATAAGAAAGTTGTACAAACTTCGCAGAGAATCTTAATATAATAATATCAAAGCTTTTATTTTTATTTAATGACCGGAGAGTAGGCTCTTGTGCGCAGGCGCTGGTTTCGAAGTCTAGGAAAATCCCGCACTCCTGTGATCCCTACTACCACTTGCGAGTTTCGTGCAGGTTTCAACTAGTCCGTCCTTTCGATTTGAAGAAAATCGGAACTATTCGAACTGTTGTGCGGGCGGCTTACTCTTGAGGCATGTGCCAGCGTGTTGATTACATTTACAGTTAACGCACGCTTTTCGCCGGATGGTTATGAAGGAATCCCCAACCAACCATCTTATACCGCGAATTGGGTTAATGATACTCAGGTCGAAATTTATGTACACGAACACACTTTTAAACTATAGAAGAATTGAAACCAAAAACGCATTTGCGATTTGTGACGTCGTGGGTGACCTCAGCTACCAATCAACTGATAGTGTAAATTACAGGATTCGCAAATAACTTGATAATGTTGATGTGATGGAATGATAATTCGCCGAAGGCCCGCGGGTCACACACACACACACACACACACACACACACACACACACACACACACACACACCTTTTGTTTTAAACAGCTGCGTCCTTGATGACCTGCATTTAAACGGTTCGCATATAATAAGATAATAAGGTATCGCACGGACGTGGAGATGGACGAGGTTAAAAGTAGACAGATATAAGTATATGTGAGTTTTTAAATCCAAAAGAAGTTGTACAAATTCGCTGAGAATTTTAATTTAATAATATAATAGCTTCTCCTTTATTTAAATTGAGAAACAGTTTAAATTTACACACTTCAAATATCAATTGGTTATTTACACTTTCATTTAGCATCCGACAATGATTACAGGAATCGAACACCTTACGCAAAATGCATATCGCACGTACCGTTTATTATGAAACAGCAATTGTGTATATAAAATAAGGAAATTAGAATATATTTGCATAAACAAGGAATATCGAGCAAAGACGAAAAGCTCGAGCGATAAATAAATAGGTCTCGCGCAATAATGAATTAGAAAAAAATACTTACTCCCACATACTATTGTAGATAAACGAATACACATATTTTCCTATAGATATCAAGATACAGCTTCATGAGGGAGGCAATGAAATAAAGTAAAACATGAGCAGATTACAACTTTATTGATTCTTAAGACCAATAGGTACACAGGTATAAAACAAGTCAGTACATATGATAACAAGTACAATACTAAAATATTCAAGAAAATAATTAATACAAAACACATTAATGCAGAGGTATTTACAAACATTTTTATCATAATACACAGTTAACAAACAGTGGGGAGCTGATAGTTAATACCATATTAAGATACGTTATGATTACAAACTAAGATTGAAAATCCGATTTTAATTTTTTATATCCGAAGGGGACCGAAGTATGATCTTCAGAAAAATTTCTTTTTGTCGAATTAGGTCGATATTTTTTTAAGCATGACTGTGTAATAACTTCATGTTCTTTAGTTCTTCGAATTTGCGTTGACTGGATGTAAATTGGTTCTGTTTTTTCCAGTACCATATGTTTAATGGTGTCGAAATTTATGTACTTGGAGACTTGATAGTTAAGAGATAGCCCTTTAACTTTACATACAACCTTATCAGTCTGTTCGTTTGTGGAATGTACTTTGTATGCGTAATTTTTTGGACCTCCGCTTACAAACTCGGAAATATATGAACCAGGTCCATAACCCCCTAACTCATCAGTCATTTCACCCAGAAATGAGCCAGTAGGAACGTCCCATTCCCCAGGGCGAGAAATATAAAGGACAGAGTCAGTATCGTAATATAAGACCCGGTCACTTAATTTTTCTAAGTAGCTGTACAATTTAAGACGTGCATATGATGTCACATATGCGGCCAATATCACATTTACAGTCGGAAGTTCGGAGTATGCCTCCTCGCGTTCTTCATAATTTACAATGAGCATTGTTTCGTTGATTGGCACAATTGTATTGACTATAATGGATGGGTTAGTCATAATATTAAAGAATTCTCCAGGTTCATTTAAAATTTTTGTTTTTGATTGATTTTCCCGCTGTCCAAATTTCCCCCAGAATGAATTGAGCATTAATTTCGCTAACGAACGTAGACCAGGATTATCGAGAATTTTGTCAATATCCAACTGAACATTCTCTCGCTGAAAATATTCATCTATATAACGTTCTTTCTCTTCGGGGTATTTACAATTTTTAGGCCAATCCGAAGATTCTTGTTTAATTCTAATGAACTTGTTCATCATATCAGTAAAGAGATTGCTTTGCATTGATTCGTACTCCCAAATTTCGTAAATTTCCAAAATTATATATCCTTTTTCGACAGCCTTTTTTACTTCTTCCGCTACCCACGTTCCTACTATTGCTCTTTCTTCTTCAAGGTGAAAACATTGTTTAGTACCGAATTGCCCACATGTTCTACAGAGAACAAACATTAACTTATCGTTCATTTTCATAGGCAAAACCGGGTGAAGTAGAGTTTGAGGGGGTAAAATTTTACATTTTATCAATCCATTTATTTCGTTAATATTCACGGAGCACTCTTCGCCTACAAGTACTTTCGGGTGACCTATGGGAAACTTCCCGTATTTACACACCCAGGGATAGAGTGAACACACATCCACATATCTAATTTTTTCATTATCACGAATCTTGTAATATTCAACGACGTTTCCGGTCCTTCCTCCATAAAATGCGTCCCTTGGATTAAGCGACGATACAGATACAATCGGGTGGTTCTCTGTATATTCTTTTACTTCGTTTGTAAAGTTTCGCCTAAAATCACATTCCCACTTCTCAAAAACACTGTATCCCAACGACTTTAGCAACGAGGTTTTGGATGTCGTCGATTCATATCTGCTATCCAAGGTTGAATTATCAAATAAAGGTTTATCTCTTTGGTAACGGAAGCAGCGGGGACATCCGTGATAATAACAACCATGGAATTCAAATATTTCTTTGGTCTCAGGATTAAATCCATCAACCTTTCTACCGGCTACCAAGGCTTCTTGCTGTTTCGCTGCATGTATAATGTTACAACCACGTAATTTTTCCTCCCAAACCAACCATTGAATAGCAATCTTGCTCTGATTGTCCTTCCACCTATATCCATTTTTTGGTATAACTCCTATAGTATTTTCCTTTAAAAAATTTCGGCGATAAACTTTGTTGCACGCAGATGCGATGGTAGTTGCTTCTGTGTATGGGCATACATTACCCTCCTTCAACAATAATTCTCGAAATTTAATACACGCCTGACTCAAAATTTCTACATCAGAAATACAATATTCTACTAGTTCTTTCTGAAAATCAAAAACATATCCGTCATTCTTCTTCTGAGCATACCATTCCAATAACTTTTCTCGTTCCTTTATATTCAAATTATCAGGATCATAATATTCCAAATCAGGTAACGCGCCTACATAACAATAATTTTCCTCTTTATTAAATAGATGCGGAAAATATCCCTTCTTCATTCCTGTTAAACCAAAGGCGGCCGGTAACTTTGATAAAGCCATTGGGAAATAATTTAATGAATCCAAGAATTTAACATTCCCAATTTTCATTGTGATCAACTTCGTTCCTCTCATAATAACTTCCGGAGTAATGTCAGTTTGGGTTAAAATGTAATTTAGAATAAACTGATGATCGAAACTTCCCCCGTTATGTGCCAGCACTATAATTTGTTTAAATTTTTTTCTTAGCGTTATTATATGATGAACGAATGGTGAGATAACGTCTTGACATTTTATAACTTGCAATCTCACACCACACTTGCTACAAATGCCATCCGTGGAAAAAATACAACCATCGCAATATTGCTTGAACACACAAAGATTTGGTTCTTGCAACTTATAGTCCCCAATTTGCTTCTCACGTCTCGTTTCTAAATCGTAAAAAATAAAAAGGAGATTTTTCAGGACGGGCATTTTTTTATCAGGCCTAATAAAACATAAATGCCCTGAAGGTTGATGTTTTAGACAAATTTTACAAAATACCTCTCCACACACATGATTCCTATTTCTCGGAGTTATTGTGAAACACCCCTGACAACGATAAATTTTTTCACAGATATTATGTGTTTTGTGATTTTCATAGCAATCCGACCCCCGAAAATAACGGCTACACTCACTACAGTGTACCTGCTGCTGTTTAAGGCACGGAGGGGTTTGCTGACATGCAGGACATATTTTTTTACATCTATGTGTATTTTTATGATCAAAGGGTTGATGACAGGACTCACAATAATAAATACAACTGAACGCTGCAGTAAGGGAAGTTATTACATTGTAATGTCCCTCGTGATATAGAATATTCAAAGAGGGATTTTCACTACATTCACCTTCAAAAATAACAGTACGACCCTTACCGCCGTATTGGTATACAACAATTTTATAGTTAGAGAGAAACTGTTGGAAAGCTTGAAGTTCCAGTAAACCCGCACCGACTTCGGGGATCTCTATATTAACATCTTTCATAAGTTGTAACGCCAACTGCTCTTGTAGTCTTCCTGTGTTTTTCCTAATATTTTTGTAGAGGGGGTCCTTGTCGCTATAGGCTTTAGCGACTACTAAAGCACGGGGTAAACACAACCTGTCTCTATTATTAATTGTAATAATACCCCGTCGGGCGCGGCACTCTTCTTCAAACGTGTTGTATTTATAACTACCACCATTCCCCGCTGGTAACTTTACTGACGTTACTTTTAAACAGAATGTTTCTGTATTAAGACCTGAGGAATTCGACTGATAAATCGAAGATATTGTATTCCATACGTCCTCAAAAGTAACTTCCGCTAAAGGTTTGAAACGCATCCAGCCCTCTCCTCTAGCAAAATCTTTCGAGCAAAAACTGAATCCTACCAAGTCGGTGGGGTTTAAGTTCTCCGTTCCGCTTATTACTACCTCTTCGATGGCCTCCTTTACCCATTTCACGGGGTTCACGTTCTCAGGAATCTGGCGAATTTTGAACTCCAAGGAGCGGCCCTGTACTCCATACTGGCGAATTGTCTTCAGGGAATCGTTAATAATTACACACTTTTCCATTGTCGATGATGATTAAGCAGAACTAACTTTCGTGACAAAGGTCTACAAAAGAATGACAAAATATCAAAAAAAAGGTCATTTTTATTACATAGTGGTCGGACCAAATATTAAACACTTTTTGAAAATTTAAACAAATGGACCCCTCTAACTTGAAATTTGTTCGTGTTTGCCATAAGAAACCAGGGTTTTTCGCTCTTTCCACGTATCATAAAGCATACTATATCAATAAAGCACTATTTCGTGTGTTTGTATCTTTCTATATGATATAGGATACGTTTTTATAAATATATGTTTTTAATAATTATTGACGAGCTTGAGACAAGGCGCTATGTTTAGACTGATTCCAGTTATAGTTACTTAAATTCGAAATCTCGTGAAAATTTCAAGAAAACCTAAGTATTATTTATGTAACACTCGAAACCCGCGGTTTTTGTACCTGTATTTGTCCTCGGAAGATCAAAGCGTACTCCACCTGGGACGAACTCCTCCTTACGCTCAGCCGTCACTTTTGGGGGCAAGGAAGGTCGATTTCTCAGTTCTACGAGAATATACTGCCCTTAGTTAGTGGTGTTATGTGTGAGATCCAAGAAAAGTAACCTCCGACGACTGGACATGCACTGAACGCTAGTAACAAAGAAGATTCTTTATTATTATTATTATTATTATTATTATTATTATTATTATTATTATTATTATTATTATTATTACATTACTTTACAAGTGAATGAGCAAAATTATTAGAAGGTAACATTTGTTATGTTACAATAAGACCGATAATTAAACACTTGAAAATGTAAACAAAAGGCCCTCAAGTCTTAAAATTTGTGCGTGTTTGCCATAAGATACAAGGGTTTTACAATTTCACGCAGCCTCGTTACATATGAAGCACATTATTTCGTTCATATGTATATTCCATTATGACTTGGAACACTGTAAATATATAAATATTTATAATTATCGACACGCTCGACACAAGCTACTATTTTTAGACTAATTCCGGTTGTAGTTACTTAAATGCAAAATTTCTGGAAAATTTTCATGAATACCAAAGTATTTGTCACGTAAGACTTAAACCCCGCTGTTTTATACCTGGACTTGTTTCACTCTTTGGGATAGAAAGGTTGACTTCTCAGCTCCAGATTAGACCGCTCGTAGTTAGTAGTTTTATGTGGGAGATCCAAGATAACAGATCTCGAAGGACTGGACACACACTGAACGCTAGCAACAACGAAGATGATAACCTTACTTTACAAGGATCTGCAAGAGAATGGCAAAATTATAAAAAACATAGCTTTTTATTAGGTTATGTTCAGGCCGAGTATTAAACACTTATCACAAGGGTGGTCTTATTCACATTGGGCCCTATGATTTCTCGACTTTGTACGTGTTTTACATAAGAACCCATGTATTTTTGTCAACATGAGTGGTATGAGTTCACTGGATTTTTATTTTCAATGGAGTTTACCATCAACAGAGCCTCACGGATCCCACAACCTACCTATACATTTGTAAACTTGCGGGCATGAATTCTAAGAAAATGGTATTCAGGGTGTTATACAGGGATTTGCAGAATTCGCATCTGTTTTATTTAAGAACTCGTGTGTTCTCGAAAACTCGAGGAGGTATGAACTATGCGAATTGACATCTTAATTCCTTTATCCATGCTTTTGATAAATTTAAATAGAATTTAATCTTTTTGTTCCACCGGCTAATATGTATAATAAAAGTTTAATATTTTGGTTAAATCTTCTAGGAAGAGTACTTAACATTTATCGCTTTCCGGATTTGAGATTTTCTCGAAATCTGCTTCAAATTTTTTCCTAAAATTCCGAATATCTATTCTACTGTAGAATACGTATAATAAAAATTTAATGACATTTTTGGGTAAATCCCCCTATGCACCAGCCGTTTTTATTTCTAAAGTTTTTCCGAACGCTGCTTCACGATTTTAAACTCTGAATATCTATTCTACTATATAACGTGTACAATAAGATTTAAAAACATTCTTTTACCACACCATATCACAGTCATCTGTCAGACTGCCCTAACTTACGATAAACCGAACTGACTGCCGTGTAGTTAAAACGGAATTCGCAACCAAGGTACAAATAACAACAGACGTTTACACCCCCATCGAAATCTTTTTCGGGTCTAATTATGTGTACATAAATGAGGTCACTAACTTCTGCATACACGTCGATACATACAGGGTTTATTATCAATAATTATACTATGAACGATTTCAACGATTACAGAAATATTTTCAAGAGAGAATATGCCACAAACCAAAATATAATAACTAATAACGCAACAAATCCCATATTACACACACTATGAATTGTTAAACGTACGATGTTCTGACGGTAATTATTTTTAATACATACCTTATGCTTGTATCGAAGGTGTACAAATATAAATAAAATTTGCGCTTCTTGTTTTTAAACTGCAGAATTTGAAGATCGCTCAGCTATACATACGTGCGCACCCTAAACCGGTAAGGTTGATACTAATGCAATCTGCGCGGGTCACTCTCTTTATTTAGTCTCTTTTAAAAACAGGTGCATCTTCTTGTACTTGTACATACTTGTTTACGATATAATTTATGCACTTCCGCGAGAATAATGATTCCGGAGCGGGGGTATCGATGAGTCATTTCTAAAAGTAACGAGAATTCTTCAACATAGTAGACGGGTTCTATTGTAGTGCATTTACTTCGATAATCACAAAAAGAAAAAAAAGAGTGGGAGAGGAGAGAAACAGAGACGGAGAGAGAGAAAGAGAGAGAGACATATATATATTTATATATGCGTCAAATGAAGAAGGATTTCACATTATGAATTTTAAATATATCGCACTTATGAAATAATTATTAGAAATATTATTAACATTCACCTTATACCTACCTATTAATTAACCTGTACCTATTGTAGTTAACACACTCACGGCCAATTACCAAGGAGTTTAAAAATCATATTTTTGTTTTACTTTGGATATAAATTTAAACCACACTTAACTAAACAACACGACACCGGTTTTATGTACATAAATACTTGAATTTGAAAAGATATAGTATTTTCTAAGGAGAGAAGAAAGTTTAACACCCACACGTAACAGGTATATGAGGTATATCGTGTGTAGGTTACACACGTCGCTTTTACCTCTCCGAAAGAAAAGATTTTACTTTCTCAGCGTGGTTTTCACAATATGAACGTTATCTTGAATTCGACACCAAGTTGTCAAAGCTGACAAATAGAACAGTATCATAACAGCAGACACAGAGTAGACAGATTGAAAAGATGTGTGATGACTCACCTTAAAACGGTTATGGGTAGGTTGGCACTTCTACGCCTATATGTCTCTATATGTAGATGTCTGAAAGAGAGAAGCTAGTGAAATATAAATAAGGTTAAGTGAAGGGGATGCTGGGTTAGAATGGTCAATGGCAAATGTGTCAAATGTGTTAGGTTAGGTCCACCCAACGCGCGCGTTTTGTAATTGTAATGTAATGTAATGTAATGTAATGTAATTGTAATGTGTTTTGTATTAATTATTTTCTTGAATATTTTAGTATTGTACTTGTTATCATATGTACTGACTTGTTTTATACCTGTGTACCTATTGGTCTTAAGAATCAATAAAGTTGTAATCTGCTCATGTTTTACTTTATTTCATTGCCTCCCTCATGAAGCTGTATCTTGATATCTATAGGAAAATATGTGTATTCGTTTATCTACAATAGTATGTGGGAGTAAGTATTTTTTTCTAATTCATTATTGCGCGAGACCTATTTATTTATCGCTCGAGCTTTTCGTCTTTGCTCGATATTCCTTGTTTATGCAAATATATTCTAATTTCCTTATTTTATATACACAATTGCTGTTTCATAATAAACGGTACGTGCGATATGCATTTTGCGTAAGGTGTTCGATTCCTGTAATCATTGTCGGATGCTAAATGAAAGTATAAATAACCAATTGATATTTGAAGTGTGTAAATTTAAACTGTTTCTCAATTTAAATAAAGGAGAAGCTATTATATTATTAAATTAAAATTCTCAGCGAATTTGTACAACTTCTTTTGGATTTAAAAACTCACATATACTTATATCTGTCTACTTTTAACCTCGTCCATCTCCACGTCCGTGCGATACCTTATTATCTTATTATATGCGAACCGTTTAAATGCAGGTCATCAAGGACGCAGCTGTTTAAAACAAAAGGTGTGTGTGTGTGTGTGTGTGTGTGTGTGTGTGTGTGTGTGTGTGTGACCCGCGGGCCTTCGGCGAATTATCATTCCATCACATCAACATTATCAAGTTATTTGCGAATCCTGTAATTTACACTATCAGTTGATTGGTAGCTGAGGTCACCCACGACGTCACAAATCGCAAATGCGTTTTTGGTTTCAATTCTTCTATAGTTTAAAAGTGTGTTCGTGTACATAAATTTCGACCTGAGTATCATTAACCCAATTCGCGGTATAAGATGGTTGGTTGGGGATTCCTTCATAACCATCCGGCGAAAAGCGTGCGTTAACTGTAAATGTAATCAACACGCTGGCACATGCCTCAAGAGTAAGCCGCCCGCACAACAGTTCGAATAGTTCCGATTTTCTTCAAATCGAAAGGACGGACTAGTTGAAACCTGCACGAAACTCGCAAGTGGTAGTAGGGATCACAGGAGTGCGGGATTTTCCTAGACTTCGAAACCAGCGCCTGCGCACAAGAGCCTACTCTCCGGTCATTAAATAAAAATAAAAGCTTTGATATTATTATATTAAGATTCTCTGCGAAGTTTGTACAACTTTCTTATAGTGTTGGGTGGCTTATTACGCGAGCCGTTGTGGACCATCAAAGACGCACCTGTTTAAGAACGCGGGTGTGCGTGTATATGCCTGCAGCGAGGTCGTTGACAGTATTCCCTCAACATCATAACTCAATTTGCAAGTTGATTCGCGAGGACTTTATTACAGTTTAATTCGATGACGTCACAATTACATCCATGCCTATTTACAATTCTTTCCGAAGGTGTTCTCCCACTGAAGGTTTGCGCATGAATGACACGAACTTTACTTAGGTTTGACCGATGACCCGTGTAGTGAGGCCGTGGAGTGGAGGGGGAAAAGTGGGCGGGGCTTCGGGGCCGATGGGGGGTAGTGGTGGGGGTTGGCTCAACAGACGCTCTTACTACTGCTATTATTTAATTTTTTCCCTTAATACTTAGAACCGACGGACCGGGCTAGTATTGATCATAGTGTTAAAATGTATACTTGCCAATGTTGATTTGATTTCATTTCTTTCATAGACGGTAATTAACGCTAAATTTCAGTATCAAAGTCATACTAGCCACATAATAATCTTTTGAAAAAAAGACACAGAAATGAGATCTCATATACTTTTGTTAACTTGTTTTTACTTCTTATACCTTTATATATTTCTTATCTTATTTTATTTATGAATGTTGTTGAACAGCAGCCTGAATATATGAATGGCTAGGCAAACGATAAAAATTCTTATCAACTGCTGGCACATATTGAAAACGATTCTGGAATTATCACGCCAGCTTATTGTCGAAATACTTATGGGTCATGATAAGTCGCAGGTTTAATGCTAACAATTTGAAAATAGACGAATATCTAAAAGTCAATTAAAACGGATACAATCGCAAAAATATTTGGGCAGTTTAGATCCATCCAACTAACTTACGGTGATCGTTGTAGTATAAATAAAGAAAAAAATATTGTTCAAAACAATGCATTATATAGCTAACATAATAGGGATAATAGCTACTTTTCCCGTTAACTATGCGACTGCTCGAATACTTAGAAATCGCAAACATGTTCTACTTTGAAAATACGAAAAATAATGATTTTATTGTAGAGAATAAGATAACACTATTTCGTATATAGTTAAAGGTACTTTTCAGGGAATGTCCCAAATTTCGAAAATTAAATTTGTTCAGTCTTCGTCCACGGCAAGAAAATAACGAAAATGTTAGATATTTAAACATGTCGCGCTTAAACGGCTGTTTTAAAATTCGGTTTACAGAGGAATTTACTCAGAGGCTAGATTTGAAGGGTTTTCTAAATAAAGCCTAACTTAGGAGAATTCTGGAGTGTTCGTAAAAATAAAACATTATAATAACTTGGAATAAACGTCATTAAATAAAGGGAATCATTTAGAAAATATTGCGGTGTTTTATATTTGATGAGAATGGTGAGGAGTAACCTGTCTGTTCAGGAAATACAGTAATGTTATTCGCAATAGCCGAAATTGCCCACTGCCCGAAATTTTTGCACAAAACGCGTTATAGGTGTAATAGTTTACCTACAACGCGTTCTGGATAATTAACTCTACTTACTGTTCGGAAAAAACGTTTCCATTCGCATTGTGTATAAACTACTACATCCATAACGCGTTGTGGGCAAAAATTTCGAGAAGTGGGCGATTTCGGCTATTGCGAATAGCAGTGGTATTAAAACTAGTCTGAAAATTCACAGATTTAGTCAAATGACTAACCAGCAAAAGCGGTTAAGTACGTATTAACGAGGAAACGTGCAGATAGGTGCACACAAAGCGGTATTGGTACAATTGTTGGGAACAAAGCAGTTAGCAAGGCATGGCTGGAAAATTGTTCATTCTTTTAAAAAGAAATTTTCTTTGTTGTCCTTGGAAAAGGAATTTTTTTTCTGAGGTTTCAAGTTGTTATTGAAGAACCTCCAACCAATACTGAGCGCTCGGAAAATGCGTAATCTTTACCCAGAATGGTAGGAAAACTCGCGTCTTAATCAATGGGTCGCAAGACTAATTAACAAAAATCCTGTTATCACGGTGCGGTCGGAAAATGCTCTATCATATGCCAGGAAGATTGGAAAATTCTCGGTTTCCCTTAAAAGGGTCTAGTAACTAAACTGACCAATAAGTTATCTCTTCGAATAACTATTTAAGCGGATTTGCTGATTTTACTGGCTGGCAAGCTCCCTTGAAACACTTGATAGCGGACATGCCCCATGGTACCGCTTATACCTTCATGGCTTACGTCGGTTCCCCAGGTTATCTCACTGTAATAAATGACGGGTAGATTGCCGATTTGGGAAGCAGTGCCTCCTGGCGACGATTTGGTTTATTCAGCTATTTACGGTATCGCTCGATTAGGTTTTTTCGAAATAGCGTAAAGCATGCATATTAAATTATGTTTAAATTTTTCTTAATACGACCCCGTATTCTTCTTTGCGATTCGAGCGACAGCCGGCAGCTAAGACACCCGCAATATAAACATTAAGAGGACAATAGGATACTTCACTTCTTCTGATAACTGAAATCCAATGGTGGGTTGTAAAAACCATTTATCCTTCGTACCCCTATACCCAACACAGCAAATGTCAGCATGTTTATTGTACATTATAAATACAGCCAGGAAAGTGAGAGAAGTCGATGTAACTTTTAACTTGGTCTTTAAAACATCTTGTGGTTTCTAATTTTTGTAAAATAAAACTTTTATAAGAAAGCAATTCGGAGCTTAGGTATCAAAATTTGGTAGAAAAAACATTGATACTTGTTGACGCTAACGTCAACATTATTTTAGGTTAAGAAATTGTAATTTATGGCGAACTAATTTTGGGAACTTTTCAACACGTTTTGTTTTACAAACAGATAATAATCACTGACGCAGCTTAGGTAACAAGGTTTTTGGGATATCTAATTAAACTAAAAGCACGTCCTATTTTATTACGAAGAATAACAACGCCGACCGAACGTCAACAAGTCAAGTTTAAAATCACAATAATTAACCGAGTCAGCATAACAAAGGCGTTTACGGACCGTGATAAGAAGCGCGCTCCAATTAAGGTCAGTTTCTGCAACGTCAGGCCATTGCAAGAAAACAAATAATACCTCATTTAACCAATGTAAAACAAGATGTATAAAAGCTCTGAAATTTGGGACAATAAACCAGTATACCCTAGTATGCTCAAAACGACAGTGTGTTGTGATCTTTCTTCACGCCACATAACCCGACAACCCAAAACCTAACAAACTTCAACCCGGAGAGTACGTCACGCCCTCTCTCCAAACTACTAGAACCTCAAACCCCGGATCTGCACGATACGCCCTCAGATCCAAACCCGGAGAAGTACGTCACGCCCTCTCTCCAAACTGCAAGAACTTCAAGAGATCACGTCACGCCCTGATCTCCGCCTGCAAGAACTTCAAGAACTTCAAAGAGATCACGTCACGCCCTGATCTTCAATCTACAAGATCGTCTTCAGCCTTACAACCTGGAGACAAGATTTATTTCCGCAGCCACCCACGAGCCAAAGAGAGATATCTACAAACAGTCCACTCTCTAGAGATCATTGCACACTTTCGTTCAATACTTGATTTCAAACTTAGTTATCAAGTCATCAATAAATTGAACTTTAAGTGATAAGATCATGTGAATCAAATTTATTTTTCATGTTTTGAAATTTGAAAATACAACACATTAATTAACCCATTAATAATAACCACTACGGTTGTTACTAGTACTATTTACAAGTAAACGCATGCTGCGGCAAAACATCACTTTCTTTACGTACAGCATGTGCAATTTTAATTACACTTTTATATTTTTGTTTTATTTCCTTAAACACTATAATATGTTTAATAACCGTTAATAAACAACAACTTACCTCATATGTCGACTACTGTACAGTTGAATGCACAGTTTAATTAAAGAACATGTTGCTCTTACAGACGTATTTTTCTATTATTTACATGAAGGTAAATCATCAATTTTGGTAAACAAACTTTACGGTAATGATCTTCATGAATTACTGATACAGTATTGATATTGCTTTAGCAAACAAAAAAAACAAGAAAATAAACGCATAAAACCAAGTTTAACTTGTAACGTTATTTTTTTGAGAGGCGGCCTGAATCGACAACCTTAGCCAGTTAATTGGAAATTATTTAAGATCCCTGGATATGCAACCAACTTAGCCCTTTACTTAGTAACTCTACTTAACTTTATATTCACACATTTTACGTAATTCACGTCCCCGGGAGCCAAACTGACGTGTTGACATAGCTCGTTTGCCCCTAAGGCCAACAGGAGTCAGGTAATAAAGGTAAATGTAAATCATAACCTCTAACAGGCCACATGTAATTCAATACCAGGGAATAGGGCCGATGTAACAGGACTAGTGTCGCCAGGGGATAGGGTGTATTGTTGCCCCATTAAGGGCTAAGTTATTAGTTTCGTATCCCTTCCCTTGTGAACACATTTCTGGTTCGTGAGAGGTTATGCGCGGTAACTAGTTTAACGTCAGATAAGGCTCCGGGAGAATAGGTAGTTATACAAGAACGAAGTTATCTTAACTAGGATTGTGTGGACTAAGTAGGGAACAGGTAATCTAGGAATTTTAACCTCCAATTATAAAACGTAATAAGTTGCCAATAATAGAACTAATGTACCCGGAATGTCTTCACAGGGGATATTATAGATTATTGCGTAGTACATAATGAAGGGTTGAGCCCTCAAGTGATCTCCCATCCTCTGTGAACACATTTTTGGATGAGAGGTTAGATTCAATAGGAAGATTCGGCTTAAAATGTAGTACAAAGTATTGGCGACTTTTAGGAATACATGGTGAGACCCTATAGTAACAGTACCAAAGGAAATAGGGATAATTTGATTAATTTCTATCTATTCCTAGAAGTCAAGGGTAGGCAACCAGTTATACGAGTAGTTTTACTTCGCTCATGCAGATATGTCTTTCCTTCTCTCACTTAATTCGGATTGGTTGACAGTTAGGAACATTTATTTGTATTGGTAATGAATTTTGTTAAGTTTATGGCCATACCTTCTAGAAGGTTCTTTTTTTTGTAGAGAAGGAACGAGTAGTATAAAAGCGGACAGCTCCCCTGTTTTCGCTCTCTTATTCTTAGTCTCTGTTACCGGTTGCTCTTATTCTCTTAGTCTTTTACGCTCTTACTCTCCGTTAGTTCTTACTCTTGCTCTTTGTTAACGTTAGTTATTTTAGTGATTTACTCTCTGTCAATCTCAGTGATTCTTGCCCTCCGATATCGAGTGGTTCCTGATTCCGGGCGTGAGTGCGAGCGACAGAAAGTGGGACTCTCGCGAACATTGTGATCCCGAACCGGTTTTGCGTACCGAACCGTAACGTACCGTTACGTGAACGCGGTGTTCCGTCGGTTCGTTTCGCGCGCTGACAGGCGACAGCGAGAGAAAGGGGGTTCCTGTTTCCTGTTCCGACGGTAACCCGTCCCGCAGCGACGCACATCCGAACCGAGCCATCCGAGGGACTTCGCATCTGTCGACAGGGGGGGCCCAGAGCCGTCCACGCCGTAGTCCCGCTACGACGCCAGAGTCGCCCTCGCAGTAGGACCAGCCCCAGCGACCAGGGACCTACGTAAGCAGCCCAGGGGTCGGCCACGACGCCAGAGCCGTCCACGCAGTTGGACCAGCCTCCAGTCCAGGGGTCCAGAGACGACGCCGGAGCTGCCCACGCCGATAGCCGTACCAGTCCAACCACCCCAGTCCAGGGGGCCTACGCCGGCAGTCTAGGCAGTCCCTCGAGGGTCAACAGCAGCGTCGCCCCGTACCGGTCAGGTTAGGGTTATTAGGGCACAATATTTTAGTGGTTGCATATCCGAGAGTGGGGTACTATATCAAACTATAGTCTATTAAATTCATTTATGAGAGTTGTTCAAGTTTTATTTTTCGGATCTAACCTCAACCTCTCTCTTGGATGCGAATAAGCCTTCGTAAAGGTAAGTGAGACATCTGATAGCTGTGAGACGGTATCGTCTCCTCTTAACAACTAAAGGGGAGATCGAAGTATCAGTCAGGGCCGGGCTTTGTAGTTGTTGGCGCCCTTCTTTCATCGCATTATTTGGTCAACTTGTAGTTCACCCACGACCACTCACCGACGAGTTGAGTTAGTCGGGCCCTGTGAGTAAGATCATCGAACGTCTTGTAACGTTAATAGAATTTAACGTTGCAAAACCTTAGGGATGGCCCCACGTTGGGCGCCACTTTTGCAACGTTATATTCTATTAACGTTACAAGACGTTCGATGATCTTACTCACAGGGCCCGACTAACTCAACTCGTCGGTGAGTGGTCGTGGGTGAACTACAAGTTGACCAAATAATGCGATGAAAGAAGGGCGCCAACAACTACAAAGCCCGGCCCTGACTGATACTTCGATCTCCCCTTTAGTTGTTAAGAGGAGACGATACCGTCTCACAGCTATCAGATGTCTCACTTACCTCTTATTCACTCTTATTCTTAGTCTCTGTTACCGGTTGCTGTAACGTTATTTTTTTGAGAGGCGGCCTGAATCGACAACCTTAGCCAGTTAATTGGAAATTATTTAAGATCCCTGGATATGCAACCAACTTAGCCCTTTACTTAGTAACTCTACTTAACTTTATATTCACACATTTTACGTAATTCACTTCCCCGGGAGCCAAACTGACCTGTTGACATAGCTCGTTTGCCCCTAAGGCCAACAGGAGTCCGGTAATAAAGGTAAATGTAAATCATAACCTCTAACAGGCCACATGTAATTCAATACCGGGGAATAGGGCCGATGTAACAGGACTAGTGTCGCCAGGGGATAGGGTGTATTGTTGCCCCATTAAGGGCTAAGTTATTAGTTTCGTATCCCTTCCCTTGTGAACACATTTCTGGTTCGTGAGAGGTTATGCGCGGTAACTAGTTTAACGTCAGATAAGGCTCCGGGAGAATAGGTAGTTATACAAGAACGAAGTTATCTTAACTAGGATTGTGTGGACTAAGTAGGGAACAGGTAATCTAGGAATTTTAACCTCCAATTATAAAACGTAATAAGTTGCCAATAATAGAACTAATGTACCCGGAATGTCTTCACAGGGGATATTATAGATTATTGCGTAGTACATAATGAAGGGTTGAGCCCTCAAGTGATCTCCCATCCTCTGTGAACACATTTTTGGATGAGAGGTTAGATTCAATAGGAAGATTCGGCTTAAAATGTAGTACAAAGTATTGGCGACTTTTAGGAATACATGGTGAGACCCTATAGTAACAGCACCAAAGGAAATAGGGATAATTTGATTAATTTCTATCTATTCCTAGAAGTCAAGGGTAGGCAACCA
The DNA here is from genome assembly GCA_946251905.1 of Cryptocephalus moraei. Taxonomy (NCBI): domain Eukaryota; kingdom Metazoa; phylum Arthropoda; class Insecta; order Coleoptera; family Chrysomelidae; genus Cryptocephalus; species Cryptocephalus moraei. The sequence continues at coordinate 29,215,238 of OX276454.1, forward strand.
GTTATACGAGTAGTTTTATTTCGCTCATGCAGATATGTCTTTCCTTCTCTCACTTAATTCGGATTGGTTGACAGTTAGGAACATTTATTTGTATTGGTAATGAATTTTGTTAAGTTTATGGCCATACCTTCTAGAAGGTTCTTTTTTTTGTAGAGAAGGAACGAGTAGTATAAAAGCGGACAGCTCCCCTGTTTTCGCTCTCTTATTCTTAGTCTCTGTTACCGGTTGCTCTTATTCTCTTAGTCTTTTACGCTCTTACTCTCCGTTAGTTCTTACTCTTGCTCTTTGTTAACGTTAGTTATTTTAGTGATTTACTCTCTGTCAATCTCAGTAATTCTTGCCCTCCGATATCGAGTGGTTCCTGATTCCGGGCGTGAGTGCGAGCGACAGAAAGTGGGACACTCGCGAACATTGTGATCCCGAACCGGTTTTGCGTACCGAACCGTAACGTACCGTTACGTGAACGCGGTGTTCCGTCGGTTCGTTTCGCGCGCTGACAGGCGACAGCGAGAGAAAGGGGGTTCCTGTTTCCTGTTCCGACGGTAACCCGTCCCGCAGCGACGCACATCCGAACCGAGCCATCCGAGGGACTTCGCATCTGTCGACAGGGGGGGCCCAGAGCCGTCCACGCCGTAGTCCCGCTACGACGCCAGAGTCGCCCTCGCAGTAGGACCAGCCCCAGCGACCAGGGACCTACGTAAGCAGCCCAGGGGTCAGCCCCAGCGACCAGGGACCTACGTAAGCAGCCCAGGGGTCGGCCACGACGCCAGAGCCGTCCACGCAGTTGGACCAGCCTCCAGTCCAGGGGTCCAGAGACGACGCCGGAGCTGCCCACGCCGATAGCCGTACCAGTCCAACCACCCCAGTCCAGGGGGCCTACGCCGGCAGTCTAGGCAGTCCCTCGAGGGTCAACGGCAGCGTCGCCCCGTACCGGTCAGGTTAGGGTTATTAGGGCACAATATTTTAGTGGTTGCATATCCGAGAGTGGGGTACTATATCAAACTATAGTTTATTAAATTCATTTATGAGAGTTGTTCAAGTTTTATTTTTCGGATCTAACCTCAACCTCTCTCTTGGATGCGAATAAGCCTTCGTAAAGGTAAGTGAGACATCTGATAGCTGTGAGACGGTATCGTCTCCTCTTAACAACTAAAGGGGAGATCGAAGTATCAGTCAGGGCCGGGCTTTGTAGTTGTTGGCGCCCTTCTTTCATCGCATTATTTGGTCAACTTGTAGTTCACCCACGACCACTCACCGACGAGTTGAGTTAGTCGGGCCCTGTGAGTAAGATCATCGAACGTCTTGTAACGTTAATAGAATATAACGTTAATCCCCCAACATTGTTCGCTGAGCGGATGACGGCGGTAGAATATCTCCGTAGGGCTGTTGGGAGTCCTGGCGGTAAAACTCCGACCTAAATTCCATCCCCCAACAATGTTCGCTGAGCGGATGACGGCGGTAGAATATCTCCGTAGGGCTGTTGGGAGTCCTGGCGGTAAAACTCCGACCTAAATTCCATCCCCCAACAATGTTCGCTGAGCGGATGACGGCGGTAGAATATCTCCGTAGGGCTGTTGGGAGTCCTGGCGGTAAAACTCCGACCTAAATTCCATCCCCCAACAATGTTCGCTGAGCGGATGACGGCGGTAGAATATCTCCGTAGGGCTGTTGGGAGTCCTGGCGGTAAAACTCCGACCTAAATTCCATCCCCCAACAATGTTCGCTGAGCGGATGACGGCGGTAGAATATCTCCGTAGGGCTGTTGGGAGTCCTGGCGGTAAAACTCCGACCTAAATTCAATCCCCCAACAATGTTCGCTGAGCGGATGACGGCGGTAGAATATCTCCGTAGGGCTGTTGGGAGTCCTGGCGGTAAAACTCCGACCTAAATTTCACCCCCAACAATTTTCAGGCTTTCATGTGGGTTTGTTTGTGAGGTCAGAAATCACCGGTGTCATTCAATGCCGGGAGGGATATTAGCTCGCGGAGTAGTTGTTTCCGGTGATAGCTGTGTTTCAGAAACTCCATTTGGAGTCAGTCGTTTCATTTTCGTTTCCTCATTGGAGCTTCCCTTTGTCAGTCTTTAAAGCTGGATTGAGAAGATTTGATAGAATTCCCTTTCGATAATAGGAATTTAGTGGAGCCTCGAATGTGTGTGGGAATAGAGGGTTAATTGCTTCTTTTTTGGTCTAGCCGAACCATTTTCCCATCCGGGCAAGATCCCGGTAGAATCGGTGTGTAGTTTTCTGTAACCCTCTTAGGGCAGAAGCCCAATAGTTCATTTATTTAGGATGGAGGTTCTCCATCGATCGATCACCTCGTGTGATCGATCTTCGCGTTTGGGTGCAAGGAGTCTTGGGGTGAACCGTGTGCGGACATCATCGCGTAGGCTCGCGCGCGGGATTTGCCCGCAGGGATCACCACCGAGCGGTCTCCTGCTTTATCCCTTTTTGGGCGGACTTAGCGTGGGGGCTAAGTGCCGCATTTCAGTAGTTTTAAGGTAGGTGTCGTTGGTTCTGACCCAGCGCACCCCAGTTATTGTGGGAAACTGGTATAAATTCGTAGAGTCTTCTTATCGTTTTTTTTTTTGTATTGATTGCCCCACATGGGACTAGGGGTGACCGATTCCCCTAGCTCCCATTCTGACGTGTAATATAATGAAATTCCCGATAGAGGTTTCGTCAGCTTTACTAGGTTAAGTGAACACTTGGAATTGGGACGCTTCACGTCCTAAATTCTTTTTATTTTGTAGCCTGTTTCGTTCCTTCGGTTCTATTTAAAGCTTTAGCTTGGTTGTAATTGACTGGTGCTGGATTGTCGCAAGTTCCATCAGAGTTTTTTTTGCAAATCCTTCTTTCTCTCGATATCCCGCCCCATACACTAATGTGAGTTGACCGATTAGGCTTGTTGTGGTGAGATTCTTGATGGATGATTTGTAGATGTTGCTGTAGTTGCAGACTATGTTTACCTCGGTATGAGGGATTTAGCCGTCAGAAGTTTCTCCACATCGGTCTGTTTGCCATCAAAGAGTTTACCATGCGTAAGACATTTCAGTATGGATGTGAGTATTACCGTTGTAATTACTGGTCACATAATTCTCAGAGTGAGAGATTAAAACTGGATGTCTATGGTTATGTTAAGTAGTGTGTATGCGCAGGGCTAAGTACTTGAAACTCCGAATTAGGTATGTTTTAATTCTTTTGGGGAAAGAAATTTGGGTAAATTTCTTTAAAGTGAGGGGGGATTGTAACGTTATTTTTTTTGAGAGGCGGCCTGAATCGACAACCTTAGCCAGTTAATTGGAAATTATTTAAGATCCCTGGATATGCAACCAACTTAGCCCTTTACTTAGTAACTCTACTTAACTTTATATTCACACATTTTACGTAATTCACGTCCCCGGGAGCCAAACTGACCTGTTGACATAGCTCGTTTGCCCCTAAGGCCAACAGGAGTCAGGTAATAAAGGTAAATGTAAATCATAACCTCTAACAGGCCACATGTAATTCAATACCAGGGAATAGGGCCGATGTAACAGGACTAGTGTTGCCAGGGGATAGGGTGTATTGTTGCCCCATTAAGGGCTAAGTTATTAGTTTCGTATCCCTTCCCTTGTGAACACATTTCTGGTTCGTGAGAGGTTATGCGCGGTAACTAGTTTAACGTCAGATAAGGCTCCGGGAGAATAGGTAGTTATACAAGAACGAAGTTATCTTAACTAGGATTGTGTGGACTAAGTAGGGAACAGGTAATCTAGGAATTTTAACCTCCAATTATAAAACGTAATAAGTTGCCAATAATAGAACGAATGTACCCGGAATGTCTTCACAGGGGATATTATAGATTATTGCGTAGTACATAATGAAGGGTTGAGCCCTCAAGTGATCTCCCATCCTCTGTGAACACATTTTTGGATGAGAGGTTAGATTCAATAGGAAGATTCGGCTTAAAATGTAGTACAAAGTATTGGCGACTTTTAGGAATACATGGTGAGACCCTATAGTAACAGTACCAAAGGAAATAGGGATAATTTGATTAATTTCTATCTATTCCTAGAAGTCAAGGGTAGGCAACCAGTTATACGAGTAGTTTTATTTCGCTCATGCAGATATGTCTTTCCTTCTCTCACTTAATTCGGATTGGTTGACAGTTAGGAACATTTATTTGTATTGGTAATGAATTTTGTTAAGTTTATGGCCATACCTTCTAGAAGGTTCTTTTTTTTTTGTAGAGAAGGAACGAGTAGTATAAAAGCGGACAGCTCCCCTCTTATTCTCTCTTATTCTTAGTCTCTGTTACCGGTTGCTCTTATTCCCTTAGTCTTTTACGCTCTTACTCTCCGTTAGTTCTTACTCTTGCTCTTTGTTAACGTTAGTTATTTTAGTGATTTACTCTCTGTCAATCTCAGTGATTCTTGCCCTCCGATATCGAGTGGTTCCTGATTCCGGGCGTGAGTGCGAGCGACAGAAAGTGGGACTCTCGCGAACATTGTGATCCCGAACATTGTGACACCGACGTGAACGCGGTGTTCCGTCGGTTCGTTTCGCGCGCTGACAGGCGACAGCGAGAGAAAGGGGGTTCCTGGTTCCTGTTCCGACGGTAACCCGTCCCGCAGCGACGCACATCCGAACCGAGCCAACCGAGGGACTTCGCATCTGTCGACAGGGGGGGCCCAGAGCCGTCCACGCCGTAGTCCCGCTACGACGCCAGAGTCGCCCTCGCAGTAGGACCAGCCCCAGCGACCAGGGACCTACGTAAGCAGCCCAGGGGTCAGCCCCAGCGACCAGGGACCTACGTAAGCAGCCCAGGGGTCGGCCACGACGCCAGAGCCGTCTACGCAGTTGGACCAGCCTCCAGTCCAGGGGTCCAGAGACGACGCCGGAGCTGCCCACGCCGATAGCCGTACCAGTCCAACCACCCCAGTCCAGGGGGCCTACGCCGGCAGTCTAGGCAGTCCCTCGAGGGTCAACGGCAGCGTCGCCCCGTACCGGTCAGGTTAGGGTTATTAGGGCACAATATTTTAGTGGTTGCATATCCGAGAGTGGGGTACTATATCAAACTATAGTATATTAAATTCATTTATGAGAGTTGTTCAAGTTTTATTTTTCGGATCTAACCTCAACCTCTCTCTTGGATGCGAATAAGCCTTCGTAAAGGTAAGTGAGACATCTGATAGCTGTGAGACGGTATCGTCTCCTCTTAACAACTAAAGGGGAGATCGAAGTATCAGTCAGGGCCGGGCTTTGTAGTTGTTGGCGCCCTTCTTTCATCACATTATTTGGTCAACTTGTAGTTCACCCACGACCACTCACCGACGAGTTGAGTTAGTCCACTTTTTTTTCAAGGTTTTCGTTTTGGAATTATGATTTGGATAATGATTTGGTTACGACAGATGAGCGGGTCTCGGCTAATTTTACCACATTTAGAGTTTAGTTGAGGTGATTTTTTTATAGGGTGATATCCCTTGGTTGGTTTTGGAGTCGAGTCAGGCCTTGTTAGGTCTTTAGCTAGTGTCTGTGGGCATAACTGTGGCGCCTATGTTATGGCGCCACTTTTGCAACGTTAAATTCTATTAACGTTACAAGACGTTCGATGATCTTACTCACAGGGCCCGACTAACTCAACTCGTCGGTGAGTGGTCGTGGGTGAACTACAAGTTGACCAAATAATGCGATGAAAGAAGGGCGCCAACAACTACAAAGCCCGGCCCTGACTGATACTTCGATCTCCCCTTTAGTTGTTAAGAGGAGACGATACCGTCTCACAGCTATCAGATGTCTCACTTACCTTTACGAAGGCTTATTCGCATCCAAGAGAGAGGTTGAGGTTAGATCCGAAAAATAAAACTTGAACAACTCTCATAAATGAATTTAATAGACTATAGTTTGATATAGTACCCCACTCTCGGATATGCAACCACTAAAATATTGTGCCCTAATAACCCTAACCTGACCGGTACGGGGCGACGCTGCTGTTGACCCTCGAGGGACTGCCTAGACTGCCGGCGTAGGCCCCCTGGACTGGGGTGGTTGGACTGGTACGGCTATCGGCGTGGGCAGCTCCGGCGTCGTCTCTGGACCCCTGGACTGGAGGCTGGTCCAACTGCGTGGACGGCTCTGGCGTCGTGGCCGACCCCTGGGCTGCTTACGTAGGTCCCTGGTCGCTGGGGCTGGTCCTACTGCGAGGGCGACTCTGGCGTCGTAGCGGGACTACGGCGTGGACGGCTCTGGGCCCCCCCTGTCGACAGATGCGAAGTCCCTCGGATGGCTCGGTTCGGATGTGCGTCGCTGCGGGACGGGTTACCGTCGGAACAGGAACCAGGAACCCCCTTTCTCTCGCTGTCGCCTGTCAGCGCGCGAAACAAACCGACGGAACACCGCGTTCACGTAACGGTCGTTCCGTGCACACACCAACCGGTTCGGGATCACAATGTTCGCGAGAGTCCCACTTTCTGTCGCTCGCACTCACGCCCGGAATCAGGAACCACTCGATATCGGAGGGCAAGAATCACTGAGATTGACAGAGAGTAAATCACTAAAATAACTAACGTTAACAAAGAGCAAGAGTAAGAACTAACGGAGAGTAAGAGCGTAAAAGACTAAGAGAATAAGAGCAACCGGTAACAGAGACTAAGAATAAGAGAGCGAAAACAGGGGAGCTGTCCGCTTTTATACTACTCGTTCCTTCTCTACAAAAAAAAGAACCTTCTAGAAGGTATGGCCATAAACTTAACAAAATTCATTATCAATACAAATAAATGTTCCTAACTGTCAACCAATCCGAATTAAGTGAGAGAAGGAAAGACATATCTGCATGAGCGAAGTAAAACTACTCGTATAACTGGTTGCCTACCCTTGACTTCTAGGAATAGATAGAAATTAATCAAATTATCCCTATTTCCTTTGGTACTGTTACTATAGGGTCTCACCATGTATTCCTAAAAGTCGCCAATACTTTGTACTACATTTTAAGCCGAATCTTCCTATTGAATCTAACCTCTCATCCAAAAATGTGTTCACAGAGGATGGGAGATCACTTGAGGGCTCAACCCTTCATTATGTACTACGCAATAATCTATAATATCCCCTGTGAAGACATTCCGGGTACATTAGTTCTATTATTGGCAACTTATTACGTTTTATAATTGGAGGTTAAAATTCCTAGATTACCTGTTCCCTACTTAGTCCACACAATCCTAGTTAAGATAACTTCGTTCTTGTATAACTACCTATTCTCCCGGAGCCTTATCTGACGTTAAACTAGTTACCGCGCATAACCTCTCACGAACCAGAAATGTGTTCACAAGGGAAGGGATACGAAACTAATAACTTAGCCCTTAATGGGGCAACAATACACCCTATCCCCTGGCGACACTAGTCCTGTTACATCGGCCCTATTCCCTGGTATTGAATTACATGTGGCCTGTTAGAGGTTATGATTTACATTTACCTTTATTACCTGACTCCTGTTGGCCTTAGGGGCAAACGAGCTATGTCAACACGTCAGTTTGGCTCCCGGGGACGTGAATTACGTAAAATGTGTGAATATAAAGTTAAGTAGAGTTACTAAGTAAAGGGCTAAGTTGGTTGCATATCCAGGGATCTTAAATAATTTCCAATTAACTGGCTAAGGTTGTCGATTCAGGCCGCCTCTCAAAAAAATAACGTTACAAACTAGTCAAATAATTTTTAGAATTTTGAACTCAACAGAAAATCGAATAAGCTTGTTGGGTTTAAGCTTGATATTTGTTTAAATGCTTATTAATCTTAACAATAATAATGTATTACAGCAATTTTAAATTCCTGTGTTCATGTGTTACGTTACGATTTTCAAATATCCCGGGTTAACGAGCAGTGTCCTTTTCGCCCCGTTAATTTGGTTTGGTTTTTAAAGCGACTTGAATTTCGCATAGCAACCGAATTGGAATGAATCGAGGAGGATGTGTAGACCATTTTTTCTGAAGGTCTGCGCCATCATGTCGCCGATGCTGTAATTCAAAAAGTACGTAAGATAGGCAGTTGAAATTTCGAACATATGCAGGAATGATATGTTTGATTAGATCTGGTGAATTTGTGAACAAATCTCCAATCCGTTTGTTAGTTATCAATCTGCGGAATAATAGTAAACGGAAGGTTTTATCTCTCTATTTATTTTAGGGTAATTTATTCTGGGAATCGTCCGGGACGGTTACTATCACGCATAGAAGTTATTGAGTTATTGTTTTAGTTAACTGACATACTGAATTAAAACCAGCTATAATCAGATTTTTGATATTTTTTTTTCAACCACACCTGAGTCTTTTATTCTGATGCTAGCCGGCCCCAGGATTATAAGATAAATACGTAAGTAAGAAAAATTATGCGTTTCACATGATAGAAGAAAAAACTATTTTATAACTACTCTCGAAACGCGGACTATTTTCAAATGCGAGATTTTAGAACGCTTTACCAATAATTGAAGTTTTAGTCCACTCTAGCTTAGTTTCTTGCAGATACAGCTGTGAAATGTGTAGTTCAAAAGAGTTTATAAGGTGTATTTACAATTTACTTAATTTGATATTCTATTATAATTTAAGAGGATTTCAAAGTATAAACGTCAACCTTCGTTTATCTCTTATCACAAGAATTGATAATGTATTCTCATTGCAAGCGTCATAAATATTTTTAGGCGTAAGTTTACTACATAAATGGTTTGATTTTCAACCGAATTTGGTGTTCCTAATTAGATTGCATTATCAACCTCTAAAAATACATCGTCTAACGTTATCTCATACGCAGTTGATTAAATAATGTGATTTGCATCTAGAAAATAAGATGAATTGTTTTGGAAAAAAATTGTTATGTATTGAAATTAAATACATTGCGGTGTTAAATGAAATTTAATATTTTTTCAGCACTATCTAATCTATAATTCCTTGGAGAATTGGTTCGTGACTGGATTTTTACCTCATAATCCCATAAAATAATTGTAGTGTCAAATTACTACACACACTAACTGCTTCAATTAACCACCTGAGATGGGTTTCCTGGCGTGCAAGACTAGCAAGCGGTGATGGGACTTAATAATCTCCTCTCCGTTACTCCCAACTTCTACAGAAACGCAGTTGCTACGTTTGTAATAATTGAAATAATCAGACAAAAAATCGGAGAGTTCCTGTGGCGGTACCTCAGACACAGATGGGTTAACTGATGTGATCAACTCTGGAATTAAACAGTGAAATAGCTGGAATTAACTTAAATTTACGATTAGATTTATTGGTAAGTTACACACTTACCTTTGCATTCCGTTTCACTTGTGAACTGATTGGTGTATACCTCAGGTTGGACTACGACGTCCACGAAACCGTTGTCTTCAAATTTTCGCTTGTACGCCTCCACAACATTCTCGTGTTTATAAAAGGGCGATATCCACTTGTCGGTTCTGTACTTGGCCCATTTCGGATTCAGAGACATGTTTTCGAACGCTTCATCGACAGTCGTTTGCGAGAAGCAAATCGAGAACAACTCTCCCCCTGGTGAGAGGAGTTCGAAAATATTCTTGAACGCCTGGCTGGATAGGGCTTCAGTAGATTTTCAAAAAGGGCGTAGTTCATTGCAACTTACTCGGTGTCCTTGACCCAATGGAATAAGTAGAAACTAACAACGTGGTCGAATCTGAGTAGCAAGTCGCTAGGTAACTTATTAGCCGTAATGTCTAAACGCCTGACCGTGAAGTTCTGCAGACTTTTCCTCTTCTTGGCGCAATCGAGCATTTCCCACGATACGTCACTCAGCATTAGCACTTTCAGATCTTCGGGCAGAATCGGAATTAGAACTTTTTCCGTTGTACCGCCATCGGCGCTGCCCAATTCCAAGATGGAAGGTTTATTCTTCCAACGGAGCAGGTAATCATACTTATCGATTAGACGGGAGCAGGCCTCAATGCTGCATCTGTTACTGACAGAATACAGTTCAGGATCGTTCATCCCTTTCAGGAGGTTGACACCAAAAAAAGTTTAACCTTGTAACGTTAGTTTGAACGGATGTTTGAACTATTGCACTTATGATTAAACAGGATTCTTTATGTATACAGAAATGTAAACGACGGTGAATAGGGAAGGATAACCAGCGTCGTTTTAATATAGCTTCCGATGACGAAAACTGATTAATTGCGCAAATGCGATATGTAATGTCAACGAAATTAAAAGTGAAGGTCAGGCACAACGTGACATCCTAAATATCAGCTGATGTGTGTTGGTACATTAATTAATTAAATAAATAACTGGTACAGATTGTAATTTAATGAATAGGGTTGATAAGAGATTTTAGTTCTCCAAAAATACACGTGTACCTATTCAAAACGCAATCTTATTAAACAATCAGGATCTAACAAAGCAAATCTCCAAAAAATATTTAAGCCCTTGGAACAAAAGTTATTAAGTCAGCTGTGTACTTTCGCTGAGAATAAGACTAAAAATTTAAAGATTAAGACTAAGACATTTAAATACAGCCGACAGAGTGCTTGCTTGGTTAAATAGATGTAGCAAGAGTATTAACATAAACTGACAAAAGTTAAATCACTTCAGTTAGTAGTTAGTGACCTGAAGTTGACTTACGAAGAATTATTGTGGAGCTCGGTAACCCGGCAGTATCGCAATTAGTGTTGCCCACGAGACGATACGAGACGAGACTTTGAAAAATCTCGTCTTGTCTTGCAAAAAACGTGGAAAGTCTCGTCTCGCAATAAAAGTCTCGTCTCGTTTCATGTCTCGCGCGAGAGTCTCGCAAAAGTCTCGCAAATTTCTGGCAAAATCTCGCGATTTCGTGCATATCTTGGGGGAGAGAGAGAGAGAGAGAAAGAGAGAGAGAGAGAGAGAGAGAGAGAGAATACATCTTTAAAATTATGCACCAAAATAAAATGTAGATGCCATATCTATCCCAAAAATTAGAAGAACATTGTCATTGATCTTTGATGAATGGAACATCAACAATAAGGGAAACGGTGAGACTTCTACGGAAATGCTGACAATAATAATGTTAATTTCGTTAATAATACCCTTGTAATCGATTATTGAGATACTTGAAAGTAGAGTACGTGTACTAAACTTCTTCAGATAGAAAATTTGAGTAGTGGTGTCCTTTGCCTTTCTCGGTCTTTTTCTCAATTCTCTTTACTAATCAAAGGCATATAAAAGACCGTTTCGAGTGTTAAGTCTCACGCACTTTCGCTTGGTGCAATTTCTTGCTACTTGTCTCCGTTCTCAAGATATGATCTAAAATCTTTTATATCCCATTTTTTCATAGGCTTAAGATTTTTATTTTTTTTTCGATACAAGCGGGGGCGGAAACACAATATCCGGTTCCGACCATCACCTTACACATGAAAATGTCTCTTAAAGCAGATTTTACCTGGATTATTAATGGTCCAACTTGTAACGTATTCGTTTGAACTTTTATTTGAATTTATAATATATAGAAAATTGTACAGATTGACTCCAACCACCCGACGTGGTTAATTAATAAAACTTCAATTTTTGTGTGTACCGCGTTGGAGGCTCGTTTGCGCCCTCTTTGCGGTCTGTTTGCGGCAAGATAGAGCCATGTTAACGTAGAAAGGGAATTTGTGTCGGCTAATCTTCCTTCGCTGTCTTCAAACGCGTTTTTGAGAGAGTTCGGAGATGAAGACCGAGTGAAGGAGGGAATCGAGGAAAGCGGTGGCGAGACGAGGATCAGGGGAGTAGCTCTCGAGCGTCGAGCGTCTATATCGCTTTGGGAGTGTTAGCGAATTATTTGGTATTTTACATTCAATCTTGTAATTGAGTTAACGTGTGAATCGTCCCTATATTGCTTACTTTTGAGGGTGAACTTCCTTATAAGAGGTCAGTTGAGAAGTTCATTTAATTAGAGAGGGTTTTGCGAGTTCCTAGTTCTAGTCTGTTGTTTCGGACTCGAGTGTTGACCTAATGTAGCCGTCTGCTTTTCGGTGAGTACGTTGATCGATAGCGTTACCAGGAAAATTATAACCTACTCGTATGTGCCTTCTCTACCCCTGTATGCCGGTCAATTTAGGCCATCAGGGATTGTTTCTTTAGTTGCCACCGACTTATCAAGTAAATCTTTAATACCATTTCACTCGTTTCCACTATTCTGTTTACTTATGTTGATTTACAAGTGTCGGCCTAAATTGAAAGGAGATTTGTATTACCATATAGAGTAGTAGTTTCTTTATGGGAGCCCCGACTTCGCCCTTTGTATTCTTGTGCTTGTTGTGAACCCTGAATGTTTCTTCCTCTGAGGCGTTAAGTAATTTTATAGGAAAGGAACATTACAGCTTGAGCGCCCATTACTATAGTTATATTTACAGCAACTCTTCATATTTAGCTTCAAATATTTATGAAATTGTTTCTCAAAATGCGTGCCGTGTTTAAACTAATAAATCTTGTAAAATATTATACGTACAAAAAGTCTGGGTCTATTTACTCCCACGTTCCATCATTAAAAGAAGAAGCTCCTCAAAAAAATTGCACCGCTTGATTAAACCAGCGGTAGTGAAGAAACATGAAACAATGAGACCTCCGCCATTGCAACTAAGCTTAAGGTGCACATAAAATATTCACAAAAGTGGTGGTTTCAAAATAATATTGTTTCACGCCATTTCCTTCTTCATCTATTTGCTTATTCAAGTATTATCAACTATTATTTCTTTTGATCAAGATAAGGAGTGCTTGCATCCACTGATATCAGTGCGTTGTGTCCTTAATATGGAATATGATTTATCGTTAATAAAGTTGGTGAGGGTAAAACACTCAAGACATTATTTCATCTCTCTTGTTGATTTGTTTAAATCACCTAAGGTTAGACATATCAATATTAACTTTGAATTTAGGACCGAAAAATATAATAGAAAAAGTGTTAATGCCCGTAGAGATATTGGGTTTCTTTTGCTCCCTCAAAATGGTATTATTATTTATCCATGTTGTTTTACATTTCGAATTTCATAGAATTGATTTTAGAAATAATTTTTTTTCAATTTGCAAATACAGTAGTGTAGAAAACCATCAGAAAAAAGTATTTAATAGTTATGCACCTAAAGCTCCATTCGTAGCATTTTAGGCAGAAACTTGAATTCAACACAAGAGTGACGGTCTGGTAAAATTTTGGACATATTTTAATAGAATTATTCACTTCTATCCTCCACTTTAGGATAAGTTTTGGCAAGGATACTGTCAAAGATACTACAACTTGACTCTATATTCAGGTATATGCAGAGAGTATCTTGACTTCTATTGTATTGTCACGGGCGACCTCGCAAAACGGAACTAGGCCAAGAATGATCAGCATTATCCCAAATCGACACGGCCTGACCTCATAAAAGAATCTTCCGGCGAGTCACGTACATTTAAATACACCAGGCAGCACACGTCAGATAATAAAGATTATTGATTTGAATAAATAAAGGGGCCTGCATCAGTCAAAAATCAGTGATCGGTGATCTAGCACCCTGTGACGCTCTCCGTCTGATTTCGTGCTCGCCTGCTGCATTTTATTATTAGAGATGTTCCCCGTGAAGCGGGCGCTGTACCATTTAACCCTCCAGGTCCCCCGAGGACTTTAGTAAGCACACATTTATACACCATTTTGTTATTTTTGTCCTTTTTGTGGTTTTGACCCTTCAGTCATGTTTACTTTGTTTTACCGCCCTTTAACACGGACGAACTCCCTCTCTCGCCCTCCCCTGTATGTGGTGTTCGATACATATTATTGAATTTGTTTATGTCTTTGCACCCCTCTGTGCCCTAGGCCCTTAGGACCGTGAGAGTATCTTTACATATTTAAAACAAAAGTATATTCATCACAAGTATTTAACTTAATTAAATTGCCTTCGTTATAAATCCGATGATAAAGTGAATATTACAAATTTTAAGGAAAGTGTTTCACGTCTTTTTTGATGGTTTGACGAAAATTCACTTTTTATTGTGCTACAGGAATGAAAACCGCTACTGAAATATATCTTCAATTCTTTGCCGTTGAAGGACTCCTGAAGTGCACCTATTCACCGAAATCTGAATAAAATCCCAAGCCACGAGGAAAATTGTTATCGTCACCATCAAAACCCACCAGCCTGCCCCAACTCGCACAGAAGAAAAGTCGTTACTTCATTCAACTTCGTTATTTCTTCCTACTACACCCACTTCCCTTTTTCCCTCCCTTACACAACCTCGGGACCGTTGAACGAGCTTCGTCGTTACAGAAAAGGCGACCTTTCAATACGGTATAACTCGATTTAATTTCTTCTCTTTCTCTCTAATGAGGTCACCAGATTGGGAACCGTTCCGGGGATGAACTGTCTTTTTTATAGGGTTGCCAGCTTCTCTGCTCGAGTGGGGGATCAGCCGAAAGGAAATTATGGTTAAGTGCTCTATAAAAATGGAATTATATGGAGGGAAGTAAATCGAGCGAGGGGTTGTTCTTTTTACAATGTAATGCATAAAGGTTGGAGATCAGAGGATCTGCTTTTTAGATAAATTGTTTCGGTGTATCGTGATAGAGAGGATATGAAAAAGAGCCGACGTCAGCGAATAGTTTTAATTCACTGAATATGAATATGTTTCTATGAATATGAAAATATAAAGTCTAGATTAATTTCATGGGCTACTTGAAACAGAAGGTATGCTTAAGAATGCAATTTTAAAATGTTGAGACCATTTGACAAATTTTTAATTCTCCATTTTGTAAAATGAATAACAACAGTTTTTTCATTTGTATAGTACGTAGGCGGATACATTGTCTATATGTCTATATTAACCTTATGGGGCTCAATGAACTCCCAGACAGCACATAACGTCTTAAAGACATCCATTTTAAGCCTTTTTTTATGCCTGGATGCATTAAGACATAAAAAATACATCTATAAGACGTCCATATCCGGAAGTCTCTAAGACGTCCAAGGCCGGACGTCCTAAAGAAGTCTAATTTACGTCGATTTTTAACCTGACCTTTTTATGCCTGAAGTGGACGTCTTTAGGACGCCCATTTCTGGATGTCTCTAAGATGTCCAGAGCGGAATGTTTCAATGACATCTAATTTTCGTCTATTTTATGCCTGCCCTTTTTTATGCCTGAAGTGGGCCTCTTTAGGACGTCCAGTTTTGCATGTCTGGTAGAAGTTAAAAGGCGGACGCCTTAAGGACTTCCGATTTACGTCAATTTAATGCCTGCTCCATTTTATGCCAGAAATGAACGTCCTTATGACGTTCAATTTGATGTTCAAAAGCTGACGTCGTAATGACGTCCAATTTATGTCGTTTTGATGCCTGACTTATGCCTGAAGTGGACCTCTTTAGGCGGTCCAGTTTTGGATGTCCCGAAGATGTTAAAAGGCGGACGCCTTAAGGGCGTGTGATTTACGTCAATTTTAAGCCTGATCTGTTTATGTCTGAAGTGGACTTCTTTAGGACGTCCAGTTCTGGATGTCTCTAAAATGTTCGAAAGCAGACGTCTTAATGACGTCTAATTTACGTCAATTTTATGCCTGACGTTTTATATGCCTAAAATGGACCTATTTAGGACGTCTATTTTTGGATGTGTCTAAGATGTTAAGAGGCGCACATCTTAATGAGTTCCAGTTTATGTAGATTTCATGCCTTGCTTTCTTTATGCCAGAAGTGGACCTCTTTAGGACGTCCATTTTTGGATGTCTATAAGATACTAAAAGACGGACGTCTTAATGCCGTCTAATTTACGTCAATTTTATGCCTGCCCCATAAAATAATAACTGTTTATTATTTTATGGCCTGCCCTTTTTTATGCCAGAAGTGGACGTCTTTATGACGTCCAATTCCGGATGTCTCTAAGACGTTCAAAATCAGACGTGTTAACGACGTTCAATCTATGTCGTTTTCATGCCTGACCTTCTTTATGTCTGCCGTATTAGAGACGTCTTACAGGCGTAGTTTTGCATAAAAAATTTCTTAAAACAGACGTCTTTTGGACGTCATTACGGATTTGCGGACAAATTTTTAATGTCTTGAAGGCATCTTTGAGACGTTCTGTTTTGTGGCAAATAACATGAAATGGACATAAAATGGACACTTTAATGACATTCTTCGGACGTCACAGGACATATTTGAGATGTCGCAAATGCCTAATGGTGATCTCTATCAGACGTCTTAAAGACGTCTTTGTGCTGTCTGGGCTGTAACCAATTATATTTGCTCGTTCAGTACATATGGTTTCGACACTAATATCGACCATTTTGCCATCGGTTGCGCTAGGCGGACCCTAGCACGTTACAGGGACTACATCCTACAACCATCACCACTTTACAAAAGTGGTATTCGAATTGAGCTTTGTTGCACTACCAGCATTAAATTTCTATCCGAATCTCCCACTATCATCAATGATAAGCGATAATATATAGCTACTATGTAGCGATAGCAAGTGATAAACAATTTGTCTATTTGAAATTAATTTGTTTCAATGTCACTATGACATATCATCAGTTTCTTACACCAACCCTAAAGGTGCTAGAGGTGTTTTACCGGTATACTACTTTGTCTACATTGTTAAATCATACGTAAAATAAAACTAGTAATAATTGTTGGAGTAACATATATGCACACATAAATACACCCATCCACTTACTTACATTGTCACGCTTTAGGGGCCTGATGACTCCTTAAGTGTACACAGTTTTGGAGTTGTAGCTCAGGAAAGGAGGTAGAACAAACAGGTTAAACAAACTAAAGCCATTTATTTGGCTTACCAAAAAAATATGCAACAAGGGGGGAGTTACATCTTTAACTAGGGTTAGAAAAAGATATTGGGAACATTCAATTAGACAAAAATTTAATGACAAGTCTTACTCAAAGAAATACAAGATAAATAAAAGATAAGACTTTAATTAATAAGAGGCGTCCCTTATGAAGATAGACTGATTCGGATCGATTATTCAATCTTGAATTTATTCGGGAAGCATGTGTTGTCTTTGTTTCGTATTTTTTGTGTTGTTTACATTTTTTGCGGTGGTCAGTGCTCTAGATTGCCACTAGTTTATCAAGTCAATTACACGATGCACATACGTACAACATCCTGTACGTGACAATATATATTTCCTTTTCACTATTTTTTTTTACTAAAATAGTAATAAGTAGTAATAGCGAGAGACACTATTAATTTTTTAAGTATTAATTTAACATACATATTTCATAAAGATACAAAAATATTTACTCGTAACAGGGGTATGTATACATCATAAACTTATAACTTAATTTCAAAAAGATATGTTTTTCCCTGAATGCAATAACTTTTTGTTTTTAGTTAAGACTTAATTATACACCATACTTGGATATCAAAATCCAATTCATCAATCCAGTTCATCACTTCTTGGAATAGTATAAGGTCTCTCGTTTCACGAAGTTTCTTCGCAATCCTGTACAATGTGTAGGTTAGGCTGGTTTTCTCTTTCATCGGTGCACATTGGGTCTCTATTCCTAATATGAGGTGAGTATCTGGGCATGCCATGTTGCGTTAGTATCCTGTTAGCGATTCTCCATATACACGTGGCAAGCCCAAACCGTCTGGTTCTTCGTTTATTGTTTACCAATGCCAATACCTGTTTCAGATCTTTATTGGTTTGTGAAATAACAGGGAATAAGAATACCTGTTGCTCAAATGTATACAGTTGCCAAAACTATAGAAACTGTAAAAAGTAGTAAACAAACTGTGCTTGGAAAGGTATCTTATATTGTTGTTGAGTTGTAGTGATAAAGTGTAAGTGAAAAATACCGTGTAGGCTTTAAAAAGTTAATTTTAAAATTTGAGTGTTTTCAGAAGGAGAAATTTTTAGAAATATTAATAAATCGACTGACTGGAAAATACATTTAAAACGGTACTAAACAGTTCTTTTCAGTTAAAATACTGCACCGTTTATATATTTAATTTGTCAGGACTGCCACGAAAGTGACAGCACAAAAGCAGTGCAATTAAACGATGTTCACAGCAAAACAACGGGTCTCTGTCTCTCTCTCCCTTTCTCTCTAACTCCAACACTATCATCCCCATCTTGTATCGCATTACTTTATTTATATGATAACGTGGGAGCAGCACGTCGCTCGGAGCACCGAAGCGTGATAGACCTACCGAAAGAAAAACCGACAAGAGCGACTTAAAGAACAGCAACCTGTTGCGTTGATTTACTCCGTTTACTCGGTTTGGCTCCTTTTCAAGTTTTTTCCTTCGTTTACTTCCTCCGGGACGTGGCGAGGGGATGGGGTGGGGAGCGGGGTTGCGAGAGCCGATTCGCCTTGATAAAGACGATAAAAGGGATGGAAAGTTGCTCGAGGAGTTATTTCGGTCTCGATTAGATTGACGGCGAAGTTTGGAGTTGAATTGCTGTCATATAACGGTTTAATTCTCGGTGAAGCCTAGATGTAACAGATTTTTTTTTGGAAATCCGTATTTTCATGGAAAATGGGAAATTATGTTTTCCACCAATTAATACTGATGTGAAGTTATCAGGTCATACATAGGAAAACTAACGAAAATATACGTAAGAAGCAATTTTTCTTGGACAAAGATGGTAGTAAAAATATAATTTATTAATACTTTTCTTATATATCAAATATATCACAACAGCACTTATAACCATTTAAAACATCGTAGTTGTATAAATTAAATTGAAGACATATATCAGCCTAAAATTTAGGAATACACAAGTAGTTTGTACATATTACAAAAATGAGGATACGTCACCTAAAATAAACGGAGTCGTTAGTATTACGGCACCCAATATTTTTAAAAATTCTGACATTAGCTTTGTGCAGTTTTATATAAAAGTGGCACATTATATCTGGATAAGTCAGAAAGGTCTATATTGAAACCTTTGGATTTGTTTGAATATATAATTTTGATGTAAGTATAATTACTTACTTAATAATTAACTAGCTTAATAATTTAAGCTTACAATAATTATTGGAATCATAGGTTTTCATTACACTATATTAGTTTACACTTGAACGCTAATTTGTTCTGAATCATAAAATCATTCTTGTAAAAATTTATTTATTCCAATTTTTCCTATATATATTTACAGAAATAGCTAGTATCAAATTATCACCATTTAATTTGTTTGCAACAGGTATATTTTTACCCACACGGCTCAACTAACTTGCCTAACCTACGCACTTTTGCACTTGGACCCGCAGAATGAGGAGGCCTTAGAAGGCATAGGGAAAAATTATGTTTGTCTAATTTATCCTGAGGTACTTCTTGAGTAGTAAGAAGCTTTAAACTTTGCACGGGTATAGATAGGCTTCCGAGTTGTTCAAAACACTGTAAAAGTCTGCAAAAAAGATGGAGGATTGTGCAACAATTACCGAATAGCTATTCTAGGAACTGGAAACTTGTAACGGTTACAGATCGGACCCCAAGGTGGTTCTAAGAAATTATTAAAATCATAAATTTCACTTTCTGAGGGGGTGCAAAATAGGGGAGTTGAACTCGATGTTAGAACGAACCCTACTACCTGCCATGGGTAGGCAAACTTGTTGTCTACCCATATCATTTTCAATATCGGAAAATGAACTGATTTGGAGTGAAATTCAAATGAACGTGGTACTGCCATTTTTAAGCATACCGGTACCATAATCGTGACCCGTACGTTTCTCGCAATAACGAGAAGCTTGGCTCGAATATACTGTACTCATAGGTTAGGTTTTTAAAAGAAAATTATGCTACTGTGGCCATAGTATCAGAATACCAACATATTAATACACAATCAGTTGAAAATAACATTAAAGAATCTTAGGAGGGAAATTTTAAACTACTACGCATAACTATGTATCATGTTTCGGTAATTTGGGTTCTGTGGATCTGTAGTTTATGTATAAACATATATTTCCAGATAAATATTTTCGATGAAAAATTTGGTTTAGATACTTACAAAAATTACCATACGTAGGAGTTAGAAATTTATAAGTAGGATGATTATTGCGTCCCCTGATTTTAGACTTGAAATTGTTTCATTGGGATAGTTTATGTATAAGGGGATATTTCTCTTATACATAAGGAAATTTTTTAAAAAATTACTAAAACATTTTTACAAATAAGAAGATACAAGTACAGATCAATAAGAATAATACATATTCATGTTTTGTCAAGGTTTCCACGCCACCATGAGGTACTTGACCAGCGCGTTACCTTTTTGGTTGGTTATTATTATTATTATTGAATTACAGCATCTATGTTCATGGAAAGAACCTTGGCCAGAGGATTGGTGCATTGTTGCCGTTGTAAGCAATCTTCAGCAATATACTTCCATGGTGTATATCTGGTTGCCGCCATCATCAACAATATTCTTTTCGTAGCTCGCTTAAAACCACACGTTGAATCATTATAGTTTTTCTTTAGTTTTATTAAAGTGTAAAGCTCAGTTAACTGACTGGAAAATGCATTTCAAAAGATGATTTTTATATGTTTCGAACCAACTTTATGATTCAAGAAAACGAAAGGTTGATATTTGACAACGCCGGATGACTCCTGCGATAAGTTCACGATCTGTATGTGCGGCACATGAATTTATGCGTTTGTTCCACACAAAACGCTGTACAGTTTCTTTAAATAGGGGATCCATGGCCAAATGTCATTACTCCAATTATTTCCAAACGTGGTATATTAGGTATTAAGGTTTATAGACATTGTCTGAATTATCAAATGGGCCAAAGTTCAATAACCCAGTTCAGTTCGTTCAGTTTTTAAAATGTTTAACTGACGTAACTTTTTAACTTAAAGTTTCTTGTACAAGAGATTTTGAACATTTTCTCGGAAAACTCCTGCTTTGACCCGAGGGTGAGTTTCCTGCCGAACTCGGCGGTAGCAAACCCTTTCATCTGTTGATTTTTTTTTCTCCCCGGGTTGATCCTCCAAAGGCCCTTATAAGTTCTAAACTATATAACTTCGCTTTGATTAAGCCGCAATTATGGAGAAATTAAAATAGACTGCTGAGCCGGTTGTTGAATTTCCACAGTAACTAGCTCCCTAATATATTTCCTTCTCTCCCGTTTACTCTCTTTCCCTCTCTCTCTCTCGCACCCACCCAGGCTTACACTTAGTAATACGAAGCTTTAATTTGCATATAAATTGGTAGGATGTTCTGGAATATCAGGTTTTAATTCCAAAAAATTCTTGCGAACCTCTGCGTGTAATAAAACACTACACCGCACATCCTATACTTTGAAGGAGCAGCCAGCATTAGTTAGTAACTTACTTTTGAAGCGATCAAATATCATTTTCAAATCAAAGTCAGTCATTAAATGAATCAACATTGATTTTTCAAATGGAATGTCCCCAGGTAAAATAGCCATACTGAAGGATGCACATGTAACGTTTTTTTTATAAAAGATTGTAATTTTCCCAATTTGATTTGTAGAGTGACTGATGATGATTAGAATATAATCGAAACGTTTCACGAGAAAAAAGAGTTTTCTTAATCTCCGCCCGAGGCTGCATCCCCACAAAATTTTCTAGTTTGTGTTTAACTAGTCAGCCACAACTACCTCTCTAATTTTCTTATATACAGTGTGTCCCGCTTTTCATGAATACACCCTAATATCTCAGTTATTAATAATGCGATTTCCTTGAAATTTTGATGGTGATTATATGTTAGGAAAATAAAGTATTTGGCATAGTGAACATATTCATCGACCATTGGCGTGCGGTGTTGGGGGGTGAAAAAAAGCTGTTTTTTGGGAAAATAATATTAGGGCTCATTTTAGATAACTTTTTTTATCAAATTCAGAATCAGCATCCTCAAAGACCCTTAATTCATATTTTCGAAATCTCAAGAGCTAATTTGAGCAGAAAAAAATTATTTATTTCTATCTTTTTAGTTCAAATGCCCTGATCCTATTGAATATCAAACACACCCTTTTCGTTATATTCAGTATCCTTTGCAACTGCCCTTATACTATAATTTAGGTATTTTCGAAGATACGCGCTCTTTGTTACCGTTGGCTTGCCGATTTGTGTTTTTAAGCAAATTAATGCAAAGAGTGCTTTGAAACAAAAGTTTTTGTTTGACATTCGGTAATCAGTACGAATTGTCAAAAAGTCAAGCAGAGTTAATAAGATGGCACACAACCGAAGAGTAGTTCTTACAATTGGAGAAAAAGTAGAGATTATCCGCTTATTTGGTGATAATGAAAGATCTACGCGTCAAGTTGCTGGAATATTCAATGGAAGGCATCATGATCGAGAACCAATTTCTCACGACACCGTTGCCAAAATCAACAGATTGTTCGCAAGGACTGGAACGGT
The DNA here is from genome assembly GCA_946251905.1 of Cryptocephalus moraei. Lineage (NCBI taxonomy): Eukaryota > Metazoa > Arthropoda > Insecta > Coleoptera > Chrysomelidae > Cryptocephalus > Cryptocephalus moraei. The sequence continues at coordinate 29,237,528 of OX276454.1, forward strand.
TTTCAAGACAAGACCGGGGAAGTACAATTTAAATCAGAGACACTATCCAGACGACGAACGTATCTTAGCAGAATTTCGAAACAACCCAAATGGTACTGTAAGGGCAGTTGCGAGGACACTGAATTTAACGAAAAACAAAGTATGGAGATGTTTGAAAAGCAATAGGATTAGGGCATTTAAACCAAAATTTCTACATACTCTGTTAAATGGTGATTTTGAACGACAGTTTGAATTTTGCTTATGGTTGCAGGGTAACTATCTTAACGACAGACTTTATGTGAAAAACATGATGTTTACGGACGAGGCAACGTTTACAACAAACGGTGTGGTATCTAGTCAAAATTGTAGGTTTTGGGCAGCTGAAAATCCGAATTGGGTAATTCATTGTAAAAACCAGTACAGTGAAAAAGTTAAGGTGTGGTGTAGCATATTTGACGAACAAATTGTTGGTCCTTCTTTCCTGGATAACCTGACCGGACAAAATTTTTTACATTTTTTACAAAATGATCTCTATGATTTTCTCATGGAATTGACATTAGCACAGAGACAAAACTTAATCTTTCAATTAGATGGTGCCCCCGCACATAATTCTCTGATAGTTCGGAACTTTCTAAATGCAATTTTCCCTATGAAATGGATAGGTAGAAATTCTGCTTTAGAACCATGGCCCCCTAGATCGCCAGATATTACCACTTGTGACTTTTTTCTGTGGGAGCATTTGAAAAATAAAGTGTTTATTTATTTTGGCCTCGTAATAGAGAAGAACTTTGCTTTGCAATTAGGCAAGCGTCTCAGGAAATAACTCCCCAAACTTTAAGAAAAGTGAATGTACGTTTGAGAAAAATTGTTGAAAAGTGTATTGTTTCTGAAGGTAGTTATGTTGAAAACACAAGAATCTGAAATAATGTAATTTGTAATTTTGTTATCACATCAGTTACAAATAAAGAACTTATTAAAAATAGACTTTAATTTTTTTCTGCTCAAATTAGCTCTTGAGATTTCGAAAATATGAATTGGGGGGTCTTTGGGGATGCTGATTCTGAATTTGATAAAAAAAGTTATCTAAAATGAGCCCTAATATCATTTTCCCAAAAAACAGCTTTTTTTCACCCCCCAACACCGCACGCCAATGGTCGATGAATATGTTCACTATGCTAAATACTTTATTTTCCTAACATATAATCAGCATCACAATTTCAAGGAAGTCGCATTATTAATAACTGAGATATTAGGGTGTATTCATGAAAAGCGGGACACACTGTATATATATATATATATATATATATATATATATATATTTGTGTGTGTGTGTGTGTATGTGGTCAACGATTTCTCAGAAACTATAAATAGAGGAAAGTTGAAATTTTCTATTTGGGCTGGGTCTCCTGAAAAATCGCAGCCGCATAAATTTCATCAGAATAAATTAAGGGCAAAGGGCACTTCACTCCTGTTATTTTTTGGTTTCTTTGGAATATCCCAAAAACCGGTCCAACGTTTTTCATGACCTTTGTATATTTACTTTACTATTCCATTCTTATTCATTTTTGTTTTCGTTATCTTGAAGATCTTCTGCGAAGGACCTTTACTCTTATGAATTTTCAATTTTTTCCCCAATTTTCTCCAAAAGGGCATTAACAATTCTTACCAAATATTTGATTTTGAACTGTCCGAACTAATCGCTACAACTGTAATTTGAAACATTTTTTCTAAATCCTCCCTAAAGAACACTATAATAATGTTGTCATGTCGATAGAGATTTTTTTGGTTAGTGATAAGTGATAATATACCTATACTATAAGGTTAATGTCAACATCAATTAGTTATCTCTTGCACTAGATTTTTTTCTGTGAATTCTCCCAATCTCACCGTTTTATTTATCTTGATCGGAAATGACACCAGTTTCTTAAACCGTAAATCCGCTTTGATTAATCCTCAATCAAGGCCACAATTAAAATAGATCCTCGAGCACTTTCGTTCCATTTCGGTTTATGTTATATATGCGTGGAGTTGCAATTTGCATATAAATTGGTGTGGGCAGTTGGACCCCCAGAATGGCGTTTTACTTTGACAATAAACATGAATTTCCATTTGATAATGTGTAAAAAAAGAGGGTCAAAATGTTTCAGCGGGTAGTTCGTTGCAGGGAATTGTTATTATTTAACAGCAGCAGCAGCAGCTTGGGGATGAAAAATAAATACCATATCAGGATGGCGATGCGATCGTTTTTCATATAAATTAGCGAATTAACGCCTAGTCATTATCGTGCGGCGGTTGTGGATGCAGTTGCCTGCAACTTGAAAATTCCAGAGGGGCAATATGTGTAAATTACATCAAAAATATTCATAGCATCACGGGATGCAATGCATTTTTAACTTGTCTGATGCAGGCTAGTTTATAAATGATTAAAAAATACTTGATACGTTAAAATGACAGGCTTAAAGACTAATAGTATTCCTTTTCATATGGACTAGCCAGTTTTGCTATAATTAAAGTTAATTATAAAAGCAGTTTATTTTCCAAATACAGTTAATTTGTGTAAGGCACCTATCTATCTTTGTAATAACAATTGAGTCGTGGATAGACGCCTGGCAGATGTGAAATCATTTAAACTATATCGCATTAAAATTGTATACTGTTCAATGCTCAAATATATATTCTCGTACAACGCTTTGAAACTATATGAGTCCACTGACTGTTTTGAATTACTGGTTGCGTTACAATATGCATTCACCTCAAAAGTGCTACGAGAAAGAATAGCAACAGATATAAATAACTTTCGCCTGAAATGACGAAATTTGGAATGCAACGTGCGGCGGACAGCGTGGTCCCGCAAACTAGGAAGTTATACTGTTTAATCACGCCGGTCCATACAGAATCCACTGGAACATAAATTAGATATTGGCGAATTCTTAATCGTAAACAGTGAAACGCATGCAATTTTGGTACTTACTTAATTTATTCCTTAGAAGTTCCTCGGCCGACTAGCTCAACTAATAAACTACTCAGGTGTGGTCGAAAGGAAATATTAAAGTCAAATTATAGCTGTTTAATTGAATATGTCAAAAAATCGGAACAATAACTTATAAATACCCAAATATTAAGTCTAATAGTTCAAATCTCAAAATCTCAGATCAAGTAGTTTACATATCAAATCCAAATTCAAATATATTTACACGTTCGCGAAGAAAAATAAATAACTAATTACTTAAATACAAATGGGGGGGAAATCGATCGATTTAACGTTCACTTCTTAAAGGCCTTTAAGGGGAAAAATACCTGTCACTTAGCGTGAATCACAACACTCGAAGAAGGGCTCGGTGGTGGTCGCCGGCGGCTGGACTCAAGGCGGATCGCCCGGCACGTAGTCGCTCCCGGCGGCTGTCTGGACTCAAGACAGATCGCCCTGTACGTTTTCACTTTTGGCGGCTGGCTGGACTCAAGGCAGATCGCCCTGTACGTAGTCGCTCTTGACGGCTGGCTTAGCGATTTCGCACTCCGAACGGCACTTTTAATCAACGCACTGATTTTGCACTGATTTTACTTCTACACTTCACCCATCAAATTTAGGGGGTTCGTTTAATAAAAGTTTGTCAACTGTGCTGTATGCTAATTTTACTAATCTGACCAAAACTCCAACCAATTTACTTAGAATAACCAAAAATCTCAACCAACTATTCATTAAACTCAAAAGGGCCCCTCGGGAGAGTTGATCACTCTCCCGAGGACCGAAAGCAAGTCCTCTCCACTTTATTTTTCCGGATCCTAACTATTCCACTTATTAACCCTAAAATTCCCCCTCTCCTCAGTTTCGGCCTATCACGGGCAAATATCCTTGGAGCGTTACAATATCCCTCTCTCTTTACAAACACATCACTCTCGATGCACGTGACAATCCCAACGGCCATTCGGGATTCCAAGAGAGTTAATTATTAAAAGGTGAACATTGCGAACCTCTTTAAAATTGTAAGTGGCGTCGCAAAGTCGAGACATCCAAAAAAAATGTTTACCAAGACCGTTAGAATCTGTCTAAATACGAGTCACTTCAATTTTGTTACCATGCAAGAGAAAATCATACCGTAATAACAGAATCACGAAATAGTTCTCTCATTCTCTCTAATACAGTTTATTTAGTGACTCGGTCCACCGAGGAAATTTTCAACAAGCGCCTATACACCCACATTTCGAAAGGCTCCAATCTCTTGATGTTTCTTTGTTCAGTGTCCAACCCTTCAAACAGTAGAGCAACACTGGAAATTCATAGCAACCGATCATTTTTATTTTCAGTGCGAGTGATAAATCTTTAGCTGTTAACAGAGTCTTCATTCTAATAAATAATTCATAGCTTGTTCGATTCTGGCCACGATGTCATCCTTATGAGTGATATTGTCATTCACTGTTGTGCAAAGATATTTGAAGTGTTTTACCTGTTCAACGACTTTGTTGGCAATATAATCTCTTGCAATTTTCGGTAATATATCATTTGCAATGTTTGAAGACAGCTTGATATTTTCACTAAACAAGTCGAATGAATCGACGAGTGAGATTAGTAATGGTCTCTGAGGAAATACTGGAAATTCATTTAAACTTTTATTAGGTTTGATATTTGTATCGTTTGCTGTTGAATCTGAAATTTTTGCTCCACAGCGAAGAGTTTTCAGTCTGGCCTTTGGAGGGTAGTAATAGTTATGATGAATATTTGTGAAATACTGTTCGTCGAACTGGATCAATTCGGGACCGGGAAGAACTTTCCAACGATTTTAATGACAGAGATTTTCAAATTAGATGTCTCCTCTCCAAAGCATCAGATCTATGAATTTTGGAACAAGTCGAAAATCAGTTTGAACTTCAAACCTTCTGCGCATTATGCTTGACAGGCTCCGAATTACAATCACAAACGTTAGGGATTAGCTGTCTATGTCTATAGCTCTCGGCCTCATGAGATCTACCCCCAATCCTTTCATCCTTTCGGAATCTGGACAATATCCTCTTCACCTTCGTAGACTATTTCTATCGGCCAGATTTGTATTGAAAACTTTCTCATACGAAGGCTCTACAAAACACTACATTGAGAAGGTTGCCAAGACCCTCTCCTCAGCCAAGAAGCATATGGATAACTCTTCTATTGTTCAAGCCTTTCGTTTCGTGGCTCAGGACCTCCCCAGCTTGAAGTGCTCCAGTTGTATGCCTTGTTATATATGCTCCTTCCCTTCGACCATTAAAGAAATTCTGGTGTTGTCCCTTCCATTTAAGAAGGATGTAGAAAATAGAGAGGACTTTCTCTTATACATGGAGTCTAGTCTCTCTTCCTATCAGGTAGTTTATACTGACGGTTCCAAGGGCCCTCTGGGGGACACTGGTGGGGGTATCTTCTTCCCTAAGTCCTTCGTCCTTCAAAAACTTGAGCCTCCGTTATCCTGATTATTTCTCCATATGTTCCGCCGAAACGTTTGCGGTCAAGCAAGCTCTACAGCTAATTGAGTATCATAACGGGAGCGAGTGGAGAGATAGTGGAGAGATACAGGACCGTCGACATATTCTTTTGGCTTGCCCATTGTTGGCTGAGAACAGGTCACAATTAATTCAACGTTTTTCTCATGACCTTCACATTCCACAGCCTCTTTCTGTCTTAGATATCCTCTTTAAAAACCCCCAAAAAACTCATAATCACATTCGTAATTTTCTCTCTTTCTCGCATATGCAAATTTAATCCTTTTCCTTAATGCCCTAGCTATCTAATTTAAATCCTTTAAACTAACTCCATTAAATGGAGTCCTTGGCTGAATCGCCCTGGCAGCGGAGGCCAACGAAACTAGAAGAAGAAGAAGAAGAAGAAGTCTATGAGGTTATGATCTTTTCAAAGAACTCATAGACGAAACATGTTTCATAAATCCAATAATCAAAAACACTATGTATATTGTCCCATGCCATATTGAAATTAGTGTTCCAGCTGCCTTGGCGATATTGTCAAACTATTCTCCGGTTAATTATATTCGGTTATACTCGACTTAAATCAGATTTAACTGAGCTTAATATCTCTAGTCCAGGAAACGCTGTTAAATAAACGCAGTTAAGCGATAAATTGGTAAAAGCACCCCATGGACATAAAAGAACTGAACATTATACCATTTACGCAGATTGTTACGTTACCTATATGTTATGCACAATTTTAATGAATCCGTTGCTTAAGCGTATATTTCAGGATCCCATTTCAATTATGACCATGTCGATAGTCGTTGTAATTCCGCTGCAACTCGCCAAGCCGTATTTCCATTCCAAAAAACATCGTAAAATAAATGAATCCTGGAACATGTACACGTACCGCGAACAAAACTTTCTAATTAAAATTCGCCTTTTTTCCCGGCACCGCTTTCAGTTATAACTTCAATCAATCGCTCTTTCGCGATAAAAACTCATAATGAAATATTGTTCCATTTCCGAGGTTTCATTACGGTGTACGCAAATAATGCATGGAAACGTCATGTAATATTGCTAATAATTTATTTATAATGCTACGGATGCCGCAGCCGCAGCCGGTGGAATTTAGCACATGTTTAATTAGCCGCTACAAGGAGGGTTCGGCTTATTGAATTAGGGCATATGCAATTAAAACGTATTTGAATTAAGGGCGGTCGAAATTGGTTTACACGTAAAAGACTGAATTAATTTAACATTCAATAAGGATATAATTTTGGTCCAGACACTTTCTCTTCTCGTTTTAAATCGTATATGAAGTAGTGTAGAAAGTCTACCTATATATTTAGATTCAATCTGCGGTACAGCATAACTAAAAATTTTTCCTGAATTTGTGGAGAAATTACATATTCCCACAATTACGTAGGGGAAAATGACGAAATATGTTCTAATTCCTCTCGTATAAATATATTGCAGAAAATTAAAATTTTTCCCAACTTTTTCCCTGCTTTAGAAATTTTTTATTTAATATGGTTGTATATATTCCTTCTAGTTGTAAGGAAATTAATAAAATTAACCCATACCATCTTTCACCTAATGTTACTTAGAACATACAGTCTACCAAAATGGGTAAGGTCGATCAATATAGGACACTTAACCGACCGTGAATTAACTAATGATGAAACAAATTAATGCTATATAAATGGGATAAATTAATCGTAATGCTATAGTTATTAACACAATTGAAATGATTTGTTAGAATCATCATCACTACTATTCTACCACTACTTTCATTATCATCAATAATTAGGGGTTGGATATGCTCCCAAATTTTCAATCATTCTGTATGAGATCAATTGATCAAAATCTACAGTCCCTTTTAAATTCGGCTCACTACAGACCGTCGTTCCTTCTCCAAATTCAAGCATTGAACTGAAACTGAATATTATCAGTATTACACCCTAGTTATTTCCTTATAAATTCTACTGCTTGAAACTTGTTTCTTATTATATTGATGGTCTTGGTAGATCATATAGTCTAAATCTGTATATAAATGGAATTACAAGTAAAATTGTTAAGAAAAATGTATAAAAAAAATTATAAAAAAGAAATACCTACAAATTCTTTCAAAATAAAGAAACTTGATTGATCAAGAAATATATATATATTATGCGTTTCTCCGCAGCCTCAGCCATAGCTGAACGTTGCTTTTGGTGAAGAGTATATCGACTCACGCAACCTTCTACAAAATTTACAAAATAGGCTTCTAAAATAGGTAAAAAAAGTTTATCAAACACAATAGGCCTCTGAATCTTAAACAAATATCTACGACCGAAGGCTGTCCAGCTTCTCAAAGTTGGCCATGGCTAAAAAGATATCTATATTTAATTCAAATCACTGACGTATAATAATAATGTTGTAGAAGAAAAATATATTAACAAAAAGTATTACCAACTATGAACATATACAGATTTCAGAAATAAATGAAAAGTATTAGTCGTAGAAATAGTAACACAACTTGTATTAAGTTAAGCACCTTCCAAATAAACTTAATATCTTAAGAGAATCTAATACGAGGGGATATTATTGTATAATAGCTAAAAAGTTTAAATATTTGAAGTAAAATATTCATTAGATCTAGGTATATTAGGTACAAAGTTAACCATTACTTTTAAGATTATGTTAGCTTCCATTTTTAATTTGGTTCTTGATTTTATTGATTTTAAATTGATGTTATATTTTAACATTTCAATAATTACTTTTGTTTATTATATCTTACCGAATAAGGATAATTTTTATACTTAGGAATCATTTACATGTATTTTGTTGTTCAATGAAAACATTTTTCTCCAATTTTATTAATATTGATCTGATATAAATATTTGTTTTGCGAATTTTCGATACTCAAAAAAACGGGAAAATTATTTTCGTTCTGCAGTAAAATTTTCTTAGAATTTATTTGTTCAAAATTCAATTTACTGCTTCACGATACTAAAACCAAACCTCAGTCTCGTCTAGATGCCGTAACAAGATCTAAAAAGTGGAGACAAGATAAATCCACTCTTATGGTTTCATTGAGATTTACTATTTTCTCATTTATTCAAAATGTTATTCCTAAAATTTTGCATCTGCAAATTTTTTAAATCACAGGTTCATTAAACAGGTAGGCATTATTAAATTACTACAATGGCCAACGTTAATAGGTTGGCTAACCTCTATTGACCGACCATGATAGCCAAATACGGGACTAGATAACATTTATTCCGCTTCAAGCATCTATTTAATAAGCACAAGATAAAGCTAAATATGTACCTACATAATAAATTATAATAAGAGACGATAGACTTTTCTAATTTTAAATAAAATACTGTAGAAAGTATTATGAAACAGTTTAACATATTTAATTTATCAAAGTAGTCTCGTAAAAGGAGTTATTAAGATTAAAAGCACTAATCGGTTTAATGCCTTCAAACAGTTTTAATGACGTGGCTTTTTGCGGAGAGGTAATATCTGTTTTATTATCACTGCCTATTATTAAGGGACCGGACGGTCTAATTATACAGAGGATAATTGCTATAGTTGTTTTTTTGGCTTCTTAATTATGTATTTAATAAATTATTTTGAATATATTCAATATATGTTCAACTCAAATTTTTGCACATTGTTTTTTAATATATTTTTGAACTAATTCAGTGGTTCATTGAAAAGAATTTCAAAAATTATCAAAAGTTTTTCACATAACTTCTCTATTTAAATATAGTGAAATTTCCATTTAGTACAAGTAGGGGAGCAAAGCGGGTTTCGGACCACTCCTCGTCGTAGAAGACCCCCAGGTGGTCCGAGCGACTCCTAAGTGGAGGTGTGGGTTGTTGATGACGTACCGCTCTTGTAGACGTCCCCCAGGTCTCAATAGGTGTCCGCGTACCCCCCCCCGGGGGCCTATGCGGGTTTCGGACCAAACCTCGTCGTAGAAGACCCCCAGGTGGTCCGAGTGACTCCTAAGTGGAGGTGTGGGTTGTTGATGACGTACCGCTCTTGCCTAAGTGGAGGTGGGCGTTGTTGATGACGTACCGCGCGCGCGGGTATCACAACTCTTCGTAGATGATTCCCCAGGTGGTCCGAGCGGAGGTCGGGTGACCCGGAGGTGGGGGTACCGCGCCTATCAGACTCACACGGTGAAGATGCAGGTCCTCGAGGTACCGATCGCGCCATCTACCATCTCCACTTAGGAGTCACTCGGACCACCTGGGGGTCTTCTACGACGAGGTTTGGTCCGAAACCCGCATAGGCCCCCGGGGGGGGGTACGCGGACACCTACTGAAACCTGGGGGACGTCTACAAGAGCGGTACGTCATCAACAACCAACACCTCCACTTAGGAGTCGCTCGGAACACCTGGGGGTCTTCTACAACGAGGAGTGGTCCGAAACCCGCATAGGCCCCCGGGGGGGTACGCGGACACCTACTGAGACCTGGGGGACGTCTACAAGAGCGGTACGTCATTAACAACCCACACCTCCACTTAGGAGTCGCTCGGAACACCTGGGGGTCTTCTACGACGAAGAGTGGTCCGAAACCCGCTTTGCTCCTCTACTAGTACAATGTACTAATCTTAACAATTATTTCTTTTTATATTATTTGGGGATTATCAAGAACATTCCTGACTGTTACATCTCAGCTCCCCGAGAACATTCTCCCATATCAGGAAGTACAATCTCAAGGCGTAAAAGAAGCACAAAAATCAAGATTCTTACGGAAGATAACATGGAAAAATAAATGTATGAATGTAGACAGCAAAGTTAAACTATATAAGACAATGATAAGACCAATAATGACATATGGGACAGAGACTCGAGCCGAAAAGTGTAGGATAAAACAGTTACTGCTGCGTACAGTTGATATGAACACTTTAAGAACAGTAAGAGACCAGGCTGGACAAAGTAAGAAATTCAGATATATTACAACAATGTAACGTAACCGACATCACGAAATTCGTAATACAAAGAGGAAAATTTTGGAATGAATATATAGCAAGAGCTGATGATAACAGACTAATAAAAATAGCAAGGGACTATAGACTTCCAGGAAAAAGAAGCATAGGAAGATCACATAAATATGGGCCAAAGTTGGCTATCTTCGGAAGAGGACTTGACAAAAATTTGAGGCGTGAAGAAGAACAGGGCATGGCCCTATAATAAAATAAGAAGAAGAAGTCTTGGCGAAAGCGAAACTAGTGCAACTCTGGGTAACATCTCTCTCCCATGAAGCTCTGGTTATTATAATACCCTTTAATGACGCGTATATCTTTGAGTTTAAGCAATTTAGTGCACTTATAGTATCAGTAATTTTATGTTAACCCTCTCTTTTAGGATCCCATATTTAAAATTTCATTGCATCTAACTGTTCGCAGCGATATTAATGGTGTGTTTAATTATATATGCAACTAATCAACTATTACCATTTGAAGATGCCTGTCATTCTGATCCTCCTCTACATTGATCTGTATTTACTACATTAATTTACATACATTTACTATACATTTATCTAGGTACAATGATTTATTTACTCGTTAAAATTCAACTACGCGATTTCTTTCGCTGGTGTGATTACAATCAAGCATAATCAAAGCTAAACCTTATTTGTTTTTAATCAATTCGAGTGTTTATTTTAGGAAACGCAATTTCTCCATTCGGAATCCGCCAAAATCGGATTGACCATCAATTATTTACGTCGGACAACGCGGACCAAGCCATTAGCGGCGGTATGTGCGACATCCTTCCTTTAATCGGATACAAACTGTGAGCCGGTGCATAACATTGATCAAACAACGCCGGTACCTACTTGCGCGTATTTGTAAATCATTTATCAGCTACACTGTTCACTCCTACCTCCGTGTGCCTGGCACGATCCGGGACCGGATTCCGGATCGACCGAGATCAGGTAATCGAAAGACATCCATCCATGCAGATACAGCTACAGGAAAAAGACAAATTGATCTCGGTCTATTGTCTATCTATATCATGAATGCTAAATCAACTAGCAGGTTGGAGATTTGGTCTCTAGCTGCATTGCTCTTCAATCACCGACGTCCGTCATTAAATATTGAAAGTGATTGAACATCCGTCTTTTTCCTTTTTCCATTTTTTTTATTATGGCTTTATTTCAAATTCCACTTATCCCCTTAAACAATTTGTTCACCTCATATATATTCTTTCGATTTTCTTTTTTTAGATTTGCGATAACATCACTTCAATATTACATGTTTATCTTTTCTAATACATTGCTGACTAGTATAAAAATATTTTAAGGGAAGAGGAAACCCACAAATTTGTCACTACAAAATTTAATTGATTAATGCCCGATCTCTGAAAGTTTAGAAAAGTAGCCAATAACGTTATTGGATTCATAAATTATCATTTTCATAAATTCATAAATTTCATAAATTTTGCGCCCGTTCTAAAAATAACCATTAAAGGTGCTATGATCAACAGCTCTTAACCAAATTGAAATTTTTGCCGATACTCTTAAAACATTCATATGAGCTTCTATATTGGGCTGCTTTTTACTAAAAGTTGAACATTTTTTACTTTTTAAAAACATCCGTTAAAAATTCTTTTAGTGGGCTACTTCAACCTAAATAAATATCTTGTTTTTTGATGAACATAACTCTGGGCGATTTTAAAATGTACCAAATTTCTTGTCTCGATGTATTGAAAATGTCTTTAAATCGTTCGTGTGCTCATTAGGAAAAAAATGATGGGAAATAATTTTGGAATATGGATAACCCAAGGGGTAGCAAGATTTGTCAATGATAGGATTCGCTTGTCAAAGAGCATAGTTACAAAATGACGTCCGAGAGAAAGGACGTTCGGTGGAATACTGAATACGGGACATACGGGATATTGGCATTCACGAAACATATCCATTTCTATGCGAATATAATGCTGCGATAGGCTTTGTTTGAATCTTGCGAGTAATTGGAGTTTTACATGGGAGGGATACCAGCCTGCCACAAAACCGCCTGACTAGGAGGGACAGGGACATTTCCGTCGGGGTTACTATACCTTAGCTGGTTTGTTCCGATTAGTTGAGGGCGCTGGAAACTGGCTCTTCATCTTCTCTCATCTGCTACGGAACGTACATCCATTGTACGCTGTGTACCCAGGAGCCACGCGACCAATGTCTTCTAGGACGTGAGGTAAGATTTGTTGACGGAGCTGAACTGGGTTTCTCAAACCCTCGACTCATTTGTCAGGAAACAGGGGGCATTCGTTATTTATATTTATTAAATTAGCTTCGCTAACAAAAGAAGAAAGAAAAGGAAAAATTGGAAAGCTGTCCAATTGTGATTGTCAGATTTAATCTTAAATATAAATAGTTTTCGTGAGTTGGTGAGTTCACATGCTTAAAAGGTGGTGTGTAAAGCTGTAAATGCTCCATATTTTGGTAAGGCAGTCATAATCAATAATCTGTGTTAACTCTATGCAATTTCATGAACATGTTTTCTCGTAAATATCCGTTAAATATCAAAAGTTGAGTTCCTGTTCGTTTTCAATGATTTCGAAGTCACTCAATTCTCTCCCCGCAAATTTTCTGATTGTTACTTCCACTCTATTCTCGCTTTCTTTTATTTTCTTCTTATTTTCTTCTCTCACTCTGTTTATCTCTTCGGCTTGGTCCGTTTCTACTTCTTTTTTCAGTCTTCACGCTCCGTTGGTAGTGGCACCAGTCTTGGTCTCTTCACTCTTGATTTCTCTTCTATATAGTCGATTGTATTCCTTATCACCGGGTTTCTATACGTCTACAGTGTCCTTATTGTCTTCCTCGGGCAGACTATGATAGTCTTTTTGATTGAGTTAATCCCTCATGTAGCAGAGTGCTTGCCTTATTGTCCTTAGTGCCTAGTTCTGTACCTTCTTCATATTGGTATTCGATGCTTGTCCCAATGTTGCTGCTACATATAAGATGATTGGCTGTATAGTCGCTTAGTAGACGATTGTTTTCTTGATGGAGTTATTCACTCATGTATCAGAGTGCTTCCGTTATTGTCCTTAGTGCCTGGTTCTGTACCTTCGTCATATGGGTATTCGATGCTCGTCCCAATGTTGTTGCTATATATAAGATGATTGGCTGTATAGTCGCTTTATAGATCATCACCTTTATTCTCAGTTATAGTCTTAGTTGCTTCTTCTTGCTATGATTGATCGCATTTGGTTCAGTAGCTGATTTGTTTTCGTCGCAGACTCCTTGATGCTTCTCTTAAATGCCCTATTTAATTACTATGGATATTTGACGTTTTCTCAAAAACTTTAACTTCCTAACGCCGATCTCAATCTTCGGCCACTCCTTCCCCCCCCCCTGTACATATATTTGGCTTTTTTTATGTTTGATACTTACCTTCAACATTTTTATCCAGTTATCCATACAGTCTAGTTCCCTCTGTAGATATTTCTGTAAAGTAAAAGTAGAATGTGTTGGTAGTGCTACATTGTTGAGTTTAGAGTTGACGCCACATTTGCCATGTCGTCTGAGAACTAGTATACCCTCCTAAATCCTTCTTGGTTGCTAGTGCAGATATTGTATAGGTCCAGCAACAGGAGTCCATACGATGTCCCCTTTTTCAATTAGTACTGTATCATCTGGGTGTGCCCTTATCCTTGTTGGTCCACTTTAATTGCCAATCTGTTATGCCATATTCTGCCAAATGATTCCTCCAGGTCGAATAGTATCATGCATACCGTTCTCTTCCCTCTTGGACTGCCTCCTCCAAAAGTTTTTTAATTGGTCTTCTGTTAAATGTCCTTCTCTAACAGTGCTCGCCAGGAATGATGTCCAATCTCCTATCCTGTCTTCTTCCTTCATCCTCCTTAGTATACATTTTTCCATAATTCTTCCTATGCTGCTCAGTCGGTAATTCTGTAGCAAATTCTTGCCTTATCCTTGCTTCAGAAATAATTAGATAAAATTTTAAAAATCAAAACAAAGTTTGATAAGTGCAGAATTTATTTATTATAAAATACTCCAATATATCACACAATTCAGTCGTATTATATAATATATTAATATTAATGTTAAGTATATAATGTAGGTGGTGCTCGAAATGCACCAGCGGGATTATAGACACCCCGTGGCGTTAGGGATCGTACCTGTCGGCCGTTCGCAGGTAGTGGACAGGTAATCCGCACTACGAAACAATATAAAATTGATATATTTTTATTAAGATCGTTGTTTCTTCCTCTATAAATCGATACCAAACTCAAAATATTTCCGACAAAATCAAATTGTTTTATGGTTTTAAATGTGTATCTACTCACTAATATAAAGACGAGATTGTTACATATTTGAGAAACAGAACCAGGCACCAATAACCGTACCAAGGCACGTAACTATCGGTTAAAACCAACCTTTTATATAGACCGAAGGTTGTCCAGTGTTTCAAAGGTGGCCATGGTAGTTAAACCAAAAGAAAACAACAAGTTTCTTTGGTTTTTTCTTTCTATAGTTGACCATAATATTTTGCTAATATCTAATACAACCAAAAAGGCCGACCAATCACACACTTGTTTCAAGGATCAAACTACAGTTTAGATATATCATAGACAGAGATATATCATAGACTGTGATCAAACCAGAGCACATTCCTGGAACTTTACACTACTTATGTGGTAAACAACATTAAGGAGGTATAACAAGTTCCCTTTTCATCATGATAAAGATTACAGGTCAAGATTTTTCTTTCTCAAATATGTAACAATTTCGCTTTTATATTAGTGCGTAGATACACATTTAAAACCATAAAACAATTTGATTTTGTTGGAAATATTTTGAGTTTGGTATCGATTTATAGAGGAAGGAACAACGATCTTAATAAAAATATATTCGCGTTAATCAAAATTCGCTGGAACATAATATTGAATTATAATCAATTTTATATTGTTTGGTAGTGCGGACTACCTGACCTGACCGGTCGACAGGTACGATCCCTAACGCCACGGGGAGTCTATATTCTGCTTGGTGTATTTCGCGTCCGACGTATAATGTAGTAGTATTAGACAATGATTTTATTGAAAATATTTTTACAATATATCTGTCAAAATATTTCTTGCTTTTAGGGAAAGGATCCGATGAGTAATGCAATTTTATTACCAACTTCACGCCTCAAAATATGTTGTAGTAACGTCTATATGAAATCAATTTGTAGTCGAAGCCGTAATGAAGGTCGTAATTAATTAATTTTAAATTTCATCCCGTGTTAATCACTTGAGTGTAAGGAGCACATCCGCCGAATCATCCCAGGAAATAATTACAGAGACCCTTTACCTTCACGCTCAAATAATCGAGTCTAAAGATTTTCTACCACATTTATCCCGTATTAATAGAAGATCTCTCTCTTTCCATCCACCGAAGAACGAGACTAGTGAACCGTGACTGATTTCCATTCTGTTAATCCTGGCGTCATTTATCATTGTACAGAAATTTAATTTGAAGGGTAGGGATTGTACTACAGGGAGTCGATACTGGGAGATGTATATACACTCGAAAATGTCAGATTCGGATATGGATGTTTTTATATTTATCAGCGTCCGTGATTTTTGTATTTGCCTTCGTTCACGCGGAAATATCCGCTTTTGCGGATTTGGTGGACTGCCAAGGGAAGTTTTATATTCGAACAATTGTTATATTAGAACGAGTATAGGATTGCAAATACCCGCTATAAAATCGCAATGAATCACTAGGACCTCGGGAGAATTTTCGATATATGGATGTATGAATAGAGGTACTGTTTAGAATATTTAAATATGCGGTTTTAATAGCGGTGCTCTACAAATCTTTTTAAGGATAGACCGTGGGCCCATGACACCAAAAGTGTCGATAATCTATATTCGTATGCCCTTTTAGGGACATATTCAGACAGCCCGGGAAACCGGGAAAAAGTAACTCCGAGCGTTTGTGACCAGTCCTAGCATCTGTTATGGCCTCCACTTCTTGTTGATGCTGGCATAAATCGAGATGCCCTCTCCGGAATCGTATGCAAATGTCGAAATATGGTTAATGGGTCGAAAGGAGTCGTTCCACCAAAGGGCATACTTTCCTCGATCATCGTCTATCATCAGTGTCTATCACCGTTTGGCGATACGGCACCTGTCAAAAATACAAATAAACAGGAAAGAATTTGAAAATATATTTAATTCATGAAGATCGTATAAAATATTTATATGAACGAAGACTCACAGAATTACTGGACCAATTACTAATAGAATCAAACATTGACAAAGAATGGAAAAACATAAAACATGCCATACTAACGATTCCCTCTGAAGTGCTGGGTACAAAACTGAATAAAAACCGAAAACGGGAATTAAAGATTTGGAACGAAGAGATAAAGGAGGCCATAGAACAAAATCAAAATACATACAGAGAGCACTTACAAATGGATACAGAGGAATCTAAAGAAAAATACAATCAAGTTAGAAATTCCACAAAATCGATAGTGAGAGAAGCGCGCAAAAAGTGGTGGGACACACATTTATTAGTAGAACAGAAAACGACTTACACGGAAGACCGGAAGTCACATATATCCTAATGAAACTCCTAAACAGAGACTAATAGGGTACAGCACAGCTAAATATCACCCCAAGAGAAAAGTGGATTGAACATTACAAACAACTATGATATGATCAAAATTTAAGTAAGATTGAAGAATAAAGTGAGAAAACGGAAGTCGGTCTAGTAGAGATGAGCAAACTACAAAATGCCTTAAAAATGACCAAATCTCTAGGCCTTGACGGCATAAACTCAAAACTACTGAAATACTGAGGAACATTCCTAAAGCTAAGATTACTACACTTACGAGTATATAATAGATGCTGGATGGAATGGACGATCCCCAAAGATTGGAAAACAGCTAAAGTAATCTCTCTATTGAAAAATGGAAAATGGAATAACACAACAAACTATCGTGGCATTAGTCTACTAAACGCAACATACAAAGTAAATATTAAAATAATGAATTAAAGGTTTCGTGTTATCTCAGTTACAATTTTAATAGAAGAACAAGCGGGATTGCGAAGAGAAAGATCTTGCATAGACGATGTTTCTACTATAACATAAATATAAGAAAAGCGCAGAAAATTTAACCTTGGGATTCACCTGGCATTTATCGATTATAAAAAAACATTGATAAGGTCACAAGATATATGTTATGGAAAATTATTTAGAAAAGAGTGTACCCAAAACACCTTATCAAAATCTCACATAACCTATTACGAGCCACAAAAATAGTTATTGATACAGGTAGAGAATTAACACCAGAAATACTTATCAATCAGGGGGTAAGAGAAGGATATAGTCTGTCACCAACACTATTTCATTTATACTTAGAATACCTTTATACTAGATTATCAGAAAGTAAAAGTTATTACGTGTAAATTCAGGAATAAAGATCAATCATAGTAGACAAATTAACACAATACCATTTGCAAATTTGTTTTACCACTAAAAATGTACATGTGGCGTATCCACCAGCTACAGTTATTTTTACAATTATCACTATCCTTATTATATGAGATATAGGGCTTTCCTTTCTTATTTAGGTACTATTAATCATTCAAAGATAGAAGTGGTTAAATTGCGTATGCGAAGTGCCCATCCATCACGGCTAGTTTAGTTTTCCCTTTAGCCTAACTGAATATGTACAATTTATTTCTAATTAATGACTATTAGTTCCGCTTCAGTTTACGTGCGACCGAAAACATAGAACATTTTCAATTTTCAGGGATTATAACGTATCGATATACTACAACAACGTCGGATCCCCACTAAAAATAATTAGCACTAGAATGGTGGGCTCGATGGCGTATTTATCAGCGTGACCGCATTCCGACAGACTCGTAACTGCGTTAATCCAAATCAACTCTTAATTGGATAAACCGAGCCTACAACCACTTGAATGGATCAATGACGCGGGGATCTACTCTAACTCGTCCCGTGTACAATGGCTGTTATTGTTGAAAGCCTCCTGTATTGTTTTCCCTGAGAAGATAATAGATTCTAGGTTTGCGAGAGTGTGCGGGTTGGGAAGTGACTAATTGAAAAGTTTTTGTCGTGTACGAAAGAGAGGGAGATAGGGAGAAAGCTTTGTTCGACTAGCGTAAGTCGAACAAAGACCGGAAGAAAATGATATAAATTGGAGTAGATGACAATAAATCGTTTCCACTCTACTTCCGGTGTATAGTTCTTGCATTATCCATTTTATGTCAAACTAATTAATTGATTCTCGTCCAGAACGGGAGATATTTCTTATTAACCATTAGTTATAGCATCGAAATTATATATAAAAGTGGAAGTAATTCCGAAGTAACTTCGATAATGAAACGAAAGTCTGGACGGTGGACATTAATTACGCTAACACTATTATTATCCACCATATTCAATTAATTAAAACTTGGTAAAGTTTAAGAGCCCCGCTTAAAAGATGATCCTCATTGTATCACGCACTCGGGGAAATTGTTATGAAACTCAGTTATTGTTTATAGTGAATGGTCAACAATTAAACCGAATAAACAACCCAGAAATATTCTTCCACTTCGCTTCATTCAGAATAAATTATTCTTGTTATTGTGATTTATATAAACGGGATTTTTCATGGTAACTTCACATTTTTGAATCACTAAAACTGAATTTTTATCATTTATCAAACTGGTTATTCATTTAATAAAACACATTTTCAACTTTTACCTATATTTTATTGGTAAAATCCGAGGTAAAATCATAAATGTCTTTTCTATAAATAAATCAACGTTTATCGGAAAATATCATTTTTGATATTAGTGTGTTTGATGTTTAATGGTGTGATTATTTAAACAAATATCTGTAACAAATAATAAATATGTTTGTTCTTCATCAATTATATTATTTTGGTAGTAAATCCTTTTCCCTTGTAGCCCCACTCAGGAATTGAAACTACGGTTTCGTCGTCAGATGGAGGTATTTATTTTCGTTTGTTCGAAAAGTCGACGTTTCGTCCCAGGCTTGGGGACATTCTCAAGACATACTGTTGAACATACAAAACACACACCGGTATAAAAACAAGGATGTAAAACAGAAAAAAACAGATACAAGCATAATAAGTAATGTAAAAATTATAAAAGACATGACAGGTATGTACGTTATACAGTTAAAAAATTGTTTTTTTCCTTAAATTAAACAGGTAAAAATAGTAAAAATTAATGTGGGGCTACAAGGGAAAAGGATTTACTACTTTGCCTACTACCCCGGGAAATTACGTGATATATTATTTTGGAAATAATAAATCTCTCCTATTATTCAAAATTCATAGCATACGATTGTTGATATTACACAGTATGTCTCAGTAAGTTGGAACCATATGGAAAACTTTTTTATTGTTAATTTTACGAAAAAAAGTTATTCATAAAAAGCTCTGCATGGTCTAAAACCTAAAATGCAACTATCAGATAGTAAATTTAATAAGTAGTTTAAATAGTAAACTCGCATATACCAGATTTGTCATACAATATGAATTTTGCCCAAGAGCAAAATACCTTTTTTTGACAAACCAATTTTAAACATTCAGTTACATCCATTTACGATAAAAAAAGGAGGTTTTGTTATTTTTTAATAACATTTCTGCATCATTAATTAATTGTGAATGAACATTCATCTCTTGTCATTGTTAAAAACGTGATGACTTTTTCGTTTCTTAATCTTATCTAACAATTTTGGAATTTAAACAAGTCCGTAAGTAATGCATATGCATTTATTGCAAATAAGAAAACAAATAACAAACAGCTAACACAATAATATTACTAGAAATAACAGAAATTATATTTTTACTCATTTCACTAATGCCTCGACATATCCACCCTCTCGTTCAATACGTTTCATAGTCCCATTAGCAAATTTTCTTAATACCTTCCTTATCATTTCTGGAGAAATTTTCCGGCATGATTCTGTAATTATCCTCTCCAAATGATTAACATCATGAAAAAGCCATTGCTGGTAAACTTTTGGTTTTAAGTTACCTTAAACTAGTAACTAGGTAGTTATAACTTAAAAGTAAAAATAGTTTTAATTAAGTTTCTCTTATCACGTTCGATCGCAGCTAACTTCACTCGATCGCAGCTAACTTAACTGGCAAGAGATTGTAACGAGAAAGATGTAAATTTCGAAACTTTCTATGAAACGTTTCGATTCATTAAAAACACGTAAAACAAGGGAATAACGGAAATTTTGAAACAAATAAATTTTTGATAGCAAGAAATGTTTGACAGCGACTGTGAAAACGCGTTAAAATTTATAAAGTACATAAAAATGGTGTTATTGACTTGTGAAGAAAAAATTTAAATTGTTTTGATTGTGGGAGAAAACTATAAAACGCATAGAGAAGCAGCAATTATTTTTAGTGATAGACATCTCAATAAAAATATTAATCATTCGACTGATACAAAAATAATGAATAAATTTAAGACTACTGGAAATTTAAACAACAACTTTAATGGGAAACGTCGAAAACTGGTTGCCAATGGGAACACGGAGTTAGAAGTAATGCTGTCTGTGGTAGAACATCCAATAGTGTCCTTGCGCAAGAGGAAGTCTTTAATACAACAAAATGTAAGCAAAGATACAGTGGGAAGAATTTTAAAACAAAATAAATTCAGACCATTCAAACCAAAAATCGTTCACACATTGAAAGAAAGGGATTATGATAGGCGCTTTGATTTTTGCTGTCTCATCCAAGGAGAGTTAGAAAAGGATAGTTTTTTTCCGAGACGTATAATTTTTTCCGATGAGGCTACATTTTCTTCAAATGGAACTGTCTTTTCACAACATTGTCGCTGGTGGTCTGAGGAAAATCCGAATTTTAGATTAAAGTCTTGTGATCAATATTCATTTAAAACAAACGTGTGGTGTGGTATTTGCAAGGACAGATTAATTGACCGTATTTTTTTTACCAATCTATGAATGCCGAACGTTATTTAGAATTTTTGCAAAATCAAATCAGTGTCTTCATGGACGAACTACCTTTAGAAGAACGTCAATGTATTTGGTTCCAACAAGACGGTGCAACATGCCACAGTACATTAAATGTTAGGGCATATCTTGAACATTTGTTCAACGGAAACTTATGCACAGATATTCAGATATTTTTTTGCCTGCAAGATCCCCTAAACTAACCCCTCTAGGTTACTTCTTATGGGGCTACTTAAAACAAAGAGTTTAACAGCAATGGCCTTTTCCTGATGTTAATCATTTGGAGAGGATAATTACACAATCATGCCGGGAAATTTCTCCAGAAATAATAAGGAAGGTATTAAGATGAAATGTATTGAACGAGAGGGTGGATATGTCGAGGCATTAGTGGAATGAGTGAAAATTAAATTTCTGTTATTTCTAGTATTATTATTGTGTTAGTTGTTTGTTATTTGTTTTCTTATTTGCAATAAATGCATATGCATTACATACGGACGTGTTTAAATTCCAAAATTGTTAGATGAAATTAAGAAACGAAAATGTTATCAGGTTTTAGTAATTACAAGAGATAAATGTTCATTCATAATTAATTAATGATGCAGAAATGTCATCAAAAAATAACAAAACCTATTTTTTTCATCTTAAATGGATGTAACTGCATATTTAAAAATGGTTTTTGGTTCTGATCACCTTTCATTAATAACAATTTTCTATATTGTCAAAAAAAAGATATTTTGCTCATATGCAAAATTCATATCTTATGACAAATCTCGTATACACCGGGAAAAATTTAATATCTGATAGTTGCGTTTTAGGTTTTAGACCATGCAGAGCTTTTTATGAAGAATAACTTTTTTTCGTAAAATTAAAAATAAAAAAGATTTCCATATGGTTCCCACTTACTGAGACATACTGTATATTAATTCTCTTAAAGTAGATAGTATTAAAGCAGGCAATTTTGCGAACAATTATAAGGACCCAAATTAATGGTAATAATTCGTATAGAAATCAAATTGTAATAACGGGAATATGGTTTTTGAACATTTTGTGAAGATTAAAAGTATACACACTAGGTCTTTGAGAACTTTTACATCTCAGAATGAATTTTAAAGGCCTGTGTTATCGTCCTAGTAATTCCTTTTTATGTAACAGAATACATTATAAGTAGATTTGAATTACTGCTTCTTATCTAGTCTTAAGTTGAATCGGATTTCGGACAAAAGGCTATTGAGTGCCAGTAGATTGCAAATTGGTACATTGTACAATTGTTTCCATCTTTTTCTATGTTGAGCTAGTTTTCTCATATATTTCTCCGTCGCATTACTCTTTCCTTTGCAGCTTCTTTTACGGTGTTTTTTCTTTTTTATCCTGTTTTTTTTTTACTATTTTCGTACTTGCTATTCTGTGTGAATTCCAGCACTGACTTTTGATTTGAAGTCACAATGACTTTTATTCTGTGATACCTTCTGTAGGCTGTGTTTTTAACCGTTGTCTAAATCTTTCTTTCATAAGCTACGACAGAAGCACATTTTGAAAGGTGGAGTGTTGATCATAAATTATAAACAGCCAGTCAGGTTTCAAACCTACCGTACGGTCTGTGTGAATAGTAAACACACTTAACTTTATATTTAGTTAAATTCAGTGTGTCTGAAAAAGCAGGTAACAGATACGTTAACCTGAGTACATACACTCATGTTTATTGCCACTGAAGTGTTGAAAACATCGTGGGTATGATTATAAATTAATGGACTTTACTACAATTTATCCAAACTCAACAACAAATTAAGTTATTGACGATTGGTGCTGGCTTCGCCTCTAAGTGCTGCACTTGCTCTATCGGTAACTTTAAAATTCAATATCTTACACTTTCAAAATACAGGAAATAAATTTAATTGATGTGGAATTATGGAGATCGCTGAAATGACAAAATATTCTCTGCATACTCCATTAAAGGGACAACTCCCACTTAACTACGTGAATTTTTCAATTTTTTGTCACGTTTACAAACATGAATTGACCAAAACGGAGAACACTAACGTACAATCTATGACTAATATTGATACGCCATCTAAAAGATATGTTTTGTCTTTTCCTAAATATGACTAATATTTCCCCTTTCCTAAAATTGTATTTCCTCGTCTATCACAAACCTAGTTCTTAAACTATTGTATATATTTTCTAAAATCCATACACTATTGTATGTCTGGTTATTGTGTCCGCTCATCACAATTTTCAATCATTTTAAAATTTACTACTGTCTCATTAGGCTATGATATCATGGTTTATACATATAACCTAAGAAACATGCTTGCTTTTTAACTTATAGTTTAGAAGACAAATTGTAAGTACATACAAGGTGGGCCAAAAGAAGTCATCCGATGTTGCTTGGCTCTAATTTTTTTTCTAATTGAAAAACTTCAATTCTGTTTTTTGATCATGTTTATTTGAACCCTTACAATTTTATTGGTCAAGTCGATAAGATGATGTCGGCCAAATGGGCGCCGCCACAATTGATTGCTCTACGGGCTCGTTTTATGACGGTTTTCATCACTTCGGCGAGAACTTCGGGCGACAGATTCTCGCACTCGTGTCGAATGTTGTTCTTGAGGTCTTCTAGGGTCTCAGGCCTGTTCACGTAAACAAGGGACTTCAAAAACCCCACAAAAAAAGTCTGGAACGGCTAAATCGGGCGACCTTGCTGGCCAGTGTAAATCGCCAAAACGAGAGATGAGGCGACCTGGGAACGCCGCCTCCAGAATATCGGTTGTGGCTCGCGCAGTGTGTGCTGTTGCTCCGTCATGTTGGAACCACATGTCCTCCAGTCCCAAACCGTCCACTGTTGTCGTTTGACCAGCGGCGTCCTCGAAAAAAAAAATGGCCCGAGACTCCTCCAGCGTGAACAGCGCACCATGAAGTCACTTTGAGCGGGTGTAATGGCTCCTCGTGCATCACTCGTGGATTTTCGGTGCCCCAGAAGCGATAGTTTTGCTTGTTCACGTACCCGCTGAGGTGGAAATGAGCCTCATCGCTCATTATGATTTCGGCCGAAAAATCGTCCACTTCGTCCTCTTTGAAATTGAGGATGGCTTGGGCGTAGGTTACACGCGTTTAGCTTGTTCACTTGTATTCTACATCTGTCTAGTTCACAAATGTCGAAACAGATTTGACATTGGCCGCCATATGCAAAAATAACAGCATCTTCCAATAGGGTGATTTCTTTTGGCCCACCTAGTATATACACACAGTATGTAAGCCGATGACGGATACTGGATATCCCAAATCCGTCCTTTTATTTTTTTTTTCATTATAAGGTTTTTTAGACACTATAATACTTCAACATGTGGGGCGACTTCTTGTGTATATTTTAAAATTTTGTCGATACGTGTTTTGTATGCTTCTTAGAACCTTCATTTCTGCACCGCTTATTTTACTTCTAATCTATTCCTCAATGTTCAAGATTCGTATACATATATAAGCAACGTTTTCAGTTACTTCTATTTTTATCCCCTTAGATATTTTTAGGTGCTAAGAGTTTCTTTCTGATTTAATTGAAATAGTTACTTATTTTGTTTACTCTCTATTATTTTAGCATCTAGATATTCGTGAGCTTCTATTATTATATTTATATGGTTAAATTTGTTTAGTGTTTATACTTTTTGGTTCTCTATGTGTATGAAGTGTTATTATTTTCCATTTTCGTGTTTTCCCATAATTAATTTTATTTGTTTTTTCTTCTATTTCTCCTTTAAACATAATCTATTTTTTCTCTTAACAATATTGTTGAATGATAAGTCTTGTTCTTTCTCTGCCACTTAGCCACTAAGTCAGCAAACATTAATTCGGCTAATTCCTTGATTTTGTACTCTCCACTATTCCCCTTTTACATCTTTTTTTCCCAGTGTTATTGCCATGACAAGAACATTAAGCAAAGATCTGCTTAATACGTAGTTGTGTGCCATATCTGTTTTTGTTTCGAATTTTTATTGTGAATCTTCTTGATGTAACCCGATGAACTGTATGCATATTAACACGTTAGGTTTGAGTCAATCAATTCTGGTTATATAAGTAAATAATTATATCGACGATAATGCTTTAAAGTTTGAATTTCGCCATAGGTAAATTTTTAATTTATCGACTGAAGTATCATTGTGAAGAGCATGAAAATGCTATCCTTGTGCATACGCTGTATTTGATGATAATAATCTAACAGATTTTATTGTTGATGTACTTATTTAGACATTTTAATAAAATTTGTTCCAGACAAATATACAAGGTACGGTCGGTACCATCATCTGCATTGTTGGAAAAAATTCCAGTCATACGCTGTAGCGATAAGCATTTGTTTCTTGTCTCTTTTTTTATCTTGAAACGCTAAATACTTGTGGTAATAAATCTGATATACTAAACTAAATTGTTTCTATTTAACACGTTCTCATGGCGTCTAAATCTAAATTTAAATCTAAAAAAAAACTAACTGGTGAATCTAAATAAGGAAATATTTTTCTGGACACATTATAAAATGTTATGTCACAGACAATGAATTGTCTGTGGTTATGTGTAGCTCATTGTTTATAATAATGAAACATGAATATTCTTCCTTCGTAAATTCACTTTATTCACTCTAATTAAATACGGTTTACCGTGCCCCCTGGGGAACACGTAAATAACAATTTTCCCTAAACGAAGCGATACTTTTATGAAAGGAATTAAATCCTCCAAAGGATTAACCCATTTACTCATTCGCCCCACTTTCCGGGGTCGTTGGTATCGTTTACACCGGGGAAGTGATAAAATCTGTAAAATGTCTTTTTACGTCCAACATTTTTGCTCGCTTAAAAACGAATCCCGGAATTTATACATGTATATATGCACATGTTTGAAAATTTTTTAAGTAGCTGCATGATAAAATTGTTATATGAATGTAGGTATTTCATTTGGATTGAATTAATATCACTCCGTATTTGCATCCATATCAACTAATTAGTAAATGGAGAGCTACATGTCTAGTTTACATTTGAAGGTGCTTACTGAGTGTCACCAGGAAAACCCGTGCTTAACTTATAAGTAGATGGGATCGAAATAATAGTAATAATTCATAACTTTTTACTATGAGCCTGTTTTACGGAATTTTGGAGAGTGCAGGGCCTGACGATATGAGTTAAAATAGGTGTATTAGCAGCTGTTAAGTAGTACTTTTAAACTTAATGGAACTTTGATTCTATATGAAACTGGGCAAAAGTTCAAAGGTTGTGCAAGCCTTGAAATTTCCATTACAATACATATTATCAGATTTCATAACAATGGTACCAAGTAAAAAGCTGCTCTCTTTCTTATTTAGTCAAATGAGTGGGTTTCGAAATACTTAGAATAGAATTCTGCGTGGTGTACGCGAGTTCGCCATTTATTCAAATTATATTTTGTAGGTAAATGGTAGCAGTGGTTGTGTCTGTAATGATCAACTTGAGACTCAATTTTTAGATTAAAATGTCAATGAAATTACAGTAAATTACAAATTTAATGTGTGTGTTAACTTTAATTTAATGTAATAACAGAGTAGACGGTATTCATTAATTCTATGCTGCTGAAATTGATTATTCACTGTAATTAGTGGTTTACAAAAATTGAAAGTACCTACGCAGATGTGTCAACGTTTACGACAGCAACTTACTCGATTCCTTTTTTTTCAAAAAAAAATTATCAATACTATTTCATTACAATAAACCTCTCACATTTTGCCTCACGAATCTTTTATCAACAAAAAGTTAAAATTGTCGTGCAATGATGCAATACAATTGGTGTATTCCATTTGAAACAGGCGACTAATTGCCATTTGTAGTTTGGTATTTTCAAAAAATCATAATAAACAATGCAACGTCAAATCTGAGTTTATCTAGATCTCGAAAGATTCGCTGACACTTGAGCAATCGGCTGGGAAACAGTTAGTTTAATTAGATTATTATATTAATTAAACTTTTAATTGGTTATAGTTATAGTTTAATTTGTTTAGTTAAATCTTTGCATGACACTAATTAGATTTGATACATAAATTAACAAAAGGTAAAAAAACTATTGAAAATATTGTTAAGAAAACCATTGCATTACACCAACAATTTAGTGGAGAATCCAAAAATGTTTGAAAAATGGGAGGGTTGTAATTTAAAGCAACAGAACTTAGTCGAGTATATTATTTTGGGAAATTCTGCATGCATAGATAGTAAGTTATGTAAGCACCCCTGTGTTCCCTAGTATTTATTAGAATCTGTTTATTATAATCACGGATAATGCCATGCAGCCCAGTTATCCGATTCTGTGATAAAAGTGTACTAAGATAATTTCACGAAGTGTTAATAAATAGGGGAAAATTTCTCTTTGGCCTGATAAAGGTTTTCATTTGTATATATTAATTTTTTTAAGTTGTAAAGTGTATTTCACAAGTTAGTCAAAAAACAGAGAAAAGAGAGATACTGACACAAGTAACTTCAAATTATAAACTATGTCCAAAATATTATCAAGGAAAACAGATTTTCCAATTTGCTATACATTAAAAACCAAATTAACACATAACAAGATTTCTGTAAATAGTAATAACGTCATCATTTTCTTTTTAAATATAACATCTTATTTTTTTGGTATTTACATATGTTATCATATCCCCATTTATCCAATTTACCCAATAATTGCGTTCTGCATTTATTTGGGAAGAGGAGCTAACATTTTTTAGAGCTTCTCTTATACTAAAATTTGTACACAAACGTTACTCAAATTAATCACTTTTACTGCCTGATTCTCAACCGAACCAATCGTTAATACTTAGTGTAGTCAGATCAGTTACAATCATTACCCTTAGACGTGGCGGCGATCTAATTTTCTAAATTGAAAACCTCGTTAAGGTAAGAAGTCTGAAGGATTAACACCAGGATAAACAAGAGATCAGTATTTTAATTCATCGGCCGCCAAAAATTAAATAATAGGTACTATGAAAACGGTTCGCTAGCTGAATTGAAAAACTTAAAATACGACGGAGTAAACAAATGGGGGAAATCGCAAATATTGGTTAAGTTCTTAGCAGTTAGGCTGCTGGATCTCTTCGAGACTCACTTTTGCCCAAAAGTGAGCTACTCTTGACGTAATTATTGCTGTTATTATTTACTCATAGGTCTCGTTTGTTGTATTATTCTCTTCCCCTGTCTAAAGGGTGAAGCAATATTGGTACATATCACTCCTTATTTTTCTCTTAATGTCCGAAAATAAAGGTAAATTGTGTTCCGTTCTCCACCTTGAGTTACACATCAACACCACCAGGTGTTGATGAGGGTTCTACACCATCAGGGACGTTTCATCCCCTGGAAGTGACAGTACCCATTTTCAATACAAACAAGTCATTTATTGCAACCAAATTTCCGGTTAATATTAATGGAACTTATATATGAATAATATAGAGATTGTAATTGTAAAATCCTTGTGTTCCTATACTGGTCACTAGTGTTTTTCTAATCATATTCAAATATGCAAATATTAGCAGGAGGTGGTGATTATAATGTATAATAACCAGTTACAGGATGTATAAAGTAAAACTAGTGAACGTTTTATAGATGCTCTTAAGATTTGAGATAGACTTTTCCACTTTTCGTTGAAGTAAGTCGTGTTTCTGTGATAAACTACTAGTTGGTGAAATTAATAGACAAAAATTTAAATGATGATGATTGTTATATATTAACGAAAATAAACAAAACTTCCCAAAATAAAAAGAAAACCTAAAAATTATCCATAAGTATGCACAAACAATGTTAAAGCAACGAATACAAAAAAGGCAGTGATGGGTCAAATACATGAGAGAATAGTCATTAGAGAGACTGCAATTTGGAGCAATAAGCAAACGGTTTTTTTTAAGCTGGGTGTCAGTAATCTTTACCTGTTCAGCTAATAATGAGATAATTAACGTTGTTGATGCTAGTAGAGATGTCTATATCATTTTCGTCACTTTCTTCAAATAAATCGTTAACTACCAGGTTGGCTTTATCATCAAGTGGTATTCGCTTCTCGAATACATACAAATGGCACCGTCTCTAACGCAACTCCGTTACACTCACACTAGTCAATATTCCCTAATATTTTCAATAATTTACTGTCTTTAAAAGTTGTTTGCTTAATATTCGTTTTTTTATGATTAAGAGAACACGGTACATTCACCATTTTAAAACACACATGATTACCAATATAAATAAAATAGAATCGAAACGATACTCGAAATATGGAATTGCAACGTCCTTTTTGTGGTCGTCGTATAAGGGTGGGCCTTACTGCAGAGTTTTCGAGATTAGAGTTTGGTTCATGGAACGCTGTGCTTGGGTGGCAAAATTAATAAGGGTTTACTCCCTAAAGCCACGGGTAAGTGATACTCAGCAGAATGACAGAAGATCCGTGAAAGTAAAACATCCAGCTCAGGAAAATAAGACATTACTATATTACGGAATGGTGCATATGGGCAGGAAATATTTCACTAAATAATTAGAAATCCGGGAAATATCGGCAATCACTGAATGTAATTACAGATTTCCAGAATAAAATGGCAACTGTGTCCTAAATAACAGATTTTACGGTACTACGAGATATTATCGACAAACCTGTACAGTAATATTATATATCTCTTAGACGATTCTGGAACAATGTATAAAGGTATTATTTGGGTTCCAGTCTTCTGAGAACTATTTACAATTTTGTACTATCATATTTAACGGATATTACGGACTTTGGAAACGAACTGGCAGCGTTGCTAGGTGTTACCGAACGGACTCTCTTTAACGGCAACAGGTGTCACTACAGAAAGTTGTTATTTATCATTGCTGCTGGAAATGTGTCGTTTTAATGAAGAAACTTATTAACCGGAGATACGAACGGCGGATCTAAATTACTTACATTCGAGGAGGGTTTATTTACAGAGAACGTGAAAATGTTACATGTCAATGAATCTAAATAGCAAACGGTCTTATCTATTTATAATATGGAAGAAATTTATCTAGTTAAGTTTTTAGTATTAATTAAATGAGACGGGCAAGCGTACAATGTTATAGTGGTGTTCGTTAGTGACGTTTATATGCGAGAGAGGAGCAAGCAATGAAGGGCGGTAAAAGAATCTTGAACAATAAGTCAAGAAACGCTATGCATTTTAGTTGGCTGCTTTGGATCTGTGACGGTTTGGTTAGTGCCCAGAAGCAGGAATGCGAGAAATTATGTAGTAATCTTTAATATGTATTTAGTTATTTATAAATATATTTAGTAAACGTATTTAGGTAGCACGCACGAAGGTTCTCGCTGGGCTTTGAAAGGAAATTGTTGCAGTATACTCTGCTTCATTATAATACTAATTCGGGGTGTTTTTGACAGAGGGTGCACTTCGTTACAATACTCTTACCTAATACCACATCATGAGCACACTGTGTTTGAGCTTCGACTAAAATATCCGTCATAAAAACGGAAGTAATCTTAGTATGTCTCATATGATGTCAATTGTCATAATGAAACACCTATTGAGTTTTCTCTTCAAACTTAGCCAAGTATTTAGGAGCATTACAATAATTCATCCAAAATGAGGCATTATATCCTTATTATTAAAATATTACAACAGCTCTTATATATATGATTTTGAGAATAATAGAACCAACATTAAATATTTGGCACTTACTAACACGAAAATGTGCCGTGAATGGATCAGCTCTGAAGCGGAAGGTTAAGAATGATTTCTAAAAGATTTTCATGCAACATATGTATAGCCTAGCCGGAAGAAAATTTGATAAATTACTCTATACACGCGCATATCTAATATATAATAAAGTGCCCATTTTGTCTACAAAAAATCGGAAAGAGACACTGCAAGTGAAAACACGATATTAAGATCTTAACAAATAGATGAAATTAGTCAATTTTGTAAGTGAAATATGGGAAGCTGGATATGACAAGTATAGGAGCACAGAAATGCCCAAGCCAATTGGGCCTACAAGTAGCCCTAACACTCCTAAGAGGACACAACTGGGGAGAAGCCAGAGACTAGATTAAGGACAGGAAAGGATGCAATACTTTGTAGAAAAATCCCGCCGGTCCACAGTATTAGAGGAAGCTGCTAAGCAACTAAGTGGATTATCGATATGCCGCCTATCGTGACTAAAATTCACAATGCTGATCTAAATTTGCAGAAAGTACCATATTAACGTTCTGATTTACATTAGGTAAATAAAAAATGCTTAAAGAAAAGATAAAACATGGAGAATGAGTTTTTAATTTTTTTCCAACATTAAGTTACAGACCTTTTAACTAAACGTAGTATTACATTTAGGACTTTATTGCGTAATAATACACTAGGGGATCTTACTGAGCAACGAAATGAAGATTATTTAAAAGTGACATTACTGTTTAAAATAATGTTCGAAACTTGGCATTGGGTATATGAAAGGAATAACTGAATATTAAAAGATACAACAATATTTACGAGTGTGGATGATGACTAACCTTTTAGTTATCAAAAATCACCACAATCAAATCTTAATAAAAACATTTAGGAAGATTTCTAACCTTCTTTCATAGTCCAGGGCATTTAGATCAAAATCGATCGAAATAAATACATTTTTAGGGATAGCAGATATCGAGATGCGGTTTTCTGCGTTGTGTTCAGAAAGCTCCCAGGAAAAAAGTCTATATCATCTGGGTATGCCATTTTTCGAAAAATGCATTCTGGTGCAATAAATGCATTTTGCAATTGGATAATTAATTGCAACGTTATAAGAACGACTGGAAACTCTGAAAAATCGCCAGAAAATGGTTATTAGTGGGTTTTCGGGGATGCCGAATTCAATTATGGCATTACAATTACCCGGGGGTGGTTCTGCCTTGGTGCCCGAGGGGCGATTGGAGGGGGGGGGTGAATTGCACCGTGAAAAGGTTGTGGCAATTGCTCCAACCAAAAAGGCACTTCCAACGAGGCCAATGATAGTGACGAGGAAGAAGATGATGAAGGGGAAGAAGAAGAAGATATTGAAGAAGATGTTCAGCATTTAAGTTAAAAATTGAACTTTATGATGAATATTTCAATATCAATAAACAGCGCTATTTATTATTTAAATAACGTATTATTTTCATAATTTGTGATTTTTCACTTTCCTCATTACCTTTCCCAGCAGAGCCACCCCCGGGACCCCTCCCCCCAATCACCCCTCGGGCACTACCGTAGAACCACCCCCGGGTAATTCTAATGCCAGAATTGAATTTGGCATCCCCGAAAACCCCCGAGTAGCGATTTTCTGCTGATTTTCATGGACGCTGCAATTTCCCCCCGATCACCCCCGCCTCGGGTAATTCTAATGCCAGAATCGAATTCAGCATCCCCGAAAACCCACGAGTAACGATTTTTGAGCGATTTTTCAGAGTTTCCAGTCGTTCTTATAACGTTGCAAGTAATTATATGTAATTGCAAAATGCATTTATTGCACCAGAATGCATTTTTCGAAAAATGGCATAACCACACGATATAGACTTTTATCCTGTGAGCATTCTGAACACAATGCAAAAAACCGTATCTCGATATCTGCTGTCCCTAAAAATTTCGGATTTATTTCCTAACTTCCCTGGACTATCATATTAGATTCAGTTTTCACCTCAGGAACACTTGACCATCGATAACTTTGTGTGATTTTTAAGTCTTGCTTATACTCGTATGAAATTTCCCAACAATTGAGTTGACCCGATTGATGTATCCGGAACGTTCCCCAGGGACGATGTCCGGATGAGAAAAGTTCGGCCGCCGCCGATAAACACGACGACTATTTGTAAAAGTGCTAAGTGTGTTGGTAGATAATGGAAACAAAAAGAACAGAAATCCGTCGAAAACAAAATGAGACCGTTTTTGTTTTCATACCGAACATCCCTCGGTACAGCGCACCACTCGTCGGGAAAAAGCTGCACAGTCAGCAATCGCGAACTCTAAGCTTCCCACTTTGAAAAACTTTTACCGATTTATGTGGGAGAAAGCTGACTGGGTAATTTTCCCCGGCCCCCTCCATTTTTAGCAACTCGTTATTCGGCGAACTCCTAAACTTTTTATTGGCAATTTAGGCCGGCGATTCGGCACAAAACTTTGCATTTCGCCATCTCCATCTCATTGGGGTAGACGCGTTATATGAAGATAAGATCTCAGTGAATAGCAATAGGACAATACATGTGGGGGAGCTTTCTGGCTGTAGGTAAACGAACAAGTTTCTAAAACATGTCCAGTGATTATATTATTTCAAATCGAGTAATTTTTGAATACATATTGTAAAGTTACGCATATAACCTGGTGTTAAATGTTTAATATTTTCACGAATTTCTCTCTCAATGTAATTTAATATAAACGAATAAAAACAAACTTTATTTTGGCCATGTTTGCTATCTCTCATGCAAGAACTAAAAAGTTGAAACAAATGTAAACATGTCAATTATGAATGATGAACATGTTTCATGAACATTGCAATTGTTGATTTTCATTATCTTGATCGTGACTCATGCTTATGAATATGAACATGTATGTGGTTCATGAATTATGAACATGTTATATTGGATATTTTCTACTGGCTTTCCTTACTCTTATTCATTCAGTATACTGAATTAAAAACACCCACTATATCAATTTGTTTTTACCTTGCTAATGTAACCCATTTTGCCGTTGTAGATACCGCATAAACATGTATGCATAAATAATAAGTATTACTCCACATGGTCCAACAGCAATGCTCGTAGGCCATTAAATTTTTATTTTGCATATCAGGAGGCTACCCCCTCCCTACCAATTCCAGAGAGCCTGTTCCATAATTCATACGTTCCTATATCCGAGCGATTTGTTTTAGTTTTTATGTGAAACGTTACAATTATGTATCTCTCTTTTTTTAAATGTGAGCATGTAAATTTCTAGAAAATGTTAAAGGGTGCTTCGCGTTCTGTGGCGGATCGTTTCAAATAAAATTTAGCCTGCGGATGAAAATTAAACGAGGCGGTTGCTAACACGAATACTAAATTTTAGAGATAAAATGTTATGCGAGGAGATTCGATGCCTTTTTCTCCTATGAAGTTTTAACTATTTTTAATGCGAAACCTACGGTATACCTGTGTATGTACGTATTATATATATATATATATATATATATATATATATATATATATATATATATACAGTCAACTTCGTTTACAACGCACTCGCATTTAGCGGACTATCGGATTTAGCGAACTGTTTAGGAAGTCCCGAACTGATGCCCTTTACTTTATTAGAAATAAGCATCGTATTTACCGTACTTGCTTTTAACGGATTGTCGGATTTAACGGACGAAAATCTCTTAGGAAGTACGTTATTACCACGAATTTCGAAGAAATTGTCAGCGTTAGCATGACAAATCACAAAACGTTAGGACGGTTAGGGATCAAGGAATTAACAGGATTAGCGAAACACGGATTTCCCCAAAAATATACCTGTTATATGTTATGTGTACCTGCTGCGTAAATTATGAATAGATCCGAACACGACTAATTTGTTTATTATCCTTAATTTAACTGAAACACCCCAACATGACGAACCATCCCAATAAAAACAACGGTTAGCGTTCTCTGTAGGGGAAAAGTTTAAAATTATCCGCGAAATAGAAGCTGGATGTATTTAACGTACTTCGCATTTATCGTACTTTTTTTAAGTTCCCTTGAGGTACGTTATAAACGGAGTTGACTGTATATATGTATATATATATATATATAAATGGCGTTGGAGGTTCTAAATGTTGCTTGCAACATGAAAGAGATTTTGGAATCATTGTTATTATTAATGGAGGTTATTATCTACATAATAAATTGTTTAATAGAAACGTATCACAAATAAGGGGTTAGTATTGGTACCCCATCAGTTTTCTAATATTCCAAACAAAAGGACTGAACCATTGATTCATATCTCTTTCATTAGTTTTCACTTTTATCTTGTAACGAAAAGTCTCACCACTAAATAAACACAACTCGGAAAGAGTCCGTTCGACTAATAGATGTGAGTTCTTAGATTCCGAGACTGTTCTGAAATTCCATACCCATCGAAAAACGACTCGAAAGAAAGAAGACACTCTTATCTGACTCCTTTCTGTATGTTTATTATTTCCCTTAAGGAAATGTCACATTTAACTCTAGTAGTTTGTACCCAATAAAGATTGAATATTATTCTTATATCATGATAATCGATGTTGAGATTTTGGAGTATATCTTGAAGCTTTTCATGCTTAATATTGTCAAACACTTTTATATAATATATGAAACGCTTATAGAGATAAGTGCAAAGAATAAAGGGGCTTCGCTGGTGCCAATCTCGTTGCGGAATCCAGACTGTTTAGCTGATGTTTCAGCCTCGCATTTATTGAATATTCTAGTGTGCACAATGTTTAAACAGAATTTCGAAACTTAACTCACGAGACTTATGAGTCTGTAATCGTTATACTTTGACTCTCGAGATTTTTTAAGCATAGGAACAAAGGTGAATAGAAACCATTCCTGGCGAATGAGTCCTGTTTTATATACGTTGTTAAACAGATCCACAATGACACAGATTGAACGTGTATTCATCAGTTTTAAGACTTCACGGTACACTTCGTCTGGTCCTGCTGCTTTACCATCATTTTTTTTATATGGCATACTCGACGTTATCCTGCGTTATTTCTGGTATAATTTCCGATACCATTGAGTCATATAGGTCTGTTCTTTGGTCACTAAATCATTGAGTTATATATCTTGCTAAATTTATAGCTCAGCATCGGAGTCAGCAATTGCTTTTTCCTTCTCATCTTTTGGTATACCTGTTGTTTGTTTTCCCGCGACACCTTTGAATTTTATTATCATCTTATATATATTGAAACTGTCGTACTTCTGTTCCAATTCCTCAATTTGATTTTTCAGTCATCCAGTTTTCTTTCGCTAGTCTCATTTTGCTTCTTATTGTGTTCTTTGCCTTGTCCTCATACCTGGTGTTACACTTGTTTTTGTATTTCTTCCTTTCTTCCATCAATACCAAAATTTCCCGCATCATCCATCTCTGCCTAGTTTATTTCTAGTTCTTTCTAATGCTTTCTTGTTGTGTTATTATTGTCTCTTTATTTTAGTCCACTTTGGTTCTTCATCTAAACTAGAAACATGGTCTTTTTGCAATATATGGGAGTTTTCTATTTATGTTGTTAGCTACTACATTTCCGACCTTTGATTGTTATAGTCTGGTTGTTGTTGTGTTGTAGTATTTAGTGAGTCGTTTCATTCATTATATAAGTCCATTAATGCACTCAAACGATCCACAACAATTTACGAATGTCGTCCCTATGACAAACCCTTCTAAAATTGTAAGGACACGAATTTATTACGGTAAAATTAGCAAAAACAACTACAAATTATACTATTTACCGTCCATACTGGTGTACTGGTCCGATAAACGAGCTTGCCGGGAATTGCTTTCTTACCCATTTACTTGTTTTTTGTTGTTCGTGGCCATAAGGGTATTACGAAGTGGAGAAAGCAGATGAGACTAAAATTACATGGTATCAAAATTTTAAAATTTAATCTTGAGAATGAGACAAGTGTCACGTATCCACCACTATCTGAACCTTACCTGAAAACACCTTAACATTAACTCATTGGGCTATGTATTACGAACAGACCCGTATGGAACATTTGGCGTGGAAAAGATTTTTCCACATTCTTTCACTGTTACTGGTTCCATCTCTACTCTTATGTTCTGTTCTGTTTCGATCTGAGAGAATGGCAGGTTATTATGAACTCTACCAATAGAAAGAAATAGACAACAGCAACCTATAGAAGTGAAGAGATAGTACTCCCAAATGCGATATCATGAGATATCACCAAAGGTTTTTAACTAGTGTTTCAAACTTATGATTTAGACTAACGATTCACAACTAAACATCATTGAATAAATATAGTTTAACTTGGCAATCTTCATTACATTTAACTAATTATGAATTATCAGACCGCTCATTCGTAAATATTAACACAACTCCAAATCGGTGGCTCCAAATCTATTAAATATGTCTGAACCAGACTGCGTACTATTCGTATCCGATTTCAACGAGTCACACGTGATTAATTCCCTGGTGATGTGGGCGTACCATAAAGTTCTCTCTGAAACCAAATGGAACTTTTGCTAAAGCACAACCGATTTGTCGGACTTTCGTAGAGACACTTCATATCTTCATAAAATTGATTCTAGTGAAACGAGGAAGGAGGGAAGAATCATAAAGATTATGTATTTTTATTTTTTGGGTTACGATTGATATTTTGGGGCATCCATCCTAAGAAGGTTCTACCAGATAGAGTATGGTAGATTAGACGGAAAAAAGAATAACTCTTTCTTGAGTAAATACGTCTTCTTCTTCTGTTTCGTCCTTTTTCCATTACGAGTTGGCCGTTCTTGATCTCCACAATTCTCTCACCTCCCAGTCTCCCATTATGAGATTTCTATCTATCATCGCATGTCTAATGTATGTTTCCCCCATTACTTCCTTTCGTCTTTTCCGTCTTCTCTCTGGGGGTTCAAAATCTAGTATCCGTTTTAGCCATCTATGTTGTGGCATTGTGGCATTCTTTGGACATCACCTTACCATTGATTAGGACAATAATATATTTTTGGTTTCTACTAGGTGCTTCCTAAGTGTACCTATATATATATATATATATATATATATATATATATATATATATATATATATATATATCCTTATGCTTTCCCAATAACCAATTTCCATTGTAATTTTTGTTTTCATCTTCTCCGAATCGTCATATTACATCTTCGTCTTTATTCCCCACATGGCTTTCAAAATCTCCTATTATTACGATATGTTCTTTTTCCTTTTCAGAGTTTAATATATCATTGGGTGTGGTAAAAATAGGATTGTTTCTGTGACTCAAGTGGCTTGCATTGTGATTCATTGCATATATTCCAATTATTGTTGTTGGTTGTCCAAATACCTTCACTGTAGTTTTCAGTTTATTTATTACTTTATCTATTTTTAGGAGTATAGATACTCCTTTGAATCCTCCTGTATATAATTTTCACAAAAATATTTTATATAAATATATAAAAACCAAAGTGTTTATCAGTGTTTGTCGCAGCAGACATATGTGTTTAGTAACTCACAAAAATGGGTAGCTGCTCCTTCGAAAACACCCCACAAAGTTTTCAAAGAAAACTCTTCCTTGAGTTGAAATACTCAACAATAATGTTCTTCGAGCGTTATGCATTAAGTCTATACATATACACACATTTTGTAGTCTGACTGATGTAGAAATCGATCTAAGGAACTGGACACTCTTCCGGGTTTGTAGGGTTCAATGGTCATTGAAAACGGCAATTTACTAATATTGGCCTAGTTTTCGAAGGTGCCTACCTATTTTCTCAGGGCAAACCTAATAAAGCAAGTACCAAACGTAAGCAGTCATGTGTTTAAGCATAAAGCAGCAGAATATAAGTAGTCAACTATAAACATTGATCTTGCGGAATTTCTTTTATAAATCTTCAAATGAGTTACGTTGACTATATATTTTCGAACTCATTCAATATGGATTGGGTACCCATTGAAATATAGCACTGCTTTTGGTCATGATTAAAAAAAAAAGTTATTTCGCCTTGTTAGTAATATTTAATATTTTT
Source organism: Cryptocephalus moraei (assembly GCA_946251905.1). Classification (NCBI taxonomy): domain Eukaryota; kingdom Metazoa; phylum Arthropoda; class Insecta; order Coleoptera; family Chrysomelidae; genus Cryptocephalus; species Cryptocephalus moraei. Next base: position 29,276,627 of record OX276454.1, read on the forward strand.
TAAAAACGAATAAAAGTAAAGGAAAACTATAATATACACCCAAATTTAAAGAATCTCAGCGGCCTTTTTGCGCCATCCAACCAATCAGGTTGGGTTAAGAAAAATTTTATATCTTGGATATAGAAAGAGAGAGCATCATCCACTTGAGGACATTATAAAAAAGAATTTAACTTTGTTGTTTTCCTTAAGAATATTTATTCCACTTCATCCTGATCCTGTTAGTACCATAGTTATTTTCTATTTTGATTCTATCGATACTTAGCTACATACTTCGAAAGGAAAGAGGGGTTGATATTTTAATTTGAAACTCGACTGTATTTCATTTAAACGCCGGTTGCGTGTTTTGCAATTCCTCGAGTGAGATCGCACAATGATCTCAAATAAACACGCGTATCAAATAAAGCCTCCATATATCGAACCCACTGCTACTAATTAAAACGGTTAGCTTGTGTATCAGCTTCACCGGCAGTAGATACATTTAGACTTCATCCGTCGGTGTTTTTCCCTCATTTTCCTCCTCCGCCGTCCCGGCCTCTAATCCATTAATTAACTGGAATTCTACTCTCGACTGGAAAGTCAATGATTAGTTCCCGGGGACCCCCGAAGCACTTATTAAAACCCCATCAAACGTTCCGGTTTCGAATCCGTGATTTGGCAACGCGGCCGCAGAAGCCGGTTCCTATCGGAAAGCGTTTCATTAAAACGACAACGGCTCATTACTCCGGCAATTAAGTTGACAATTGGGGCCGTTCTCGTCCTGCCGCAGGAGCGGGTCCGCAGGAAATCACCCTTGAACGGGAGGGTGGTGCCTATCATCAATTCTCTTGCCCTAGAGAATGTCACTCTTAAGAAATTGAGTATGTAGTTATCAACTTTAATTTAAAATTCACTAAAATCACAAAATTAGTTTGACATAAATCGTATTTCCATAATACGGTTAAATATCGATTAACAATAAGCGTAGGTATGAATTAAACATATAACATTTATTTTTTACTTAAACAGGCGTAAAAGCAAATCATTTTATCATATAATTACGTATTGTAACGTTTTTACAATTTACTAAAACTAAACACTACTCGATTTGTCCTAATTTATTTATTTCTTACACAACAAAACATCTACAATCTAACTCTTAATTTATATTCGCACACAGATGTTTATTTATTTAACGCGCGCCGTCTCTCGCCCGAATGTTTACGTTCCGATTCTTCAACTGCCTGCCTTGGGTCCGGCATTCCTTTATATGTCAGGTAAGCGCCTTCTCGAACTTTCTGGAAGTTTCGACATAGTTCATGTGATTTTCTGCCAATTTAACTTGTTTGACTATATGCTTTCGGGCGACTCCCACTCCTACTATAAACCGTTTATAGCGCTCCATTTGGATGTGTACTTATAAACGGCCAATTCCCACTATATTCCTATATTCCTGAATTCTTTTGAAACCACTTCCCCATACTTTCCCATATATTTTTTGTATATATGATCCCAACCTCGAAAGATGTATATTAGTTGGAACCAATCGTGACCAGAAATACTCTAGAATTCTGGTGTGACTGAAAGTCGTATAGGTAGTCTAGAGTTTGTAGCTTTTAGCTCATAGCGTATGAGACAATACGCCATAAGCATTCGACGACATATTAGGGTTAAGGGCCATCACAAATTTGGCCGCCAATGTGGTACACAAATTGGGGACTGGAGGTTCTGTACAACTGAGCGTGTCTGCAATCACACTGTGCCTCGCCTGAGGAAGATTGCCCATAACATTTATTGTCACGCTCAAAGGCACATCCACTATATGCCACTCTCAGGGTTACATATGAAGTATCTAAAAGGGTGCGGTGAGGGGTATCTCAAGGAGATTAATAAGAATATGGTAAACACCTTCGTTTCTCTACGAGTAACCAGAAATAGGTGATTGTTAACTTTCCATGGAGATGAGAATGGTTATCACTATTGCAGAATATCCTTTTCGCCAATCTGGAGAGTGACGAGTCATCTCCATGGGACTCTCCCACAAATCGCGGGGAAGGAGAGAAACTCCTCGCCCGGGGGTGTTTTGGGTCGCTGAATTCAAATATGCCATCGTCGATAACCCCCCCGACTCATGGAGCGTCTGAACCTGGACATGGACGTCATCCCCGATAATTTTCCTAACAAGATCACCAAAAACAACTAAAAATCATCGTAGGGGTGTTTTTTTTTGGGGCGCTTAATTCGAATACCACGTCAACAACGACCCCTCGCACACCTGGTGCACCGTAACCTGGGACTGAACGTCGCCTACGAGGGTTTTCGAGGCACGATCGCTTTTGAAACGATTTTGGGTTCGTCTTCTTTGATTGTGTGAGGAAACCCCACGGAGACGACCTTCAGGCCCAGATTACGGTGCCCTATGTGTTCAGGGGATCACTTTCGACGTGAAATCTGGATTAAGCGCCCCAAAAAACGCCCCTACGATGATTTTTGAGTTGTTGGTTGATCTTGTTAGAAAATTTTCGGGGATGACGTCCACGTCTAGGTTCGGGCGCACCAGGAGTCAGGTGGGGGGTGTTCGCCGATACCACATTTGAATTCAGCGACTCAAGAAACCCCCGGGCGTTGAGTTTCTCTCCTTCCCCGCTTGAATTTTGTGAAAGCCCCTCGGAGAAGACGTTTAGGGCCAGGGTGCACCTGGTCGTTGTCGACGTGGAATTCGGATTCAGCGCCCCAAAAACCCCCTCATATCGATTTTCGGTTCGTCTTTTTCGATTATGCGAGGAAAACCCACGAAGATGAGTTCCGCGTCCAGATTCCTGTGCACCAGGTGAACAGGGGGTCGTTTTCGACGTAAAATTTGGCCCACAATGATTTTCGGGTTGTTGTTGTCAATCTTGTCAGGAAAATTCTCGGGAATGACGACCACTACAGGTTCTGGCGCACCAGGTGTCCCGGGGATGTTCGACGATGGCATATTTGAATTCATCGACATCATAAATCCCCCGGACGCCGAGTTACTCTCCTTATACGTTATTTGTGGAAGACTCCCACGGAGATGACGTTCATCGGCGTTCCTGAGCTCCAGGTCTTCGGGGGGTCAATTTGAACTTCATAAACGTGATCAGCGACCTCGAATACCCCCGTGTACCCGTTTTGGCCAGTTCTGACACTTATTTATAAAATTTGAAAAATCCTCCAAAAGGCGTCTCAAAAAATACATTTTTTGAATGCATTTTGGGCTGCAGCAATGCAATTTCCGGTTTGTCAGAAACACAAAGTAGCCACATTTTTTACAAAAAATTTGTGGAAGAGAATGCAAAAAACCGCATTCCGATCGGTCTTTATGGAAAAAATTCCGAACTTTTGACCTTTTTAGTGGTTCATTGCCTTGATTATATGTTTTAATGATGAAACTAGATTCACTAAAATGACTCATTTTTGTTATTTCATCAAAACACACTGCCCGATTTACTTGATGAATTGCATCTAGATTTAAGACTAAATGTAGTACATACTTTAGATATTTCCTAGGCGCTTGTATTGGTCGGAGTCAAGATGCTCCTGACAAATGAACATCTCGACCCTGCACCCTATTTCTTTTTACTATTTAGTACGAAAAGTTTCATGTATGGTAAGTTTCAGGTTAGGATCTTTCAAATAAAATTGCAATAAAACGGTTTAAATAAATGAATTAAAAGTAGTATCAATACGGTGTTTATCATCGTATAAGGCATATGCACCGGACTCGCATTTCTTTCCTTTTTAAATCGATACCTCAGTTGACGGGATGGAAACTTATATAATGGTGAAATAAATACGAAAACACTTTTCACTTAATATTTATATTAACTTCACGTAACCTTCCGTAAGTTTCCAGCCCATCAAGTGAGGTGTCGATATAAAGAGTGAAAGAATGCGATACTGGCGCACGTGATTTATATGATGGTAAATACATTATTGCTTTTCTTTATAATGCATTTATTTAAACCGATTTGTCACTTATCTTACCAAAGATGCCATAGGTTCATGAAAGTGACAGTTACCTTACTGTAACACTTAAAATTTATTTAATAAGTGTAATATATTATTGACTTAAAACCTAGCGACAGCAGTGGTGCTTTACCCCTTAAAAAGAATTAGCAAATGTCAATTGTTTAAACGACAAACGAAAGTAATTTATTTTTACTGATTTAATATTTAGTCACGCCTTGGAGTCTGACGGGCCTTGAGATTTCAGTTTGGAGACGGTAGCTCAGAAACTGGGATAATTAGGAAAGATAAATAAACAAACTAAAACTTATTTGGCTTAACAAGAGACTATTTGATAAAAGGAGGAAAGGAATCCAACACTAATGAACTTAATTAAGGTGGGAGAACGACCGAAAAAGGAAGAGAGAGAAAGAGACATGGAAAACATCAGGTACACACAAAATAATTGATAGATAAGGACAGAGAAACATAACGAGACAATGTAGTAAATAAAGTTCACAATCTGAGTTAATTATTTACATTTGTCTAGAGTAGGGGCAGGGATACATCACGGCAGGGCAGATGAACCATTCTGTAGGCATCGTGGCGAAGAGCAGCGTGTCAGACTGATTGGGAATCGACGACTGATCAATCATAGTTTAGCGTCTGACAGGATAATTTCTTTAACGCGTCTTTATCATATCGCGTTGTTTTTGGTTATTCCTGTTGACGGTAAAATTTTAACGACTTTAATAAACGACCAAGTTAGAAAAGAACAAGTTTTTTGTGCCTTGCTCTTTGTTTTTGATATTGTCATACATATTTCCAAATTTTTCTGCATTGGCTATATATAAATGAAAACAATGCTTTTTGAAATATCTCAAAAAGTAATCGTTTTATCGAAATATTATATCATAAAATATATTCCAAAAGAAATGACGTCTATTCCATGTTACTGCAGAAGTAATCTGCAAATGCAGATACATACATACATACAGATACATAATGCAAATGCAAGGGAGTCATTGTTTACTGAACGCCCCTTCCCCTATTTTAGTTAATTGACTGTTGTTTTTGTGTTAAAACCTAATATAATCTTTCCTCAAAAGGTGAAACTTCATTTGTGGAAGTACTGTACAATATTATAAATTATTATCTCCTTGATTCGTTTAATATAGATACTTAATATAGATGTGAATGAATGGTAATAGGGAGGGTCTAGAATGAAAAATGGTATTATAAAAATTGTTTTATTTTTGGGCAAAGAATACATGTTCAGCAGACTGTCCCCTATTTATAGGACACCATGTTTAACAATCTACAATGTTTCTTCATAGTACTGTCATAGTCATAGTCAGTTCTTCACAGAAAAACCCTGAATTCATTTCTTTTAAAACTACCTACTATTTTGAGGTGTACCACTACTACATATCATGAGCGGTACTTCTCTGGGGAATAATTTTAAAACCAATTATAAAATTCTATCTAATATTTATCAGTAGTGATCGCGATCCAGGAAAATAATTTTCTATAATTAATAAACCTTTTAATAGTACCAAACGTTACAGAAAGCTTGCACTATTTTTGTGGAAAATATACAACTCTTCGGTGAAAACCACTTACAATGACAAAATCGAGGTATGCTTCTGTAAGACAAGTGATGTAAGCAAGGAAGGTAACTACTCGTATTGTAAACATGCATTAACAGATAAACGGCAATTTTTCAATTGCACATATTTGAGAATCCTCTCATTACTTGCATTTGGAGATTAGGATGAAACTAATTATTTTCAATACTTGGGTCGAATCGTCTTTTATATAATGTATTTTGTACAATATGTTAAATAACAATATCGCCATAATGTAGCAATTTTAATGAAAAGCGCCAGTAATTGTCATTCATACTTCCCAAATCTCATGCGTATTTCGCATATAAATGTGCATATTTGTGAACTCTTGTAGCGTAGTACAGTACGCAATTTATGAGGTATACAGTTATCATGGCATATAATCTAAACTTTATTCATCACGTTCTTGTCGTTGATGCATAATAATTTAAAAATATTTTCTTTTCCTGTCAATCCTAGGTAGGTATAATATTGGGACGCCAGCTTTCAATTTTCTGAGTATTTTTTGCGTTAAACTAACAAAATACATGAACAATACTCAATATTTTAAATAAGATATTTCCTGGGATTTGTATTCTTGGGAATTGTAAATAAAATCACTATTATTTATTCCTTAAGTATGAACAACTTTTTTTTAAGGCTGTTTCTTCTATGAGCAATACTTAAGAAAATTTAAATGAGATGTGGACAAAGATATAAGATAGAAGAAACATTTAAATTAACCTAAAAATCATAAATCGGCCAATATCGCAACGAAGAAGAGTTTTATAGGACTGAAACTTTTATCCTCAAACGAATTTATTCAACATGTTTCTCTAATTTACCTATTGACAATTTATGTTAAGTTTAGAGGAACTTTAATTTACTGCTCATCTCATTTCCATTGTAGGATTTTATAATGATCGAATTCAATGACTATTAATATTGTTGACATAAGTCTAGCGTTGTAGATCGCTAACCACAGAAAGCGAAAGAAAAATTGTGCTGGTGTTTTCCTAACGGAGTGCGAATAAAAGAGGCTCTACTTTGAAAACCGCCCTCGAAACTCCTCAGAAGACCTTCCTGCTTTTAAATGTCACCCGACCTCTGCAACCGAAATAATCCTCGATTTTGATTTCGACTTGAACCGTGAAACCCGATTCTTATAAAGCCTCGATTTTTATTCATGAAACCGACTTCTTTTGTCGTCGAGGACGTGGAAATGACGACCCATTACATGCATGGGTCAGCGATTCTGAAACAGATTTCCGACGGATTGTTTATGAAATGTGCGAGCGGCCTGTGGCTGAAACTTTTCAGAGTTTGAGGCTTGCTTTCGAGAAAGAACGTTACGAATGTCGTCCGAGATGTTTAAGGGATTTTTTCGAGCGAAGAAAATAGTTAGAAGTAGATGGAATAACCGAAACTTGGATCCCGACTTACACATGCATTATACGCGCAATAGGTATTTTGTTGCAGTTACTTACAGGCAAGTAGGGCAAAGTTTTAAATTGCCCGCTACAGCTGTCTCTTTGGATTTGTGTAACGTAGAAAAAACTAGCATAAAAGTAAAACTTGTTTATTTGGATTGCTCAAAAGTTTTTGCTTTTGGTAAGGCACGCAGTTTATTATGTAGGTATGATCATTTCTTTGCACTATTTTACATTTTATTTTATATTTTTTGAAATTGTGGATGGAGTTGTAAAGCATTCTTAAAATTGTTATTGGTTTTTTTACTACCATCAAATTAGCTAAGCTTTTATTCATTTTATTTAAATATCCAATTTGCTCTTCAGTTCCCTTAAAATTGTATTGCATTTGAAGTATACATCAAATAGACAATAATTAACAATATTTCATTGATATCGCGTCCCCCAATTTTTTATGCTCAATATGTTATGTGTTATGTGTGACAACTGCAATGATATCCATTGGGAGGCTAACTAAAATTTAGTTTATCTCAATCACCTTATAATTGGATTTTGATTATTTCACTTGAGGCGATGCTTGTCACTTGCAGAGGATGTTAACAGTCGATACATTCCGAGTTACTTATTACATTTTCACGCTGCCGTTGAAAATTTCCTCATAATTCAAAAAAAAAATTAAATGTTTGCTTAAGTTTTTACGGACGTCACTTTGACATAAGTTGCCTGTATATGCGTAACTAGGTTTACGCGAAACGACAAATTTAAACAAAATACTGTTAACACATCCTCTGTAAGATAATAAATCAACTGGATTTACTCTTTTAATTTTCCTAGGAATGTAAATGATAGTATTTACATTCCGGCGTCAAGGAAAAATAATACACGAATGGGAGAATATTCTCGGGGAGCTGAGATGAATAATCAGGAACGTTTTTGATAATCCCCAAATATAAAACAACTAATTCTTGAGTTGTAATTCTAGTTGTTTTTATATTTGGGGATTATCAAGAACGTTCCTGACTCTAATACACGAATGTTATGTGCCATTTTCATGTTATGTATCTAAACATGTAAGGACTATTTACGATACTGGCAGCGTGAAAACTTACTTTCTATGTTCCGGCACTAAAATGACAGCTATTCTAGCACTAAAATTGTCGAAAACAGTGTTTTAATGAGGCTTATTACAGGATTGTTTTTGGTAATTTTTTTTGTTGGGTTGGTAACAAAATATTCTTTAAATTCATTAAATTAAATTTGAAAATGGTGTGAAAATTGACAGACGTCTAGGAAACAACAGTAATACCAACTTAAATGTCACGATAAAAAAATCCCCAGATAAGAAATTTTAAATTATTTAAACATAAATAAAAGTGAAATGGAAGCCGGAACATAGAAAATGTTGTAAAGTACTCGTTGCAGAAGACATTCCAAGCCCTCGTCCGTTCTAAAACTCGGGCTTGGAATATGACGTCTTCTGCAATTTGTACTTTATACTACTATTGTTCTCCTTTTACTCCTTGATAAAAATGCCAAACTGCATTGAACTCCTTAAAAGCTTTTCAATAATCAATCAACATTAAATTTTTGAAAAATAATTTGTGGTTGAATATTTTCTAATGAAGTTTTAATTTCTTGATCTCTTAATCGCTTGGCTCTTGGAAGCGTTAATCTCCATCTGCCATCTGACGCGCCAGTGCTCGATCTTAACGGCTGCTCGCTGTAAGTAGCGGGTCGCCATAGCGGCCCTGCGTTAGGTAGCAGCTATGACCCCTCTGCTTTGAATAGTAGCGCATCCTTGGAACAAAACTAATACCAACGTCGAGACGAAAAAGGTCCCTACCTTTATAAGGGAAATTTAAAAACCACAGAAATCGTACAGAAGAGAAATGATTCGCAAACTCGCAAATTACTGCTGTCAGTCAGATTCACTAAATGCTCGCAATCAGTTCGTTGAATGCACTTTAACCAAAGTTTTCGCATCTTTGAACACTTCGGTATCACAACGGTATCACAACAACCGGGCATTTTGCAGATAATTATGTACTTAAATGCAAAAATCAATCTGCCAGTACTGTCAATAGGTTTGTTTCTGCAACGATTGGAATCGATCTCAAACTGTCAGAGGCATGCGTAGTAGAAACTAGTCGTACAAATTTGGACCTAATAGGACGAATAATTTCTACTGCGCATGCCTCTGACAGTTTGAAACCATCCCCAATCGCTGCAGAAACAAGCCTTATGTCAACTGTTCTGTTGAAATCTTAGTGACTTTCAATGCAACCAACGTGATTTTGCTCCAGCGGCAACATCAAAGGAAGGCGCTACTATTCAAAGTAGAGGGGCTATAGTAGCAGCGATGGCGGTGTCGTCCGCAAATAGCGAAAGAGTAGTGTTCTCGGACTTGGGGACGTTAGACGTTTGATGGTATACAGCAGCTGCGACAGTACAGATCCTTGTGGTACTCCTGTTTCCATGTCCCACTCTCACTTGTAGTTTTCTACGCCGTAAGGCTGAGTCGATGATCATCAAGAGGGAGCCCCGATATCACAGGTCACCTTGTATACGAGGTCGTCGTACCACACCCGGTCGAAAGCCTTGGCGACTTCTAGGAAGAGGACTTCGGTGACGTATCGGCGGTTCAGCCCCGTTGTGGCTTTCTCCACCAGTCTCCATACTTGGAGATCTGACGAATGTTGCCCTCTGAAGCAGAACTGCTCGTCCGGTAGTACCTGCGGCTCCTTGGTAGCCTCTAGGAGCTTCCTGTAGATCACCCTCTCCGCGACCTTGCTGATGGCAGGGAGGAGACTGATCGGCCGGTAGTTCTGTGAAAACAGAAGTTTCTTATTAAGTTTCGGTATCATAATCATGATGGTGTGTTTCTATTGGTCTGGAAAACCGTGGAGACGCATCATGGCATTGATTATATTGGTGAGAGCAACCACTCCCTTCTGCCCGAGAGACATAAGGGCACGGTTGCTCAACTTGTCGATCCCGGGCGTCTTCTTCGGCTTGAGTCTGCGGACTATCTGGTAGACTTGGTCGGTCGTGGCGAGTTCCAGCGTCCCCTCAGGTGGGGTGCACCGGTTCCTCGCTGCCTCCCATCGTACCATGTCCTTGTGGTACTAGTCTTAGTCTGGGTGCTGGTTCTCCCTACACTATTGCTGGAGGCAGTCGGCGAACGCCTCCGCCTTCTCGCGAGGGATGTAGACAATTCCTCGCTCCCCGTGGATCGCGGGCATCGGTCCGCAGCGCTCTCTGCAGATTCCAGAACCCGGGTTGCCGGGGTCTAGTTCCTCCAGTTGTCCTTGTATAAAAGACGCCTGCTCGTTGACATACACTTTATTCCCTACCATGGTTAGCAACGGCTGCTGATCAATCTTGCGTCGACATTTTATCCTTTAAATGGTTGATGTGCAGTAAGTTGCCATTTAAGTGTGAGAGAGGAAAACTGTATTCAATTTCGCTCACTTTTACCAACGTTTGCGTAACGCTTTCTCTAGCTCAAACTAATTTAACTACTTAAAGCTAAAATCCTCTTTTCAACAAAATTTGTCGAATTAGCGGAAAATATAATAGCTTGCTATAGTCGATAATAATATAGTTGTATTAACTAATGATAAGACACCACAGTCGGTAACTTGGTAATGTTTAATGAGAGATTTTAAAGCGTTTGAAGGTTGCAAGCAGGAAATCAAATTAGGAGTTAGTCGTTCGGTAAGATTATTTCTTTTGAAAAAGTCCACATGTATGTTTCAATGATAATCAATTTGGTACTTATGACACAGCTAGGCAAGTAAGTTACACAGGACAGTACTAAGACGGCAAATAGGTACCTACAAATTGTATGTTAAAGATAGTTACGAAATACTCAAAAAACTCGGATCTAGGAAATTTGCCCGAAAACAATTGACCGAAGGAAAATTTCCCGAAAACAGTTAACCGAAAGGAAAGTTGCCCTAGCGGAAAGTTGCCCGAAAAGATAGTTCCCCGAACAGCAGTTGCCCGAAAGGGAAAATTGCCCGAAAATTAAAATAATACAGGATGAGGCATTTAACTTGAGATAGTAAATTATCTCAAAAACTATGTACTTTACAACTTTAGAAAAAACGTTTCAAATAAAAGTTGTTTGAAACCGAAACGGAAATTTTTGACTAACTAAAAAAAACGTTCATTTTGTTTTTCCCTTGGTATCAACCAATTTTTATTTGAAACCTTTTTTTACTAAAGTAAATTACTGTCTAGATAATTTACTGCCTCAAGTTAAATGACGCAACCAGTAAAAGAAAAAAAAAAAAAGAGAAATCTACTGACCAATGAGGCAATACATCTGTGTTAAGTAAGTACGTTAAAGCAACAACATTATTTATATTACTTGTACATAAATGAAACGCAAATTTACAGAACAACATTTTTATTTATGAAGATGTACAAAAAATTAAGCATTATGTAGAGAAAAATGCAATACACGTTCAGTAACTTAAATTATGAGCTATTCCACGTAAGTAGTGGAGAAGTTCCTCGTTTTCGAAGTTTGTCACCAGCTTTCTAAGGCGATCAGCACAGTCCCGATATTTTTTGCGGGATGGTGGTCCATTCATCCCCCCAGCAAACTGCTCAATCTGCAGCTCATGCAGACTCTGTTCCCTCTGAAGAGCTTCTATTAATCTCCAGATATTAGGATGATCAGCTGCTATTTTTTGTTCGAACCCTCGATGCCATCCTTCAAGTGCGTTGTTGGTTTTCGGCAGCTCTTCTTGAACACCATCATAGCAATTCCTTCTGAAGCAAACTGCTGCACGTTTTCTCGGTTTTGTCTGGAAGCAGCGCATAAACCAGCGGAATGGCAATGTTGGCTCGCAGCCCGTGAATGGTATATAGCTGGTAAAAGAGATGCGGCACTGTTTTAAATGTCCCATCGGCGTACCAGTGGTCACTCAGTCGAAGAATTGATAGATTTCTCTTGGGGCTGAATAATAAGATCCTGTCCTCGACTGGGCCCGAATCGTACAGAAGAAATTCTTCGCCTCTGCTGGTGATTCTGTACTTCTCTGGGATGACGATATCCTTCCTGTGAAGAGGTAGGGCGGGTGCTGCTTCCTCCCTCGTCCTTATGTTTCGTATGGTCCTCTTGATGCTGCTCACCTTCGGAAGTATGGCTGCTGTTGCTTGATTCAGACGTTCAGATGAATTAGAGATGATCAAGTGAGGGGCATCTTGGGTCAGCTTGGCACGCTCCCGAATCGTTCTCATGAAGGTCGTCCTCTCCACTTCTCTGGCATCTGCAACATGGTTATGTGAACCATTTTCCTTAAGGATGTTTCTTCCCGATGTTATCACACGAGCGTTGCACTTAATTTTTTTATAGTAGTCACACTTCCAATAAATCTTGTTTTCAACCGCTTTGTCTTTTTGGTGTTAAAACCCGTTCAGCAAAAGTTTTTGTTGACCTTTTACTGAGAGAACAAATTCGACTGCCATATTTATACACTATTATCGTCTCGCCGTTTACTGTGAACTAATGTCTGGAAACCTTTACACTACTTTATATAGAAGGATTGCTGCCTCGTTTGTCTTAATCCATTTTCTACGAAAGTTCCAGGTTACATTGTTATTGGTAGATACTCGAGACCTAATGAAGTAGGTACCTGCCTAATCCCTTGTCCTTTCTGATGAAGTACCTGCCTAATCCCTTGTCCTTTCTGATGAAGTACCTGCCTAATCCCTTGTCCGCCTGTTAAAAGTATTATAGTCCATCCGCTCACCAAATAAGTATAGCAATAAAAGCTCATTAATTTGCCACCAGACCCTTCAAATGCCCATTCAAATAGTTTAAAGGCAATAGACGAGGGGATTATGTATTCAAAGAATATAGACATCGATTGTTGGATAAAATAAACAAAGCCGTGAAGTATTCAAAAATTATTTTCACAACACATTTAGTTTTTAATTCTTTGAAGAAATCTGGGCATGTTTTCATGTCTCAAACCAAAAAGAAAGCTTTTTGCAAATACCAAATTTCAACAGTTTATACTATTTCATCTATATGATATCATAAACAAGGTGATTCCGAATAAAGTGCAAATATTTATAACCCTGAATGCGATGCTATTCATTGGCTTAGAGAAATTTATTCAAAAAAAAACTACATATATCTATACAGATACTCTATACATATTTTACACCACTTGGATTCTGCGTAATAACTGAAATCCCGTATTTCCTTAAATTATTTAATTTTTCGGGCAATTTTCCATTTCGGGCAAATGCTATTCGGGGAACTCTCTTTTCGGGCAACTTTCCGTTAGGGCAATTTTTCTTTCGGTCAACTGTTTTCGTGCAATTTTCCTTCGGTCAATTGTTTTCGGGCATTTTTCCGGGACCCAAAAACTCGAGTCGTACGTAGTCCGCCATCCTTTTAGAAGAAAAGAAAGAGACAGAGACAGACAGAGAGAGAGAGAGAGAGAGAGAGATTTGTTTATTTTACAGATTACTGGATAATTTGGCTAGTGTTTTATTAATCGACTTGGAGTTTGCTGCTTTCCTGTCTCAGGGAACAGTCTCAAAATGACTACCATGTACCCATAATAAATTTCTATCTTTCTGTTTCGAACAGTGTTGCAGTAACCAACGTTTCCGGGATTAACTTTCTCAGAATCGAAATCCAGATTCCGCCGTACTTCATTTATCTCCAGCAAATATTTCCTCTTAAAACTTCAAAAGGCGCAATTCCGGGAATTCGCCCCTGAGCATTCGAAACTTTTCTCATACGACCCAACTTTTTATCCCCCGAAAATTTCCATTCAATCCGTCCTTCTCCTCCACCTCCCCTTCCTCCTCCCGCGTTTCGAGGAGGGGGCAATTCGGAACGTTGTTCGCGAGTTTCTCTAACGGCCGTCATTATTTCTATTGACAGAGCACGAAACTGAAAGTTTGTTATGTAAATGTCGGCGCGGATGAAACTTTATTCCGTGGAGGATGGTGGCAGACCGAGGGGACGGACGGACAGGCAAAAGCGGAAGATTCTATCTTTTCCCGGTCTCGTTGCGGAAATACGATTGTCCTTTGCATGGGAAAAACGAGAATATTGTATTACTTTCTCTGCGAAATGGCAATTTGTACCTTTGATTTGCTCTTAACAAATGTTTTGGTAATAAGGCTCACTAGCAGTTGAGTGATTTTTATTTTCCTCTTGTTATTCCAATCGCCGTTCAAATTGTAAGGATAATGTGTTGGTGTGTGTGTGTGTATATTGGATGAACCAAGAGTGTGTTTAAAGTCCCTAACGCTACAAATGCATTTGTGCGTTACTAATAGCCTCTCCATTAAATTTTTACATAGTTTTCTGTTGATCGTTCTTTCCGGTTCTTGTAAAGACTGCCCCCAGAATTGTACTCCTGTATTCCTTTTCTGTCTTGGTTCTGATGAAACGCATGTAATTTTGTACTTACGTATCAATTGCTTAGAAGTTCCTCGGCCGGCTAGCTGGAACTACTGAGGTGTGGTCGAAAAGAAATATCGACCTCAGATTGTAGCCATTTAATTGAGTAAGTCAGATAACCCAAAACAAATACTAAAGAATGTCCAAATACCTCCTCAAAATGTTCATAATACTAAATCTTCACATATACTCAAACTACTAAAATACAGAGAAGTTCAAAAAGTAATGGCAGAAACTCATAATTCTTAAAGTTTGTTACTAATTAATGGGGGAATCGATCGATTTAATGTTCAACTTAAAGACCTTTAAGCCTTACACTGTTACACTTTACCCGTCAAATTAGTAGGTTTCGTTTAGTAAAAGTTTGTCAACGGAGCTGTTAAATACTTATTATTCAAATATATATAGACGAGTTATTTACAGCTCTGGTGGCCGTTTCTCGCATCCTAATTTCCAAGCCTTTTTGTCGCGCCAGTCGCCTTCTTTTAACCCCTTTCTGTCCATGGCTTCTTTCACTTCTGTTTCCAGGGCGCGTATTGGTCTACCTCTTTTCCTTCTATTGGGCGGAGACCACTCTAATATTCTTTTGGGCCATCTATCGTTGGACATCCGATTGACGTGCCCATACCATTTCAGTTTTTTTATTTCAATAGTTTCCAATGTACTTATGTCTATGCCCATTTCCTATCTGATATCAGTGTTTCTGTCTAATCTTGTTTTCCGGCAGCATCTTCTCAGGTTCAGAGGTAACTGAACCTGCAAACCAAAAAGAGAGCTATTCTATTAGAATAAAATCAAATCTAATAAATAAGCTACTCACTAAGCCCGACAAAGGGGCAGCAAACCAACAAGGTTACCACAGAGAGCGATATGCATTGGTTTCAACATCATTGGTAACTCAAATAGTAACAACTGGAAAAAATATTCCACTCTGTCATGAAAATGTCTAAAAACGAATAGACGAAACGTCGACAAATCATAAACACAACGTGTTTCATTTAATCCTGGGGAACTCATCAGAAAAACCACCAAAAATTCATCCTGGTCCCCGAGAACGAGCACCACAACATAGTTGGGTGCAATGTTTAAGCAAGGGAAGCGTACGATTTCGGTAGGGATGTAATTACAGTGCGGTGATAGCGGAGCAGGCATTAGTAAAATCTAGTAAGCTTTATAAGTCGGTGAATCTAGGATTAGTAGTACACTAATTAATCGGTCAGGCAATTCGGTGGATTTAAGTCGCGGTCTTAGTTAAATCACAAACCGCGGTTGCGAATTACAATAGGGAAACCCGATATGTTCGGTAGTTCATGCTGGAGTTCAAAGGGCAGGAGTCGAACGTCTCGTTCGGTTCATAAAGGAATTAGTGACACTACGGAGATCGTCAGGTTTATTCGGAATAACCACCCTGAGTATTCACCCCAGGGAACGCTAGCCCAAATAGCCTGACACTGAAAGTGTTTGAATTGATATGCATGAGTATAGACACCGCGAAGTGTCAATCCGTTGGCCTTACTCGACGGGAACGACGGGAAAGGGTAGTTAATCTAGAGTAGTCGGGTCTCCCTATTGGTCACCAGTTGGAGTTATTTCACCCGAATATACACCTAGAACGTAACAATTCCAACGTTGTTAATACCTGTATGGTCGGTCGCTCCCTAAACGAACAGGCGCTACTTTAATACATTAGGTACTGCCCTTAGGAGCAGCAGATGTCTAATCGGAAAGATGGAAAATTACAGTTTACTTAGTTTAGTCGGTTATTCAAAAGATGTAACGTGTGAAGGTATGACGTCAAGGTAATAGGGAATATTCACTTCGTCTCAAAGTTACTTATATCAAAACATATGTATATCACAATTCTTCCTCTTGTAGAGTAACTGAAGAAGATTAGAAATATAATCGAAACGTTTTAAAAGAAAAAATTTTCTTTCGCTGCCCCCAGGCTGCAGCCACAATATCTTCAAAAATTTTAAAATTTAAACATTCAGCCAATATTATCTGTATATATATATATATATATATATATATATATAAACTAGAAAATTTTTTGGGGATGCAGCCTCGGGCGGAGATTAAGAAAACTCTTTTTTCTCGTGAAACGTTTCGATTATATTCTAATCATCATCAGTCACTCTACAAATCAAATTGGGAAAATTACAATCTTTTATAAAAAACCGTTACATGTGCTTACCGAAATTGAGGTTGTATCTCAGTTCTTATATATAACATCTATAGGAGACTTTCTTCATAAATTATTATGCACTGCCGTGACAATCTTATGTAACTAGTTGAAAGGTTTACGTTATTGATGAATTTCTTATCTTACTAAAGTTGTTCAGTATTAACCGACGTCATTATGACAAGAGGAAGGTGAATGAGCCACGATAGGACATGTAAATTTTGAAATTTCATGAAACATCAAGAGTGATAGACGGAGATCAATGTTCCCATACCCGATAGACAAGAGATTATATTCTGTGTTTTATGATGTTGAGAGCTCTAACCTCAAAACAGAAACTAATTAAAACACAACCTAAGTCAAAAAAAAAATATTAAGACCCTAGCTATCCTATCTGAGACTATTTCCCTGTACTCTCACTACATTAGGACTAATTCATGATAGGACACGTGAAGGCCAATAATTTCTTCCTTAGTTTATGTTAATAGGAAAAGGACATGCAGGTTCTCTCACTAAACCTACTTTGTTGAGGTCCAAAAATTTTAATGATTCCTTTTTCATTTTCTCTTAAAGGGGTATATGTGGAAAGACCACCAATATGAGAAGGACCAGTCCTTTCAAGCCCTGTCACGACTTGTTAGGTCTAGTAACCTATCATAGGTGGAAGAAACCCTAATCTAACTCTTTCTCTTTAACTTTGTTCTAAACGTCTGTACGTGAAAAAATATAAAAAAAATATATAAAAAAAATTTTTTTTTTTGAAAGTTGAACATCTTATTTGGATTCTACATTGTTAGCTGAGCTGTTGTTTCTGGCTATCTCACTAGTGGTGTTCTTTCTTTTCTCATCAAGGTGGAGAATGTATGAGTATGCTGTATTGAGATTTTGAATGTCAGCTTTTTTATTTATGGGTTTGAGTTGGTCTTGTATGTACGTCATTTCAATAAAGTTGCGTTTGAATTTGTTCTTTTCTCTTGCCAGAACTTCTGTGTTCTCAAAGTCTATCGTATGACCTTCTTGTTGTGCGTGTTGAGATAGTGCGCAGGCATCAGCTCTCACTCTGATGTCGCTTTTATGTGATACGATTCTGGCTTTGAGTAGACGTGCAGTTTGGCCAACATAGTGTGCGTGACAACCTGAACATTCAACTCTATAAACCACACCAGATGTATCCCATTTACTTATAGGGTCTTTGACTCTAGTGAAAAGGTCACCTACTTTTTAAAGTAATTAATTTTACTCTACTTTTCTTATATATATATATATATATATAATCCTAAGATAACGGCTGTGGAGATGTAGAAAAGAAGTAACGGGATCGCAGCCTTGGGGCAATGATTAATAAAACACTCTTGTAATTTTATGTGGAAGCTTTCGACTGTTTATTGCAGTCTTCCTCAGCCACAAGAATTGTGAGGTTATTTAAAAACTACTTCATTCATTTGGAGAAACAGGAGGATTAACGATTATTAACATACGTCAATGACAAGTCGCACATGACAGAACAAAAGGCTCCTTAAAACTCAGTTTTAAGGAACCTTTTGTTCTGTCATGTGCGACTTGTCATTGACGTATGTTAATAATCGTTAATCCTCCTGTTTCTCCAAATGAATGAAGTAGTTTTTAAATAACCTCACAATTCTTGTGGCTGAGGAAGACTGCAATAAACAGTCGAAAGCTTCCACATAAAATTACAAGAGTGTTTTATTAATCATTGCCCCAAGGCTGCGATCCCGTTACTTCTTTTCTATATATATATATATATATATATATATATATATATATATATATAATTTTTTCTGTTCACCAATGCATATCCAATTATAATCAGACATAATATATAGCTATAGATTATGTGTATTTTTATATATATGACATAAATTGAATTTTAATGAGTAAAATAATACGATTACTACCAAAAGTTCATTACAAGTACAAAAAACAGTTTTCTGCGTTTGTGTACCACACTAGAAAATTTAATTAAAGTTATAGTGACGGTTCTACCTTATCCTAAACAGATTTCTTTCCTTAAAGAAATTATTGTCATTAAAGTTTTATACTGTTCTTTAAATTGTCAATATTTTCATTCACCTGTAAATTCCCGCCCAAAATTTTTCATTGACATAATGTGCATAATGTATCTTCTCATCTATATAAAAAAGGGTGATCGTCTACCACCGAAATTAATGAGTATGGTTATACTAGAGTTACGGGTAACACTATATTTTACAGTTTAATATTTTAAGTTTAGATTTCAAGAGTTTGAAGTAAAAATTTCAATGTCATCATTGTTGTTACGAACATAATCCGACTTTTTTTCGATATCTTCCTGTTCACTGTTAACCATCTTACAACTTTTGATAAAGTACCTTATCATTGTCTTTTTATAAGAGAATATATTTTATCCGATTTCCAGTGTCTTGAATATTATTTGTTATCCCTAATATTGTAGCGGTTAATCGCTGAAGGGGCCAATGCAACAAAAACCATATCTCCAATTGTGAGTTTCATCCGGGTCGAAACATCCGCAGACCGCCATTTGTCCTTATCAGCTGTACCAACATGCGATAAACAAAAATTATTCATATGCACCGGAGCGTGGTATGCTATGCGATTCGGTTTGTTGCCGGGAGGATCGCGGATTTAAAAATGACAAATGATCGTTGCGGTGCGCTCCATAAATCATGGGGGCCCGACTTTAACTTCACGTTCAAGAACAAAAGACCAGCTAATCAATCATATTAGCGGCGAATCGAACAATTTGTTACCTTGTATCAGGGCAATAAATCAGAAAACTTTTGTCACGTGACTGGCTCGATTTAAATTAAGTCCGTCACTAAAGGAATGATCGTCCTAAAGGGCCCTACACGATATCAGGCTTGGCAATTGGATATAGTGCGATAAAAATCTGCTGGTAAAGGTTAGTTATATTCATTTATATTGAATATATTTAATAATTCAATTTGAAGAGAACATAATTTACTCTAATACAATGTGTTTCAAAATGATTGTCATCTAGTTGGAGTTGGAATTTCTGTGCATGTAATTTTTGATGTGCCCCGCTCTATTGATTTGTACCTATCTAATTCTGACAACAAGTCTGACAACAAGTGACACATCGAACATTTATTGTGAAACTGGCAATGGTAATTAACGGCCCTTTTCAGGGCTAAAACAAATAGTACTACAAATAGACAAATACTCAGAATTCGTTTTCTGTGGACAGAGAAAAACCAGAATTTAAAACAAATTAAGTAGGTTATTTTGAGGTTATGTATAGCTAGTAGAAACCCCTATTTTCGCAAGGCGGTTTTTTTATTTTACATGGGAATTCCACAGCCGACGACTAGATAACAATCATTTTGAAACACATTGTACTTGTTTACCACTACAATTCTGTTCCAACTTGTTTTTAAGGACATGACAATATCCTGAAATTAGAAAGAGCAGCTATGTAGTACCAATTTTGAGAAGTGGCGGAAAAGAATACATTTCACACCATTAGGTACGATCTCAGCCACACCCAAACTTTTGGAAATATTGTTATCACTTATACTTGCTAGTTAATGAAAGAATCTATTTATTCATTCATTAGCAAGATAGTTTCTCTTCTGGGATTTACAGTCACCAATCTTCTACTTTATCAAAACGAAATTATTAAAAGTTTTGAGGGAGTACAAATCGGTGCAATCAATTCCCAATTTTGCACAGTTTTTGATCGTGTTAATCATAATGTATAAGTATAGAAATTGGTCGTGATAGGTTGTCTTACCTTTCTTACATGCTCGATAAGTGATAATTTTACGAACAAGTCTCATGTAATGAAAATTAGAACTGTTTAGTTGGTACGAAGCTTGGTATTCTTCCGGAGTGACACAGGGCTCTCATTTAGGACCTGTACTGTTTACCTTATTCGAAAATAATGTTGATTGCAACAAAAGTGAAAGGCAGGTATATCTTTGTTTTTTTGGCGTAGAGAAAGGGGTATTTTGGTAAGAAGACATATGCATAACGTATTAAAAATTTTTAAATTTCATATTGTTTGAAAAGCTTTAAAAGTTTTTGTGAATTTAAGTTTTCAAACTGGCTTGTCCTCTGTATGAAGATTAATGCTGCAAATTATTATAAATCTAGGCTTCTTTGTATATCTATATCATGTGCTTATTTGAATTTCAAGTATCAATTAATTAAATGAGGGCGGGTGCTCCACTTATGATTTAAAAAAAAATGGACGTTTCAGTAAAAAAGTAATTAAACCCAAAACGACGAATAAAGCGTTGTATATATGTAGTTCAGGCTAAACAATAATAGAATTAAAAGTAAAAGAAATGTTCAAGTCAAAATTTCATTTACCCGCTATACTAGTTGTTTTAATTGTATTTCTAATTATATATTTTGTAACTTTATGAAATTTATGGACTATGTATCTAATGAATCAGTATTTATGATTTAATTTTAATTTGTATTGTTTGCGAATCCGATATAGGAGAAAGAATAAAATAATTTCTCCATTCGATATGAGGCAATTCAATTAAAAATAAAACTGAAATAAAATAAAATAAAACATACATTTGTTTGTATATATGTATATTGTCGCGACCTGTGTTAAGCCCAGGGTCGAACACTGAGGGGTAGCTAGGGGTAGAGCAACACGAAAAAAGTAACCCTAAGTAAAAAAGGTATATTAAACAAAATTTAGCACATTAAAGGCGCGACCAGCGGCCAACACGACACCAATTGAAAATAACACAAAAAAATAAGACGAATACGAGGGACGGTGACAAAAGTCTCAACAAACAATTGAAAAGACGGTAAGTACACATGTAGAGGGCACAAGTAAAAATCGTAAAAATTAATAGTAAACAAAACATGGGACAACGTAATAAAACTTAAGAAACACAAAAAAAACTAAGGATGAAAAGGGACTAATAGTAATAAAAGGGGACCTGAATAAAAACAGTACATGAAAATAAGGACTTACCTTAAGAAGTTCATCTTGGACGTGGCTCAGGGGATGTGTCTCGGAGACCGACCAAGGGCGCGATTCTCAAAACTAATGAACCCGGTTTTGTCGGTCCCCAGTCAATTGATAATTATTTCCTGATGACCAGTCAGCTTTTGTCGTTATTAACATAACTTGGAAAGTTCGTCGATTCCCGGACTCTTTGGCGGATGCTCGATCTCGAATTCGAGACGTTGCATCCGCACGCCATAGCTCGCGGGAATCGCGGGTCGAATTAGCGAAGAATCCGGGAATTGCTGAATCTATAAGTTACTGCAAAGTAACTAAATTAGTTTCTTTTGCAGAATAAAGAAAAGAAAAAAGAAAACACGCGAGTTGACATGATGTAAGAATAAAAAGTTAAATTATCAGCGGAATTTGGATTAGTTAATTGATTGATATATAAGCTGATTGATCATTTCTTGACAATATATGTGTATATACATTGTTTATTAATATTAATCTGAACGAGGTGAAACACTGTATCCGTTGTTATGTGGTTGATTTTACACGTTGAAGAAAGCACTCAAGTTTATAAGATTTTTTTCACATTGCCATAATGGCTAATTCACACCTTTTTTCTTCTAACCAATATAGCAACGTAAATCCAAGTTCAGAATTTTCTGGATTCTACGCCAGTGTGTTCAGCATGACGTCAATTAATCTCGTCCAGATCGATCCGTTTAATACCACCGTTAATATTTGTTTAATTGACAGACTAGAGGATTCATATTCTTGCATTAAATGCCACTCTCATACTGCAATACGTTCGTTTTCGCGCCTCTCTCGACCATAAACCTTGATTTATTGTCTGATTTTACGTAAAACAGTATGAAAAAGTGGGTAGGAAGCAGTATGATAACCTAATAAAATATTTTATGTCTGCGGAGTTTTTCTTACACTTCTGAGTGAATTTTTATTAAACTATAGGTTTTCAGTGATGCGGGGATATTTTTCGGCGAAATTTAATTTTAGATGCCGTCGCTTGTTCGCTTGTAGAATGAAACGAAATGCGACTTAATTGAAATTCCATAATGGAGGAATCAAAGTTTAGGGGAACCGTCAAATATTTATTCTATTAGGGAAAGTGTAGCAGGTGGTTTGCTCTTTACAATTAAATGAAGGTTGAGGTGTGCGACGAGGGTGTAACGGCCCGGATTGTCGTCGTCTGCGGCAAGGCGAGGACAAGGAGGAAGTTACTTTTATAATTCGGCGCTAGACAGAGTTCTGGATTACGGTTTTATGGATTTAAGGGTATTACCAACCTACGCCAGATTTGAAGGGTTTTCTCCCTCGATTATTTCCCTAGGTAGTTTTAATAGGTAGGAAAATGCCAGGGCTATGCATAAAAATAAAAAGGAGGAGTCGAAAAATACTTAGATTAGTTTATTTCAGAACTCTATCGGAAACAATTTGCAATTGTAGCTATTATTACAATAAAGGCGGAAAGAACGAGAAACTCTTCCTCCGCGGAGACGGTAGGAAATTTAAGATTTCGATCCGAGTCTTAAAGTAATTTTTATCATCGGTGTATATCAAATTAAAACAGCATTACATGTAGGGAAACACAAATTAATTGTAAACAATCCTTTTGGGGGCTAAATTAGTGATCGGGGTTTATTTTCTGTGTTAATAGTTATATCAATTATTACAATTATTATTATTTGCTTTTAATTATTCACTTCATTTAATAAATAATTAACGTATTACCAAATACACATTTTTTTTAAATTTGCAACTGAAAGTGTTTAAAAAAATATTTTTAAAATTTCGGTAAACTTGTACCAGTATGCATACTTGTGGAATTAGATATTGGTATATAATAAATTAATATTAATTAATATAATATAGACCATATTCTAGTAATGCAATCGGTATATAAATATTTTCTACTAAATTGAGATGCAATTGTAGAGAGATAAACGAGTTCGAAAGTGTTTAAAAGGTGAGCATGAAACTCTTATTTTAACTAGAAATTGTTTTATGTTTATTGCCGTCGAAATTAGTTTGGTAATTTCACTTAAAAGGACCACAAAAACATACAAATACAGAAACTGTTTTCTAACTAAACGGTACCAATAAACGGAAAATGTTAAGTTCACCAACTTTCCAGAAAAGGACCCCGCACATGTTATACGAAAAAAGGTTTTCCGGTGAAATTTGCAAAAAATTTGGGAAATTGTTCGTTTTGTCCCACTGATCAAAAGTCTCAATGGGATCGAAGCTTAAAATGCCAATCTTTAGGCTCTACGGCAATTTTTAGTGGCCAAAAACGGCCAAAATTCATTTTTTTTAAAAAGTATTATGTTTGATGCTGGGAAATTGTTCGTTTTGTACCCCTGATCAAAAGTCTCAATGGGGTCGAAGCGCAAAATGCCCATATTTAGGCACTACGGCAATTTTTAGTGGCCAAAAACGGCCACTAAATGAAAAATGAAACGGCAAAATGAATTCTTGCTGTTTTTGGCCACTAAAAATTGCCGTAGAGCCTAAGTTGGGCATTTTGAGCTTCGACCTCATTGAGACTTTTAATCAGAGGGACAAAACACACAACTTCCCAAATTTTTAGCAAATTGCACCGGAAGACCTCTTTCCATATAATATGTGCGGGGTCCTTTATGTTAAACATCTTAATACACTATTGGAAAATTTTGTGGTCTCAAAAAAGGAATCATCAATTTTAAAGGGGGGAGGGAGGGTACAATTTGGTATAGTTCGAAGTAGGTGGAAAAATCTTTTAACAGACGTGTGTACGCAGATGGCAGTGGAACATTTTACGTTTTTGTTACCATAAAAATTTTCAGTGGTGCATTAACATGTTCAACATTAATTTTCTGGAAAAGTGCTGCTCTTATCGATATGGAACAAGAGTACACAAATTTTAAGTCCCTGACCTATTTTTTTTTAATTCTTTGTTAAAATCTCCAAGGAGTTACAACAATTAGTTAGTATATTTTTTACACCCCACAATCTTTAAGAAACACATTTACCTTAAAACAGGTTAATTTTAGATGCCATAATAATTGTAATCAGAGCACCTATTCTAGTAAGTGGTCGTAATTTTGCTTGTCTACTGAATTTGGATTTGAAGTTAATAAATGTTTTAAAAATTTAATGTCCTCTGTCTCATAAACTAAGCGGACACATGTTCATTATAACCTTTTGCATATTCAGGGCCACATCATCCCCACTTAATATTTGTGGGCCCGTTTTTGAGATAACAAAGTTATTTAATAACGAGTTAAAATTTTCAACATTAATTTTTTGGAAAAGTGCAACTCGTATCGAAATAGAACAAAAATGAAAGTTTTATGTAATAAGTTTTATTCTTTGACAATCTTAGACAAACTTCATAAACCGTTAGGTTAAAAAAGGTAGGGTGTCTTTTACACTATCCGAACACTGCACCTTCTCTTTTTATTCCCTTCAAACAAGTTTGTGTTCGATGCTATAACTATAACCAGTTTACCGAAGTTAGAAAATGATTTAAGTTAATTTGTCTATTGAAATTGGTTTTGTAGATAACACTTTCTGTTGTATTTATTAATAATTTTAACACCCTGTTTCTCCAAAACTATGTGTTCTCGGAACCTATCCATTAAGTATGGGATAGTGTTCTCGGGAATGTAATAACAGCAACGTTCTTGATTATTCCCCAAATAAAACGACAGTTCCTGCCATTAGTATCTATTAAGTGTTTTCTAAAATTTTTGGTCATACTACCTCCTCTTACCATAAGTGGTACTTGCTTTTTTGGCAGCCTGTGTATTGCAATAAAAAACAATGAGTATAATTTAACAATGCCAACCTGTCTGGTCAACTTGCCAACCAAATAACATTGAAGATTTGATCCATTTATAAATTTTTATAAACCTTTGCGGAAAATTGTTAGAATATGCAAAAAATGCATCTTGCCTTTAAATCTGAGCTTCACTTATAAGATGTGCTTTTTTACCATTAAAATGATGAAGTAGGTAATGAAATAAGTACAAATACAATGGTAAAAATAGGATTCTATGCTTGCTTTCGGTAGAGGCTGTGATTTTTGAGCTATGCATTAAAGTACATATCGTTTTGATAGTTTATTTATTAAGGCTTTAAACCCTCGAATAATAATTAACGTCAATGGTATTCGTGGCGGAAATCATCTGCCAAACCTAAAAATGTCGATAAATTGAAAATTACTGTATTCACGGTAAATATCTGAATAATTTATTATTGGTCGAGTCGGACACGTCGCCCAGAATTAGGCTCATTCCAACGCATCGACTGCTATCGATGCGTACGTAATAAATCCTTAACAAATATATAATTTCGTCGATTCTCCCACAACGAATTCCCGAATAATCCGTCAACTGTTCGGATGGAGGTGAAATTTCACCCGTGAGCGCAAAAACACGACGAAATCTGCGGATCCGCGACATGAATATTGAACGTGCCCTTTAACGGATAGTTTAAAATTCATGCAGCGTTTCATAAACACCGGTCTTTGAAATAAATATGTATGATTCGATGCATAAATATTTGCTTTTAATTAAATTTCATCAAATCGAACTTTTTCCCTGGAGTGCTCCAGTATTTGTTTTCTGGATGTATGCCCGTGGGACGTTCCGTTATTACTAAGAGGCGGTAGACAATCTGACTGATTAAATAAATAACGTATGACCTAATATGGCGTCGATTATTATTTGCTAATGATGGTGATTAATGTTGGTAGTTAATAATGTTTTGAGACTAATTAATAATGATTTATTAGGTATGACAAAAAATCGACCAAAAGCAGTAGAACTCCCATCTCATAAATATTGTATACAATACAATTGTCCAAACATTATCTCAGGGTAGCAGGTCATAAATTATTTTCTTTGAGATTCTGTCAGAGTTTAACAAATATTTACATTCGGGGAGACCGGGGACACAAACATGAAGGAAAGTGGACACGTGGACACAGAGGATAGCAAATAAAACTATAAAATTGAAGGATAATGTTACAAGATGTAAGGTGTGGGGCGGTTATTAACAAGCATAAACTTATTCTCTAAATAGTATATTCTATAGTTTAAAAATCAAAAACGCCAGAATACTTTTTGTTTGACATATTATTGATTTTAATATAGTGTAACGTTTATTTTAATTTATTTTTACAGGTCTTAACACTACCTAATTTATTTAGTCTATTCCTTAACTAATTAACTTATGTTAAACACTTAACGCGCTAATTTATTTGTACACTTATCGCTAGTCGGCTTATCGCACTTTTTCACTCACGACGTATTCTGGTCTACTCTGCCTTCAACCGCTGGCTCGTGATTATAATATCCTTATTAATGTGTTTTCTAGAACGGACCAGTTTATTCTTTCTCTAATTGGGCATTTCCCGATTATTCGAGAAGAGTTTTTATGGCCCTCTGTGAAATGCGCCGTCTGCGTCAGATACGGAGCACGCTTCACTCTGATGTTTACATTTCGCGTTACAATAGCATTGACGGAGTACGTGTCAAATATATTAAAATAAGCTCATTGAATGAACATAGGCCTACAGAAGAAAAAGGCTGAAATAATGAACTAATATAATATAGTCTCCAAGGAGACGTGAGTGTCCTATCATGGAACAGAAAAACAGCAGATGGGTCATGTACTTATCGAAAATAAATGATCCTAAAGCATATATTGAAACCTTAAATAGTATATACTTTAATACTTACCAAAGGGATTGTTAAATGTAGTGGACCGGATGTTAAAAGACACCATCTTTTAATGAAAGTAAAATTTATGTATAGAAAAGATCTACACAAGAAAAATAACAAAGAAAATCGGAGATTTAACGGAGAGAATCATATTTTTACAATGCACCTCATAAATGAGATTCAGAATGGACTAACCGAAATGCCGTTTTATCAGTATTACATTATAGCACACTGCAGGACAGAATGAATTATATACCTTAGCAGATTCCAGATGCAGATTAGATTTCGGATTCTTCCACTTATAGACTCTAGATTATAGATCAGTTCGAGCCTTACCTCCAATCTCCAATAAGTGTCGCAACCCTGCTTTTTATATTATATAGAACTGTCTCGTTAGAGACTTCAAATTCAAGGCACATATAAATTCTAGATACTATAATTCACTATTTATATATCTCATCTAGATCCTTCTGCTAGAATACTTCAAAATATCAAGAATTTAAACTTAATATAAGCTACTAAATAGCACTTCTCATCCGATAGATGATCTAGGTTACACAGTAACCTATATTATTATGTCAAAGTTATGTCAACGATTTCAAAATGAACTGCGTTGAAGTTAGATTGTACGATATTCCAGACCTGAGTAAATTATATGATTTATCACATTCTAGTTATCGAATAGGTTTTAGAATTGCCAACTGGAACGTTATAGAATGTAGCACAATTTACATCTCAAAATATATGTAATATCAAATAAGTGTTGACATATAATTTCACTTCTAGATCACAGTCTCGTCTAAGCTAACACATCGCTGGCTCATATGAATTCTAGATTAGAGTACACTCTGATTATTTACTAGCGTCTATATCCTCCTGCCGGGATTCTTTAAAATATCAAAATTGTAATCTTACAGCAAGTTAGCCGTGGCACGTTGCAACCCCAGAAATGCGTAAAATGTAAAGAATATAAATTCTATATTTGAGTACATTTTACTAGACCCCATAACCTCCCATTACGATATTTTAAATTAAACACAGTTCCCGTGCTATAATATGCCTACTTTACAATGAGTACCACATCTAAACTCATTCCTGGATCACGATAAAGTTCCATCAGGGCTCGTATATTCCCGGTACATATAATTCTAGATTCTACTACTTTCCTACTACCAATTATTGTCTAGAACCCTGTGTTGATATACTTTAATACAACAAGGTTCTAACGGTAATATAAATCAGTAACTAAACTGTTCCATATCTGATTCAGTTACCGACTAGATTTCAGATCTTTTCACTAAGATAATATAGAATATAGGACAGTTCACTTCTTAAAATTTGGCTAGATTCCAATGAGAGTCACCTACAAGTTTTTCTAGAGTATTACTGTATTGTAATCTTATACTGTGCGAGCATACTACAAGTGAATATAAATTTTAGAACACTTTAGCTACGTACTAGCGCTTAGAAAAAGCTACTGAAATACCCTAGAACAACATTATAACTATAGTGTAAGCTATTTTGTAGCACGTTCCACATGTAATCAGTGTCCCAGGTTAGAGAGTACTTTCCATGTCAAAGATACTTTTAAATATAGTTAACTAAGTTTTTAGTAAATGTCGCATCATAGCTTTTTCTTATATCAGTAAGCGGGAATTATCGCGCCTTGTTTCATATGGGACTTTATTATGTAGATGGTTTTGAAAGAACTGAACTGAGTGACTAAAGCGATACATGGGAAAAGACCTATAATGCACAAAAGGTCCCAACAACAGACAGTTTCCTTATGATAGAGCAATAAAATTTGAAATCCTTCAGTATCAGTTTTATGTGGTTCTTAATAGGTAATGCATTTAATGCAATTAATTTATGGGTATATTATGATTTTATATTTATTATTACAGCCTTCCAAACAAACTAGCACCTTTCTTCACAAATATTTACAGCAAAGTATGTAATAAAACCTTGTACCTCTGTGGAAAACAAAAAACAATTCCTACCCTCCTCTATCGCCTCGTCTCACTTCCCCCTTTTCTTTCATTAAAACATCAAGAGCAGTTAACCGGTGGCGAAAAGCAGGTGAAATTACTTTCCGCAGTCTTTTTCAGGCTCTCTCCCCGATACCTAGACGGGTCTCATTTGTAATCAGTCGCAGTAATTTTTCAAGCTGCAATTATTTTCATGAATAGGCCTCGGGGGAAACCGGTAATGGTGAAAGTAGGAAACGTCGCCGCTTCGAAAATAATATGAATGATTTCTGTAAACAAGGAAAAATGGATAATAAATGAAACTGAATTCAATAGGATATAAAAGATTTTGTCGTGTTTGGACACTAACACAACACTAATGGATTTAAGCCTTAGGACACATTCTTTTGTTCACATATGTAATTCTCACAAAAAACTATATTATTGTTACTTTAAAACTCTTTTAACGTCTAGAAATACTAAAATTGAATTATGGGAGAATGTTCTCGGGGAGCTGAGATAAAATCAGAAATGTTCTCGATGATCCCCAAAATAATAACAATAACTAATCGTTAGAATACTTCACAATGCCCACGTTTCGTTCAAAATTCTGAACATATTCATGGCTATGTCATAAGATATAAAACTTGCCATTTTTATATCAAGTATATAGGTATATAGTTTCTTTCAACAACATATATATATATATATATATATATCGTACTCACCAGAAAACTACGTGAAACCCTGCAGCAATATAGAAATTGCCAATTCCAACACTATATAGAGAAAATGAATGACAAAAATGAGCACAGTATCTGGAAAGCTACCAAGAAATTCAAAAGACCCACTTTGAGGAAATCTCCAATTAAAATGGCCAATAGAGAGTGGGCTGTCTCAGATGAGGAAAAATGCAATACATTTGCCATACATCTTGCACACGTCTTCACACCAAATGACCCCTATCCTGGTACCAGCGATGCAGAAGTTGAAGCTTTTCTGGATGTTCCATGTCAGATGTCCTTACCAATTAGAACTTTTACACCAATAGAAGTAGCCAATGAGATTAGAAGACTGAAAAACAAGAAGGCTCCTGGCTACGACCTCATAACGGCAGAAACTCTGAAAAAACTACCCAGAAAAATTGTCATACTGCTCACAACACTGTTCAATAGAATGATGAGCATATCCTACTTCCCCATCATATGGAAGTATGCTGAGGTTATAATGATACCCAAACCTGGTAAACCAGAACACAATGTGGAATCATACAGGCCTATAAGCCTGCTACCAATCCTGGGTAAGCTCTTTGAGAAGCTGCTCCTTAAAAGGCTGAAAGATGACATGGATATGCACCAACTAGTACCAGACCACCAACTAGGTTTCCGAGAGAACCACTCGACAACACATCAAATCCACCGCATCGTGAACACAATCTCAACAAGCCTCGAAGAAAAAAAATTCCGCTCAGCAGTATTTCTGGACTCATCCCAAGCATTCGACAAGGTTTGGCACAACGGACTGCTATACAAACTCAAACAACTCCTCCCACAACCATATTACATGATTCTAAAGTCTTATCTAACAGACCGTGGTTTTGCCGTGAAATATGGGGAAGCAATATCCACTCCTTCCAAAGTCAAATCCGGAGTCCCACAGGGAAGTAACTCGGGACCACTTTTATATATCATCTATACTTCAGACATACCGGAGAATGAAAATACCACCATAGCATCTTTTGCAGACGAAGTAGCCTTGCTTGCATCTCATGAAAACGCCGAAACAGCTTCTAAACATTTACAAGAACACTTGGATGACCTTGGACAGTGGCATCGAAAATGGCGACTCAGCATCAATGAGGTTAAATCAGTAAAAGTAACATTTACAACAAGAAGAAATATATGTCCCCCTGTCAAAATATTCGAAAAGGAGATACCAGTTGACACCAAAGCAAAGTATCTCTGCATACATTTAGATCAGCGCCTCAACTGGAGACAACATATCAATGCAAAGAAAAATGAAATAAATCTGAAAATCCGAAAAATGTATTGGCTTATAGGCAGGAAGTCCAAATTGAACCTCCAAAATAAATTACTTATTTACAAGGCAATCATCAAGCCAATATGGACGTACGGCATCCAATTCTGGGGTTGCGCTAAACCATCCAATATTCAAATCATCCAAAGACTTCAATCTAAAATACTACGCTCACTGGTTAATGCCCCCTTGGTATGTCTCCAACCACACCATTCATGAGGATTTGAGAGTCCCATATGTCACCACAGAAATAGAAAATTACTCGAGAAAATATCATCAGAAACTGGAAGGACATGCCAACCAACTGATCGACCAACTGACAGAAGATCCATTCAATTCACGAAGGCTGAAAAGGACCTGGCCAAACGACCTAACTGGCTAATCATTACTATAAATTTGTCAATGTTCAATACTTTATCTTAGTCTCTACATACAACACATTTACTTAATACTTTTGAAAGTAGATTGTAAATCTCAATAAAAAAAAAATATATATATTTCGGATTTTAATGTCCAACTTAAACACTTACGAACATTTATATCTTTATCTAAGAGCGCAGGGTTTCACGGCCGGAGCCGCACTGTGGAGATTGATTTGCCGGGAATTTGGCCGTGGTTCAAGCAGGTTCCATTTTCCTGACGATTCGTCAACTACTGCGATGGACATCATCAGATAATTACTAATGTTTAAATTCTCCCTGTTGCCAGAACACTTCGTTCACTTACTTATTTAGGCAATGATAAAGTACGTTATATGCTGTTGAGGTTTGCTTGCATTATTTTTAGTTAATTGGAATGAGTTCATGTGAAATCTGTTACGTTAGCAAATCGTTGTTCAATTTGTTGATTAAGCATTGGATTTTATATCAAATCAGAGTTTAATCATAACCAATCTCATGAAGTGATACTTACAGAACTGGTTACTGGTTACTGGTTACAGAACAAATGGTTATCTGATCCTAATTGAATTGGTTTGAATATAATTACAGAACGCTGTGTTACAAATTTCAATTATTGTAGTTATTACGTATCAATCGATACAAGCGTAACGAGTGTAAGAATTTGTTAATAGTATAGACACCATCATCAGCTTTGTGGCAAAGCTTTTATTTGCACACTTTTTAATATAGTAATTACCTCATCACTTATATATTCATCTTTATTACATTACTATATATTCAAATTTTAACGATAGTATATACTACATACTGATTCATACAAGTAGTTTGAAGACGTTACTATTTCCGTGGTATTTCTCATTAATAATAGCATCAACCCCAATTCTTCATTAAAAGTGAATTAATTCCGAAAAATTACTTTGGAAGATATCTAGTTAATGATATGTGCTTCCAATACTTCCGGTATTTCTCTCACAGACACTTTTAATGTTAAATATGGATCTGTTGACTTTTAGTTATAAATTTGCGAGCGGTCATCCATGAAGATTTTTTGAAAGTTTCATGGAAGGATAAAATTAGGCCGATTGATCTTTCGTCGGTAAATTTGTGTAAATCACACTACTTCAACTCAATCTTACTCTTTGAAATAATAATTTAAAGCCTTTCCAATTAACACGACAGTTCTGCAGCAATGTTAACAATTGATCTAGGCAGTGCAAAGTGTACGCTTCAGGGCTTAAAACTGCAAATAGATATGTATCACAATGCTTGCAGTGGTAGTATAATTAGCTCTAAGAGGAAACAATAGTGAAAACAACTAACATAACCGGTGAGGTAAATACCGTTATTGGCCGAAAAGGCGATATGAGCATACACATACACGTAACAGCGAACAACCCCCTAATATAGGTAAAACGTGGTTCCGCTCTATACGACTGTACGTAGTATATCGTGGGGCAAACGCTTCGATCTACACTCGAACATAACAACAATTATGCATGGTCGAATTGAGATTTCCCATTGAATTGATAGCGGTCGCTGCGGATCAATAAGGGTTGATTTAGGGATGCGTGGCCTCCGGGCGGATTTGCATAATATTCGACTGCCACTCTATTTGCCTCATAACAAGCTCCTCTATTCTGCGGAATTCGTATTACTCGTGACAGTTGAGCAGAATTTCGCTGATGAAGATTTGCATATCGGAATTACGTTACTTTGATGTCCCTGACGAACTTAATGCGTAGAGGACGATTTACAACGGGAAGGGATACTATTCAAGTGGGAATGGATTACGACGGTATCTTGCGATAATCAGATCATATACAAATACGAATAACCCGTATTCTGTAATAAATCGGATTACGCTTATATTACGTCGTTAAAATTATATGCATAGATTTTATGGGTGTACATCACAGTCCATTGCCATGCAGATAAAAATATTGCAAATTCAGTCATATTGGGTTGAAGGACTAACTGATTTAACTATCACTATTGCATACAAGTCATTGGCATACTCGTAGTGTCCTAAGATTACAGTCTATTCTCAATATCATTATAAATTTAGCATAACGAAATCATGTTGTGAAATACATATATGTGAGGAATTTTAACTCCTCGGGTTGTAATGTCAATAAGACCCCACACACTTCAATTTCAAACTTTTTTAATAGATAATTGACGATAAAAGATTTTAATAGAATAGAACCGAACAGGTTAAGGTTCATTCACGTTCTCCCCTCGACCTCCTGTGGAACCCATCCGCGCCTCCCACTCTTCTCCTCCGCGGAGGGGAGATCTTGCGCTCCTCCGCCACTTCCATCCTCGGGGAAGCCCCTATCACTAGCCGGACCGTTTGCGCTGTTGCCAAGGATTGTCAAAAACACGCCTCAATACCGGCGACGCTCACACGGCCAGACTGACAATCACTCCGTCCCGGAGTGACCTTCGTTTGGGTCCACCGAAGTCTTCCTGAAATCAAAAGTTCTTCAGACATCTCATCTTATGTCAAGAACATTCATTAATTCCTAACCCTCGTAGGAATTCAAAAAGTGTTGACTTAGCATAATAGCTCTCTACTCAACATGTTCAAATACTATAAATTTACATTTCTTTCAATTATATCTTGAAATATCTTGTAGTGAGTTTACACACCCTTCAATGATGACTCTACTACCTCTCAAACATTAAATAAGATATTAACTTAAACACTCTGCAAACTCTACAGCGATAGCTTGTCTAGCACTGCTCAGCTCAGAGGCTATCTCTCAAATATAGCTTGTCTAGCATTGCTCAGCTCAGAGGCTACTTCGCAAATATAGCTTGTCTAGCATTGCTCAGCTCAGAGGCTATTTCTCAATATAGCATGTCTAACAATACTCAGCTCAGAGGCTACTTCTCAAATATAGCTTGTCTAGCATTGCTCAGCTCAGAGGCTATTTCTCAATATAGCATGTCTAACAATACTCAGCTCAGAGGCTACTTCTCAAATATAGCTTGTCTAGCATTGCTCAGCTCAGAGGCTATTTCTCAATATAGCATGTCTAGCAATACTCAGCTCAGAGGCTACTTCGCCAATATAGCTTTTCTAGCATTGCTCAGCTCAGAGGCTATTTCTCAATATAGCATGTCTAGCAATACTCAGCTCAGAGGCTATTTCTCAAATATAGCTTGTCTAGCATTGCTCAGCTCAGAGGCTATTTCTCAATATAGTATGTCTAGCAATACTCAGCTCAGAGGCTACTTCTCAAAATCAAACATCTTTCAAAAATAAATACTATCTATAAACATCAAGACTGCAATCGTCAATCATGAAATAAAATATTAAGCTAAACACGCCTTCGGTGTAAGCATCTCAACGATCAAATTCGTTTGACCACCTTGTAAGCGTAAGCATCAATTCTCTTGAAAAAAAAATTATTTTTTTTTGTTTCTTATTTTGTAATCACTATTTTCGTTCTTTAAATGTTCTGCCCATACGCTCACATGGCTGTCCTGGTAAACAAATTATTAAAGAAGTATCTATTACGTACTTAATTACATTTTCGGAAAATTCTCCCGGCCAAAGCCTCAACATGTCGTGTGCAACCACACGCTTTCGATTGGTCAGCAAATTTTTCAATTCGAAGCGGTCGTTTGGTAGAGCTTGGATTACTTCAAATGGACTTTCATATTTCTTGTCGAGTTTTGCCAAGTGAGAATTCCCGGACGGATGAAAGACAAAGTCGCCTACGCCAATAGTTTTGACATTTCTTCTCGTTTTGTCAAAAAGATTCTTTGACAAATCAGCTTGCTTCTTAATTCGTTCGTATGCCAGGTTTCGATCCCTATCTAAATTACTTTCACATGTTATTGCCGAAAAAGATGCTGTTAGAGCCCTTACATCTGGACCGTTGTCATTTCGACCCGTTAGAAGGTAAATAGGTGAAAAACCTGTTGTTTTTTGAACACTTGTATTAAGTGAAGTTTGTAATTTAACAACACTGCTCGTCCATTCTGATTTATTTGTAATAATTCTCCTTAAATGATCTAAAACAGTTGACACATATCGTTCCACCTGGCCATTGCCACGCGGTGTGCCTTTTGCAATAAGATGCTGTTGAATCTTTAATTTTGATAACAACTCTTTTACGCAACTGTCCGTAAAATTCGTGCCTCTGTCGCAAATTAATCGCTCAGTGGTACCAAAAATCGTTAAATAAATTTTTAAATTTTCGCACATTTCCGAACCTGAAAGTGTTCTTAATGGAACCAAAAACAAATATTTTGTGAACGCATCCACTAGGAGTAAAATATATTTGTAACCCTCCTGTGAAAGCGGAAAAGGGCCCACACAGTCAGCATGCACTGTATGAAAAGGAATCGGTTTTTTGTCAATAGGATGTAAAAACCCTTGTTTGGAACCACTATGTTTTTTGCCTCCAATACACTTTAAGCAGTGATCACAGTATTTTTTAACAAATTTCGCCATTTTTGGAAACCAGAAATAATGGTTGATTTTAGCCAGAGTTTTATCCGGACCGAGATGGCATTCTTCGTCGTGGAACATGCGGAGTAATCCGATACGACTTCCTTTAGGTACGAAGGCACGGTACATCGGAGGATTTTGTCCCGGATTGATTTTTCTAAATAGAATATCGTTTTGGCAGAAATATTCGGTGGTTAATTTTCCTTCATTTAATTTTGATACAATTTCTTGAGTCTCTGGATCCTTCCGCTGATTAATTTTCAACCAATTATTTGTTGTTATGGTATTTACTGATTTTAGAGATGTCGACGTATCTACAGGGTTTCGACTAAGATAATCGACGTGCGGGAGATGTCTTCCTTTCCGATATTCGATTGTGAAGTCAAAAGACTGAAAGTACATCCACCATCGAGCAACACGAGGAAGTAAATCTTTCTTGTTTTGTGTTCATTTTAAAGAATTACAGTCTGTCACCAATTTAAAAGTAATTCCGGACAAATAAACACGAAAATGTTTCAAAGCGTAGAACACCGCAAGTGTTTCCAACTCATAAGAGTGATATTTTGCCTCGACAGCTGTTGTTCGTTTGGAATAATAAGATACTACCTTCAAAAGTTTATCGTGTCGCTGAAACAAAATAGCACCGAAACCGATGGAACTTGCATCCGTGTGCAATTCAGTTTCTAAGGTCGGATCGAAAATTACCAATAACGGTCGTTGACTTAAAAAAGCACAAACGTAGTTCTTTGCAATCTCTTGGTCCTCTCCCCAGACAAATTTTTCATTGGTTTTCGTTAATTTAGTAATATCCGCCGTTCGGGTTGCAAAATCGGGAATGTATTTTCGAAAGTAGCTGGCGAGTCCCATGAATTGTCGTACCTGTTTTATGTTTGCAGGTGACGGCGCGCTTAATAAGGCCTGTACCTTTTGTTTACCCGGCTTCACACCTTCGCTAGAAATTTCTTGACCCAAGTATTGAATTTGTGATTCAAAAAAACGACATTTTTTTATGTTTAGTGAAAATCCGGCAGTAGAAAGAGCTACGAGGATGCGTTCTAATTTTTCCATGCCGTCAGAAATCGTTTTCGACGGAATCAAGATATCATCTAAATAGATTAACGCGTCCTTGTTTCTCAAATTACCCAATGCGTTACAAATGGCTCGTTGAAATACTGCGGGTGCGTTTGATAAGCCAAACGGAACGCGAAGATATTCGTAGTGACCGTCTGGTGTTACAAACGCGGCCTTTTCTATCGAATCTTCAGCGATTGGGATTTGATGGAATCCCGCTGCCATGTCGAGGGTTGTAAAATAATTATTTTTCCCTAACCGATCAAGTTGATCGTCAATACGCGGTAAGGGGAATCTGTCTTTAATGGTAATTTTATTAAGTGCGCGATAATCCACGCATAGTCGGCTGCTCCCATCACTTTTCCGTACCAAAAGTACCGGGCTGGCATACGGAGAACTACTTTCTCGGATAATATTATTTTTTATCAGATCATCAATTATAATTTTAACTTTTTCTCGTTCCGAAAAAGCCATTCGGTAAGGATTACAGTAAATAATTTTATCCTCCTTTAATTTAATTGTAAACTCAGCGGTTTTGATCGGAGTGACTGAATTTCCACTGGTAACATGGTCCTTGAATTTTAAGAGTAAATTTAGCAAGTGTTTAAAGGAATCAGATTTCAACGGAGTGTTTATGGTTTCCGAGGAAAGAGTAACATTGCCGATATTTAGAAAATCGGACTGAAATTCGTCGTTACTTAAACAAACACGGGTTCCATTTGAGTCAGTGCAAATTTGAATCCCTTTGTAATTTAATAAATCCCTTCCCAAAATTACATCGGGATACATGACAGAAGGTTCAACAACATAAAACATAATTTCAAAAGCGGTACCAAGTTTTTCGATTTTCAAGTTCACTTTATGAGAGGTGGGTGTCAGGTTATTTCCTATACCGCGTAACATGAGTAGACATGGTTCTAAATTACACTGTAATTTCTTTGTGATGCGGCTGGAAATTAAGCTACACTCAGCACCTGAATCAATTAAACATTTTACTGTGAGGTCTTGAATTTTAAATTCAGTCGTAAAATCTTTGTTTAATTTAATATAAAAATGATTTATATTAGATTTCGAAAGATTATCTCGTTTCTTTTTAAAAAAACACCGGTCAACGGTATGTCCGGGTTTATGACAAAAATCACAGACGCCTTTCGGTGCAGATTTCTTGGGAGTTGTAGCAGAAGTACCTTGACGGGCCTTTGGACAATTTCTACTCAAATGTCCCGGATCATTACAATTATAACATGTTTTTGTGTTATCAAAAGGGTAGCGACGTTTAAGTTGCTGTGACGGCACAGAATTTCCTTCATTACTTATTTGATAATTGGCAAGCAAAATTAACAACTCAGCAATTGACTTAAGATTACTATTGAAAGCGGCAGTTCGGACATGGATATCCCGAATATCGCCAATCACAATCTCTAACAGCTGTTCTTCGGTTAGATTGAAATTTAAGGTTTTCAACAACGAAACTTTTCTCCTGGCATACTCACAGTAAGAAGCAGCACCTCGACTCGTGTAAAGGCCGGTTTTGCGAAATCTCTCACTCAGATTCCTCCTGGGTGGGTACAGGGTTGCGAGTTCGGCCTTGAAGGTGGTCCAGGACTTGACGGTTGGCTGCCATGAAGAGTACCACTCCCTCGCCTCTCCGGTCAAACCACTGGCTGCCCTGGAGAGCTGCTCATAATCCGTTCACTTGAACGTAGATCCGAGGGTCTCGATTTCTTCGCACCATCGGGACGCTCCTTGATCGGCGGCGAGCGGGTCGAACTTGGGGATTTCGATCACAGTCACGGGAGCGGAGGATCTAGCATGCTGGGACTGGAACTCCCGTAAGGTGGCGGTTAGGGCATTGGTCAATTCGTCCATGGCTCTCTTCGGGTTGTAGGCACTTCGTGGATTATGTAGGCACTTCGTAGATGATTATCCCACGGGGTTGTAGGCACTTCGTGGATGATTATCCCACGGGGTTGTAGGCACTTCGTGGATGATTATCCCACGGGGTTGTAGGCACTTCGTGGATGATTATCCCACTTCTGATGTGAGGAATTTTAACTCCTCGGTTTGTAATGTCAATAAGACCCCACACACTTCAATTTCAAACTTTTTTAATAGATAATTGACGATAAAAGATTTTAATAGAATAGAACCGAACAGGTTAAGGTTCATTCACGTTCTCCCCTCGACCTCCTGTGGAACCCATCCGCGCCTCCCACTCTTCTCCTCCGCGGAGGGGAGATCTTGCGCTCCTCCGCCACTTCCATCCTCGGGGAAGCCCCTATCACTAGCCGGACCGTTTGCGCTGTTGCCAAGGATTGTCAAAAACACGCCTCAATACCGGCGACGCTCACATATATATCAAAATTATTATTAAATTAGTAATTATATTCGATTGCGTATATAATATGCCATCAATATTATTTCTTCACATACTGTGCTCTTCAAGTAAAAAATTTTTAATCTGTTAACGATTCGCGATTTAATATAAGATTTTAAACAAAAACCCTATATTTAAATAAAAAGTTATATTGCCGACTGCCTGACACGTGAACTCATCGGCTCAACGGCCTGAACAACATTCGGCCTTTCCTGACATCAAGTGCGCCCTCGCACTTGCCTCTCCTAGGGTACACCAAGACCTGAAATCTTCGGTTAAATAAGATTTCCGAATAAAAAAAAAACAATCCTAAAAAAAGAAAGCAAGTAAACAAGCCAAAGAAACAAAATAAAACTGGGACGTGTCATCACATTCAGCAGTAGCTAATCTATACCCTAAAAGTAATGAACTTGGCCAAGTTTATTAATTAAAATAACTTATTATTAGATATATATGTAAAAACGAACGTTCTCCTTATATGCTAACCGGCCATTAGACGACCACCGATATCGATATCGCTAGGAAAGCAACCTCCCGTTCCTTACTACGGACTCAGCCCCTCAATGCCTCCGCATAAACGTACCGGGATCGTCCCTTACTACGGACTCGGCCACCTGAAAGCTTCCGTCATAAACGTACCGGGACTTAAGAGAGTTACAGACTGGCGGTACTATCGGCATTCGGACATTTTGTACCTGAACGAAAAGTTCAAATATTTAGTTATTGATTTAGGGATTATAGAGCTAATAATAGTGGTGGGCTAAAATAAAAACGATAGTAGTAATGTCAAAATTAGACACACGGGGAATACCAGTATAAAAGATATGTAAATAAAATAGTAGAATTGTCAAATGTAAAGGGCAAAAATTGTATAGGGGAAGATACGAAAAATAAAAATGTAAACATAAATAAATGGCAGTCAAAAATAAAGAAAAGAGATTGTATAGGGGAAATATACGAAAAATAAATGTAAAAATATGTAAATATCTGTCGAAAATAATTATGGGCGCAAATATCTGTCAAAAATATTTATGGGCGCTAGCAAAACCCACGCTAGAAAGTACTGGCGGAACCGAGCCGTCCCTCGCGTTCCCACTGTCACTCCTCCTAGCCACACTGCTCAGACAATCGGTTGGATTCTCTTCTCTTTTCTCGCCCTCTACTCGCACATCAATCTCCAGGATGAATTTCGGGGTAGAATCTAGGGTAGACACCAAGGTAGTAGATGCCAGCGTAGACTCTAGGGTGGACGCCAGGGTAGACTATAGGGTGGCCGTCAGGGTAGACTCTAGGGTGGACGCCAAGGGTAGACTCTAGGGTGAACGCCAGGGGTAGACTCTAGGGTGGACTCGAGGGCATTACCGAGAACCGAGACATCCAACACTTCCGACACAGTGCTTTACCCTCGTACCCAACTGTTCGGACAACCGGTCGGACCTCCTCTCAGGGGTATCTATCTATACCTGACTTACCTCCAGCCACTATACTCATGGACTCACCCCGAGAACCGAGACATCCGACACTTCCAAAACAGTGGTGATTCCTTACCCTTATCATAACCGTATCTATGGTTTCATGTTCTCAACTCCTGCCACACCAACATAGGGCACCTGAGAATGAGCCATGCCTGGGATGTCCTTTACTTCGTAACGGTCTCGTCCCAACTCCTTCACGACCCTGAACGGTCCTCTCCACTTTGGAAGTAGCTTTTGGCTCCCACCAGTGGCTGGCTGGCTGGTTATGCAAAACATGACCAAGTCCCCTACGGCATACGGCTGTGCCTTAGTACGTTTCTGGACAAACCGGCGCTTCTGCTCCGCCTGATACTGACCAACACTCTCCTCAATACGTTTTCGGATATCTGTAACATTCATATTCGGTTTAGCGTAGCGAGCGGATGAGTTCACCTGTCAGGCAGTCGGTAATATAACTTTTTATTTAAATATAAGGTTTTTATTTAAGATATTATTTTAAATCGCGAATCGTTAACAAATCATGAAATAAAAATATCTCAAATTACAGCTCTCAAATTACAACCCAATATCTTAAAGAAAAGAACAAAATCGAGTGACCATAAACAAAGACTTCATTATATATTATAGAAGTTTTTTCGCATTTTCGCTAAATCTTCCACAAAGGGTATCTACTTTACACTTGTCACTTTTCGTTTTATAACTGTTGCGATTTGCAACTCTTTAGAAACTTACGTCATGTAAGTTTCGCTCCAAGGAACAGGCAAGACGTTGTTTCTTTGTAGAGCTGTTGCAGCTTACCAATGCAACTGAATGGTGTGTTTCCGCTGGACCCAGGTTGGATGATGAGTGAAACGCGGGTGATTTTAAATTACGACTTATATTGACTAATAAATACTTGGAAAGTAGGTTCACTGACCAGTACACTACATTAATTTTATATACAATACGAATATGTTTGAGAGGGAATTGAGAATCAATTGAGGCGGTGTGAGTGAGGTGTTGTGAAAAGAGTGGAGCGCGAGTGTTTAGTGTTTTTTGAGGGGTTGTGAGTTTAGAAGTGAGTTAAGCGGGAGTGTTGAGATGTTTCTCTCGTCCCTCAGGGTAAATCTGATTGCTCCGCCCATCGACCCTTCATCTCGTTTCTCGATTAGAGGACCCGAGATTGCGTACTGAGTACCGATTGGTTAAGTAAGTAAAACGCTTAGTACATAGATGATGTGTTGATGGTAAAAGAGAAAGTATACCCTCCGCGGGTAAGGGTAGTGGCTGTGAAATTTGGACAGTAAAAGAACAATGAGAGAGAAATTCGTTCCGGTGATGTGACCCTTCCCGGAAGACTGGAAAATAACTAACATATGCGCGTTTTACGCGACAATGAGACAATTCTTCTCGGAAGATATGAAGCGAGGGACCATGAAATCGGACGAATGGATACCGTGACTAAAGTTATTACTGTTATTAGTATAAAGGGATGTGAAAGTAAATAGGGAATCGGAAATATCTGAAGCGCCTTTGTTCCATTGGGTGTCTTATTTATGATTTTCAAGTGATTTATATCGCGTGTAAAAATAACTTTGCTAGTCCGAACAGATTCACGGGAGATTGAAATATGAGGGGCTATTAGGATAGTAAATAATGAAAAGAGCGGAAAAAGATATTGTTGGAATTCCAACAATAATTATTTTCTAAAAATTCACTACGTTTCACTTTCGAAAGTATAGAATAAAGTTTAATAATAATGCATTACCTACATTGTCTGTAAGGAGTACCTACTTTATTCTTATTGGAACTTTAGTTCCATTTGCCAGGGATTGGGGAGCGAGGGTGGTCGCACAGCAAAAAATCTAACCGTTAAATGGAATGCGTTACCTCGGCAGCGTTCGTAGCGGCTCGGAGGCGTTCGTAGTGGCTCGGTGGGGGGGGAGAGTGGAGGGGTGAGGGAGAGAGTGGGGGGTGAGGGAGAGAGTGGGAGAGAATGGGAGAGAGAGGGGGTGAGGGAGAGAGGGGGGTGGTGAGGGAGAGAGTGGGAGAGAGAGAGAGACCACGCGCTTGACGCACCGAGGAACGATATTCCATTGCCTTACTTATAGAACCAATGCTGTGTATTATATGTAATGCCCGTCTTACTGTCGCTGTTTCACGTTACATTACAAAGTTTTATTAAGAAATAATTTAAAAAAAATTGGTTATTAATTAAAAGGAACTATAGTTCCTAACGCGTGTCCCGCGACACGTTTCAGTGTTTTTTTCGGTTTTTTGAAATTTTCTCGAAATGCTATCCAAGAACATATTGGAAAATGTTTAATGTTTATTCTACCATCGAATTTTTCCAATACTATATAACAAAGGAGTCCCATGTATCCGGCGCTATTTTTCCCCAACATGCTTGAGAAAACAATCATAACAATTTCTTATGTGTTCTCATTTTGTAAATGTATGAATAGATGAAGGTTCTCGAATTATATCATAGGACAAGGTATACATAACAAATGTAAGAGATATATTAGAAAAGGTGTTTGTAGCTCAGCCGAGATTTGAACCGGGGTCTCCCAATTTCGCGTCGGGTATTCTGACCACTAAACCACTGTGCTACGTACCAATTCCATTTTTTCTGTTCATGTTAAACGCTATTGATGATGTGGAGGACGAACGGGTTGTACGCAACCCACCACACTTCGTCTCACATTATTAACGAGAGAGGAGGTGCGGTGTAGCACAGTAGTTTAGTGGTCAAAATACCCGACGCGAAATTGGGAGACCCGGTTTCAAATCCCGGCTGAGCAACAAACACCTTTTCCAATTGTAACACCCTGCAGGTGGTTAAGGGATTTTGCTTGGTTATTTTCTGTAGATTTATTAAACTTTTAACACCCTGTAGGAGGTTGTGGGATTTCAAATTAATTTTATTGATTAATTTTGTTATTTTGTAACATTTATAAAAATGGCCCTGTATATGAAAATTACTTAGCAAAGTACGGTAATAGATGAGTCGTTAGAATTAATTATAAACAAACATTTTCGTCGCTGCCAGGGAGACCGGTATGAAATTTAACACCAGACGTGACAGTTTAATTAAAAAGTAATGCAACTAGAGAAATAGTGCTTACAGCGGTCAAACGACTTTGTCGTCGTAATCGGGGTTACCGACGGTGAACTACGCTTAGTCAGTAAAAGGGGGGTGGATTGATTAAGGCACGGAGGCGCGAAAAATCGGGAATCGATAATTAAGTAATCAGAAAAAGGCGGGACTTGTAAAGTTTGATGGATAATCATATTGTCGATTAGTGAAATTATGACTAATTAGAGAATTGGAAGGATAATTTCGTAAGCAACTTAGGGTTGTGGAAATGGTAAACGAGGTTTCGACCAGAGAAGAAATCGTGAAAAGAACATTCAGTCGTTGGGAGACCGGGTCTCCGAACGGTGAGTTTTCGAGTCGGGAGTATTTTTTTGTGTTCATTTTTGAGAAGGTTCTGTATTGTGAGACTTAGAGTTTGGAAATAGAGTTTTGCTTTATATGCGCGGGGCGAAGTAAAGCTTTGAAGTAATACGAGGGAGTCGTAATTTGAGAGAGTT
Organism: Cryptocephalus moraei; assembly: GCA_946251905.1. Taxonomy (NCBI): domain Eukaryota; kingdom Metazoa; phylum Arthropoda; class Insecta; order Coleoptera; family Chrysomelidae; genus Cryptocephalus; species Cryptocephalus moraei. The sequence continues at coordinate 29,321,293 of OX276454.1, forward strand.
AAATTAGAGGGAAATAATTTTGAGTTTGAGTTCAGAGTTTTCAAGAGAGCATAGTGCTTGAATTATACGTTTTCTTAGAGAGTGACTTCAGGGGAAATTAGAGTCACTCACGAGGGAGTAGATAAATTGTAGAGTTTTAATTGGAGTTTGATTAGAGTTTTGGAGTAGAGTTTTGAATAAGTGTTTACTAAGAGTTTTGCTGTGAGCGCCTTATGCTAGAACCTTTTGAGAGTAGAGTCGTTAAAGTGAGTAGATTCATCCGTTCCGTTTTCCGTGCGGGCGAAGCGCGTTTTCCGAATCACCCCCGCTGAGCTCCGACATTGAGGGTTCCACGCCAAAGTCCAGGCCGTAAGCAGAGTTCACCCCGGGGCCGCTCGGTGAGTTTGTTCTGATTTACAAAGGTTGAGTCACCCTGGATTTTATTTTAATTGCGTTGAGTTTTGGTACGTTGTCCGTCGCTATAATCTCGATACACCGATCAGAAAAATTCGTAAAAAGGTCACGCCCTGGTATCGTACTGCGGTAAAGTTCCATATACAGGGGTTTTAAGATATGTAAAGGTGCACCGTTCCAATTATTTGATTGATAAGATTTGAGTTATTCTGCTGTGGGTTTTAGTTTCCTGATCATTCAGGTCTCAAGGGGATAATTTTATTATTTTATTGTACCTATTGTCTTATTGTGGGAATAATTTTGTTATTTCTTTTCATCATTGTCCTGTTTTGGAGATAATTTTTCTTGGTGTATTTTTTATTGTCTTATTTCTTTTGGGGGATTTTGTGGCTCCAATTATTTTGTTGTTGTGTCAGATCAATTTTTGTTTTGTTTTATTAATGGAGATATTTTATTTAAATTTAGTTGTTTAATTTCAAAACGAGTAAAGCAGGCATTCGAGAAACCCCGCAAAAACGCTCCCTGGGAATATCAGTTTTAAAGTCGATCTCATGAATTAAGTCAACCTCACCTAAAAGTAATTGTATCGGTTCCTAAAATTTTCCTATTTCGTTAATTATTCAAAAAGGATCGGTCGATTACACCAATATATCTCTTATATTTGTTACGTATACCTTGTCATAATAAGTAGCATTGGTGGTTGTACAGCGTTAGACTGTAGGTGTTTTATGCGTACAGACCATCTGACATAAGTCAAACTCAGTGACAAGGAATAAGGCTTAAGTCAGTTAGTGGTCCTGTCCCCTCTCAAATCGTATTAAGAACAACAGAGGTAAATAAGAAATGATCTTGGTCCTATTAATACCCACTCACTAATGTTACATCGCGTAAAATAGTTCCTCAATTACATGTCAATACAAGGTAATGATTCTTGATGAATTGCTATTTTATGGAAAACTCACTTACAGTAAATATTTAATTTTCCTAACCTCATGGTTGTACCAAATTATCATCTCTTTTAGAAGTGACGGAAGAAGATTTAAATTAAATCGAAAGCTATCATAAAGTAGAAAGAGTTTCTCTTCCGCACCAGGCTGCATTCACAATAGTTTAATTTTTTAAACTTTGATATATATTTATTTGCTTTTTGCTTAAAGGTACTAATAACAATGGTTTTCATATGGTTCCAACATAATTATACCGTATATCTCTGTAAAGCGAAGAAAATATTTTTTTAGTTATTTCGCCTTTGATTGACTTTTATATCGTGTATATTATTTTGCTATAATAATTATGCTACTCCATTCTGAAACTAACGTAAATTTCCTTTATCCCTTTGAATAAAAGGGAATGGCAAGAAAAAAATATTACGAAAACATCCCTTTGTTCAATAATGACCGTTATCTACTGTACTCGCTCGGAAAGTCCTTAAATGAAATCTCAACCGTCCCCGTTCTAATTCCCAAACAAATCCGGACCCATCGAACCCAAATCTCCGCTCCATCCCGTCCTCTGCCACCTTACCGAAAATTCATTTGGAGCGGTGGTTTACCCACCTCCGGATTAGGAATTCAACGGTAGCGCAGAATGGAAATGGGGGATGAGGTTTGCGCAACGGCTGTACAAACAAAGATACAACCCTATCGGATCGTTTGTGACTGCTGAGTTTGCTCTTTACACAGACCGAAAAAAAAATTGCCTCGTACCGGTGTCAAGGACGTGTCGCAGGGGGAAATTGGATAATTAACTGTTAATAAGATGAGTGGTGGGAGTTTTCTCTTTTTTTTGGGAGGGAAAATGGAGAAAGTTCGCGGGGGTAATTTGAGCATTTTCGCCGAGAAGTCGTTCATTCGAACGTTCCGCGGAAATTGAAAAATAAATTACGCCGGAAAACTTAAAAAAGGAATGATGAAAAACGCTACTTCTTTCAATGTGGAAATTATCTAGTGCTTAAAAAATTCATCAACTATAATTTAAGTCCTTCTACTCTCGAAGATTTTCCATAAAAGTACACTACTACTGGGCTCGTTTTAATATAAACAATCACATAAACAGGATTATTGATAATGTGCCACGTTATGTAATTATTAAATCTATTCGACTTTCTTATCGAAGTCTTTCCGTTTCTTTGTATACACTTTACATATTAACATTGAGATAAAAGAAAGGAGAAGCACGTGCGATCTCCATTTTACTAAAATTAAGTACTTCAAGATTTTTGACATGGCAATAACAGTTAGGTTACCTGTTAGCTTATTTGAGGCGGTTTAAATATTCTCTCTACATTCTATGCGCTTTCTAAAATCCACAATTATTTAAACATCACAAAGTTTGCTGCTGAAATCTCTAATGCTTGCAACTATGATAACCCTTATGTTGTGTCTGATTCCTCTGAGTTCGCTATTTTCATGAATGGTCTTCGACTCCCAGAGCACTTCCAGATTGTAAGCCTTGATACAGTTTCACCTTTCACCAATATTCCTCTATACCCTGTTAAATAGAACCGAGGATTCTTATTAGAATCATATTGCCAATCACTGTTCACTTACAAGAAAGAGCCTATTAGGAGTTATTAAATTTGTTTTTAGAAAGACATAATATCACCAATAACAGCTGAAGAGTGGAACAAATATTTTAGTAGCCTACTGAACGAGAATAGAGAAGAATTTAAAAATGACTCTGACAATGAGTTTCACAACATACATACAACTTCCTCCCCCATCAAACTGAATATCGCTGAAATAAGGAAAGTGTGTATGCAACTTAAGAATGGAAAAGCCCCAGGCCCTGGAAATATCCCCGAAGAACTGGTGAAGTACGGGACGGAAAAACTATACGGACATCTAACCGCGCTATTCCAAAAATGTATAAATGAAAAAGAAATACCGGAAGAATGGAAAACCTCGATAATATCGACAATACATAAGAAGGGAAGCAAAACAGAATGCGATAATTATCGCGGAATAGCTGTCACAAGTTCGATCAGCAGGATATATGGAAAAGTACTTAAAAATAAAATAGAATCCGAGTATAAGGACATGGAAGCAGAAGAACAGGCAGGGTTTAGAGCGGGGAGATCAACAATAGACTACCTATTCTGTCTAACACAAATCGTGGAGAAGAAAATGGCGGTAAATCAAGAAGTACATTGTTTGTATGTAGATCTTAAGAAGGCGTACGACAATATACCCCACAGTAAACTCTGGCTGGCACTAAGGAGAACCAACATCGGAGAGACATTAATAGAAGCTGTAAAATCCCTATACAAAAACCTGACAGCAAAGGTTAAAGTAAAAAATAAGACTTCGAGCGGCTTAAGGGTAACCAAAGGACTTAAACAAGGATGCGCACTTTCCCCAACATTATTCAAAATCTACCTTGAGCAAGCGTTAAAAAACTGGAAACGCAAATGTGAGAGAATGGGTATCCCACTAAACGAAAAAACAGTATACACACTCTGCTTCGCAGACGACCAAATTGTCATAGGGCAAGACTACGACGACATCGAGTATATGGCTAGAAAGTTAATTGATGAGTATCAAGCATGGGGACTCGAAGTAAATTTAGATAAAACCGAATATATGTGTATAGGTGGACAGAGTAGAGACCTAATTCTGGAAAACGGCAAACGAATTAAAAAATGCACTACATACAAATACTTGGGAATGACAATTACGGAAAATGGAAGTCTAGATACAGAAATTGAAGAAAGAAATAATCTGGGGCGGAAAGCGATATCAATCATGAATAGCATAATATGGGACCAACACATATTAAAAGTAAACAAGCATAGAATATACAATACAATCATAAAAAGTATAGTCTCATACGGCTGTGAAGTGTGGCCACTAAAGCAAAAAACCGAGAAGAAACTCGAAGCTACAGAAATGGATTATTGGAGAAGAGCAGCAGGTCGGTCAAGACGAGAAAAAATAAGGAACGTAAGAATTCGAGAAATTATGGAGGTAGAACACACACTAGTCGACGATATAAAAACCAAACAACTACGATGGTTTGGTCATGTGCAAAGAATGGGAGATGATCGACTCCCAAAACAAATCTTGAAGTGGTCACCACGGGGCCGCAGAGGAAGAGGAAGACCAAGACTTAGCTGGAGAGAAGGTATTGACAAGGAGATCAGAGAGAGAGAACTGGATGAAGACCTGTGGAAAGACAGAGAACAATGGAGGCTAGGAATCGGAAGACGTCGGAGAACGTTATAAAACCGATTTATATATATATATATATATATATATATATATAAATTTGTTTTTAGTATCACCTATTTCACGTTTAACAGAAAAACTGATAAACAAATCTAAACAGATTAGAACTGATCCACATAAAATTGTCATAGATTAGTATGTCAGACGCTCGCATTCAAGTAGGTTCATTAACCACCATTGTTATTAATTCGACAATATGAAAACAAACCTAATATAATAAAAGATTAAAAAAAACGAAATGCGGCACTCTGGGAATGATCGGGAGGGGAAGCATAGCTTTATATATATATATATATATATATATATATATATATATATATATATATATATATACGGAGCTTTCCTATCGAAACGCTTGGTGCGAAACCAACAAGAGCAAGAGAGAAACCAGCAGTAGTTCGTTAGCGTGACAGAGAGAGAAGTTTTGCAACGTTGCCGGCCGAGCACGCAGTCCAAGTCAACGCGTGTATCGCTTCACACTTTCGGATGTGTGCGGTACAGCGTGCGGAGCGGATGACTGTAATGTTCCGCGAGCTAGCAACATCGCAAAAGGTCGTTCTCTGTTTCGCTAACGAGAAATATATGGCCTTTCTCTCGCACTTATGTTGATCCCACCGTGCGACTCTTTAGAAACTGTCTGTATACTAAAGTAAACTAGTAGTGGGTAGTGGGAAACTGCCAGGGCAGGTAAGTAAGGAGACTCTTTTAACTTAGGAAGCTTTCGAAATATTTTATTTCTTCTTCAGCCTAAAACTAACAGCAAAACGCGTGTATCAGTGGCAATAATCAAAATACACTTATTAACAATAATACTTACAATTGTTGAGGATGGAAATGACGCTTACTAACCAGAACATAATACGATTGGGTAAATAAAAGTAGTTATGAGAAAGGCATTACGAACTGCGATGTACACGTGAGATTAATTATTTAAAAAAAAAAGAGGAAACCGTCCATCTTATCGACCAGTAACGAACAGAATGAACCATAGAACAATTTTTGAAAATGATACCAACTTGACCTTTCTCTCCCAACGTCATGGCAGAGGATCCATGGAACATGAGAAGTGAGCGGCTAAGTATAGCGCGCGAAATTTAAAAATTTTTCCTACCTCCATGGCATTTGAAGGGAAAGTTAGTTAAGTTTTCATTATGACTGTAACAAGACAAGTAAGAGGACTTTTATTGAAAGGAAAGGAAAAGTTTCTAAACAATAACTTCTGAAAATCAGGAAGATCATCCTAATTCAATAGATTTGAAGAGATATTTATTTTTAATATTATTAAATTTTATTTTCTTACTCCTGTTAGGGATTTGTCAACGTACCTTCCTCAGGTGAATTGCTTAGGAACTTTTTTTCCAGGTATAATAAGTTTGCATAGATGCAGTTAAGGTTCTTGGTGTCAGAACGTTTATTTAACAGGTTATCCAATGTCTGTATGTAGGCCATTTCAAGAAAAGTTCTCTTAATAGCGTTACGCTCCCGTGATAGGATGGTTACTTCTTCAAATTTAGGTACATGCCCTGTTACATCCACATGCTGTGATAGGGCACATGCATCTTTACGGCACTTTATGTCACTTTTATGTGAAGTAATCCTATTTTTTTAAATTTCTTGAAGTCATTCCTACATATGACTTCTCACAACCACCACAATCAATTTTGTAAATTACATTGGTACTTTCTAAAATACTAGTAGGGTCTTTTGATATGGTGAAAAGGTTATTAACTTTTTTTATAGCCTTAGGGGCTAATACTATATCTGTTTGTTTGAATATCTTATTAAGTTTTGATGTTAGTTCAACAATGAATGGGAACGACCTGTATCTCTGAACAGAGGTTTGTTGCGGAGTTAGTGTAGGGTTACTATTAATACTTGTGTTTGTTCTGGTACCTGAGATCTCATTTATGGCTATTTCTGGAGTTCCATACAATAACTTTTTTAATAACGTAGGTGGATAAGAATTTTCCATCAGTAAGTTGTATAAAAACTTGAGGTTTCTTTTCCTTCAAAGTAGGATGGCTTATCCTAGTCACACGATTTTTTAACCCTTTCACTCAGTTTATCTTGATTTTTTCTGAATGATACGAAAAGTTGTTCAAGTATGTAGATACTTGTGTTGTAGATACTTGTGTTGGACGGTTTTCGATACCAGTCTAATATAACTTTGTTTTGTACCGTCCTTATAAGTTTCGTATCTAAGAAAGGAACTGATCTATCAGTTTCGCTTTCAATGGTGAACTGTATGTGAGGGTTTATGCTATTAAATAGGTTTAAGATTTCAGCCTCCTTACCTGAAGGTATAGAGCAAATGATGTCATCAACATATTTTTTAAGAAAATGTAGTTTAAATGAGAGCTTAGGTATCGTTACAGCCAAAAGATCATCTAGTATATATTGTGCAAGAATAGGGGAAATCTTGGATCCCATTGGTGAACCAAAGATTTGTTGGTAGTATTCTCCGTTAAATGTGAAATAAGTGGTGTTAAAAATGAAAGTGATCATTTCAACAAAACTTTGTTTAGAGAGGCTACATTGATAGGTAATACGTTCCCAATGTGTGTCAATGCTCTTATGAATGAGGTCTAATGGAATATTTGTAAAAAGGGAAACTACATCCAAACTAATAATCACATAATTTGCAGGGAGTTGATAGTTGTTGATAAAGTTTGAGAACTCAAATGAGTCTGAGACATAATAAGGGTTATTACAGTTATAAGCCTTCGTGAGAACTTCCGTTGCATATTTTGTGATTTTCCAGTTTGGGGCCTCTATACTAGAGATAATTGGTCTTAAGGATAGTACCGGTTTGTGTATTTTGGGAAGGGCGTAAAATCTTGGTAAAACACCATTATACTGGCATAGTTGTTTTGCTTGTTGCTCATCTATTTCTTTGTTTTTTTTTTAAACGTGCCACTAGTTTATTAGATTTTTGTTGTATGGAGGAGGTAGGGTCATTTCTAACTTTCTTATAATACTTCTCGTCTAGGAGTAAATTATTAGATAGTTCTTCATACTGTTCTCTGTACATAATTACTGAAACATTTCCTTTGTCTGCCCGAGTAATAACCTTAACTGCATCTATGCAAACTTATTATACCTGGAAAAAAAGTTCCTAAGCAATTCACCTGAGGAAGGTACGTTGACAAATCCCTAACAGGAGTAAGAAAATAAAATTTAATAATATTAAAAATAAATATCTCTTCAAATCTATTGAATTAGGATGATCTTCCTGATTTTCAGAAGTTATTGTTTAGAAACTTTTCCTTTCCTTTCAATAAAAGTCCTCTTACTTGTCTTGTTACAGTCATAATGAAAACTTAACTAACTTTCCCTTCAAATGCCATGGAGGTAGGAAAAATTTTTAAATTTCGCGCGCTATACTTAGCCGCTCACTTCTCATGTTCCATGGATCCTCTGCCATGACGTTGGGAGAGAAAGGTCAAGTTGGTATCATTTTCAAAAATTGTTCTATGGTTCATTCTGTTCGTTACTGGTCGATAAGATGGACGGTTTCCTCTTTTTTTTTAAATAATTAATCTCACGTGTACATCGCAGTTCGTAATGCCTTTCTCATAACTACTTTTATTTACCCAATCGTATTATGTTCTGGTTAGTAAGCGTCATTTCCATCCTCAACAATTGTAAGTATTATTGTTAATAAGTGTATTTTGATTATTGCCTCTGATACACGCGTTTTGCTGTTAGTTTTAGGCTGAAGAAGAAATAAAATATTTCGAAAGCTTCCTAAGTTAAAAGAGTCTTCCTACTTACCTACCCTGGCAGTTTCCCACTACTAGTTTACTTTAGTGTTTAACTAACCCTCCTTTGGCTATATATATATATATATATATATATATATATATATATATATATACACGTCTGTACAGAAACGATTGGTAGCTAGCGCGGCGATCGCGCCGCTCTAGCCACTCTCAGATTCAGCCCACAATCGCCACTCCTAGAGCAGGCAAACGACAATACAAACAATTGTAACACGAGTTGCCACCAGTTAGCGCGACTTCGAAATAAATCACTTTTATCTACTTTGTGTTACTAATGATGTCATTATACATCGAAAGTGGTGTAATAATATTAATATTATTACACTACTTTTGGTAACTTTTAGTTTTGTTAAATTGGTACATCACCCTGTCACGTAGACGTGCATAGACGTCAAGGTTAAATTATTAGTATTTCAATAAACATAACTTTTAAAATTTCATGAATCTACATTTTTGTCTTCCATTTCGTTCAAGTAAGTAAGTAGTTATTGAATTTGTCCTAAGGCTACTAAATTCTCAAATTGAAATACGAAACGTCAATGTCAGTGACGTCAGTGTAACCAACCCACCCAGAATTCCCTAGTGTAATACGAAAACTTAAGCAGCCAAAATGTAACGAATTAATAAAGCAAAGTAGATAAAATAGTATATTACGCTCGTTTAATAAGACGTATTGTCACACTCGTTCTATTAAAGCATTCCTCGCTTCGCTCGTCGTGCTTTAAAATTCTCGTGTGACAATACTTCGTCTTATTAAACTAGTATAATATAATGTACTATTTATTCTTATTTATACTTTTATCCAAGCCAAACCAAACAAACTGTTGTAAACCCGTACTTAACCCGTGCTATGATTTCAAACTATAATTATTATCACTTTATTATTATCACTATAACATCTCTTCTCTAAATTTGTTTTGCCGATTTCAAGCATATTTTTTGTAACCATTGTAAAATCTCAGTCATTAGGAAAATAACTCTAGTCACCTTTGAAATGTTCAGTTTTTTTCAATAGTTGTTTTTGTTTTCAACAAGATTGTCAAAATTTAAATGTAAATGTATGCAGACGCAGAATAAAATCCAGATACAGAAAACGTGTTTAGATAAAGAAAAGCTTCCGAATAGAGACGAAATGGGTGACAACGGTGAGCCACAACAGCAGTTCGGTGGAAATCACCCAGAGTCACCACAAAACCTAACCTTCCGGACCGTAGTCGTAGGCCCAGAAACGATTGGTAGCTAGCGTCACCATGGAGCAGGCAACCAATACAAAAAAAACAATGACTGAAAGTAATGAAAGAATGAATGAAATGAAAGAATGAAAGTGCACTCTCAACCCCGAAAAATTTACAACCCTTACCCTGGGTGGGTTGACTCACTGCGGCGTTAGCCGCTTTGAACATTCAACATTTATCATCAATTCATATGGTGGTCGGCCTTAAACGACTTTGGGGGGCACAGGGACGAACGGGGTCGTACGCTACTATGTAGCAATGACCCGTCAGCGTTGTCCAATAGCCCATCATCCCTTGCACCCTCGACTTCGGGAATGTGATGGTTCTGGGTGGGATTTCAATTCATATACGCCTCATCTACAACTTTGTTCCACCAACCCGGTGGCTCGAGTGGTAGAGCAATGGCGCGTAAAGCCAGAGGTTGTGGGTTCATGTCCCACCTAGGGTTGTCAATTTTTCGGGGTTGAGAGTGCAATTTCATTCTTTCATTTCATTCATTCTTTCATTACTTTCAGTCATTCACTCACTGCGGCGTTAGCCGCTTTGAACATTCAACATTTATCAACAAAAAAACAATTGTAACACGGTTGCTACTAAACAGTTAGCGCGGCGCGATAATTGGCCGTTGCGATCGGGACGGTTTTTCGGCGTTTACGCCTCTCACCGATTCAGCGCTTCGAGCGAAACCCGCCATAAGAAAGCTATGCTTCCAGTAAGGTTTTCAAAAATAAAATTTTTTTGTACATCATGAATGTATACGTCAAAACCAAATATGATATTTTCTATTTTGTTACCGTATTTTTGAACACTGCCTGTTATAAATCAACATGAACTATATTAATCACCCATTCCCTGCAAGTAATCCCTAATTGTTCTATTTGTATAGAAATGATATTACTTCCACTACCTACTGTAAGCGGTTTGTATATCACAAATATATATCGTTATACGTATTGTAGTTTCAGGCTGATGAAGTGATAAATTGTTACGAGAGCATCTTAAGTAAATAGAATCCTCTTTTCGCCCACAACTTGGCTGCGAATCAACTAAGTTGTAATCTTCATATAAAAATGTATAGTTTTATTTTGTAATTGGTAAAAATTCTAAATTTTATATTTAGCAAAATATCACGAAACCAAATAATCTCAAAAGACATAACGTGCTAATAATAGCAAAAATAATGTTTCACGTAAAATGAATAAAATGATATAGGCGACTTTTAAGGTGGGGGATTGTAGGGTTATTCTCCACAGTTAGAGTTGCCAGCACTACCGTTTGCCGGGAATAACTAGTTAGCTTTGGATAGTTTCCATAGTAGTACGTTTTGTTTCATAAACAGTAGTTGTCAAATAAATATTAGTGAATGCACACATAATAAATCTTGATACGAAAACCAACACGAATTTCAAGCGAATAAAATTAAAATAAAATAAAAACAAATATGTAAGCCACTTTACGGAGAGTGAGAGAAATTTAAAAATATTTTTAGTTATACAGGGTGTTCACACAAAAGATCAATATCAAATTAGCATTTTTTGGAATCTAAAGGTAACAGAAACCGAAAATTTTAAAGCAAACGTAAAATTTACCACATTCGGAATATTTCACAATTTTTAAAATTAGAGACCCAAATTAAAGATTTGTTTGTGCTACACTGTCACATTTGGAAAAACATAATATTAGCCGTTATTTAACCCATCTAAAAAAGTCCCTGAAAAATATACATATACATTTATTATGAATCTTTTTGTGTGGGCTATGGACGTCCAGTATTATTAAAAATATCGTTAAAATGTGCCTCTAATCACTATGTATATACTGTAGCGTTTTCGTATGTTCGTTAAGGTGTGAATTAAAACATTCGATACACCAAAAAAATAGTCACTAATTTATTACACACTTATAACTAAACACAATTACTTAAGACTACTAAAAGAGCAATTATTTATGCCGTATCGTGGCTGTATTTATTTCTACTATTTATGTCGACTTCAACGTCGCGCCAATATTCTGACCGAACTGCCCACTGGCGGCCGAAAGCTCCGTATATATTGGGTAGATCGCTGGTTCCCGAAACTTCGCTAGTTTTCTACACTTAACCGGAATAGTCGCGGCTCGCGTTCGCCGCCGTACTGGCTTCTCGACGGAACGAGTTAGTTCGAGAGTAACGTAGAACTTCTGGCGTATTCGCGGCTGTTAGGATCGTCACACTGCCCCCTTCCTAAGCTCATTTCGTCCCGGAATGATTCCAAAGACGGTGGATGTCGGTATCCACCTTTGAAGTTTTGGTGACAGTCCCTTTCGTCTCTTGGGGTCGTAAAGCCAAACCATGTCACCGGTATTGTACCTGTTGTCCTTGGCATTGACATTGTATGCGTCCTTCATGCGATCACTGGCATCTTGAATGGAAATGCGAACTTGACTATGAATGGCATCCATTCTTCTTCGCAGTTTACTGACGTAGTCCTCCCCGGCGACATCAGTTCCTGGCGGGCAACCAAACTTCAGATCGCATGGGAGACGAAGTTCTCTTCCCATAATTATCCGAGCCGGAGACTCTCCTGTGCTTTCATGGACGGCCGATCGATAAGCTAGCAGGAACAAATGGAGGAAGCTATCCCAGTCTCTTTGATGGCTAGAGACCACTTTGGCCAAATACCTATTAATGGTTCTATTCATGCGCTCTACCATTCCATCTGACTGCGGGTGTAATGCAGTAGTCCTTGTTTTCTTGATTCCAAGCGTCTTACAGATGTTCTGGAACAAGTTGGATTCAAAATTTCGCCCTTGGTCAGAATGTAGCTCCAGAGGTACGCCAAACCGGCAGATCCATTCCTTCACCAAGGCGTCGGCAATAGTCGAGGCTTCCTGGTTAGGTAGAGCATATGCCTCAACCCATTTGCTGAAGTAGTCCATGACGACCACGATGTACTTATTTCCTGCTTCTGATTCGGGAAACGGACCGGCTACGTCGATAGCAATCCTTTCAAAGGGACTTCCCACGTTGTACTGGCGCATCAAAGCCTTCTGCTTTCTCTGCGGCCCGTTACTTGCCGCACATACAACGCATTTCCTGCACCAGTCCCTTACGTCTGCCTTGCTATTGATCCAGTAAAATCTTTCCCTCACTTTTCCCAGGGTCTTTGTCACTCCGAGATGTCCTCCTGACACACCGGCATGGATTTCCTCTAGCAATTCCGATATCCGACATTTAGGCACAACAACTTGCATTCTTTCCTCTTTGCCGTCGTGGCCAACTATTTTCCGCCGCAAGAGTCCATCTTTTAAAATTAAGGAGTCCCATTGTGCCCAATACGATTTGACGTTGGAAGAATACTTGGCAACTTCTTCCCAGGTTGGCTTCTTCTCTTCTTTCATCCAGTTTAGGACTATCTGGATATCGGGATCTTCCTCTTGGTCTTTCATGAGCTCCCCATTTTGCCAATTATCGTCGACGATGGTGGTTCGTAACAAATCAGCATCTTTCTCTTCTGCCCGCTGGCAATGCTTGCAGTCTTGTGGACAGGGTCGTCTTGATAGGGCATCTGCATTTCCATGGATTCTCCCTGCTCGGTGCTCGGTGTCGAAGTCAAACTCCTGGAGCCTCTCTATCCATCTTGCCACTTGTCCCTCTGGATTTTTAAACTGAAGGAGCCATTTTAAAGCTGCATGGTCAGTCCGCAGCAGGAACTTCCCCCCGTAGAGGTACTTGTAAAAATGCTCCATCGCTTTCACAACGGCTAGCAACTCTCGACGGGTGACGCAGTAGTTACGCTCTGGCTTGGATAGCGTCTTACTAAAATAGCCAATGACCTTTTCTTCTTGTCCATCCCGAATTTGGGACAGCACGGCTCCTATGCCCACATTGCTAGCGTCGGTGTCCAATACAAATTTTCCCTCAGGTAGGGGATAGCTCAGGATAGGTGCGCTTGTCAGAGCATCTTTTAGGTGATCAAAAGCTTCCTGACATTCTTGGGACCATTGGAATTTTCGTTCCCCTTCTGTCAGCCTGGTCAATGGTTTTGCGATGTTGGCAAATCCCTCCACATAGCGTCGGTAGTATGTGCATAATCCCAAGAAGCTGCGTAGCTCATGCTTGTCTTTGGGAACTGGCCAATCTTTGACAGTCTGGACCTTTGCCTTGTCAACCGCCACTCCTTGACTGGAAACGACGTGACCCAAATACTGCACAGCTCTTTGAAATAGATGACATTTCTTTGGGCTCAACTTTAGTCCAGAACTTCGTAGCCTCAGGAACACTTCTTCTAGGTTTCTCATGTGATCTTCAAACGATTTTCCTACTACGATAATGTCATCAAGATAGACCAGACATGTCTTCCAGGACAGTCCTCTTAAAATCGTTTCCATTAAACGTTCGAAAGTGGCAGGAGCATTGCACAATCCAAATGGCATCACGTTAAATTGCCATAATCCAGCACCCACCGTGAAAGCTGTCTTTTCCCGATCTTCAGGGGCCAACTCAACTTGCCAGTACCCACTTTTTAAGTCCAGCGTGGAAAAGATCTTCGACCCAGCCAGGGTGTCCAAGGTGTCATCAATGCGAGGAAGAGGATAACTGTCTTTTTTGGTCACATTATTAAGCAGCCGGTAGTCAACACAGAATCTGGTCGAGCCGTCTTTCTTCTTTACCAGTACTACTGGTGAAGACCATGGACTGCTGGATGGTTCTATGACTCCTTCCTTGACCATACTCTCGACAATTTTGTCAGCCTCCTCTCTCTTGGCCAGCGGTAACCTTCTAGCTGTCTGTCGAATGGGACGAGCATTTTCCGTATTGATTTTATGCTGGACTATGTTGGTTCTCCCTTTCTTCCCAGTATCAAAAACATCTCGATATTTATGGACCAAATGCCTCAGCTTTCTTCTTTGGTCTGGCCTCAGACCGGTGCCTGACGACGATACCAGCTCTTCTAATTCTTTTGGAATGGCTTCCCGGCTGGTTTCCACGGCCGCAACCTGTCGCAGTATTGCTGAAACTCCAGAGCAGTGTCCTAACTCCGTGCCCTTCTTTGGTAACACAGGATAATCATTGACGTTCATTATCCTCACAGGAATATTCCTGCCGGCACGTACAAGAGCCTTTCCGACTGCTATCCCGCGACCAACAGCCTCGTCATGCATTGCAGGCTCGAACATGACTATCTCATCAACTGTGGTCTTGCTATCGGTGCAGCCTTCCAAAACGATCTCGCTCCGTTCTGGTATCAATGTTTCATCTGGGAGTAGAACTCGAACACTTAAATTCCTCTCACGATGCAAAACAACTTCCTCGTCGTCTATCCTCAGGACTCCCTGCTTAAAGCTTAACTCGAAGCCCTTGGTGTCCGTTATGTCCGTCCCGATGATCACCTCATCCTCGATCTCAGCCACTATCACAGGATGACCAAACGTGGCTTTTCCGATGGTAAACGTGACGTTTGTTTCACCATGCACTTTTGCTCGATCTCCCGTTGCTGTTCGTAGACGCCATTTTGATTGCCGAACCTTAGCTGCAGGTTTTATTATGTCGGGCCTTATGATTGTCTTCGTCGCACCTGTATCCAGTAGCACAGTGCGGAGGGTTCCATCCACACACGCGTCGACAAAAACACTGTTGGCATGATGTTGCAGTGAGGAGACCTGGGCGGTATTTACTGGGGCTTGCTGAGTACAGGTCGACGATCGCCCCTTCGCATCGACCTTCTTTAGTTTTCCGGGTTGGCGGGAGTGGAACTGACGCCTTCTGGGCAGCGTCTTCTTATGTGGCCTGCCTTGCCACATTTCCAGCATTCCAACCTTCGGTGCTGGCGGCCACGTTCTTCATTGACCTCCCTGACGATCCGCTTGATTGATTCCTCGAAGTCGTCCACTCCTGCAACCACTTGCCGGACACGAGCTTGGCCTTTGTTCGTGTTCTTGGCAGCTTCAAATTCAAGGGCCCGTGTTAGTGCATCAACTAGCTTAGGTGGGTGTGCTAGTAGTAAGGCCTGCCTCATCTCACCGTCGCGGAGTCCATCCAGGAATGCTTGAACTGCCAAACGTTCCATAATCTTTTCCTGGACATCTGGATATGCCAGTCGAACCAGACGTGCAATATCTGCCTCGAATTCCTGTAAGGACTCCCCTGACTTCTGGCACCGATTTTTCAACTGAGTGTGGTAGACATGTTCCAAGTGTGACTGGCCATAACGCATCTCCAAGTGTTTCACCAGGTGGTCGTAGCATTCTTGCTCTTCCGGGGACATTCTTTGCAGGATGGCAGCAGCATCTCCTCTCAAGGCCAACGTAAGGGCAGTCGCTTTCTCCCCGGATGACCAACCGTTTGCTTTTGCAGCCGCTTCAAATTGACGCTGGTAAACATTCCACGACGATGAACCATCAAATTGAGGCGGTTTGAGGCGCATCAGCCCAACAGGTTCCGGATTGGCACTAACTTCGCTCTTATTGTCCATTGCTGAAGGTCGATTGGGCAACTCGTCGAAAGTGTTGACGTCTAATGTTGTGATTTTGTTCTGAACTTCCTGGATCCTGCCTTCCATCAAAAGAATTCGCTCTTCCAGTGTAGAAGATTTTTCCAGAATTTCTTCTTGTAATTTCCTTTTTAGGTTGGCATTGTTTTCCAGCATCTTTTCTTCCAACCTGACAGAATTCTCTTCTAGCTTTTTCCCAAGCTCGCTTTTTAAACTTGTAATAAGTGTTGCAGAATTTTCTAGCAATTTAGCCTCCAAACCTTGCAGCATTTGACCGACATCACTTGCGCCAGCAAAAACAAAGTTGTCCGGGTCGTCGCCTTCCTCAATTAACGCTTTACGAAGTCGCTCCTGTAAGTCCGCTTTCTTCCCCGTGGGATCGCAGTCCCTTTCCTCCAACTCCCTTTTCAGCTCACTAACCTTTAAGTCCAGTAGTTTTGCCATTTTCACACACCCTAATTCCGATTTATTTCAGTTCACTATTCTTTTATTTTCAACAATATCCCGTTGACTGACGTCCAATTCACACCTCACACCCGACACCAATGTAGCGTTTTCGTATGTTCGTTAAGGTGTGAATTAAAACATTCGATACACCAAAAAAATAGTCACTAATTTATTACACACTTATAACTAAACACAATTACTTAAGACTACTAAAAGAGCAATTATTTATGCCGTATCGTGGCTGTATTTATTTCTACTATTTATGTCGACTTCAACGTCGCGCCAATATTCTGACCGAACTGCCCACTGGCGGCCGAAAGCTCCGTATATATTGGGTAGATCGCTGGTTCCCGAAACTTCGCTAGTTTTCTACACTTAACCGGAATAGTCGCGGCTCGCGTTCGCCGCCGTACTGGCTTCTCGACGGAACGAGTTAGTTCGAGAGTAACGTAGAACTTCTGGCGTATTCGCGGCTGTTAGGATCGTCACAATACTATATGCGCGATGAAAGAAGATTTGGTCAATTATGTTATAGTAATTTTATGACTTATACACAACATCAATTCTAAGTTATTTTTTTCAAAATACAATAGAAATTGTATAAACTATGGTTAGACGGAAAACACAATTAGAATAGTTTGTAATAATTTCTCCATTAAAAATTATGAATTTATCTATTTATTTTGTCACTTATTCATTGGTGGCATATGTAAATTATTATGCTGATTTAAAATAAACCCGAAGAAGATTATTAAATCTTGAAGTAAAAACTCCTATAATTTTAGGAAATGATATGCAATAATTTACGTCTAATTATCCTGTTTACGGATATTCTTGGTATTTTTGTCTCTCGAGATAACCATTGTGTACTGATTTGCCGGTTATCCTAAATAGTCTGCATTATAAGTTTCTTATCGTCTATTTCGCCCAAGTTGGGATGTTCTCAGGTATTAATAAGAAACTTTTCAGTTTCTCGCTCCCCTTTTTCAATATCGATAACTGTTTTTCTATGGGGAACCACACAATTGGGAAATCTCCCCCGATATTCGTCTACACTCCTGCCGTTTTCTTCCACAAATGTAATACTAACAACCTGTTCACCAAAAGAAAATTTTCTAGTCAATTTCAGAACGATTTAATTACTGGTTGCCAGATTTCACTTACTAAATTTTCATGGCCTAAGATTGATACTTTGATGTTTTCCCTATTGATGCTTTGTTTCAATTAAACCAATTTTTTTTGAAAACCACATATTCAAATTTAATTAGGAAAAATAAGTTTAGAAATGGACGAATGAAATTATAAATTCATATATAAGGGGGGAGATAAAACGTGTAAAATTTGAGGGTGGATCATTCTCGACCGCCGTTAAATTTTTTTCACACTTAAATTATAACGCGTAGTGCATCTAAATCTAAATGATATACTAAATTTTATTCCACTAAGTTAAAGAATTGCAAGGATTCTTTCCAAATTTGGAGCCTCAAGTCCGTAGCTCTCCACACTGTCTACAGAGGTCAGTTGCATTAAATTATATTTTTTTGCCAACGAGTTGCATGGATTCTTATGCGGGACACCCTAAATAAGCACTCGTATCGTGTTTCTACCTACAAACGCATTTACTTTTCGGGGAGTAAATCCTTCCTTCTTAGTATTTATTATCCATAAGTCACTTCTGTGATGGAAGCCGCGTCAAAGGCCTGTTCTGTTTCGTTATTTAACATCGGAGGAAAGGGTTTTTTCGTCATGAAAAGAGGAAAAAATGAAACGATCCAACGAAGTTAAATACAGCAATCGAGCCGTTAATAATCAAATCCTGAGGGCAAAAGGCCGACTTTACCGAAAGAGGAAAATGTAGGTTAGATGCTCGTTCCGCGTTTTAAAAGACAATAGAGACTTTGTACTGTATTGTATAGACACTTGGTATAACTTATAAGTAATTCTGTAAGTTTATATGAATGCTTTGTTTATAATTTGAAAGGTGATTGTCCACAAAATCGAAATGTGTAAATTATATTAAGTTTCAGACATTAAAATGATTCAGTTTTTTATTGAATATATTTAAGTGATATTGATTAAATTTATTTCACGTATAAATCTGGACATTTCCTAACTTCTCCCAACGTTTTAAACAAGATTCATTTGCATAACTTTAAAGCAGGCAAAACTCTACGGATTAACACAAAATGTTAATGAGTTTACTTTTCATTACAGAGATAAAGGTACTCCTCAGAACTATCATGAAGTCCATAAAAGTGATATTGCAATCATTAAAACACAAGTTATAATCACTATTTATATTTTAGTACGTATAATAAAAAATTGCTATTAAACAAAACTTAATTTGAGTGCATGCTTTCCATTACCATACTCTTTTTCTATCTCTGTACGTTATATCCTTTTTCCAGGTCCTTTCGTGATTGTTTGGAAACGGGGCACAACGTTGTTAAGTGCCGGTCAACAACTCATTAGCATGGATCCTCGAATATCGCTGATAGGGTATAATTTGCAGCTGAAGGATGTCCAACACGCGGATCAGGGCGATTACACCTGCCAGATTGGGGATGGCTCGCAAGGAGACCTAATACACACAATAGAAATACTCAGTAAGTACCTAACATATATCTCTTCTTTATAACACTGTTTTTATTGACATTAAGTGGAAGTTAATAGAAAAATTGATACTTTTTAATATCCTAAGAAATATTCAAAATTTTATTAAAATTGTAATACTATGGAGATTGCCTCAAAGTTGCCATTCGAGTTATTCAGTAAAGCTGAATACTATAATACTCAGAATCGTATGTTTGAGTTTCTTATCAAAATACTGTACTTTTCTTATATAGACTTTTAAATTTTTTATTTTCAGTTTCAACGAAAATTGAAAGATGCTTTGGCATGTTAACATTGTACTAAATCATTCCTCATAGCCCAAACATAAAAGGGTTTGGTAATGAAGCGAAAGCGTTAACAATTTACACCGCAATATATATTTTACTAAGCGTCGCGTTCAATTCGATCGTCAATCTGCCATAATACATGGATATCACATTGCCTATACTTCTGTATAGAGAAAAGTGTGCCAATTCTTTAGCCCAACCAGGAACGTACTGCAGGTAATGCACTTCAAAATTGCCCAGGAACACAGTTCGAGAAATTTTATAATCTAAAATGAGTTTTTTGATTTTTTAACTATTTTGGTAGCACTTGGTGGCTTAGACACTTCTTGGGTAGCTTGCCGGGATGAAACCAGAAAAAAAAAATTCATCGCTATTTTTCGCACTTACAGATAGCAAAATTTGAAATTATGGGGTAAGCTGGGGGGCAATCGATAACCGTATCCTGTTTTAAGCTTTTTAGCTACTTAGTGAATATTGCATTCATTTCAACGCTATTATTACAACATATAACACAATCAAAAGGAATATCGAGAATCACATTTAAGGAAGTGTTCTGTGCAATATTATTCTTGTTTAAGAGTACATACAAAGGAAGTGTTAAAAAAAAATAGTCTTACACTTAACGTCAAATATTTATAATAAGTGGCAGTACCATAAACATCTCGTATTGATACTAAACGTAGCATAGGTGATGTTCCCATTATCTCCTTTTGTTTGTATTTTTTGTTGCTGCAAATTCTCTTAATTGCCTTCAAATTTTCCTTTGATTGTGCGGAACCCAAATAATTTTCTAACTTTTCTCATTTCTTTCCTCAGATTTCATTGTTAGCATTATAAGTTACTTTCTTGGGGTGCTTTTCTGATATTGTATATTTCTTTGGGTATTGTGTGTCGTTTGTTGTTAACTGATTTTCTTCTATAAGGTTATCCAACTTACTAGTCCAGCAATTTGGAAAGTTTTTCCCAACATAGGAACCTATGAAGCTCTAAACAGCTTCATAGGCATTTCCCTTATTTTACTATTAAGGAAGATGCATAATAGGGAATAACTGAAGAATAATTATTAGTCGTTCTTTATACGTATAGAAATGAAGTGAATCGTTTTTAAATCTTGTAGGACTAATTAATACGTATTGAAAACAATTCTAAAATGTTAGGAATTTGCATCGGATACGTTAATACTGTCGCGATGCGGCCCCAATTAGCGAAAATAGGTCGCCGTCTAAGCTTATTCAGCACCGAGGCGACCTTAAACCGAAGGACGATACGACTCTCGAACAGGTACGACATCACGTTCGTAAACATCCCCCGTGTATTTATACAGCTCGATTATAACGATCAGGAGTCAGTCTGTCACCTAGTATCACGTCACGCTGCCCGTCTGAGAGCCCGTCCTTTTCGGCATGCCGCTAATTGGAGGAGCCTCGCACCTGCTACCCTTCGTCACTCTAAAGTAAGCAACCACCTCCATTTTGACCTTTTTTCTTATTTCTTATCATTTGCTCATTTGCCTTAATTTTGTATGATGTTCCCTCCCCTATTTTTTGATGCTCCAATAAATATTGTATGTTACCATGCTTTCTTTTTAAGCTTCTACCTAGCTACACCCCCAACCAGAGCACTCCCTTTGGACCCTAGGTACTCAGGCGTGTGACATATGGTGGAGGCGCCGGGTATGAAGAAAATGAAAATGAATGAAAATGAAAAAAAGAAATGAGAAAAAAGGTCAAAAGGGAGGTAGTTGCTTACTTTAGGGTGACGAAGGGCAGCAGGTGCGAGGCTCCTCCAATTAGTGGCATGCCGAAAAGGACGGGCTCTCAGACGGGCAGCGTGACGTGATTCTAGGTGACAGACTCACTAACCCCCTGATCGTTATGATCGAGCTGTATAAATACACGCGGGATGTTTACGAACGTGATGTCGTACCTGTCCGAGAGTCGTATCGTCCTTCGGTTTAAGGTCGCCTCGGTGCTGAATAAGCTTAGACGGCGACCTATTTTCGCTAATTGGGGCCGCATCGCGACAATACGTTTTATCTAAAATTTTTACATATGATTTTCTGATCAAATAAATCTTGGTAAGACATTTTGATGCAAAATTATTGTAATCTATTGTAAATACTATTGTAATAATATTGTAGTGAAAAATACAATTCTAATAAAATTTTATTACTTCACAGACAATATAAAGGCGGTATCTGTAATGTTCATTGATGGTTAATTACATCAGTAGCTTATTTATTAAAAAAACTGGTATGAAATCCTCGTAAATATTCAACAGATCAAAATGCTAATACCTTCACTTTTTGAGTGGATCATCAGGACGATAGCGTACTTGAAGTAAAAAAGGAAAAAAATTTTGCATACATTTCACGTATTGTAATCCCGTCCCAGAGACAGTCTCTGTAACGGCGGATTAATATATATGCAAATTGTATGGCAGGAATGAAAATTAAAGCACGTGCAAAATCGGGTTTTCGTCACGAACCGTAGAGATCGTAGTTTCTTGGGTTTATAAACGGGAATGGGAAATTTCTTTCACTACCATTAGGAAACAAGAGACAAGGCAACGATACGACTTTGCTAATTAATTAAGTTAAAAGTTATTAACGATGTATCTTCCGAAATTTATGTACGTACATACCTATAGTGAATTAAAGGACAACGATGAAATGAAAAGATGGTAAAAAAGAAATACGGGATAATCAAATATTTCTAGAAAATTAAAAATCATGGTTAATGATAACGGGTATATAAAAGGATCAATTGTTTTGTAAAAATTACAGAAACATCACGACATTTGACAACAACAGAATTGCTATATTGTTTGCAGGTTCAATTGTACCCAATATAGAAGCCTTAAATTGATGGTTTTCAGAAAAATAGACCTAGTAGCTTGAGGATATTAATACAAAATAAATGAATTCTTACGATGCCGAAGCTCTACTACTTTCAAGATTAAATGTATCTAAAAAAATAAAAAAGTTTCAATTATAAATGGACCAATTTAAAATTATCAGTTTTCCACCTAACCAGTGAACAACGTAGATTGAAAAGATATGGAAAGAAGAATTGCAGAGTTCAATTAGATTCAAAATGCGAATTTATAAAATAAAACTCATTTCAACTGACAAGACGACTTGAAATATTTTAAAGAGAAACAACAATTCAACGAACTTTTAAAATGCTCTTGGAAGCAGATAGTCTCAAAGAGATCTATGAATGGTTCCTCGTCTCATTTCGTCTCAAGACTAAATTGTTTTTAAAACATTAGTCCAGTTAAAGAAGAATAGGACAGATGTTGAAAATTTTAAAGTTCCCTATGAAATATCCTCACCGTGTACCAGATGCTGATACGAAATACAAACAAGGCACACTTGGCACCAATTCCAGTGTTCTAAATTGTAACACCCTGCGGGTGTTTAAGGGATTTTTCTTCTATCTATTAGATTTTGTAACGTCGCTTCGCACGTTTGTCAAATAAGCAAAGGCGGATAACAATATCTAAGTAATTAAGAAGGCAAACTTTATGACGTAAAGCGGTTATTCATAGGTTCAGTAGAGGAATTTCCACCAATTACAATTTGGTGGAAATTTTGATCGAATTTTGGTACTCGGAGTAGGGGAGTCGAGGGCTCTTGGAAAGACAAAAGTTGAGAGTTAGGGAGTCGGTCAAAGGGCGAGCCCGGAGTCGGTCAAAGGCCGAACCAAGAGACGGTCGGGGGACTGTACACCGTCCGGTCGTGGTTTATAGTGAAGGAGCTATTTCAGGTCGGGGACCTTTGAGGATTATTGGAGTTTGACTCGCAAGGGCAAGGTCAAGAGTAAGAGTTATTTCCAGGTCGGGAACCTTGAGGATCACTGGAGTTTGACTCGTAAGGGCGAAGTCGAGGGTAAGAGTTATTTTCAGGTCGGGGGAACTGAGGATTATTAGAGTTGAATTCGCAAGGGCGAAGTCGCGAGTTAGGAATTGGTTCTAAGGTCTGGGACCGTGAAGAAAGTCAAAGGTTAATTTGCGAGGGCGAAAGCGAGGAGCTTGGTGTTATTACGAACCGGTTAGTTATCGTCCGAGGGCTGAAATTCCGACAGTGTTAGACTTTGTACGCGAGAGGCGTGGTTGGTGAGTTATTGTCTTACGCTCGGGCCTTAACACTTTGAGAGAGTTAGAGTTTGTACGCCGAGCGACGGAGGGCCGAGTACCGGGCCGAGATCAAAGTAACCGACACCGATATACCGACAGTTGTGCAATCTCGATAAATTTAGTTATTTGAATTTTGGAAAAGTCACTGTCCTTATATCACGTAGGTACAAGCATTTCATATACAGGGGCATTAAGGGTTTTAAGGGAGATTTTACCTTGACACTTGGGTTTAGTATTCTTGTTGGGTTTTGTCTGGTAACTAATTAAATTAGATTTGATTTCGTTTTGTTGAATCCTAGACTTGGGGTTGTGTTAATTTTTACAAGTTGGTTGACTTGGCGGGATAAACTAATTCTTTGTGTTATTTTGACTTGTTAATATAATTTTCTGTTTTATTCAGTCGTTTAATTTTTTGAGCACTATTAAAGCGGGCATTTGCGAAGCCCCGCCCGCGCCCATGCTTCACTAAGGGACCAGTTAATTTCTGAAGATAATTAATTTTCTCAATCAATTCCACCCAAACGTAATATCGCTACCTATACTTTGACCAGTGAGTCGATCTTCTATATAAAGCCTCATAATACGGGGGCCGATATTACAAAATGTTTTAAGTTTTATAAACATTCAGATCTAGAAAATTTTCTGAAAATCAAATTTACCTGGCGGATTAGAAGAACTCGATACCAGTGTGTTAAAAAAAATCAAAATTCATTAAAAAATCCAATAGCGAAAGAACGAGCTTAAAATGCGCAAAGGTCTACCAAAATAATTGGATTTAAAGGAACCTGGCAATGTTTCAGAAATTAAAAAAGAATTAATTAAAAAAAAATAGTTGGAGACTTGAAATTTTAAGCTGTATTAGTATTGCGTATTGCATACCGATGGAAACGTATCTGCGAAACCGAAACGCAACATGTTCCCATGTTCACCCTTACACTCACGATTTCTCCCTTATGTTGTTAAAATTAAATTCGAACTGTGTTGTACACAAGTATAGAGTTTTTGCTAGCTGGCGGGTGAGTATATTTTGGGAACACCTTGACCACTTTATGCTAGGAACTTTGTAACGCGGGATGTGCTTCCTCCCGTTAATCGTAGTCGGCGGCACGATTACGATGAGAGGAAAAGGGTTACGTGTATAACTTGGCGCTGAGACGGAGTAAGTTCGGGATTTCGGCAAACGGTTTTAAAGTCGGTTTACCTCGGGCGCCAGATTTTTAAGGGTTTACTCCCTAAAGCCATGGGTGAATTTAAACTAAGGAGATCGCCAGGGCTGTGCGTAGAAATAAAACGAATATTCGGGAATTACTTAGATTAATTTATTTTAAATCGGAACGGTAACGTTATACAAACAAAACGATGTTTACCTCTCGGAGCGGAATGGAAAGAACGATAAACGGCAAAAACTATTTGTTTACAGATGTTTATCTTCCGGGCGAGAGATTCGAATTGAGAGTGAAACGAGTTGACAGAAATTCCAAAATATGAATAGCATACAATATTCTAATTGTTACAAAATACGGAAAATGCCTATTTATTCTAAGTACCAGAAACAAGGAAACTATAACATTACTTTAATTATCGAAACTACGGAAAATTATAAAATTATTTACAATTACTGAAAATACGGAATTATTGTAAGTATGGGAAATAAGAACATTGACTAAGCGGTGAAGCTACGGAGAATGCCAAGTTAGTCTAAATATTGAAAAATAAAGAAATAATTTGCAAATATAGAAAATGCGAGAAATAATTATTCTACAAATCGAGGAGAGTAGCGAAATTAAACTAGCTAGGTTTTGGGCGTGAGGAAAACGTGCAGCATCAGCGTCTGGCCAGAGCTAAATTAATATTCTCAATCGACCTGCACTTCTTTCTACCTGACGAACACCTTTTGGCTGGTTATATCTCTCGCCATCATAAGGAAATTCGTCTAATCTTAGAAAGTGGGCAGCGAAGCTACCGCTCCTAGTAAGAGACTCCTAAGTTAATCATACGGAAGTAGGTTTGGTTGCCTAGCCACGGTTTTGCCTCGTTACAACTTCTTAGGAAACTATCGGTTTAAGTAAGAAATTAAAAAGAACAGACAACAGACCGTATTCCGTAATATCTACTTTTATCCTGTTAAACTACCGTGAAAAATTTTTAGTAGCGCACCACTGCCACGCAATTATCCGCCAATAAACGATATCAAATCTCCAAAACCCGCGCGGTCGTGGGAAGTCACGGTCCAATTAACTTGAACCGTCATTAACTTTCTTTATGATGTCGTTCAATTTCTCCCCATAAAAATCTCAATAAAACTTTATTCCTAATAATTGCAGACGGGGCTAAGTCACTATTCCCGTAGTAGGTCGCAGTAATCGGCAGACTGCATTAAATTCCCCTCGAGTGCCGTCCCGAATTTGACAAATAGCCTCGCAATGAATTTATCGTCGCCTCTTGTCCCCACCCTTATCAATATCGAGATTGTGTCGTAATTAGCAGTTTCGAAGGGAGAGCCGCTACTGTACTGGAAAAGTGCGAAATACTCACGCGGGAACTCGTAACCAATTACATTAGATAAGGACGAGGTTATGCTTCTCATTTGGGTTTAGTTATTTCTCTCTCTATGGAGCAGATATAGTTTTTCTCCGGAAAAAAATGTCAGTGCCGAAAAATACGCCTCAAATGTTATATATATAATAATAATACATAATATATATAAATAATAATATTATAATATGATAATATATATATATATATATATATATATATATATATATATATATAACCAGTTGGGTAGTCTCGGCTGACACGTTGAACATCAAAGAATTATAAACTACTGGGGATGCAGCCTAGTGCGGAAGAGAAACCCTTTCTACTTTGTGATAGCTTTCGATTTTATTTTAAATCTTCTTCAGTCTTCAGTCTGTACTGGAAAAGTGCGAAATACTCACGCGGGAACTCGTAACCAATTACATTAGATAAGGACGAGGTTATGCTTCTCATTTGGGTTTATTTATTTCTCTCTCTATGGAGCAGATATAGTTTTTCTCCGGAAAAAAATGTCAGTGCCGAAAAATACGCCTCAAATGTTATATATATAATAATAATACATAATATATATAAATAATAATATTATAATATGATAATATATATATATATATATATATATATATATATATATATATATATAACCAGTTGGGTAGTCTCGGCTGACACGTTGAACATCAAAGAATTATAAACTACTGGGGATGCAGCCTAGTGCGGAAGAGAAACCCTTTCTACTTTGTGATAGCTTTCGATTTTATTTTAAATCTTCTTCAGTCACTTCTGAAAGACATGTTAATTGTATTCGTAAAAATAGCAATCCTATAAGAAACATTAACTGTAAAGTAACATCAGTGGGTGGATGTCAACGGGAACCAGATTCTTCTTTAACCCCTATTGCTCTCATATGGTTATGGATGGGACAGTACCACCAACTGACTTAAGTCACATTCCTTGCCACTGAATTTTACTTGAAAGTGAGGTTTTTCTCTTATAAATTGTGGCATCTAATAAGAAATTAGATTTCTTGGTTAAGTGCGGGCAAAATTCCTAACTGTAAAGCACTGAATTTGTCTAAGTGTGTTAATTTCATCGTAAAGTCGAGACACTTTATTATAATTGACATTTTCATACTTGAAAATAGTCCTATTTTGTTTTTGAGTTCCACAAGAACCAATTTTCCAACTAGATGATTAATAAAGCTTCTACCCAACTAACAGATTCTTTGTAACTCAATTCCCTACGCAACCCCAACAAGTTACATTAAGTTCCCTAAAAATATAAACTAAATTCCCTACGCAAACTTTAACAAAATTGCAGCAATGGATTGCAATCTAAGCATTTTACGTTGTACAAATTGACAATGTCTGTATGAAGAAAGTTAAATAAAACAATATTTGGGGGGTTTATTTGTTTGTAAAATTTGTGAAGACATAATGCGAAGTTCACAATATCCCTACTGACATTGCGCTGCATTTTAGTTTTAGTTTCTCATTGAGAGAGGGTGCAAATTTTTATTGCATCATATTAGATTCATATAATCTGTACATATCAGAAATATTTGTGCCTTTTTAATTCTTATTCCACTTTAAAATTAATAAATGTTAGACTGACTTAAAAATTACATAATCATGCTTCATTATTAAGTTATGGAAACCATACATACGAGTATATTCCGACCGCTGATACATGGAGGAAAGAAGTAAGAATCATTATATCGATTCATCTCCATTTTTCCCCTTTGTACGAACCCCGTCCATTTTTCAAAATGCGACACAAGCTTCCCGCAGCTTTCCTTTTGCGAACTTGATATATACAGGGTTCTGAATCTCACAGGGAAATAACAACAAAACCTTAAAACAAATTGTACGTGGACTATAAAACCCCGGGAAGATAATCGAGGAACACTACTCAGCCGTGCTCTACATTCCCTCCTACACCTCAACTTATTCTTTTTGTTCCTCGATTTGAATGTTCGTTCGTTTATTTAAAAATTAATTTTCTCCCCTTTTGTCGGTCGAACGTTCCAATTTCCTTTTGAGATGTCGGGTTACTTTTGGAATTTTCCTTTTGAACTCGCTCGATGTTTGGGTTTCACTTAAGACAATCATTTTAGCGCAAATTGCGGTTAGAGCTTATTTTTACCAGTTAAAGAGTTTTATTAAAAGGGGAAGGCGGGCTTCACCTAACATGCTTTTTGAAACGGATTTAGTTATTAAGGGGCATTCATGTTCGTATTTTTGAATGCTCAGGCGGGTTATAAGCAGAATTTTATCCACTGAAGTGGGTGTAAACGATGCATCTTGAGAGGTGCTACTGCTTGTTCAAAATGTGATAAGGTAAAATTCCAAGAAAACGCGTAGCTACCTTTGTCGGTATCCGACAATCGACGGATTATGAGCAGCGTTAGAATGTCATTGACGGCGCTGTCGTAGCACTTACCATATTAGCTTTTGCGTACATTCGACATTGACAATAATGTCGAAATTTTTAAGGCACGCCTCTGTCGCGGTATATTGTTACAGTAGTTCCGATAAGAAGGGGTTTATTGGCTTAGTAGGTTCTTGGAATTCTAACTCATCAGATATCGAACGGGCTTGAACATCCATTTCTCGCGAGTTAATTTATTGCAGCTAAAATAATTAGTCGCGGGACATTTTACTATTCCATCTGTAATTATTACTTAATTGTAGAAATTAGGTTTGCGTATTAATTTGAATATTATATAAGCGATCATGTTAATTACAAGCTATAATTATTAAAAAGTTACACCAAATTTTGAAATGCCCATCATAATATTACTGTTAATTCATAAAAGTACCATAATGTAGACTTTCATTGCAATTCTAACTAAAGATATATTGTTAGATTGGAAATAATTTTTTTAGGGGTTGTCGCCGCGATAATTTGCCCCGGCAATGAATTAACGACGAAAATTTGATAGATTGCCGTGCAATGTTCTTATAGAACTTCAAAATACTCGATATATTTCGATTTCAAAATATGTGCGTTCTGAGCAACAAGCAAAGTGCTACATTTATAACATTCAAATACTAAATTTGAAGGCTCACAATTACAAGTACACACTCGGAAGCATATTATCGTGCTTATTGCAATTATAATGTAACGATCATAGTAAATCAGCCATGTCTCAAGTTATCGCTATTGAACTTGCTTGCTTGTCAAAGTCGTCACTATTGTATACAGTTTACATATCAATATTGTCAAGAACGGGAGCAGTATTTGAACCAAACGATTAAGTGAGGGACGAAAAGTACATCTTCTCCTTTCGATCACCTAAAGGAATGCGGTGTTTTGGCAATAGACTAATCAAGAACGAAATCATAATTCGATCGTGAATGCATTTAGCACTAAACTACTCGCGTTGGTTTGGCTAATAAATACGTGTCTTATTAAACAATTTGGATCAGTCATTAATCAACGGTCAGTTCGGCTGACTGCTCGACATTTATTAAATTAATTGTCAAATTATTATTTACGTCTTATTAGTTTCATGTCCCTTCGAGATTTATGTCGTTTACATACATTTTTGTGTTATTCACTCTCGTACTCAATTTCACTCTCCTTCTCCTCGTTAAGGCCGTTGATCCTATATTGCATCCACGCCTTGCTTGCTGTTGGTTTCTTAAAGTAAATGTCGTTTACTTTTAACCTGTTTTACCTTAGCAACCACCCCCAAACCGAGTACACTTAAAGATTTATTAGGCCCCGAAGTATGACAATACGAAGATAAGAATCGAAATCATTTTCATTGAAATGGCAATACTGTAATAAATATAATATTACGTTAACAGTTGGCTTGCCTAAGGTTTGAGGAATGTATTAGCACATATAAAGCCAAGAGTGCTGAATGCTTACTCTACGTTACATATTCTCGAGGATTTGGGAAAATAGGTAGGAAATATCACTCTTCGAGCAACTGTTGTCGATATTAGATTTGGAATTGGTGTGAATTAAACTTAGATTTTGTATTAGCATTGGGTCCGTTATAATCTTTTTTTGTCTTTGGAAAATTATCTTCAGATTTAAGTAGAACCTGTTGAATTTGGTTAAAGTATTTGAAAGAAAATAAAGCCGCTCCAGCCATATACTGCATTGAGAAATTACTGGTTTGGGAGGAAGTAGGACATTCGGTAATATTTCCCTATATATCTGTACCCTTAATGGGGTTTTAACAAAATTTTTTGATGTTACCAATTAAATCATTAACTAATGGACATTCATTTCGTGCTGCTTCTGCAACTCTTTACTGTAACTCTTTGGTTTATACTATGCGCGAGACATGTGCAACGTATTAAATTTGGGTAAAAGACTTTCAAATGTGTTGCTGCGTTGCAGCATCCTTAAGTATTAATAATACTTTTTCAAACGATACACCATTCGGTAGAAATATGGCTGTTAAATATTTTTGGATAAATCTGCTGATGGTCACGTTATTCTTTTTTTTCTAATATTCTTTAAAGACAATTAAATAACGTTTAGGTTTAGATGAATGATTTTAAGACAGAGTCCCAATTAGTAAGTTAGCCATATATCTCCCGCAGACATCTGTCCTTTCATCGACTACAATATAAACGAAATTATTGTACAAATTTGAATTTATTTTTGAAATCGTTTCCCTGTAACATTGAGAAGCGTAATTTTTCCTTATGGTATTATCATCATCTAGAGTATTTTTTTGCAAAATTTCTTCAAAAAGCTTTCACAACTTGGCACATTTAGTTTGCCTCAAGGAAGATAGAAGCGAGAAAAAATTTACCTAAATCTAACTTAAATTTTTCTTCTTCATTGTTGGTGGAATATGTCTTATGGAAACCTGGGATGAGTGATCCGATTTACTATTTTCAAAATTATGTACTCTTGTGAGTTTTACTCTTCTCAAGTGCCGTTCTGCAGACTTGTTCAATTAAATGTTTTTTGTACTTGATATCTGCCAAATAAAAAATAAAACTACGAGCATATTGTAGGAAGCACAATAAAATTTCAAAAACATATTAATCAAAAATGGACAAAGTAACTTTTAACAACATAAATTTGAAAATAGAAGTTATAGAGGGAAGGGTGAAAATTTGAATTAATGTAAATAAATAAGGTAGCCTACACACCAGAGAGTTATATAAAAATATTGAAAAAACTTACCTTTTTGCGACGTGGTTTACAAAAAACACGATCTCAATCTAAAGAGAGTTCTGGGTAAGGGCGCATCTACGTCAATACTTTGGAAGACGTTGTATTCTCTCTCACGAACAATTTGTAAATGAAGGAAATAAAATAAAACTGCACCACATAAACCGTCTTCCGCTCTGTCTTTATTGAGTTACAGATGATTTTCTTGTTAGGTACCTGTTACAGTTATTTGCCTTCATTAGTTCCTTATGGCTAACAAACGTCTTGTTACTTATTACTCATTACTCAGGTATCTTTACCACTTAGCGCGCTACTTTGGGGACCGATTAGAGAAGTAATAACAGATATATGACGTGATTGGAGTATAGTCCAGTAAATGAAGGAAAAAACCTGGGATAAATTCTGCAAGAGGATGAAACTGGGGGCAATTGTAGGTCTCAACTGGGTCTTTTGAAATACAGAAAGTTGTAGATTCTCCGGGTCCCGGAACATGGTAAAAAATGGTCCTCAAGTTCCAAAAATCCGTTTTTAGCCAATATCTCCAAGAATATGGCATTTAGAGAATTTTTGTTTTGATACAAAAGGAAGATCAGTTCATTAGCTACAAAAATGGTCCTTATGACTTTTTCCGAAAACTCGACAGTTTTCGAGATAACGGCTCCGAAACAGCCGATAACAGCCCTTTACTTGTTGCTCCTGCTCCGAATGCAGGAGAGCAAATTCGAGAAATGGAGGCAAAAGCGGGCCGATAAATTGTCCAATAACTCGAGTAGAAATGGATATTTTTTGATAATTCAAAATTCACGTTAAAGAGAAAACCCATAGCTATGGTATACTATGTCTCGGGTATCGTTTTTATTTTTCTTGAATATTGTAAACCCAGGCTAAATTTTTTCTGCTTCGGTATTTCTCGACTTTTAGAAAAATCATCCATATTTTAATGAATAATAGTAATTTAGTCGGGTCTTTCTTGATAATGGGTCTCCAAAATCTATCGATTAAGCCCATAAAGGTGGTTTCCTTTTCTTTCTTTTGCATCCCAATACAAAGTAACTTTGAATATGTTGCTTTTTTGACATTTGTGGCATCAATCGGGTATTAAAAAATTATGAATCATCGTATCGGGTCGCAATGCACATCACTGGAATGCTTGAAATGCCCCCTTTCCAATGGTTTCTTTGTTTTTTGTGCTTTTGTGCCAACTTCAACATTCTTGCCAACCAACTTTCAAAACTCCGGAAATGTCAAAAAATCAACATATTCAAAGTTATGTAAAAAAGTAATAAAAAGTAAGTTACTTTTTATTGGGATGCAAAAGAAAGAAAATGGAACAACCTTTATGGGCTCCATCGATAGGTTTTGGAGACCCATTATCAAGAAAGACCCGACTAAATTACTATTATTTATTAAAATATGGATGAATTTCATAAAAGTCGCGAAGTATCGAAGAAGACAAAATTTAGCCTGGGTTTCCAACATTCAAGAAAAATAAAAATGAGGACCGAGACCCAGGATACCATAGTTATGGGTTTTCTCTTTCACGTGAATTTTGAATCATCAAAAAATATCCATTTTTACTCGAGTTATTCGACAATTTGTCGGACCGCTTTTGCCTCCATTTCTCGACTTTGCTCTCCTGGATTCAGAGCAGGAGCAACAAGTAAAGGGCTGTTATCGGCTGTTTCGGAGCCGTTATCTCGAAAACTGTCGAGTTTTCGGAAAAAGTCATAAGGACTATTTTTGTAGCTAATGAACTGATCTTCCTTTTGTATCTAAACAAAAATTCTCTAAATGCCATATTCTTGGAGATATTGGCTGAAAATGGACTTATTGGAATTTGAGGACCATTTTTTACCATGTTCCGGGACCCGGAGAATCTACAACTTTCCGTATTTCGAAAGACCCAGTTGAGACCTACAATTGCCCCCAGTTTCATCCTTTTGCAGAATTTATCCCAGGTTTGAGAGTTTATCGGCTTTCATTTACTGGACTAGTAGTCCAAGGAAAAACAAAGGCTATTTAAGTAATTAAGTTCTTGGTAAGTTTCGGTAAACGACTTTATTCCAGCTGTACTTATTACTTATTACCATAATAGGTACGTCCCTACTTTTCTCATACTAACAGACATAGGTACTACTCGATTTGTTTCAAAATATAAAATTGTCAGAGAAATACTAAAAAAAGGCAACAATTTGCACAAATCATACAAATATGCAAAATATGTGAAAAAAACGAAGGGAAATGCAAAAAATGCAAAATTATGCATTTTGCATATAATCCGAGCTTTATTAATAATGTAAAAAAGCATAGCATATTGTTTACCCCATTTGTAAGCGTTTGTTATATTTTCGAATAAGGATTTCCTGTGTTCAATTTTTTAAACAATCTCTGAAAGTAGTTGTAAAAAAACTAATGACTCGGTATTGAATCAAATTAAAAAATAAAATTGAAAATTCATCCACGAGTCGATCCCCATTCGAACAAACCCGAATAACCCGATAACCACTCAATTGAACTGTCTAATCCATTTCCAACAATGCAATTCATCTCCGTTAAACAGTTCTTAGCTCCAACTCGCAAGACAACAAAACGAAAATATATCCTTCATGGACGGTGGTCGCTTGATCCCCATGCGATCTTGTAATATGCGTAATTCCCTTCCACCCCGAAAAATGCATTCTAATCTCCATTTAATGCTTTCACTCGTCATTTTAATATCCTACGGCACTCCAGGCCAATTTCATCTTTCATTTGAGCTCGAACCATTTACACGCGAAATCAACTTTTGAGATTGAGGAGCCAATATTGCGAAATGGAATTATGCGAAACGAACGCCGTTTCGACGACTGCAAATAGAACCGAGATTATTTTATATCGATTGAGAAAACGACACAAATAGCTAATTACTGTTTCAAACTTTTCTTTAAACCAAACTGCGAATTGAATTTACTTAGTACTTAACATCTTATTTGTAATGTTTCAGTCGCTTTCCTTTTTGGTGAAACGTTAGGAAACTCTACACTTTTCGTTCATTGAAAGTCATGAGAAACTTAAAAGTTCCACCAACGAAATTCAATCATATTATTTGTGTTTAGTTTAAAATATCGTGCAAGCGAACAGTGCCAGTGGGCTGTCATATAATCACCACCGCGTTGTTGGTGTGATTGAGGTGATTCCAATGATTTGCAAAATTTATTTAATGGACAGCTTTCGAGTACAGTTTAATATGTTTGAAAGAAAATTGGTTACACCACACATAAATATAGAAAATTGACAAATACTAATACTAGATACTATACTAATTCAGAAGAACATAAGTGAAATTTTAATATTTTAAATAACGATATTGTAAATTTTGTATGCTGTTACTTTGTTGAGCAGATCGATCACCATTGCTTTCGAAGGTTTCAGAGTTCCAGGGGAAGAATATCTTTGCCCTCACTAAATTGTGCTATGTGCTACATTCCGCACTTTTGTGAGCTTTGACGTCCATGTAGTTTGTTTTCCAATTATAAAATCAATTACTGATTTTCTTTGCGAAGTTGGTTGTTCCTATGTTTATTTATGGATGTTTTTATGATTGAAATATCTGTTTGTAATTTGTAGAGAGTAATGGAGGCATAAATCTGTCAATCTCTCGCTATTATCATTGGTGTCAGGATCGCCGTGAGGTCCTACGATTACGTTTTTGTTCTAATATGTGCATTTAAATTGCCTAGCAATGTTGTGTCTCTTCTGTCGCCTATATTGCAGAGTATTTCGTGCAATGTGTTATCGTAGTCACCTTTTGTTGCAAACGTCTCATCTTCCGATGGAGCATATACTGCAATTATACTAACGTAATATCGTATAATCTATATCAGTTCTAATTGGTCTCTCGTTTATGACTTGCCAGTATTTTATATCTACAGCGAGTTACTTACTGATAACAGAAACACACCAGCTTTCTCTGTGCAAGCTTTATCTACGCCCCTGTACAAATTTATGTAGTATTCTAATTGCTCACTGCCGTCTCCTTTTTTCTTCGTTTCTGTGACTGCTACAATGTATATTTATATTTTTTTATTTCATCTAGTAATTATGTTTATTTGGTGCTACACCTTTTACCTTCTATGTACCAATTTTCATCATCCTTCTTCGTTTATGTTGTCGTCGTAAATTTATTCCTCCCTGCTCCTCTTTCATTCTAGGATTTTTAACACTTCAGTTTTTTTCTGAGATTTGGGGCGCTGGCCCTGCGTCTAAACCCCCAACCTCGGGGGACCTAGTAATTTTTGGTAAATGTTGTCTTCCTTTAGTTAGACTGATTGCCTTTCACAGCTGTAGAGGTCAATCCTCCCTTACAATATCCATTCTTCCATCTTTCCGACCATTCGTTCCAGATTAACCTTATCTGCTTTTTAAGCCATGCATCGATCTTCACCTGTAACCCCAGGCAGGGACCCTCACTATGCTATCATTCGGACCAGATGAACCCTTGTTTTTAACGAAGTTGTTACTCCTCCCCTTCACACTTTTTTAACCTGGCTTCGGACAGGCTTAAGCCGGTTTCAAGTTTCATACAACATACACAAGATATAGCTTTTCAAAAAAGACAACGATTGCTCTAAATAAAGCAATCACCTGTTCTCAATCTTATTTTACATCGATGCTTTTGCTATAACACACAAATAAAAACATAAAAATGATCTGACGTACACCATTGCTATTAAGTCAACAGGGTGGGCGACGCGGAATAACAATGGGATCACGCCATTTTATAATCCATCTATTCGTGGATAAAAGTATAGTTTTGCTTATTTTTCAACATTATATCATTCTAGAGAGTTTAAAGAAAAACGTTATTACCCGTTTGTTTTGTATCGAGGATCAAGGGTATTTTTTGATGCCCTTTTAAGTTCAGTTTCTTTTTAGAAGAAGCAGCTCTAAATGTAAATAGGGCATGCTTATCGAAAGATTATAGAGAAATCATTTGTATCATTCCAAATCATTGCGAAAATAAGTTATAAAGTTATTCCTGACACGGGTAACCTACACATAATCACCGAAAGCAGTGGGGACCCCTTTGAAGTGGGGCGATTAAAATTGGATGCGGCGCCGTCTAGATCAAACAAATCAAATAACATTAAAGTCAAAACTGGAACGAAAACAAATAAAAAAAATTGTTCTGAAGGACCCATCCTATGCACGACCAGCCGGGAACGACCCGTCCTGTAATAACTCTTAATAACTTTTTCTCCTTGTTTACCCGTCTAGCCAATCGAATTTGAGGAAAATTCATGGAGACGGTAAGGAGAGCGAGACGTGTCGGTTGGTCCCGAAAAACGAAAAAGAACAAAAATAAAATCGAAATCGACCGCGGCTCGTTCGCCAGAAGTGTGCGCGCAGACGATCCGATTTAACTCGTTTATATTAATTGAACGGAATCAATTAAAACCCGGCGGGCAGAGCTATTTAATTATGTCTGGAATTAACATGGAAACAGGGAGAGCGCAAAGTGTTTGCACAAGGCCCGACGCTATTGCCGGCAATAAATAAAACTCGGATATACCATGCGGCCGTCGAGGTGCCGTACATGTATGTACATGTACGTGTATGTACTCGTACGTATATGTGTAGTTTCATAGGATGGAGAGGAGCGAGCTTGCCGACTCCAGCGAACCGTACACGTTCCGGGATAATATCCCGGAACATACTAATTGAGCTTTGAGGAGGAAATGACTATACAATTATACGCTCCGGATGTTTCTGAAGAAAATTAGGAAACAATTTATGAATATGTTTTAAGTCCCGCTCTTACTTTGGACATATATGAGCTTCATAATCCTAGAGGTTACTGTCTTCTTTACGATAATCGATCGTTCTTATCTTAATGACATTCCAGGGAAAGTTAGAACAAGTTAAGCACTACATATTGAGTGTACCGCCATGCATAAACTAAACTATACTAGAATAGTAACGAAAATCTGAACAAAAGCTCTGCTCAGAGCAAAAATAACGCAGATAATAATCTTACCATTATTTATTCACGAGAAGTTAATACCAGAGCACTTTAATATCCCTTTAAAAGGGTGTCAGAAGCACTGTTGGGTGGTTAAAAAAAGTAAAGAACTTCGTAATCGTTTTTCCATATGCAGTACGTCTTCTTCTTTTTCTTCTTTTAATAGGTAAAACAGCCTCTTTTTCCATTCCTTTCGCCTCAGTCTGGGGCTTCCTGCGAACCGGAGGTCCAGCTTTGTGCCCATCTCTTTGGAGGTCGACCCTGGAATCTTCTTTTATTAGGGTTATTTTCCCTAGCAATTTTTGGCAGTCTGCTGCTTTCCATCCTTGTCACACGTGCATTCCATTCTCTTCGTCGCTGTCTTACCCATCTAACCACGTCTTGTGTCTTACATACTTCTCGTATTTCGCTGTTCCTTTTTCTATCCATCAGTGTGTAGCCGGCCACCATTCTCAGTATCTTCATTTCGGATGTCCTTAATACTCTTTTTGTGATGGATGTGTCCGCTCGGGTTTCGGCAGCATATGTCATTATTGGGCGGATACAGGTCTTGTAGATTCGGGTTTTAGCCTCCCTTGTCATAAATTTGTTTTTCCATACTATTTCTTTAAGAGCTCCGGATATTCTGTTGCTCTTGATGGCTTGTGTTTTTACTCCTTTTATCAGGTTCTTTTCGCTGGTTATGTCTACTCCAAGATATTTAAGTGTCATACTTTGTTCTATTGTTTTGTTATTTATGGATAGTTTGCATCTTTGCAGCTCCTTGGATATCACCATTGATTGGGTTTTTGCAGTCGATATTTGCATGTTGTATTTTTGTGAGGTTAGGTGGAAGCGGCAAAGGAGTCTCTGGAGGTCGTTGTCGTTCTCAGCTAAAATTAAAGTATCATCTGCATATGCTATCAAACTGATCAAATCATTGCCGAGCTTATAGCCTATATTTATCTGTTTTACTTCATAATAATTTGATCTAAGACAAGGTTAAATAACGTTGGACTAAGAGAGACCTTGCCTTACTCCTGAAGGGGTGCCTATGTTTGATGTTAGTTTGTGATTAATTCTTATTCTAGTTTCTGCGTCGGTGTACAGCTCTTTAATTATTCTTGTTATGTCTTCGAGTATATCGAATTGTTTTAGTATTTTCAGTAGATCTGACAGGCGGATTCGATCAAAGGCTTAGTTAAATCTGAAACAAAGATATGCTGGCTTGTTGAATTTTATAGCTTTCTCCGATAGTGGTCTTATTGTGAGAATAGCATCAATAGTTGATCTGTTGTGACGAAACCCCTGCTGTTCTTCGCTGGTATCATGTCGTTGTTCTATTATTGTTTTTTAATATAGATGTAAAAACTTTCATTATGGAACTTAGGAGCGTGATTCCTCTGTAATTTTCCGGATTCATTTTGTCGCCTTTCTTCCAGATTGGTATGGTGATACTTAATTTCCAGCATTGTGGTATTTTTCCTTGGCACATTATAATGTCAAAGAGTTTTGTCAATTCCTCGACGAGTTTCGTTCCGCCGTATTTTAGGAGTTCGTTGTTAATTTTGTCGACACCAGCGGTCTTTCTGTTTTTTAGCTTTGTTATTGCTTCTTGAACTTGGGTGGACGAGATTTTTGTGTTGGCTAAGATTATGTGATGTTCTTGTTCCTCAGTATTTTTATTTCCTGTAGCGTCATTGACTTTATATAATTCTTTGAAATAATTTATCCAAATTTCTTCATTTATTGTTCGAGATTCTGTGTATTCGTTTGTCTCCTGTCTTCTTCGCCTCAGCATACCCCATACCTTCTTTTGAGTCCCATACATGTCGCGTTCCATGTCCTTTGTGAATCCCTCCGAATACTCCCTCTTATGTTTCGATATTTGTGAGTTAATAATGTTTCATATTTCTTTGTATCTCCTTCGTTCCTCCTCTGTTCTGTTGTTAAGGTCTTTAATGTATGCTGCCTTCTTTTCTTTTGCCAAATCTATTATTTCTGGGGTAAACCACGGTTTGTCATGTTTTTCGAATTATTTAAAAAAAAAATTAATTATTTACTGTCGACATATAGAAAAAAAATTCAACATTGAGCGTTGACCCCTTTAACACCTTTACTACAAATAAATCTGGGAGAGGAAACAAAGAAAACAGAATTTAAAATATTTTTTTTAAATGAAATTCATACACACAATAGAAGATTCTAATTCCTGGGTTATTATAATTAATGGTAGGGCAAAAGTAATGAGAGCATTATTTTATAGATTTTTCATTAAATAATTGTCATTTAATGAATCTTCACTCTGACGACAAAACAACAAATTGTTTTAGGGAAGAAAAAAGAAAAAGGGATATTGAAACACCATGTTTTTAAATGTATTTTTGACATATATTTGGAAAATATTTTTAAAACCCAAAAAATTATACGCTAAAAAGTGTTTGGTGAAAAATTATTTTCAGAATATTTAAATAAAATGTTTTTATTAATATTTGTAAAAAATTTTGGAGGCATTTTTTGCAGTGTATCAGCTAGTAATACATTCTTTAACTACGGAAGTGACATATATGGTATTGTAACTGAATTTATAGTTTCCGTTTTGTAAAGTAAGTTCACTACCGGTACAAAATTACAGACTTGCGGAAAATTGAGGAAAAGTAATGGCTGTAGCTTAATGTAGTAAACGACATTTAAATCAATGTTTTAATGCAAAACTGTTACAAAATGATAAACGTTTCTTGAAAAGCAACAAAAAAAACTGACTTAAATTATTACTTTATATTTTGATGTGTATTATAAGACTTCGAAAGAAATATTATAACCAAAGGGCGGAAAAAATGCACGTGAATAGTTTAAAAAAATGCGCATTAAAATGCACGAAAATTTCAAAAAAATGCACGAAAATTTCAAAATAATGCAAGGAATGCATAAAATTTGGTAAAAAATGCAAATGCTTAAAAAACGTTTTTTTTTTCGTTTAGATCGTCCTGGATTAAGGAAAAAGAATACTGTTGTTTAAAATGTATCTGATTTTATTACAAACCAAAATTTAGTTTCAATACTACATATATTATATTATGTATAGGTACATAGATATATAAAAGAAATAGGAAAAAAACAGACTACAAAATAATAATTCATTTTTCATTCATTAATGCTGGCACAAAATGCATTTATAATTATATGTTTTTCAAAGTTTTCAATAAGAAAAGATTGTCTTCTATCAGTAAACATATGTTTGAAAATAGAGAAAGTTCGTTCTACATCTACTGACGTAAGAGGAGCGTATTTTAATGTATGTACAATATTTGGTTTTACATCAATTATACAATTAAAGTCGCCCGTAAACATTAGTGCAACAGTTTTTAACACAGAAAATCCTTCGTTAGCTTGTATAGTACTGGAAAATTTGGACAAAACTAACTTTCCAATGTTTCCATCTACCTTTTTACATTCCGCTTCAAAAACATTTAATAATTGAACTGCTTGAACCAGAGTCATACATGTATTTTGCAATTGAACCATAGTTTTAGAAACAAAAGAATAATTAGTTTTTATAAATAAGAGTTTATTGTGGAGAGTCGAATTTTTAAATATTTCTTGACATTTTAAAAGAGCCGCAGAAGAGGAATCATGCAAATCGGTAATAACTTCCTTTATTTCATCGTAGTGTTCGGCATAAAACATTGCTGCATCAAGCCATGTTCCCCATCTAGTTATGACAGGTCTTGGCGGCAGTTGAACTCCCGGAAGTCTTTCTCTATAAAACTGAATTCGCGATGGACACTTAATAAATACCTTCTTCATATAACCTATCAAGTCGTTAACAATAGAAAATTGGTTTCTTATTAATTCTGCGACTCTGTTAATGGCATGAGCTAAACAAGTAACGTGAATTAGATTTGGGTAAAAAATTTTTAAATTCTTACCAGCCTTAGTCATATATGGGGCAGCATCAGATAAAAACAAAATGAGTTGCTCAAATGGAACAGTATTTGGTAAAAAAAAATTACTCAAAGAATCTTGAACAAATCTGGTGATTGTTAAGGTATTTGTTTTGTCAAGTTGTTTTGAAGAAATTAAAAATGATCTGGATGGAGTGTTTTCTTCTAAAACTCCTATTAATAAATGTGCAATATATCTTCCAGTCGAATCAATCGTTTCATCAACAATAACATAGAAGTAATTCTCGCATATAATATTTTTTATAGTCGCTATCGTGTCGGTGTAGATTGCATCAACACTCGATTTCCTTAAAGTAGATTCATCCGGAATATTAAATGAACAAAATTCTTTCAGAAATGATTTTAAATGAAAATTATTTAATTTTTTCAATGGAATATTGGCCGCCACCATAGCCTTGCAAAGTTTTTCATTGAACTGCTTCTGTGGATCATTTTTTAACTTTTTCTGTAAACAGGACGGTAGAGTTTGATGTTGTTTAGCGCCTTGTTTCGATTTATTCAAACTTGCGATATGCTTTCCACTCTTCACATGTTGCTCCACGATGAATTTTTTTGCAGCATGGATCTAAATATGAAGAAAGTACTGTTAAAATATGTTTTGTTTCTTAATTTTAAAAGAAGAATAGGACTTAAAATTGAAAGTAAAATAAATTCAGCAGTTTTGACTTATATAGGGGCCATTCACAATTCTTTGATAAAGTAAAAAGTGTAAAAATGCGTCAGGTAATTTATGAATGGCCACATTAATTGATATCTACGTAGATATCCACTCAAAATAATTGCCATAATTGGAATATTGTAAGCAAGTAAATGAAATACTAATTCAGTTAATTAAATTAAGTTATAAAGATACTAAGTTATTGAGTATTAATTCAGTTAAATTAATCTAGGTAGTTATTGCTTTCTATGTACTTACTATTTTCGAACATGCTGTGCAAAATAATTTGTCACCATCCCACTTCAGCTCACTATAAGGTTTAATCCACACTTCAATTAAAGTTGTCTTGGGCATTTTTAACTTTACAGAACAACCGTTGAATTTAACTTCTCTAAAGGTAGTGACAAATTGGAAGAACATCAAGCTGGTCCTAAAACCGGTACAATGGCCGGAGAGGATTAAGAAACACACTAACACTAACAGCTAACCCTGCCCCGCGATCAAAATAAGCCTTTCTACGAATTTTGAGTAAGTATAATATGTCATTAAGCACATCCTCCTCCTATTAGACTACCCAGGTAAAAACAACCCTTATGAAAATGAACCACTGCCAGATAGTAAAGGTACTTGATTACAGTTCCAGTTATAACTTATATTGTCAATAAGTTGATTTGTCACTCATCAGTACATTGTTTTTCTAAATATCCAGCAGATTGTAAAGAAAAATGCAAAATATGCACGGTTGAAAAAAAAATGCAAATTTGAAGAAAAAAACGAAGAAAATGCAAATAATGCAAAAAATGCATTTTGCATTTTATCCGCCCTTTGATTATAACCCTACTTTGAATGAAAGTTTTATGAATATTTCAACACTAGAAAAGAAGTATTATTGCCCTCCTATGAATGCTTTTAAAGGATAGTACAAAAGTGCAAGAAAATTATTTTCAAATATGCCATTTCTAAAAAGTTCTTGGCATGAATTGTTGTGAAACCTGATAAATTTAATATTTGAATAATAATGAGTTTTCAGCTAACTCATATTAAACCCGATGTTGGCGTTTATTTTAAATCCAAGAAAAACACCAGAGAAGTAGCCATGCATTTGATTACTATTAAATGCTTTTCGTATTAATACTGTTCATTCTGTATCATTTGTAAGATTGTAGGAATCGAAGTGATATTGCTTG
Organism: Cryptocephalus moraei; assembly: GCA_946251905.1. Classification (NCBI taxonomy): domain Eukaryota; kingdom Metazoa; phylum Arthropoda; class Insecta; order Coleoptera; family Chrysomelidae; genus Cryptocephalus; species Cryptocephalus moraei. The sequence goes on from OX276454.1 coordinate 29,364,359, forward strand.
TATTTAATGAACTACTTGTTTCAATGTACCAACCGTAGTTCATCAGTAAGCTAAGCTAAGGTTATAATGCTACGGGTACTTTAATGTACAACATTTACTTACACGTTACTAGCTTCACATGGAAATAGTTTTAAGATAGCCTAGCTCTCACCCGGAGCAATTGATAAGATGTAGGCAACATTAAAAAATAAGGTACCTTCTCAGAATATTATATACAAATTAGTTTATATGCAGAATTCGGCAGAGAAAAATGCAGAAAACAACTCTATCGTTATCAAAGTATCCAAATTCTGACAAAAAGTATGAAATTATATTATTCATATTAGATAATTAAATAAATATGTCAACTCTAAAAGGAATTCTTGGAGAACATTTCGAGGTTTGAATAGATGGAAGTTCTCGATCAAGGACAAGGTATATATGTAACAAATGTAAGAGATATTTGAACAAGGTGTTTGTAGCTCAGCCGGGATTTGAACCCGGGTCTCCCAATGTAAAAGATATCTCCAAGTTTGATTTTCTAAATAAAAAACAAGAGCAAAATGGTCGATTGGGCCAAAAATTATATTAACCTAAATTGCACATGTTCAACAGTAGTATAGAGCTTCAAAGAGTCTCATATAAAATATTGGAGAGAATTTTGAGAAAATTCCCAAAAATCGAAAAACGACAAATGTACAATGCCCTTCAGGGATATTTAGCCAAAAATGTTATAAAACTTTATTACATATATTTGCCAGTGGAGCAAATATTATAAGAATTTCAAAATCTTAATGAAGCAGATTGTGGAAAATTCCCAATACAAAAAAACTGATAAGAATACACCACCGTATTATTCCGGTCGATTTTAACAAAACGAATGTATTGAGATTTCCCAGTATACAGTTTAAGTAATGTAATGAAAAGTTACTGTCAGTCTGCATGCACCAGATGCATTTCCGGGAATCGAGGTACCTTTCCATGGAAAAAAGGTTCGATGATTTTCTGAAGGGCTGTTTCATATCACGAATATGTGAGCGAGGGCGCTATAAGGCCCGCTAGTGATATCGAGGCACAGTTGTTATCTGGAACGACCTGTGAGAGGGACGATTCTCAAACATATAGTCAACATCAATTAAGTGAGAAAGGTAGTGCTAAATAAATTAGCTAAGTATTTATTTAGTGTTGAGTAATTATTTCGACCCACTGAATAGTTACAATACAGAGTTCGAACCGTTTCTGAATTTTACTTCCTAGAAAAACGCACCGTAGGAACGCAAACACATACATTTTTTGAATACAGGTTTTTCGAACTCAGGAGACTTTAAGACGTGTATGAACGATGATAGCTTAAATTATAAGTATCGCCCCAATCACAATATTCATACGAAAAGGTAACAAGGAATGATAGCTTCGTTTTAACAGCCCAAAATTTAGATTTGGCTGCATTTCCCTTAAATAAAAATCCCTCCATTAATTATAGGTTTTTTTACGAAAATAAGAAACTTGGCTCTAAGTGTACAGAGATAATTACGTTGCTTGTTTCACTCGTCCATACTTTTCATATTTATTTAATATTCATCTTAATTAAATTTTTAATCCTAACTAATAAACATATAACAAAACTGGAAGAAAACTTTGTCTAACCTAATTAAAAAATTGTTAGGTATAATTTAATCCTATTTAAATAAAATTTCTGTGTAAAGGGGCGCCTGCGATTTCGGACCCGCTACCCTTTAACACAGCGGGGTTTCATACGAGTTCGGACCCAGCCTACCTGCTCGAAATGAGTCCCAATTCGAATTCGAATTGGACGACTACGAGCTGAGCACGCGGTCAAATTTTCTAGTGCGAGATCACGTCTAACTGAGCGCATTTGCGGGCGACTACCTGAACCACTTTTATGATGGTCACAACTTACCTGATAGAGCGCGCGCTTATTATTATCAGGCCACGCGGTAGCGTGGTCGTGGCTAGTATGACGTCACACCGCTGCTACTCTACTTATATCGGGTGTTTTTTTAAATTTCACCTCATAGTAGGCTGTGGATAGTGTTTGTGAATGCGCCTTACTAAGAAATGTCAAAATTGACATAACCTCACTTTTTAATAAAAATTAAAACTGCTCCAGTCAGTTACTAGTGTCTTGAAAAAGAAAGCTTGGCTCTATTAATTAGGCGTAGATGACTGAGCTGTCTTTCTCAAGACACTATTAACTGATTGGAGCAGTTTCAATGTTTATTAAAAAAGTGAGGTTATGTCAATTATGACATTTTTTAGTAAGGCGCATTCACAAACACTATCCACAGCCTACTATGAGGTGAAATTTAAAAAAACACCCGATACTTTGAAATCGTGTTTTGGGTGTTGGTGATTTTTTTCATTTCGCGATTTTACCATTATTACACTTTATTTTCAAAGAAATGTGGCATATTTAGAAAGCTTATGTGATAAGCTTCACGTTGAATCTTTATACTCCGCAGAAGGATTCATTTTTTATTATTTTTTTTTGTCATAAACTTTTCGTCATCTGATTTCGCGTCGATATTTTCAGTATTCTGGTTATTAAGACGCCGTTCTAGTGCCGTTTGAATTACACTGATGTTTCTTTTCTGAAAATCGGATTTCGGGTACCAGGATAGCAGAAGGGCCAGGAGGTATGGAGGTATATCGGTTCCTGTGCCTAATATTGTTCCCTAAATCGACGTTCCCTGCCATATAACCTATGTGTAAGGTCCTAACCTCTACAGCCTCATGTCAATCATGTCATGTGTCAATAGAATCAAAAATTTGTTATCACTTATCTTCGAAAACTATCGGGGAAATATAAGAAATGAAATAAAACTCTAAATATAACGGGGGAAAAGTGGAATTGAGCAGAAAAAGTTCGGTTTCTTGGAGTTTAGAACCCGCGACGTCCAAAATAAAAGCACGTGACGTAACTGACAAGGGTAGAGGTAAGAGCGTCATGGTTACGAAGTTGTTAGCACCGCCAATTTAGAGTTAGAAACAAGTCGCCTTATTTATTTGGTTAAAGAAGAGAATTTAAAAGAGGAATAATCAGATTCCAACAGTGCTACAGTGCCAGGATTTGGTTTTGAATGCCACGTTCTACCAAGCTGTCCGGATTTTCCAGATCACCCTAAGAAGATTACCAGCAATGAGAAGGTACTGGCATTCCGGAAGGTCAAAGAAGAACCTTCGGTCGGCATTAAAGAGCACATTATTAAGGAAAAAGTTAGTACAGAAGAATTGACAGATTCCGACAATCATGCAGTGTATGCTGGGAAAGAAAAACGATTTGCTTTTTTAGGAACCGTCTTAATACACAAAATGTTACCGGGCTCTATTACAAGTAGATCTTATTTATGGACGCTTGATTGATTTAAAATACTTAATAACGAGTGGCTGTCTGATGAGACTGTAAGATTTTTTCACGAAATGCTATCAAAATTTTCAAATTTTACATGTACCAGAGATACATTGTCGGTTTCAAATCTCCTTCAAAATCGACAACCACGAACTCGCGTTACTCCAGTTCCTTCTGATGAACATAATTTACAAGTAATTCACTCTTCTGCTCAGTGGATACGTATTTATTTTGATACTAAGCATATTTTTGTTTATAACTCGATACACGGTAATCATTTAAATAGGGAAGAAGAATTAATGATAAGAGAATTATTATCTTATTTTCGAGACATTCCTCTTGTTTTTCCCAAAGTGCAACAGCAACCTAATATGATTGATGGCGCGATATTTGCTATAGCATTCGCAAGTTCTATTTCTTTTTCTTGACGATTCAGTAAAAATACGTTATGACGATCAAAATAACAGAATGAGAAAACATTTGCTTGTTATATTAGAGAAGAACACGTTGACTCGTTTTCCGATTACGTAGCCCCACAAAAAAATAAAGTATGGATCTGTAAATCAGACATGTGAACCCTATGTATTTTTCACCGCTGAATCCGAATCTGAAGTCAGAAAAATGCCTTTACTCCTGGAATTGGCCCTAAAGGTCAGTCGGGGGCCGGAAAATCGAGATTCGCAGGTCGGGATCGCTACACTGGGATTTTCTTGTACTTTCAAACTTTAGCAACGTAGAAGACGGTGAAACAATTCGAGGACAATTGGAATTCACGCCCTGGGTCCAGAAAATGGGCCCTCGGGGGCAGGAAAATCGAGATTCGCAGGTCGGGATGGCAGCACTCGGATTTTCATATATTTTCAAACTTCAAAAACGCAGACGGTGGTGAAACAGTTCGAAGCCAACTAGAATTCACCCTCTGGGCCCAGAAAACAATTTCACCGTCGTCTGCTTTGCTAAAGTTTGAAAGTACATGAAAATCCGAGTGCTGCGATACCGACCTGCGAATCTCAATTTTCCGGCCTCCGAGGGCCCATTTTCCGACCTCCAGAGGCCCGTTTTCCGACCTCAGAGAGTGAATCCCAGTCGGTTCTTAACTTTTTTGATCACGAAATCGGCTTTGGCTTGGGAATAAATCGACCTCGCCTGAGCATCCGTCATCCCGGAATTCACGTTTCAGACCTTATGGCGGCCATTTTCGGCCTCTGGGGCCAATTCCAGGGGTGCAGGCCTTTTTCTGACCCCGGATTTGGATTCAGCGGTGAAAAATGCATAAGAATACACATATCTGATCTATAGGTCCGGACTTAATTTTTTTATGGGGTTGTGTTATTGAAAATAATATAAATAACATAATAGTTCTATGAAGGAAATGAAATCTGATTTTTATGCGTCTTTTTTCAAAAGATTATTATGCGGCTAGTATGATTTTGATACTGAAACTTATCGTTAATTACCGTCTATGAAAAAAATTAAATCAAATCAACATTGGCAAGTATATATTTTAACACTATGAGCAATACTAGGCCGGTCCGTCGGTTTTAAATTTTTAAGCGGTGTTTTCAAAGTTTACAAGGAACTGTGTTCATGGACTGTATCAGTTATTGCTCTTTTTTCTTTTGTTATATAATTAAATAATATTTTAAATTTATACTGTACCATTATTATTAATTTCTGAAGTAGACTGCGCAGTTGTAAAGGTTTAATAGGTTTAAAGTAAATCGAGTGTGTATGCATCTATACACCGGAAGCACAAATACTTCATCTATCACATATATATGGAAATGAATGACATGACAAGTACTAAAGAGCATAAGATTTAGCTCATGCCTCTGAGGCATAAGCTCATCTCTATTATCGCCAGAGTGACGGATCTTCTGTCTCTCATGCCTCTATAGAAGACATACTTTCTCGAGTTCCTCATACTGTTTATTAACTGAGGAGACATATAATTTAGTAATAGTCTATTGATCGACAGATTTATGCATAGAATAGTTATTTATGTATTAAAGCATAATCAGGAGTTTATGGCACGAGAGACTGCGGAGGGCTTTTAATTTCTCGACATTGCAATTACATGCAACGTTTTATTTTATTTTGCTTCACAAATAATCAAATAAAAATTCGAAATTTCCTGGAGATTATCCCGTCGCGATTCGTGATAGGAATTTCAGTGTTTTGTCCTAGTCCGCTATTTTGCTGTTGCTAGAGTTACTACTGTGTTGACAATTGTTTATCAAAATGACAGTGATCAAAAAGACGACAAAATAGATATTTAAGAAACCGAAAACGTTTATTCAGAGGAAATTAAATAAGTATCTGAAGCTGCGCAAGGAAAATTGATCCCAGATAAGTCAAGGGACTTATTCATAAAGGAATATGACTTTTTCTTTACATTTCCATAAAGGCCAATGCATGCCCCCATTTGAGTGCGTATAAAATCGATTATAGGGCCAAAATGGTATAAATAATTTTTCGGATTATCTGCACCATTAAATTCTCACCGAGCTATACAGTGATCTGCTTAAATTAAAAATATGATGAACCATTAATTCACTTGGCATTAACTGGAAACATTTAAAGTTGGCTAATTAAAGATATTATTTAATTTTTTCCCTTAATAATTTAAAACCGACGGACCGGGCTAGTATTGCTCATAGTGTTAAAATGTATACTTGCCAATGTTGATTTGATTTCATTTTTTTCATAGACGGTAATTAACGATAAGTTTCAGTATCAAAATCATACTAGCCGCATAATAATCTTTTGAAAAAAGACGCATAAATTTTTTTATCTTATTACGGAATACATGTTTGAGTTGTATCATTGAAATAAAAACACATGGTCCAAGGACCAGATTCTGGAAGAGGAGCCAACTGGCCAGTTTATGACCCCTAGCGTTGATCAATCAACGCCCCTAGGTAAAATTTGCAAATAAGTTGGACAAGCCAACTGGACGGTGTCAATGAGTATCGACCGGCCAACTGGCCAGGGAAGACAGGTCAACTGAGCAGTGGAAGTTACTGCATTTTAGAGGTGCAATAATTTATTAAATAATTATCTAAATTTTATGGTATAGTAGGTATCTGAATATGCAATATCTGAACACAAGGGGGCAAGGATCAAATACCGCAAATTATAACTAAGTTTTAATGAAAGCCCAAGTATTCGTCTTATAATAGGAACAGTAATCCTTAAAAGGGACAAAATTAATAACAGGTAGATATATTAGCTAATGCCTGTCTCAAGAGGGTGCGTTAAAATTTACCTAATTTCGTCACCGCTCAGATGGCCAGTCGACTTTTATTATCCCAAGGGTTCACCGTCCAGTTGGCCTACACCCTCCTGGAAGGGCCAAAATCCGACCCAAGTAGGCAAGCTCAGTTCGACATGCCTCTTCGCGGACATTGCGCTCAGTTGGTAGTGTTTTCAATTGACCGTGCGCTCAGTTGTTATTTTCCCTTCGAATTATAAGTAGAATGAAATATTTTTCAAGGGGGCAAGGGAAAAGAGGCAATGAAACTGATTTTGGGGGATCATATGGGGATGTTTTATAGGGCGAAAATATATCTTTCCTAGGAAACTTACGAAAAACCTGAACCTGAAATAAATAAGTCTGAATCGCACCTGTGTGGGTACGAATTGGCACCTATAGCGGGTCCGAATCCTTGACTACCTGAGCTCGATGGGTCCGAACTCGCATTCTCCGGTATAAAGCACTATAGAATAAATTCTCATTTATACCCAATCGGGCGACACTGTCCCAAAAGTTTTTCGTTTCGCTTTGCGCTATCATTCGGGTTCTACTGTATTCGCTGGATAGTTTCTAACTGCTTCTGACTCAACAGTGAGAAGAAACAGAAAGATATTGTACAAACACATACTGCATAATAGAAGAAAACGACGGGGTAGAAACAGCATGGAATAAAATAAAGAACAATTTCATCGATGCCGCCACGGAAGCCTTAGGCAAACGAAAGATAAACATACACAACCAAACTCTAAACCTCTCAAATCTATGGTACCAAAGGAGGAAAATATTTTTCTATAAAGTGACATTCCGATTAAAGTTGTTGGTTAGCCTATTTTGTAGTTAACAATTACTACAATGAACATAATACGTTTCCCGGACACCGTCCCATTTACATTAAATTCAAAATGTGCCCCCAAAACGGCCATTAAATCTCTAACTATTACAATTTTCCTGCCTGCCTCGCTCGTAAATATCCAGCGTTTCGTATGAAACTGTCATTCCTAACAAAAACGTTTTTAAAAGTATTGCTCCCTCTCCACTACATACCACCAATACACATTATATCCGGTTAGATTTGTGTGTTTTTTGACAAAATCCATTAGATTTTTTAATTAAAGTCCCTCGCTTTGTCGGCTATAAATCAAATTTTACCGATCGCAAATGACGTAAATTTTAGTGGAAATGCGGATAATGGTTAAAATTCTTTTTCGTTTTTGTTTACACGAATTCGTCGTAATAAGCGTTGATTAGTGTTATTCCAATGAAATATTGTTGTTCAATACGAAATTAATTTCCTCCGAATTATATTTTGGAATAATAAACCTTCATACGTATAAGGCGCTTGAAACTTCGGTGACGTTCCATTAAAGAGCGATCGAAAGAAAATTAGGGCCGGCAAATTAATTTGGAAATTTCCACAATTCCAAATTGTATACCGGGAAATTAATTATTCGTTTGATCGTTTCGGCCTCGTTTATTATAACCGGGACAGTTTCAAACAAAACGCTAATTTAAACAGAGCCCAAAAAATGACTCCTTTACCGAGATACCGAAGAATTGTTTGCGGACGAAAGTGCTTGTTTGTGATGTTTTGATCGATATTCTATTAAACTTTGCGACTGTCATTCAAAGTTGCACTTTAGTTCTGTGCCGGTTGATGGATATTATACGGATCGTTGGAGGTGCTGGAGTTGGCAGCCTCACAGTGAGGTTTAAGTTACATTGTTTGGAATTATTCTGCGATACTCGGGACCCTGTTCGGTGAAAGGTTATCCCGAGTTAGTTACGAAGCAGGCTGAAAGGTCCTGGAAAATATATGAACATACACCCAACCGCAAAATTAACGGGACATTCAATTTTCATCCCTCAAATTTGCTAAAACGGTTTATATTTTATATTCATATAGGTACGCATACATAAATTATTGAATGAAAAAAATGTTTAAGTTTTTGTTCTTTTCCTTATCATTACGATTGGTTCTTGTGCAGACTTTTTAGGTAACTATCAATCGATAATATTTTTCGTAGCCATTAAAGTCGCTTTGATAGCGGTTTCTCGGGGGTTGCTATGGTTTTTCACAATAAACAATTGTTGTTTATTGTGCAATTAGTCCCGAAGAAGCAGCTCAAGCTGTTGCTCTACAGAATGACAGACGCAGTATTCGATATATCGCTCACTTACTAGGCATTCCTAGAGGCACGGTATCTGATGCGATTCGAAGGATCAGGGAAACTGGCTGTTATTCAAGAAGACCTGGACGAGGAAAACGACTAGCAACAAATGAAGTGGAAGATCGATTTCTTCGACTTCAAGTTTTGCGAGATCGGACACTTCCTGCAACGGCCTTGAGTAGGAGGCTGGCAGATGTTCATGGTACCGTAATTTCATCCGATACAGTACTAAGAAATTTGAAGGAACACCATTTAACATCTCATCCACCTGCTACGCGCCCCTACTGGAATAATTGTGCTGTGTTGTCTTTACAGACTAGTCGCGTTTCACGCTCTATTCACCTGATCGTCGCCAAATTGTGTTTAGGAGGCCGGGAGAACGATATGCCTATTACTTCTTTTGCCTTGGGTACCTTTTGATGGAGGAGGTCTGATGGTGTGGGGGAGCATTCCTTTGGAAGCATCTACGGCTATTTCAACATGGCGCAGAGGTAGCATCAACGCTGACATATACATCAGGGAGTGTTTAGAAGAGTACGTGGTATCTTTTGCACCATTTGGAATAGCGAATTTTATTTTAATGCATGACAATGCGCGACCGTACATAATCCAGATTACACGTCAGTACCTTCATTATATTGGAATTCAAGTGATGAGGTGTCCATCCATGAGCCTTGATTTAAACCCCATCGAGCACCTATGGGACAACTTAGCCAGTAGGATTAATAAGAATTATGGCGAATTTCATACAGTAGAACAGCTGGAACAAGCGTTACTGCATGAACGAGAGACGATACCCCAAGACACAACTGCTGCTTTGATAGGGAGTATGACACGACGAATGAGAGATGCCCTTCACGCTCGCGGAGGAAATAGTCGAGGTGGAGGCTTTTTTAACAGTTTTCTTAACAATTTTTTAATTATTTTTTTTTATTTTGACATGATGCTTAGTTATGTTTCTTAATAAAAAAATTGGTTGTCTGTAAAGTCGGTTTACGGGGGACAATTTTACGTGATAACGTCATGAGGAAACATTGATGAAAAATTGCACACGTTTATGAATAGCATTGAATTATTATCACTATATTATCATTGACTAATTTGCTGCTTTTAAAAAGCCCGCGTTAACCAGTTTTATAATATAGAAGATTTTTTCGCACTGCGGTTAGGTGGTCCAACTTGTCACTTTAGACACATTGTTATGTCATGTGTGAAGTTAAACATTAATCTTGAACCTGACATGAATTGCTACTGATTGCTACGTTGGATAATTTTTGTCGTTGAATACTAAATGAAAGCAGTCAACTTTTTATACGATACTTTATATCGTTCATAATAATTTTTTAGTCGAAATCGTAACATAACCTGTTATTACTGCACTCGCTGACCGCTACTTTGTTTTAATGATGATAGAAGAAATATATGAGATTATATATACCTACCTAATCAAAATCTTAGAATGCAAGATTCAATTACCTTATTGCCGCAATTGTGATTGTAATAAGCAATGGTATTAACTGGAAATATCCAGTTTACTTCATGAATAGCCGGCTGTGTGCTGCCGCTGTCTCTCTTTCACGCGTTTCCAAGCGTCAGGCAGAATGGAAGGGAGATAGATGCGTCAAAAGCGAGACGCTCACATACGTGTTTTACGCACATCGATTTATAATATGTTTATCTCGTCAAAAATTATTGCATGAAACTATTCAGATTTAAATTTTTGTTACTCATTTTTCTAACTTGTTGTTCGGGTAATTTCGCGGTTGACTTTATGCTATGTTGTGTTATATTTTTAAATGTAAAATTTCTAACTAATAAAACAACTTAAACGATGTTATAATGGTGTTGTTCTCATTAATAAAATGCTTCTCTGGATTTTATGTTGTTTCAAGAACTATAAACAACATTTTACTTTCATTTATCTCTTTGAGCCGAAAATGGAGGCTGTATTTATGTTTATTGATATGTATTCCATTAAACCCAAAAACATGTTAATGGTGATTAAAAATAATAAAGTTTATTATGTAAGATGCGAATAGAACAATAACAGATAAGAAAAACTATTTTCAGTAAAATGTCAAATATGAAAATTAAAATATATCTGTTTAGTTAGAAGAGCTTTTGCGATCTTTAATGCATAGTCAATCATTTCAAGTTGAACAAAGCTGAAATTAAATACAAGTCTATTCCTAACCGACTTTTCTGATTTGTGACATGCATTTAATTTTCTGATACTAAACACAGTGTAATTAGATCTGAAATTTTTATTTTATTTAGTTAAGAAAGTAATCTTAATTAATTTTATAAATGGATTCCAACATGGGAGGTAATGACAAATTTGTTTCAATTTAGTCACGTGTTTATAGTTTAACATTGAACAACAATAATATAATTTTTTTATTGAAGAAGAATAACAAAGAATTTTACTTCTAAATGAAACGAAGCTAACGAATACTTTGACTTCCACATATGTACACAAATACCATGTATATTGACAAGTATAGGAAGACAACTACGGCGGAACATCCACCCTAGTAAGCAACTTTATTTCTCTTAAATGTGTCAATATAATTATGAATGAAAAACATGAAAAAACTCCGTTATCAAGCAGAGAGATTGGATAGAGTTCAATATTTATATTCAACAAAAAACCCTTGATGAGATTAATATCCAATAAAAATATTTAGTACATATAAAAAATCAGGCAGTTAAAACCAAAATTTTCCTTCAGGGGCTCAAAGATAATAACGATAGAATTCTTATCCGCTAGTTAAACTCTTGAGAAATGAAAAGAGAAACATTCCCAATTCAAAAATTGTTTAACATAGGCAACTTCGTTGAGTTTAAAGAAAGGCTGAAACAAAAGCACTCTTTAATACAAGAAAAGATACATAATTATCCTTTTGTAAGTCCCTTCACAGGAATTCCTAATCTTTAATATATCAGATGAAATCAAATATTTGAAGCCTACTATGGGATTTAAAAAAATACGAAATGAAATAACATAAATGTTAACCAGGAATATAGAGACAGATTCGGTTGAAACGCTCGAACTCAATAATGCTATTAATTCAAAAAATATAGATAGAGCAAATCAAAGTTGGCAAACCTCCCTAGCACATCAAAAAAAAATCTATAATAACTAAAAACATTTTCATTACACTGGCTCGAACGAAACTCTCATAATTTACATGATTAAAACAGGTAGTAAACTTTGGCCGTCTTAATAATTATTTTAGAAGTATGCAATCTCGTGGATTTGGCTTTTAAATTTGTAACGTGACATTCTGTATTTGAAATAAGAATATGGCAACATGATTAACTCGTCGTACGAGGTTACTTTCGCTTCATCTAAGATTGTACTTCTACGTCACAAATAAAACAATTTGCGGCCAGTCGCCAGTTGTACGACAATTGACAATTGTACGTTGACTATTTGTCCGACATTGGACATTCCCTCCTGCAGTGAAGTTTCAGCTGTTCCTGTAATACTGACATCTGTATAACATACTGGAAACTAATTCAGGGTTCCTGTCGCACGACAATTAGAGGTATTACCAACGATCTTACATATGCCAGGTATTTTGTATATTATGCACAGGTATTTATCAATCCTATTTACTCACAAATAACTTATTTGTTTATATGCGGATTCTGTATGTATGCACAGCAAACGACTTGTTCGTGCAATACGGCTGTTTGTGGAAAGACGCTATTCGTGGCACGTCACTTTTCAATCGGCTGATTAACCATAGTTTACAGATGAAATTTTGTTTGTGAATTGTGTCGCTTAAATTTGTTATCCTATCTTTCTCGTAGGCGTTTTTATCTGAAAGCATCTAATGGCGAACCAAGTAATTTAAAACAGTCTGGAATCATATAGTGTCAAATGTTTTATCCAGGGTTTTATTATATTATTTCACAGTTTGTACCCTTATTTTAATGTGTGAATGTTTTCACATCTGGCAGGCGTTCCAGAACGGTTTCCTTTACGTGACGTAAACCGACTTCCCTCCCTTTCAAATGGATAATACAGTTATTCTGGAATAATCCCATTCGCATCTCTTTACAGCAGGTGAAATTTCATATGTAGATGTTTAATAACTTTTCCTGTCTTATACATGGTACATTAATTTGCGATCAATACACCACGTAACTCAATTTGTTAGTTTCAAACCCCACCCTGAGTATTATATTAAATCAAAACAGCTTTTATTTGCTGCAGCTAACCGATGCATTGTACAACTAATTTGTTAAAGAATAAATTTAACCTGAATATCTTTAGGTTTATTCATATAGTTGATCGACTTATTCGGCATAAATTTAAGTAGTGAACTTCACTTTTGGAATCAGAGTACGAAATCTTCTTCGCATTGAAATTCGTGTGGATTTAGGGCAGAAAGAAATTTTTCCAACACCTTCGGCAAGAGCAGCCGAATTTTAGGTGCTTATCAAAATTTCTACCCAGTCGAGGTTGCAGTGAATTGTCGTTAAGGTAGAGGTAGGACAGAAATTACAGGAATCCATCTGGTGAGATAGCAGTACCAAAGAATATGTACTATGTGTACTATATGTACTATATGTACTATATGTACTATATGTACTAGTTACCTAGATAATATTCGAGAGTAGTACAAATTTGTTAAAAGTGACAGAAAAATCGTTGGTCGGAGATACTATACACTATACTTTCAGACAAGTGAACACTTGTCCTTTTCCAAAAAGTCCCATTTTGCAGCATAACTGTCATTGTTGGTCAAAATACAAACTGATCTTTTCCAACTATTCCAACGGTACGTCGTTTGAGCTATTCCAACTCATGTGACCGTTTGAAGATACCTACATATGTAGTATCGTTATGTAATATTGTTACGTCCCGGATAGCAGCGTTTCCACCTAAAAGTTACTAAATTAATAATGAGCGCAGTTGAATAACAATGTCATGAGCAGACGTGACGCGGAAAATAATATTTCTATCTTATTATTAAAATTGAAAACTTATTCGAGGTAAGTGGTCACGTGGATTTTATTGCAATAGCCACCATGGCGAGTCATTATCTTAATCCATTGGCGACGAACATTAATTCACCTAACACCAGGGGTGTATTGGGGCCGGAACGCACCGGTACGCCGTTCCGGGACTTTTTTGAGTAACCGGAACGCGTTCCGGAGCTATTTCTCTACTAGAATCTGTAAAATTATTTTCTGTATTGTATTTGGTACTTGTTACCTTTTCTTTTTTCGAGAAACTACCAGTTATTTCACAATTTTATTTATCATAGATCTTTCCAAAGGTGTCGTCTCATTTCAGGACCTCTCACTTGAGGACCTATACGAAATTTACCTGTTTTTGTCTCATTTGCGGACCTAGCCTACAGGTACAAGTTTGAACTGAATCACTTGCGGACCTTTAAATGATCAATTACCTGAGGTAAACAACTACCCTTCAATAATACGACGGTTGCAGTTTTGAAGGGTTGCAATTTCCACTTCAATCAAAGCGTTTGGCGGAAAGTTCAGGATTTGGGACTGGTTCACAAATATTAGTCAGTGCCTTCAATGAACATGTTAAACATAACACATTTTTACGAAGCAGGCTAGACATCAACATGACACCGAACAAGCGAAGAAATGTCTACTCCGATCTGGATTCAGCCATTGAAAAAACTATTACCGACTTGGAACAAAACAAAGTTTCACTGGGTCGAACTATGGCAATTTTACAACGTGTGGTTCAATTTGTTTCATTTTATTACACATCTACACCAAATTATTTAAAGGCAGTTTAGTAATATTGAAAAAAAAGTCGGTCGATTTTTTTGATTGCAGGTGTATTATTAGAGTCTAGGCCTATAGGTCCTGAAATGATACTTTATGTTATTGAAAATTTTACGGCTTTTGACGAAGGTCCTCAAATGATACAAACTTGACCGAGGTCCTCAAGTGAGAGGTCCGCAACTGAGACCGTCCCTTTCCAAACGAGGGTACGCTATCGGCTGTTCGTTTAAAAGTGATTAAGGGCATCCGGCGGCTAGCTTAATCTCCCCCAGGTGGCAGGGCCTTATAATTCGGGAAATTTTAACAACAAAATGTTGTTTAGAATTTATTTACCCGAAAGTGTTAAAACTGAAAAACAATCAGTCTAAACTCTGGTTCCGACCGAATATACTATCAATCAAAAACTATAACAAATAATAAGTGACAGACAGGTTGTGCAGGAAAAACTAAGAAGTAAGTACAATTCAAATTTTGCCGAAAATTAAACGTTTTGAATTATTGTTTTAAAGAATTTTTTTTTGTTTATTATGTAAAGCTACTTGATTTAATGTCGAATGATTTATTAATTATTGTAATAACCATCTAATATTTATTTTTGCATTTGGTAGATACATACAATTATTTTTTTTTGTTTATAAATTGAAAATGAATCAAAAACGCAAGCAAACATCGATAAATTTGTTTTTTGTTAAAAAACAGAAATATTTTATATTATTAACACTTTTTTTTAATTAAATTTTTAACAATTTCACTTGTACCGTTTTTTTTAACTGATAAAACGGCAAGCGTTCCGGCAGTATATTTTTTAGCAATACACCCCTGCCTAACACCTAACAAATAAAGCAAGTTAAATAGTAAGTTTAAATTCTGACGCGACGGACGACAAAGGGGTCAGTCAAGTCGAGCAAGAAGACACTTCTTGGCTGTTTTGGAGGGTAACTATTCTCTGTTTTTTCAATCAGTCAATTCTCTTTTTGTAGTTATTCTCCTCCCACGTCTAAATGGTGAAAATGCATTTGTGTTTCTTGTTCTGTTTGTTGTGTCTTATAGGTGAAATAACTACACCTTACTTTGTACGTTTAGTTCGATCCATTAAAGTCGCACACGCGCAATAGTGACCGAATCGCTGATTGGTCTCTGATTGGTGTAGGTTCCTAAAGTGTATATTCGTGCCAATTAGAGATCGGGCACTACACGACCGTTCCTTCTGTAAATCTCCTATCTCTGATCAATAGGTATGGTAGTATTCTACCAATGTCATTCAAATTACATACTTTATAATTGAAAATTAAATAAGTTCTTTGTAGAATAGTATTGAGTGTATAGTAATGCATAGTATTGTTTAGTAATGCAAATTCGATAAAATTAAACAAGTTATAAAGTGTAAAAAGTGGTATAGAAACCAATGATTCAGATGCTGTTTTGCAACGCAAGACTGTCGTTTGGCATCTGAAGCATTGTAGAATTCAACAATCTTGTGTTTATATGAATCATAGAATTATATTTAAAGATGTAACGAATAAATTGTATACTATTTTTGTTAAATCACCCAAATTGTTGGAATGGTCATGTAAATGTTGGAGAAAACCTTTCCACGGATATTCCTAGATATGTTGTTCGATATATGAAGGTTTCATAATGCCGTTTTCATAACATTTTGAAATAGCCAAACATTTATCGCTATGGATATTATAACCTCCTTCAATTTATGAAATGGACATTGAACAACTTACCATATATTTGCATGATAAAATTGACATGATTATTTGAACTGATACTTAGTTCTTTAGTTTGTAAACCACATATCTGGGGTATGGAGTCTAAATTATTGCTGTCTATAGGTACGAACGATAAAAGGAAAAGTTGAATATGACTGCCAAGCTAAACACACTGAGTTGCGATATTTGAAATTAAGGATTTGGAAGGGTATCTTAGTATTGATGGCAGGCTTCAAAAAAATCACAGCTTTGATTTAATTGTTAACCTCTATTTGCATCACGCAATATTTAGGTTGCGAAATTGAGGTAGCACTTAAATGGACATTTTCCAAAAAAAATTGTCTGTACTGATTTAAATATTACGTCTCATGACATGACATTTTAAACAAATGACAAGTTTGATAGTAGAATGTGAGATGTATATATATAGTATTTCTTTAATTAAATTATGTAACTTTGAGTAAATAGTTTATACATGAGGTCTTTTCCTATCGCAGATGTTTTTTCCAGGGGGATATTACTCTAGATGATTTTTTTCTCGTGTTTTTGCTTCTTGTGTTTTCGAAGTTATTAGGGCATGCCTTTTTTATTACTCAAAAGTTTATACTGGTCTGGATATACATAGTCCCAGAATTAAATTTAAAGCACTAATTCCACCTTCATTTCACCCTAGTTATCCACATACATATTGAATTTTATTTTATAGAAAATAATTGATGGAATGAATATTCACTATTAGATCATAGTTTCGGTAATCCACAAATTAATTACTTTCACCAAACTCTCGTTTTTTTTTCAAAAAATTGGTTTGTAATTCCCACACGCAACGTCTATCTATAAATCCACCTCCGGCCTCATCAAGTTCCTCGCTGATCAAACACGAATCGGGGGAAATTTTTCCTAATGAACCCCTCTTTTGTTCACCGCTACGTCCTGCCATCCCTTAGAATCATACAGACTCCCTTTCAACCTCCCACCTTCGAGGTCAGCCCTTAACAATGCGGTAGCCCCTGAGTTGCGTTGTTCCCCCTGCCCTTGTCGTTATTACCCCTAATCAACGTGTCAGCACAATGGGATTGTGCAAGTGCGAATGATTTGTTTAATCGATTGCGGTGCACGAATAATTTTGGGGTGAGTCGTTACATCGAACCCCTCCTCCCCTCCCCATGGCGGTGACGGCGGCATCTGCGGGATAGTCTTGGGTCTAGGAGCATTTAAACTATTGCTGTTACCGTCCTGGCCGTTTAAGTCAGTTCTGAAAAGGCATATTGTAAAGTTTGGTTTATCTAATAGGCTAATATAAATATTACTCTTACTCTAAAAATACTTTTGTTATGACTCAAAATTTTGAAATTTATGACACCCATTATCCTTGGCATATCATAATTATAGGTAATTTTAATGTCGGCAAAATTGAAAAATTCTTCGTAAATATTTTTAACTCCTGAAATTGGTTTCTTTAGAAATGAATAGTTGAACAACAAACTAAATGCATTACTATGAAACAGCTGGTTATCACTTTTAAATTTATAGAATTTATTGTCTCTTCCAAGCAGTATACCACCATTTCCATTTATCTGTAATAATCCCCCATAAGCAAATCCTATTTAAATAATACTTACGAAATATTTATGATCGTATATGGCAAAAATTTGCATTGTACTACTTGAATCAGTTGTTTTGTTATATTTCTCCATGTTCTGTTGAAGAATCGTTACGAGTCAAATATTACACCAACAAAACTGATAAATAACTCTGCTTATTCTTTACGAGAAAAAAAAATCGTTTATGAAAAACTGTCTCCAGGTGTTCATATATGACGCGAGTTAAGGAAACCATAAAATATCAGGTTTCAAAATAGTACAAAAATTGAAGGTGAATTGGTAATCAAGAATGTATCTTAGTGAAGCTAAATTAATAAACTCAAATAAAATAACACGTAACAAATGTAAGAGATATTTTTGAAAAAGGTGTTTGTAGCTCAGCCGGGATAAGCAACAAACACCTTTTTCAAAAATATCTCTTACATTTGTTACATATACCTGTCCCATGATTTCATTTCGAGAACTTCCTTCTATTCAAATAAAATAAGTCTTATAGCATTATGGAGACAAATAAAATAAATCTATAAATTATGATAAACAAAATAACAAAAATATTGCTATAACTTCCATACGTCGTAGAATCTGTAAGTTTTATTGGAAACAAAGCTTTCTTATCGTGGGCTTCGCGCGACGTGCTGGATCGGTGAGAGGTATTAACATCGAAAAAACGAACGAGACAGACGGCCAATTATTTCCGCGCTAGCTTTTTTGTGGTAAATTTACTTGGAAATCTAGGAAATAATATTGCAAGGAAATAGACAGTGGATTTTGAGGAATATTGTAGTCAAGTCATGTGTAATATTGTTAAGGTCCTAAGGGCCTAGGGCCCATAGGGATGCTATGGTTGGGGGGTGGTAGCTCAGATAGAGAGAAAAAGAGCAAACAAACTTAACAACATTTATTGGAAAGTAGCGACTAGTGGTGATTTATTCAGGCGAGAGAGAGAGAGAGAGAGAGAGAGAGAGAGAGAGAGAGAGAGAGAGAGAGAGAGAGAGAGAGAGAGAGAGAGAGCCCATAATAAGGGATGGCAAATACAAAGTGAACGTAAGTAAATAATCATTATACACTACGGAAAAGTTATGAATGATGAAAACAATTGCTTATATAAGTCCGTAGGGGGTCTGGAGGGGGCACAAATTTAATTTAAAACTATACTTTTCGAACTCATGGTATATGTTACATAGGTTTTATTAATCGACGTTATCGGAAAACATTCATTCAGGTATTGATGAATACTGCTCGCCGAATACTTGATCGCGATAATATTCAAGAAAATCATGAAAATTCCTCATGTTCGGGTATAAATTCAACGGCAATCGACGACAAGATGAGTTCACTCCATGCCATCACATCATTCATGTCTAGTGTTTGGTCGATCGAGTGTCCGATGATTAATCGAGTGTTTATGTCGGAAAATGTCATTTAAAACCTTGTCAGAATTATATATGTACATGAACGTCGTATTCGTCTGATGTTGGTGTCATTTTTAATAAAAGTTTTAATATTGCACTACATGGTAAAGGATGCCTAAAAGTTGTTTTAAATTCTAGATAAACCACTTATTTCAGGATTATTGAGTGTTTAATAGATATAATAATTTAAAAAATAATTAGATGAAAAAATATTGTCTATAAAACAGTCTAGAGAGAGGAAAGATTTCTATAGAACTAATTCAAATCTAAATGTTACGCGCTTTTTGTACATAAAACTTATGTACTTTTTAAATGTTAAGCAGACGACAAAAATGTATTTATTGTCAAAATAGGTCAATTATTTAGAAATTGTTCATAAAATTGACAAATTATCTTAATAGATACATTTTGTTCAAACGCAAAAATAGCACCTCGTAGTCCACGCTGCATCACACTTTTTTTTTTGTTTAATTTAATTTAAATAGTTTTAAATAACGATTCAGTTTTAACTCATGGCCTAGACCTTACCACTATAGTTCCATACTGATAAAAATGCTATATTAAGCTAACAGAAAAAGTTACGCGAATAAGTAAGAAAAAATTGAATCTGTACGATAGAATATCAAATAGAAAAATATTGGGGTGAGACGCGAATCCATGATCGACTGGATTTAAAATTTTAGAGAACAGAGAAATAGCGTTCGAGAGTGCGACAACTTTCGTCTGCGAATTCACCATTTCGTTGAAAATGGGTTTGACTTTGAATGGGTTGAAAATTTGAATCGGTTGAAGGTATCATTTGACTTACAATTGGAAATGAAGAACTTGTGTACAAACATATGTTACTAAATATTTACCAGGTTATGCACCACAATGATGACAGTTTTATCTCTTGTTTAACAAGGAAAAGGAACGAAGTCTTCCATCAATCCTTTTATTAAAATCGATATAATAGTGACCTGTTTCAGACCATCATCATGCTATAATAACAGGATTAGCAGAGGAGTGTACAATCAAAACAAAAGTAAAATTGTGGATCGCATCCACACATCACGTAAAACGTGATTTTAGAGCTAGTAAGTATATGCATGAAATACAGTATATCACTAAATTCATATTCCAAAGTATCCACAACGGTTAATGATGACCCTACCGTAAAAATTACGATGTAGGATTGATGCGAAAAACAGATAAGTACATGTCAAAATGATAACTCAAACACAGAGACAGAACACCTTGTAAATTTTCATCTAAATAATAAAGAATTATATTTTTTATAGCATCTAACATTTGGCTTGAAAAAATTGCAATTAGAATTTCCTAATATCTAGTAGAATTTCTCAACCCTCCACTTATTTCCTTTATTTAAATTCACTGAAAGATCACTTAATTTATTTTATAACAAAGGATCGAGACATATATTTGTTATACAAGAGTGAAATATTTTTCCAATATATTGTTACCCACCTTTTGTGCATTAAATACAGGTTAGGACGTATGGAATGAAGCAAAAAGGTTTGTAATACCTTTACTGGAATATTCGACGCCACCGTTTTTGATCTCGTTTAATGATGGCAGGGGATTTTTTTGCGCGTTTAACGGACGTACTCTTTGAAGTTCACTTTTATTATGAATTGTTCTCTCACACTCAGTTTTCGCATCCGCATCCATTTTTAATCGCATCTCATACCAAAGTAATCTGACGTGGTACAAGCACATAAAGAACAAACGTGTTTAACCCTTTCTGTGAAAAGTTTTCTTCCCTTTAGATTCCATTCTTTAAATCTGATATGAATGTCTTCAGTTATACGGAAACTTACCGGAATAGATATTTGAACCATAACGAAAAGGTATGTGTCGGATTGCCTTCATTACTCCTAAAGTCATGAAGGTGCTGTCCTATTTTATTATATGTAATGAGCTTTTTAATATCACCTTCGATTTGTATCACAGACAATTGTGGCGCAGAGGTCGCACGCTAATTGGTGCAGATTGGAGCTCTCGCTTTATTTTGATTTTTTAATTTTTAAGAAATATATAAAAATAACTTCTAACCTAGAAAGAACACTTAAGACACAGAAACAGTAAAGGAAAAGATAATGCTACACAATATTGTAACGGAAAATCAGGCTTTAAAATATACACATGTTGGGAACCGTCTGTTCGGCGAACCGATGTGAGTTCCTGGAATTCGAGACCCTCTCAAAAGTTTGATATGCTTCGAGAAACGACGGCATTTTTCTAAGAAACGACGAGAATTTTCCCGAAGCGATATACAGTAAAGATAAAATACACGAAAAACTTTTATTTCATATTATCATATCATATTATTAGAGACCGGACATTCAGGCAAGAAAAAGTGTAGAAAAAGGCAGGCAAAAAGGCAAAAAACAATACTGAAAAAGGCAAAAAAAGGCAAGAACCAACATCTAAATAGGCAAAACAAAGGCAAATAAAATTAACTTTATTTTAATATCATCAAATAACAAACACTTGCATATACATATTCAAATTAAATAAAAATATCATAATGAATTCACATTTACTTCCCACGCAATTATAATATATTTTTCAATATTTTCTGGCAATAAATTGTGTCATTTATTCGTCAGAATATCTTTTTATCTGGAAAATGTCCTTTCGATTTCGCAAATTATAACGGGGGCATATTTTAAAGCTGAAATATTTTTAATATTAAAAGATTTAAAAAAATGAAATCGAAATGAACTAATATGTACTTATTTTTTTTTAAATCAACCCAAATACAACTCTACAAAATTCTCATACTAATACAACTTGACTAAAGTTTTTGACACCTACCGTTTTCGAACAAACTTTGCAAAATATACCATCTTGAACGGCTGCCAAATTTTTTTGTAATTCTAATAACTACCTAGATTAATTTAACTGAATTAATACTGAATAACTTAGTATCTTTATAACTTAATTTAATTAACTGAATTAGTAATTCATTTACTTGCTTACAATATTCCAATTATGGCAATTATTTTGAGTGGATATCTACGTAGATATCAATTAATGTGGCCATTCATAAATTACCTGACGCATTTTTGCACTTTTTACTTTATCAAAGTAAAGGTACTTTATACCCTTTTACCTGCTCTAATTTAATCTTGGGCGTTCCTTAACCTGCCTATTCCTTTTTTACCTGCATTTAAGGTAAGCTCTAAGAGCAACTCTAAGGTCTCAGTTGCCCTCGATAACTTTTGTTGTAGAGTAGTAGGATGAGCAGGGAGTTGTTCGAAATAAAACCCAGATTGTTTATTTTATAGTTTATTCGTAATTTCACTCTCTTCACTTATCACTGCAACAGGTAGAACACAAACACAAAATGACGCCCACACAGTTACGCGTCACTCGCTCTAATAATGCGGCGTTGCAACTTAAAACTAATGGAACACAGAATTCATAGAACACAGTATAATGTATGTGTGCGCGTTTGTTCCAACAATGACCTTCTTAATTACCTCTGGAGTGTACGGAGTATACCTTGAAATATCGGTCAAGGTGGCCTTCGATATTTCTCAGTTTAATTTTTTTGGAACTACTAGTAGAACTGTCTGAATTGTAGAGCTTTGTTACATAAATTAACACTCGGTGAAATTAAGGTAGTCTCTGAGTATCCATATTAACTATTTACTAACGAACTTACGAACTAACACTATTCAGCATTACATGAGTGGATTCGAAGTTTTATATAAGTATATAACCTAGTATAACCTATAAGTATCTATAGGAACATATTTTGTATAAACTAGGTTCAGGTGTAAAGGCGATGTGTTCATTATAATCGATCGTAATTCTCCATATATGGATAACTAGGTTTAAGTTTCAGGTCGAATCTACACATGCTGCCCTTACGCTTTCATCTCACTTCATTCCCATCTGAGTTCATTCTTTCCCATATGAAAACAATCCCATTGCAGAAACGAGAAAATAATCGAATTTCTGCTAGACCGTCATCCTTTCGCGCGATACCTACATATACCCCTCTAATTTCGGCAATACAGGGACGATTAACTCATTCGTTTCAGGAAAGCCATGTGGGTCGTATTACTTAACTTTATAAGCTTTTTCACTTAACGGATGTCAAATTAAAGGATATAAGTTGGGAATGATGGGGGTGGTAAATTTTCAGCTCGTTCGGAGAGGTAATTCCCTTTAAGTAATTTCTGCAGGGAGAAAGAGGACGACGGAGGAATAGAGAAAAAAGTAAATTGCTAAAAGAGTCTCTATTAATGGCACTTTTACGAGTGCAACCAGTTTTAAATGCTGCTTGCATCTATAGAAAGATTTCATCATCTCCATAACGAAAAGAGGTTGCTATCTTTATTTTATTACTAGAAATTAAATTGTTTTATGCATCTAAATTATGATGAAATTAAATCCAGTTTAATAGAATCCCACTAATCCTTTGCGCTACATACTCGCAACTGATATAATCCCGACATAGGCACCTGTATTTTATTAATACTTTTCATTTACACCGTTGTCATGCGTATTTACGTAATCCAGAATCAGCGATAGCCTATTTACTGAGCCGCCACCACAAATGTAAAATAAACAACGTCGAAATAAATTTGTATCCGGAACAATAACACTAAATCAAATTGAAAGCGCGGATACGGCAAAATTTGTCGGGAAATGAGTGGCCGGGAAACCATTAATAATAGCACACCGGTGGATATGTATCGTCCGTAATATTCCTAACTATGTGTTAGATTAGTAAGTTTTCTCTGTTCGCTTTAATGTATCTGGGAATATAAATTAATCTTCATTAAAAGTTAAAATGTTTTAACGAAAACTCGCGTTTAGGGTATAACGATTCATGTTACCGATTTCAGAGTTGAAATTAGTTTAAATGCTGGAATTATCAATCGGATTATCAATTATAACAACAAAAATATACTAAATTTCACATTCTGAATTGGTTAGACTACCCCTGAGATTTCCAATTTCCCCCAATGTTTGATGTGGGTATAATTTAGGCGCCTTGCGGCGCGCATCTGCAATTTAGAATTGGAGTAGTGTTCGGCTGGTGATAATTAAGGTATTTACCTTCTGAACAGCTTTGAGAGTTTAAGATTCTCCTAAATGACTATACTGAAAATCAATTTGAAACACGCATACACGACGTGTAAATTGAGTACTTGAACAATAGGTGCTGTAGATAGTATTTTTCGGCTTTTGTTTCCTCTTTACAGGTTTCTCTTTTTAAGCTGCCATATTTATTTAATGAATGTTAAGCCACGAGTATTTCTTTCTCCCGATACCTCTTCTTTCTTCGATCTTTCCTTCCATAATTAGCTTTAAGAACTGGTACTTGGAATTTCTGAATATGTGACACAGATGTGTAACTTTCAGTCTATTCACTATTTCTAACAGTTGTCTCTCTCTGTCCTTGCGGTATATGACTTTGGCGTTCGTTATATAATATGTCCACGGAATTTTACAGTTTACAGTTTTACTCGTTGTTATTTTTTTAGTTTATTTGCAATGAGAATTGAGCTATAAGAGGAGTAAAGTGTTATACAATGAGCATCCTATATTTTTAAAAGATTTTTCGATCTCTCACTGCCTCTTACCAAATAATGCAAGAAAACAAACACCGGCTAGATTGCAAGAGAATAACACATTTATCTATTCATCATTCAATTATCAAAACACAAGTTAGGGTCTGAGGGGGAGAGAGGTAAAAAAAGGAGTTCGGATTACTTGGTTTAATGGATCGTCGATAAATTATTCACGTATCATTTTAGAATTCCCTGTGCTACCAACAATTTCTCTATTTAGAGCTTTAATCTCTAATGATGGAAGAACCCTTCCCTTATCACAACAATCGGAAGGTCTCACGACCTTCCGATATATCAGACGATTCTTTAAATCTGGAATAAGTATATTCCGGCCTTAATGTCTCATTGAATGGTGCAATTGTTTTTCTGTGTTAATAGCGTAATTACTGCTAAGTCTTACTTATTGAAATTAGAGTTTATCGAAAGCTATCGCTCGAAGCTAAATGGTGTGAAAATATAAATTCATTTGGTACAGCGTTCAGGAGGTTATTACTGGAATTAATTGCAGATGCTAATTCCAATGTTGGCGTCAGTTTGGCGTACACTGGTGATAAGCTCTCACAAGAGATACTCTTTTAAGTATAATACTTATAAAGGGGAAATATTAAGGGAGATTAATATGAAATTTAACGGACCTATTCGAAATATCCGACTATTAGAAATGAAACAAGAGAAAAGGTTTTCAGCAAAATGCTGGATGCTCTAGGGGCGGGCCTCCGTTTAATGTCCACGAATAAGAGGCCTCAGTCACGATGTCAGCACATCAGTAAATAACTTAAAATTTCTGAAGTTCTTGAAATAATTGTGTTAATTAATATTGGACTTTTCTATTAATTCAGCATTAAAAGTTATAAATTTAACATAGCATTTGGTTTGGCGACAGCTCATCTCTTAGGCTCGCCAGGCCCTCGCCAGAGAGTGACTACCATCAGACCTTAGTTTCCTTAATACCTTCGTTAATACTAAACCGAATAAACTTATATCATCACCCCATTCAGCTCTGGGGGTGGCTGTCAACTAACCCTAATTTGCTTCAGTAAAATTTAGAACTTTGGTACATTAGATCCAAATGCGATAATAGGAGTCTGTCATGACTGAATATACTAATAAACGGGCTCATCCGTCAATAGTCAAATGATATCATGGAGACGAGAGGTAGATGTGTAACATAGAAGGTTCATGAGACAATCTCAAGAGAGTTATGACAGAAAGATACAGAGAAGTGTTGTGATATATTTATCCATGCAAATATTGGTGTCCTTGTAAAAATCACGTTTGATTTGGGTCAGTGTGTAGCATATCGTCTTAAAAGGTTATTACCTAAAACCGAGTCCGAGAAGTTGTCGCCTAGAGTCAATCCCAAAGGTTATCGAATCTGTGTCTGTTAGTGAGTCAGGTAGCTTTTTGTTTAATTTGTCTGAAAGTTTAATGGTACATATACTTCCAGAATTATCAGTCCTAGGTCATACTGAGTCTAGTTTCGTATTTACTTATCTTTCCGTTTCGGAGACGTTTAGATTATAAGTATTGGTTAGTAAGTTGGAAGACCCTAATCTTCGGTAGCGGTTAATGTGATGAAGTTTACTTTAGGGTACTACCGGTGATTATGTAGGTACTGTTATTTTTGGACAATTATTTTTCCATGCGAATCATTAAACCAATTAATCTCCAATTATTTGTTTCTTCCTACTCATGGTAAAATTTAAAAAAAATTGTAAGTATTGTCTTGTCAGCTGACCGGAATTTAGTATTGTTCCATTATTTTCAAGTGAATAAGCATAAAGAAGGAAATCTCAAGAAAATATTTGTAACGCAAGGCCGACGTTGTGTCCCAGATCGGGGATGTTATCATGACTCTATAAGCTTTGCGCTTGGTAAGTTCTTGGTATTAACATTGGTTGGTACACTGTCTAAGTTAAAGTTGATCAGTTTTCAGGAAGTTTTCAGTTATCTTAAAATCTTTAAAAGCATGTGCACTATCCCAGACATGTGCTTCATGCCTTTTGAATTATAAATAATACGGGCTCAGGCAACTTTTCATATTTAATATACTTATGAAAAGTTAAACATAAAACTAACTTTTTTTTCGTATTTTAATCTAAAAATTATTAAATTGTTTGTTAAGTTAATTCAATAATTTGATGAAAATTATGCTATAATTACACTGAATCAATATACGTTATACTTGGTTGCTCTACCACTAATATAATATAGTAATATAGTTTTAAATATGTGCCTGTACATTTGCACTATTTAAATACTATTGTGTAATTGTGTCATTCTCATTGAGTTTCGCAGCCAACAATCAGATAACACGGCTAATATTGCTGTCAGGCCAATTTCTCTATACGTTTGTTAATAGTCCGGTGTACTGGTAAACCAAAGATTTTCCTTGCTCAAAAGTAACAGTCACTACGGCGAGAGGAAGTATTGTCACGCTTAAAGGCGTAATGAATCCTTAAATGTGCTTATAGCTTAGATAATGTGGTGGAGCAAAGAGTTTAAATAGACCAAAATCATTTGTCCTGCTAACAAATGGATTAGGATGTGCCCTACGAAATATAACTTTAACAATCAGAACTAGGGCGAAAGAGAAACTAGAATAGGCGAATGAATCATGGATACAAATTATTGACCTGGGCATCTGGGTATCTTGGCTAACGGGAAATCTCGGGCGGAAGAACTTTCGACGGGACCAAGTGTTTTACGATGGGTTGATGCGAATTTTCGACGGCATGACCGAAAAGGTGGTTTTATGTACAGGTATTTTCGACTGTAAAGAAATTTAACAAGCCCGTGTATTGATGGTTGAATTAGGAATGAAAATAAGGGGATGTATAATTACATCAAAACAATTTATTTCTTACTACAGGACAAGAGGGCAAGGAAAATCTACGGGAAATCACATCTTTATCACGAAAATATTAAAGGGAAGGGAAAATGGGTAAGGGCAAGTCAATACGAAAATTAGGGTAATTCCCATCTTTATCACGAAATTATTAAAAGGGCTAGAATTTGAACCGTTCCTACCGATACACTTCCTACCTACCTGCCTTGAGCCGACCGTCGAAATTTCTTGTAAGGTTATTTGACCCTGCTATTAAAGCAGGTATATTGGTTGTATCCCAACTCGGCACATTTTATTACGGTCAATTTTACGACACCTTGCGGTCCATTTCTAATATACCCATCTCGGCACAACAGATGATACCCGGCCCGGCGGGTCCAGCAGGTACACACACATTAATAACCCAACTCGGCATAAATCTAGGGAGGTACTTTCTTGATAATAGGGTATTGTCGAAAATAAACGTACTTCACTGTTGCGCAAAATTTATAATATTTGAGAAACCTAGTACCTATACGCAGCATACCGTATACGAGTGAAAACAGTTCAAAAAAACAGTTAAAATTTTTATTGAAGAGACTACAAATAAAGAAAGATAAAAAGACACGTTTGTTGGGATTTTTCAGTATTGGTTTAGTACTAAAGTTGACACAACTTTTCAAACTGGCGCATATCAAAGTTTTACCACTTCTAACATTTTTCCGGCTATATTTAAACAAAATTTTGTGATCCTATAGAAGTCTAAATGTAAACCAACGGAATTTTGGACTGTTTGCAGTATGTTATGAGCACCCTACTATATTCAATCGCAGTTTAAAGGCAGGGGAATCATTTCAATACAAGTAAGTATAATATTATCTGTATTTGAATATTTTGATTAAAAAAGGAATACGATATTTTTGTTACAAGTTAATAGGTTGAGTATCGTGAAACATTTCCTTTTATTTTTGAAGTGGTTATATTCGGAATAATCATTAATTTTTATGTAAGTATACGTGCCGAGCTGGGCTCTGTGAAACAGAGTACCTGCTAAGTCGTGTGCCAAGTTGGGCATCACCTTATGCCGAGATGGGCACTGTAGAATGGAGTACCTGCCTGCCGAGTTGGGGTATAATTTTATCATTTACCTGCTTCTTGTGCCGAGATGGGAATCGCCGTCAATATTTGCCGTCGAAAGTTCGCCCGCCGGAAATTTCAATGCGTTGAGCAAGTGGGACGATAGCAAATTGCACCGAAACCCATTATTTGCTTACCGGATTACGATAAGAAAGGGACGGTGCCATAAACCATAAACAGGTAGCAAAAAAAATCCCATTGAATAAATGTATACTAAAATTTTATATAAATGTAGTAACAACTAGAGCAAACAAACATTTTAATAAAAAAATATATGTACAGAAAAATCGGCTTTTTGAGAGCTTTAAAACGCTACCTCATTCGATAGAGTTGAGAGTTAATTTTATACTAAATAAATCAGGTTTAGTATTTACTCATAACTAGAGCAATCTATATTTTAACTAAAAAGAATATATTCCCCAAAATCGGCTCTTTTAGCACTTTAAAACGATACCTCATACGTCAAGATTCAGAATACATTAATTAAATAATGGTTAGAAAATTTTTAATACTAAATATTTTTTATATATAGTATTGCAAAAACATGTTTTATTTCTTTAATACTTTAATAATTTATAGAGAACATCTTAAAAATGTGAGTTGTACCACGACAAAAAATTCCTTCCCGCTTCAACCAGACTTAGGATTGTCAGAATTCGTTTTTAGTTTGTATAACATGTCTCATTAAATATACATATATTTCAAAGTACTTATGTTCCTAAATAAACTAATAAGTAAGACATGCAAGACAGGTACCCTATTTTAATTCCGAAAGTCATACCGTTTAACCTATTTTCTGAATCTTATTTGGTTAATGTATTTTGAATCTTCGCTTATGAGGTATCGTTTTAAAGTGCTGAAAGAGCCGATTTTGGGGAATATATTCTTTTTTTATTAAAATGTTTGTTTGCTCTAGTTGTTACTACATTTATATAAGGTTTTAATACACATTTATCCGATCGGATTCCTTTGCTACCTGTTTATAGTCCGTGCACCGTCCCTTTCTTATCGTAATCTGGTAAGCCGATATTGGGTTTCGGTGCAGTTTACACCCGAGCGAGCAAGTGAGACCAATTCATGACTGATGACCCATGTCAATCTACCGAGAAGAAGTTCTGGATTTATATTTCGCGAACACAACGCGCTCCGTTTCGTTTACCCATGGTCCATTTTTGAAATGGTTTATAGAATCATGATGAGAATTTCTCTACCTGACTGGTATCGAGGAATTCAAGTGTCAATTAATTGAGTACGGTCCAAATACTGCCTTAGGTGCGTCACTTAAAAAAACCACTTACGGCATTTGGCGACGTCGTGTGCTGTTTGGGAAAGAACGTGTTTCCAGTTTGGTAAGTGGTAAAAGGTAATGATGTATTTAAGAAAATTACATTCTACAGAAATCTTTTATAGAAATATTTTGTGTTGTAACGTCTCAGTATTACCCTGTTAAAATAATGACTCGTTTCATATCACAAAATTTCATCGATTAAATTTCCATTTAATCAACGAAAATTCTCAATAACGAAACAATTTATTATTTATCATCTTAGGGAAAAATGACGGTATAGCATCAGTATTTTGTAGTGTGCAGCTTAAAAAATTACTCATTAATCAACTTCGGCCCGCGGAAAAACGTTTAAAATTAAAGAGCGGAGTAAAAATTTTCTATATTTACATTTCAAATTTAATTTCCTACGACCGACGCAGAAAAATAAAAAAACACATTGGGGCGACGGAGAGCTCGGGATGAAAAGGGAGGGGAAGGAAGAACGACTCGGGTTAGACACCATGGAAAAAAAGACTTAAATTACCTTTGATGACTGTCTCAAAGTCCTTTATGTCTTTTCGCTTCTTTGATATCAAAACGGTATTTAAAGGCAACTTTCGAGGGGATCTTTTTTCCACCTTTTTATCTCTTAAATTTTTATTCGCTTCGGTCGAATAAATTGACGACCGACTGTCGAGCAGGGAGGGAGAACCGAAAAAAAAATGGGAATATTATTTTCCGATCGATATTACATTATCGGCACGAATGTTTTGCAATTTGTTTCATCGGAGGGGGATGATTGAGAAGTTGCCTAAATTATTATTTTTTCAAATTTACATCCCTCAGGTAATTCCATTATCGCGTTATCGCCTTATTTAATATCGATTTGAATGGATGGAGAACGCCTGTTGATTTATTCAAGCAGAAAGGAGGATTCGACAAAATAATCGCAATGGGGTGTATATCGAGGAAATTCTTTATTATTATTGACGCGTTGACGTTTCGTATTACCGGCACCTACTGGGAGTTGGAATGTATAAATTTGTAAAATCATAAGCATACATACGAATAGGGAGTTATTTGGCGCATGTTTATACGTTTAGAAGAACATTCAACATAGTCCCAAAAGTTGGTAAAAATATCAAGTCAAGGTTAACACGAGACATAACACAAAAAGACTTGTACATTTTTATGGGTTCGAAATAACTTAGGTTCACTACGCGAAGTGTTAACTAGTTTATTTTCACTAAGAACTAATACCTAATAGCTAATTTATCTCAAACTTGTTTATTTACTTTACTAGCACGGCCGCTCAGGTCAAGTATTCGTCACGTTCCGCTGTTAATTACTATTCTCCTCTCGGTTCGGCGGCGTCCTCTTTATCTCGCTGCCTCATGCAGTTCCAGAACTTTCTCGTCGTTCTCGATGGGTACAGAATTCTCGTCGAACAGTCTGGAATTCTTCGAGCTGGCATCGATTCGTCGACTACCCCTCGTTAAGAAAACGAGGTGTACTTTCAATGTATGTAGAATCAAATTTAGAACAATGACTGTTGTTGCCACGAGGTCTTAAGACGCCATCTCGAACTATAGACGGCTCCGATCACGACCGGGTTTATTATTTTTTAACTTTGTTATAAATATTCGTTACCAGTTATAACCTCCTATATTTCCATGGGCACATTACAAATATCTTACATTATTAAATAAATTGTTTACAGTGATTACTTTCCCACCTTCTTGAGTTAGCGGTATTTACGTAAATATTCTAATGTAGTATAAATAGGCTTCCGTGGGATTAAGAAGATAGCATAGGCATGTTACCCGCTTTTTCGCTTCAAACAATCGCTAAAATGATATAAACTTACAGAACAAGAACAAAATTCGCAATGTAAATCAAATATGCAATTTATGCAGTAAATGGGTCAAATTTGTCAAAAATACGATGCGCTATATTCGTTTCATGGTATGTATCTACACCGAAACTGATAAGAAGTCAACAGACTATTTTTGATTAAAAAATGGAACAGCAAATACAACAGAATTAATATCTGAAGATGTGAGACCAACTTTGGAACTGCAAACAAACATCGCCTCGTAGGGGGACATTTGAATGCCAGAATGGTGAGCTCTGTTTTTCATAAACTGAACAGTTCTAAGACCTTCAGACCATTTTGATGTTTCGATATCCCTCATCCAACACGAGAATATGTTCAATATCTTTGTTTGCTGTAGTATTAAATTTGCCCAAAATGCTACAGGGCAGATTACAATCTGCCCAAGAGACCACAAGGCAGATTACAATCTACCTAAGAACCCGGGCGATTTGCAATTTGCCCAGGCAGATTGCAAATCGCCCGGGATGGCAATTCGCCCGTAACATATACATTATAAACAAACCAGAAACGAAAATATATCAATATACAAACGCGCCCAGAGTGTACAGTTCGCGCATAGAATATACACAAACACAAGATATTCATCAGCTGCAGAAGAGTTACATTTCCCAAGTGTTAATTTCCGTTTGGAATATGATCAGAGTTGGACATATCGTGAACATAGAATGCCTACCAAACTCATGTTCTTAAAACATCAATAAAAATACTAAAATTTTATACTATAGATTGTTATTAAATAACATTTTGTAACGTACTTTCCTCGGGAAGCAGCAACGTCGGCGACACGACGACTCTGGTGGAAGGTTACGTCACTTGTTTGAAATGGCGGTTTGTGTGGAGTTCGGGAATTCCTGAAAGTGGTGTTAAAGTCGGTATACCTCGGATGCCAGGTTTTTAAGGGTTTATTCTCTAAAGCCACGGGTGAGTTTCAACTCCGGAAAATGCCATAGCGTCCGTTAAAATAAAACACGCAGTACCGGGAAGAATGCGGATTATCTATATTACATCTATGATTTTATTTACAAATGATACAGGAACCAATGATCATTCATTAAAAGTAACATGTAAATACCAGATCATAAATTCAAATATTTACAAGGGCAGTTCAGCAGCGGGGTGCAAGAATTTGCAGGTTACCAAACTTTCGGGGAGTCATGGCAACGGTGTACACTCAGGTTTAACGTATTTCCAGCAGGAGCCGGCAACATTGCACGTCGCATTCGAACAAATGCCCGGGCCCAGATGTTCCGGGCAAAAACGGATCGATTCTTATCTACACTAACGCGAATTTATTAAAAGAACGGAAATATGAACGGATGAAATATAATTCAGGATGAATGTTTCTATTCAAAGCAGAGTAAACTATTTTCATAGCGGAAGATCGCAAGTTAATAAACTATGATAGGATATAAAGCGTGCAGAGTCGGTTGAAGCGGTTAGATGCAAGCGGAAGAAAGAGATAGTTACAGCGAGAGCGGAACAAGCAGGCAAGGGCGGTTTTAAGCCCTAAAGGGCGTACTTAAGGGTGCAAGCGGGAATCTAGCGGGCGGTTCATAGTTTTCGGGTGAGACTTAGGCCTTGTTGGGTTAAAGTTAATTATCGTAATAAAGGCACCCCGGAAACAACTCTCCGAGAACGCTTTACCACGAACTACTATGTGCCGAAAGTATATTACTTCGCATAGATTCTGCGAGTGGAAAATATATACAAAATTGTCTGGGAAGGGAGTGTACTGCAGCATGTATAAAAACCAAAATATCTGGGTGTAACATTGTACAGATCACAAGATCACAGATAAAATGCAGATACCACTGTCACAAAACCAAACCAAAAGTTGAAACGCATGCAATTTTGGGTACTTACGTATTAATTGCTTAGAAGTTCCTCGGCCGGCTAGCTCGAACTAATAATGACTCAGGTGTAGTCGAAAGGAAATGTCAAAGTCAGATTATATCCCTTTAATTGAGTAAGTCAAATAACCCAAAACAAATACTAACAAATGTCCAAATACCCAATCAAAATATTCATAATCTAAATTTTCACATATACGCAAACTACAAAATACAGAGAGTTCAAAAAGTAATTGCAGAAACACATAGTTCTTAAAGTTTGTTACTAAATAAAGGGGAATCGATCGACTTAACGTTTTATCTTAAAGGCCTTTAAGGGGGAAAATTCCTTTCACTTAGCGTGGATCACAACACTCAAGAAGGCTTCGTGATTGCCGCTGGCGGCTGGAAGTCATCCGGATACGGGGCGGATCGCCCTGTAAGTAGGCGTTCGATCTTGCTGACTGGACTCAAGGCGGATCGCCCTGTAAGTAGGCGCTCGGTCTAGCAGACTGGACTCAAGGCGGATCCCCCTGTACTGGTGCCTCACGTCCATTTAACTAGTTGGCGAGTTTATCGGTTACACACTCCGCAAGACACTCGTAATCAATGCACTGATTAAGCACTGAATATTCGTTTACACTTTACCCGTCAAATTAGTGGGGTTCGTTTAGTAAAAGTTTGTCAACATAACTCTTACTCGCTATTTTAACTGACGCGACCAATACACCAACCAATTTACTAATACCAATCAAATTGAAAACTAACCTAAACTTAACTCAAAATAGCGCGTCGGGGGGGGGGAGCACCTTGCTTCCCCCGAAGCTAAAAACCAACTCCCTCTCTTCTTCTCTCGCGGACCCTAACGCTCCCACTTATTTCCCAAAATCCAATCTCAAAAACCCCTTCCTACAGAATTTTCCGCCTATCATTGACCGGGAACCCCTCAACGGGGTATTACAATTTCCCTCTCTTTACAAAACACATCACTCTCGAAGCACGTGATGATTTCAACGGTATTGGAATTCCCGGAAGCTTAATTATCCACAAAGTAAATATTGCGAGCGAACCTCTCTGAAATTGTAAGTGGCGTCGCAAAGTCGAGACATCCTAAAAAATTGTTTACCAAGACCGTTCGAATCCGACTCCAAATGCTTTGCAAAAATCTCGTTACCAGGCGAGTGAAAATCATAACGTAACAAAGTTGTCCGCTAACAACCACCTCCTTAGGAAACTATGGCACTTTCTGCCAGTAGAAAGTAATCGAATATGCAGAAGAATTCCGACAATCGCTTGACGAATGAAACCCACTACATGGAACCCAAGCACCGCAAAGACGACTCAAATACAGAAAAAGCTTTCTCGAGTATCATTCACATAAGCAGTAGTGCAGTTGTATGTGTAGTGCGGGGGTATTGTAAGAAGTTAAGCCTGTGTATATTAACGACAGCGTTCACATCGACGACCTTGAGGGAAGGTAGTTGTAGGGGTAGTGTAGAACCTAGCAAGCTTTTAGCTTCTGCACTACACTTCTACACGCGCATACAACCACCAATCAGAGGACAGAGACGAGGCCACGAGGACTGACGTCGACCGCATCGGCCGTCGGCGTGTGTTGTTTTGTTTGCAAATTGTTTAACCTCACTACAACTACAGTTTTGTTTCGCGTTAATTCATCAGTAAGTTTAAGTTTTGAAGATGGACTATCCAAATCAAGAATACAATTTGCAACAACGACGTGCTTGTCTATATACGAGTAGGAACGAATAGACAACAGAACATACTGCTTCTTCAGCAGCCTTTCACACTACGTCCAATGTGAACAGGACGACGTAATACGTTACCCCTGCTACTGTTCCAAATACACTCCCCCTGCACTGCAACTGCACTACTGCTTATGTGAATGATACTTCACAACGGTGAACGGTGTGCCCCCACACGACTTACCTTTGAAGCCCTCCAAAGGGCTCCTTCCAAAGTGGAAGGTCTGGAGGATCCTAAACAGAGTCGGAACCGGAGTGGCACCAGTTAACACAAATTTGGTATGATAGGGACTGAAACAACCAGATGGTATTCTCTGTGATTATGGCGAAGTTTAGTCGACGAGTCACCTAATAAACTGTCGAAACTACCCACATGCCGGCTCCCTTGATCATTTATGGCTTGCAAAATAAAATGCAGTTGACGTGCCCCGATAGTGGGCGTAAAGGATATAATGAGAACAAGAGAAAGTAAGTAAATATGAACTATAAGATTGGCTAATCTAGTTCTCATCATGCTGCTTCCGTAAGCAAGCAATATAATTGAATTAATATTAAAACTTCAATCAGATTGCATGATGTACTTCATCTGCAATTGTAGCAACGTGTTCCTTATTTCTATTTGTTGCCAACTAAAAAATAGAGGAGTAATTACATTTTTTACCATTCAATTCATTTATTTTCTCTAATCACGAAATCCTGGTACCATAAATAAAATCTAAATAATCCACTACGACGGCCAATGATAAAGATAAAGAACATAACCAAGACCACGTTCGTGCTTTGAGTAAAAGGTATTCCTTCATTTCGTCGCCCAATTAGATTTTCCTTAATTAAAATGTCCATGTCAGATTTAAAAAGTGCCTGGTACGAGACGGAACTTTAATTCGTACGAAATATTTTCATTGCGGTCGTACGTATCTTTGGGCGTCGTATTCATTTGTCAGCTTTTGAAAAAAGCAAAGGAGAAAATACATCTTTATCCTTCATTCGCTCGCGAACTGGCACTTCAACCCTCGAAAAATACAGGCAACTTCATCAAAGAATCTCCCTTTCCGCTCCGCACGCCCACCTGTATGGAAACATTTTAATTAAATCTGCTCGTTCCAGTAGAGAATAATACATGGAAATTGCGAACTAGAGTGTGTACTCTCCTCTGTACGGTCACCATTGTTTTCATGATTTTCAATTGTTTTTCTTATCTCGGTTTGTTTTTAGGGGCGCTACGTGTATGTGTTTGTATGTATTAGTGTTTGTGTACGAGTATGTGAGTGTGTGGTGTGTGTATGTGTGTGCGTGTGTGTGTCTATGTGCGAGAGAACGTTTTCAAACTTTATTAAAAGGTCTGTTCATGAATATTCACAGTCGCGAGGGGCTTATGGAAGGGTTAAAAGTTTGATGAGCGTGTATATTTGAGAGGGGGGGGGGGGCGCTCTCTGGGAGCACCGATTCCCGTGTAAACAACCGCTGGAACGTTCCTAGGGCGAAATTCGCGTAAAGTAAGGGTAATTATCAGAGTGGGGAGAGGAAAAAACGGTGTCGCGTCAAATTAATCTTTGCATATTTGATACGCTTCTGGAAATAGCTTTCTGTTTACAGTCAATTCGGTGTTGTAATTAGTTCGAAAAGTTTATACGGTAGATTTACTGCGTGTAATCCTGTTAGAATTTCTATACCTACCCGTAATAAGTTTATACATATGTACACACACACGTACGCACGTAGGCACGCACGCACGCAACCCCACATCTACGCACACACACACACACACACACACACACACACACATTTTTACTTAAAATTTTTTAATGTCAAGAGGGATCGCTTTCCATGTATATATTATATTTCCTTTACTTATTACCTTATTAGCAATTTGTATTAGTTACATAAATACGCTCTACATCAGGAATGGTCGAACTAATAACCAAAGGATGGTTCTAGAACCGTACGAAATCGTGCGAAATCTGTTAGTAAATTATCGGATTGTAATAAATGATAAGATATATTGGAATAGTGCAGTCCCTAATCACGTAAAGAAGAATTTTCACAATTCGATTCAGAATTGGCACAAATCAGTGTGCCAGTATGAAATACCAATTAGTTATTTAAATGAATTCAAATATACCTAGCGGAGTTTGCTATTTAAAGGTTTTAAAATGTCACTCTATTCCATGAGAGAACGTGCAAATTTTGAAATAAATATAATAAGTATGAATAATGTTCTATGCCATCTCAAAATCTCCATCGATATTCCCTCGCCAGTTCTCAAAAATCTGAATTTCCACCCTTGACACCTGTTCCTTCAACCCTAATGGGTAGAACGTAATTTTGACTACGTTCAGTTTTGATACTCAGGTTGGCGTACGAGGGCAGTAACGTACTGAAAACTTCAGTAAGTGTGCTGTAGAATTAAGACATGCACAGTACGTGAATTCCTTCACCAAAATCAGGAGGAACTCAATAATTAATCACGATTGTTTAAATCATTTTTGGAAAGATCGCTTTCTTATTGCGGGTCTCGTTCGAAACGCTGGACCGCTGAGAGGTATGAACGACGAAGAAACGAACGGGCGTATCCGAGTTGGGCGAATTTTACCTGACAGTTTTGGGATCACACACGGGTATA
The DNA here is from genome assembly GCA_946251905.1 of Cryptocephalus moraei. NCBI lineage: Eukaryota > Metazoa > Arthropoda > Insecta > Coleoptera > Chrysomelidae > Cryptocephalus > Cryptocephalus moraei. Next base: position 29,402,581 of record OX276454.1, read on the forward strand.
TTTAATCCCATGTCCGAGTTAGGCGAAGAAGCACCACAGGTAGTCAATTTTATTGTCATCAGTCATCATATGAGAAAAAATGGATTGAAGTAAATTGATAAAGCGAAACATAATTACAGAAACATTTTATTGTATAAATCAATAAAAGTTACAAATGTGGAAAACAAAATGTAGCTATTTACACCTACGTTACAAAACATAATAGTAATAGGTAATAGGTACTTATCATAAATAAATAAGATTTTCCATACATATCTATAAAAATTACACATCAGTAACTGGAGCATATATGTAGCAAACACATTTAAGAAAATTAAGTCTGTCTAAACGATTTTCGCGGTATTCGGTAATTTTATTTTCAATGTACTCTTGCTTTCGTTTAACTTCATTTCTTACAATTTTATTAAACCTATTTGCAGTGTTTATTTTGACATAAATTTCACTTTGAAAATCGATTAGAGCATCTACAAAATAAAAAATGTTGGGATGATTACTGTAAAAACTCTTATTAAATCTAGCGTGAAACGATTCACAAGCGTTTGTGGTTATAGATAATGATGAAGTGCAGGACGCCCAAATATGTGGTGGAAATAAAGAATCGTTCTGTATAGAATTATCAACTAAATAATCACAAAATTGTTGTAATCGATCATCAGCAGGTAAATCATTCGATATATCAAACGCAAGCAAATGCATCACCTACTTCAGCTGGATTTAAAAATGGAAGTCCAAAAAAGTATTTCAAATGTTTACCAATTTCAGTTTCACTTCACTTATCATTGTAGGAGCAACTGGTCTTGAACCTCCTGCGTGCTTAATTACCTTAATCCTACAGCCCGAGCTTTTCGCCCAACTAAGATGTTGGATTATAGAGGGATTACATTTTTCGCCCAACTAGGAACCTCCGGAAACGAACGATAGTAAAGACCTTAACGATCCTAACGAACCAAATGATTAGCAAAATCGTAGCGCGGCGCGTTAGCGTCTCGCTACGGCCGTTCTATACTTTCACTAGGGCCATTTTCAGAATGCGAAGTTTGCACGATATGACTACGCGAAAAAATACATTCAAAATATCTAATCGCCAGTTTTTCGCGCATTAGATAAATAATGTGGATCAAGCATTCCACGAATCATTTTTGATTGATCCATATCAACACAATACTGCCCGTTTGTCGAGATATGCAGAGAATAGCCCTCCTGCCTTATGGTGACATCATACACATATGATAGCAGAAAGTATAGCTTGAGACCCTCACCGAAAACCCTGCAACCGAGTTGACCCTGAATTATTAAGATAGACTGCGATGCTCCCAGCTACGACGAAAAGTGCACCTGATTTTCCGTTCGAAAACAGTCATGCGTTTTTATGCGCAAAATGCACTGTTAGTGTCAGGGACTGGAGAGTCAAGGATTTCTCGAACGCAGTGAACAACTGCACGCGGCTCAGCAAGCTGATCCAGGACGAGATGAGGCGATCAGTTCAAGGTAGTTGCGTGTTATCATTGAGTATCGCATGAACGAAATCTAGAAGGAGCTGAAGGAGATGGGGAGCGAGTCGCAGCAGGAAGAAGTGTACTCCGACGAGAGGGAGATCATTATTCAGAAACGGAGAAGCCGCTCACGAAGCAGAATAAAGTCCTGCGCATAAGGGCAGGTCGTGATCAAGCATCGTCTAACACTGATGCTGTTATGAAAAGCCAACTACGGCAGGTCGCTTTTGTACTTCTGCACCAAGAAGGCTCGTGAGAAGTATTTTTCGGCAGCAGGAGCGTCACGAATTCGACAGGAGCATCAAGACGGTCGCCATGGCAATCATCGAAGAGTGGAACTATGAGTGTGACGTTGGTCAGTTAAGCTTATGCCTCCCTGTATTGTTCAAGTTAGAGTCTTTCCTGAGAAACGCCTTTAAACGAAACGGAAAATATTCGATAAATGCATGGAGAGTATGTCTTTCGCACTAGTTCATCCTTGGTAACATAATACGTCAAGAAGTCAACAGTGTCCATTGACCAATGACAAAAACGAACGAGAGAAACAGAGACGAGAAGGGGACGCATGATGTAGCATGATAACACAAAATGCGATCATTTTTCGGTTCAGCAATCCCATAACAAAAACATTGGAATAATAATTGAGGCCTAAAATTGAATTCAATAGGTTCAGTACTTCTTAAAGTATGTTGGGATAACTAAGAAAATATATGAATTTCACTTTTACTCCAATTTTTTTACATTTTTTTGGTGCAAAGAATATAATTATATAATTCAAAATACATTCATTTACCGTATTTTCAGCAGATAGAAAAATATAACAATGGATTTAGATAAAAATAGTTTACCCTTAGAAGGGTTTGTATTATGATTGTGAATAAAGATGAAAACAATTTTACGAGTAGGCACTCAATCATAAGGAGGAGTTATAAATTGTGTTATTTCAACTTGGCCATTGCCAAAGTTAATGTATTGAAACTATACGCATTCTCGATATACCATGGAGAGCTTTGCGAATAGTTTAAAACCGGGCTCATTAAGATACGTACTTTACGTCAACAAGGATACTCGTTTAAACGAAAGCAATAAATCTATAGCCGAGATTTTAATTACGGTCTAAAAATCATTAATAACCGCCTCCCATGCCTTCGCTCGTCGTTTCACGCGAATTTACGCCGTCCGTTCGGAATTTAAATCATCTCATTATTTTCGGCCACATGTGACACCCCTTTAATTCCGAAAAAGACGAGAGAGATATTTTTACGATGCCATCAGGCGCCCCCGTAAAACACACTTTGGCATTTCATTTCGTTGAGCCCGAAACGCGTATTAAAGGTCTGCATGTGTTCACTTTTACCGATCATATTTCATCGTATCGTCCGTCCCCTCGAAATTTTATTGCTCTCCCCATCCATCTGTTTAGTATTCGATTTTTTCCCTATTGTTTTAAATGGCCATGGTGGGCGGTAGGCGTAAGGGGTGACGATCGATCGAGTGTATCCCTGTCAGCAAAAGAGAAATAACACCACAATAAAACCTATGACTTACCTTAATGCCAATGCATTTTACTCAAGTGACAATTGCTGTGATTAACTTACTTACCATCTTTTTCAAATAAACAATGTAAACGATGCATCACTAACTTAGTAAGTATAGAAATTCAAAAGTCGCGTCATTAGTTATTATTGTTTCTAATCACAACTGTTAAACTGTTAGATGGAAAATATGTCATAATGTCGTCATTTTCCATTTGAAACCAGAGTTACTCTCTTTCACTTTTCTTGCACACTTCAATTTCCTATCGACATATGTTGAAGTTAAATCATCAATTAAACAGATAGCAACAGCGCAAACATTTGACGTCCAAAGGCTCCAAAAACTTTGGATTTAATTCACATTTCACACGACATAAGACATTGTTACTTCCATGAGATTGTGAGATTAACTTAACAAAAACACTTTTCCCGAATTTTATTCCAACAAGTTTTAAAGTGCACATCACACCAATATAAGTGTAATTACGCAACTCTGGTTGACAGTAGAACATATTTCCATTTCCGTTTTGAATACTTCGGCTCCTTTCAAGATTTTTTGAGGTCAACTTAATAACGACGCAAGTGCCGGAATTTTCAATGCACATATGCCGGATGGCTCACTTTTACACCAAAAATAGAGACTATGATTTTTAATCTCTCAACTACTTTGTGTAATACTTAAATTTTGTTACAGTTTATTGCATTATGGTCATCGTAACTTAATTATAAAGCTACTGCTGGAGTTTCGATCGCACGAAATAACTTTCATGGTATTAATTAGTTCACGTTTATTACAATAAAAAAAATGCGTTACCTAATTTTTAATATCTCTTCTTTTCGAAATATTTTGAGAAAATCTAAATTTAGTTCCATATGAAGGCAACTCCCGGAAATCCAATCATGTTGTATAACTCTGGTTTGTCGCTATAACAATACTTTTTTGATAATTGAAGTATCTCTTCGATTCCTTAACACATTTTTAAGATAAATGAAATTTGTTTCGGATATTTTTGAACGTAACGTAATCCCTAGAGTTCCTATTGCAATACATTCATATCATTTATAATAGACAGCTCACATTTAACTTAATCAAGAATATCCTCTGCGTGTTTCCAATATCTCACCAACCCTCCTAGACTTACAAGAAATTCAAAGTATAGTGTAATAATGACGCGACTCCTTGAGTTGTGTCGCACAAACATATTTATCTACTTTGCGTTACTAATGCTCTCATTAATACACCGAAAGTAGTGTAATAATATTCATATTATACACTACTCTTGGTAACTTTTAGTTTCGTTAAACTGGTACATCAAGCATGCAATCGTGAAAACTTCGATATATCTGCGTTCTTATAAGCATTTAGACATGCTCCCAGCATGCTATACGATGTTCAGAGTGTCGAAGACATTTTTTCTTGCTTTTCTCCTGAAAATACGCGAGAAGAACCTTTTCAGAAACATTAATACACCTTCTTTCTGGCACCATTGGGGAAAAAGCTGCGTACTCTTTGTCATATGCTGGCTTGGATTTGACTGGAAACAAGTTCTCAATAGCCTCTTGAGCAGCTTTGTGTATTTCTGGGGGTGTACAGGTCAATTCTACATTTTTGTCTTCCATTTCGCGCACGTAAGTAAGTAGTTATTGAATTTGTCCTAGGGCTACTAGATTTCAAATTCAAATACGAAACGTCAATGTCAGTGACGTCAGTGTAACCAACCCACGCAAAATTCCCTAGTGTAATACAAAACTTGAACAGCCAAAAATTTAATGAATTAAAGCAAAGTAGATAAAATACTATATTACACTGGTTTAATAAGACGTATTGTTACACTCGTTCTATTAAAGCACTCCTCGCTCGTCGTGGTTTAAAACTCTCGTGTGACAATACTCAGTCTTATTAAACTAGTATAATAATATACTATTCTATGTTCCGGCACTAAAATGAAAGCTATCCTAGCACTAAAATGGCCGAAAACAGTGCTTTAATGAGGCTTGTTAAAGCATTGTTTTTGGTAATTATTTTTGTTGGGTTGGTAACGAGATATTCCCTAATGCTGTCAAAACAAAATTAAAAATAAATCTGGCCGCCGCGTCGATGAGATAGTGATGCAAGTATGCAAGTGTTAACTATAAGCTATTCATTTCTGCATTTTGAAAAGTGTCTCATAAAATAAAAACATGAATTTCACTTTATTTAAATCCATTAAATTAAATTTGGGAATGGTGTGAAAATTGACAGATGTCTAGGAAACAGCAGTAATACCAACTTAAATGTCATAATAAAAAAATCCCCAGATAAGAAATTTTAAATTATTTAAACATAAATAAAAATGAAATGGAAGCCGGAACATAGAAAATGTTTTAAAGTACTCGTTACTGAAGGCATTCCAAGCCCTCGTCCGTTCTTTGGAACATGACGTCTTCTGCAACTTGTAGTTTAAACTACTATTGTAACCGTATTGTGCAAATCAAGGTTAACACGTTAACACTTCAACAACGATCCATTACATATCTGGTATATCTTAACTCTTTATGTCACCACCAGTACATATAGGAATACGTGTTCTTTAGTTGTAAAGCTTTGTGTTGGTAATTTTTTTTAATTTCCTATTTTTGAATGAATATACTATAAATTTGTAATTTTTTTTCTGCAACACGGATCAGCATTTTCGGAACTACCTCTTAGTTGCGACCCTATAAGAGTACATTTCTGACAGCAGATTATGGATAACTTTCATTATAATGATATAATACTAAAAAAAAAACAAGGATTATGATTCTAATTTAGAGTGGCAGAACCATCACTATTATAATAACGTACTATTAGGTGAGCAACAATTAGAGTTTTGGCTGCCACATACACAAGGCGATTAAACTATTGAAATAATTCTGAAAATTAATTCTAAATAATAATGAATAATTTTTTTTATTAGTTTACACGGTTTAATATTTTTTGTTTGTGGAATACAATAAATTCAATTTTCTATATGAATATCATATATATATATATATATATATATATATATATATGTATCATAAATTTCAGTTGCACTATTTCATCCCGAATCCATTAGTAACTGATAGATTTTCCTCCACATTTATATCTGGATTATATTGACGATATAATTAATTTTGTACTTTCATATTGATATTGTTGCAATGAAACATGCGCTACCATATGTGTTTTATAACCAGATCAAATATAATAATACGAATGAATCGAATTAACTGATATATACAATGGGCAATGTTTGCTTTGTAGTTGTAATGAAACATATTGAATTAATACGGATTATTAAACAAGGGAATTTTATATTTCAAATTTGCTTTGAAATGGGCTTATCAATTAAACTCGTTACACTTAATTACAAAATTCTATTTGTCTCTATTGTAACTCGGTCTATTCTCTCTTCGGTCATTGCGTCGAGAGCGTTGACAGGATTATTTGTAGAATTTATTTTGGTAATAGTTTTTCAAAGAGTTATTGCTTTGAACTCTTCTTCAATTTCCCATGTCCGGACGATAGTATGTTTATTCTCACAGCATTAAAATTATTTATTTACTATTTTCAACTATTTTCTGGGATTTTTTAATTTTTATTTTTGGAACACATTAACGAAGCGCCACTGTATATACGACTCAATTTGCTGTACATTAATGATGGAGCCCCTGTTCATTATTTCGGTCATCTAAGAGCTTGGTTGGACGAACATGTCCCAAATAGATGGATTGGATATGGCGGACTCATTATATGGCCTTATAGATCACATAATCCTAATAATAATAAAATATAGATTATAAAAATTTTTTTTCAAATTTTTTTTTTAATTTAGTTTCGAGAATACATTCCATCTGCTTTAGGCAAAGTTTTTATTTATCGGACAGTTCGTACTTGAAATTATATACTTTAATTCGGAACTACTTAAAACAAAAAAACTAATTTGTCGTAGTTTACAATATTAATCTAATTAAACTCAATTAAAAATATAATCGTGGGGTGCAAATTACAAGTAAGATGAGCGAATTAAGATTAGCGCGAGCGTCCCACGATTTTATTGAACAGTAACATGCGACAAATGAGCATATACGTTCAGAAATATATGCACCGACGGCAACATGAAATCTTGAACTAAAAAATTTTTTACTATTTTATTTTTTTTCATATTTGTTATACAAAATAATACAATGGATGATTAGGACGAAGAACGATTTGTAAATAAACTTCGCCCCTTCTTCGTTCTTAAATGATAGATAACATTATAATTGTTATTAGTACATTGGAATCATTCCATGTTTGAGTGAATATTAATAAATACAAGATGCAAGCAATTCCGTCTTACTCCGTCAAATTAGCTTAAATCGAATAACTTATTAGATATTTAAAAACAGTTGAAGTTGATACGTCAACTTGGCAAATATTTTAATCAGCTTATATATGAACACAAATATTTCATTCTTTTCATTAAAATGGACGGTATTGCTGAAGATACACTTTCCTCATGAAAAGTACTAAATACTAATGTGGATGATATTCTTAAATGGTTCAAAATACTTACTATATCTTCTTATTAAGTTATATTCTGTTTGAGTAAATAGTTGGGCAACTGTAATATTCAAAATTCGGGACAACTTTTTTTCTAATCCATTTCTTAAATTTTCGCTTGAGAAGCACAATTCGTTTTGAAGTAAGACTATATTCAGGATGCGATACAAATATTGTCTCGCTACTTAAATTATTAAATGAATATACATAATTTTATAATTTATGTGGTACCTTTGTCGGAAGTATACTAGTTATTTACTATACAAGCGGATAAAATGAACGTTTAATGAGAGATAGGTTTAAACGCGCGCGTGGCGCAGTCGCAAGCGCGTTAATATCGCGAGTTAAACGTTCATTGTATCCGTGAGTGTATTACAACGTTTTATGCAATTTTGTCATATATAAACTGGCGTTTAGCGGAGTAAGTCTAATTTTGAAGAGAAAATTTGACAGATGACAACTTCAGTGCCGCACCCTTGACAACGACGAAAACAATTTCAAACATATAAAACGTTACTTTATACGGCAAATTTGAATAGGCAGCGTATTAAAACATTTTAATTCGCTGCCTAAATAATCAAAATAAACAATGACTTTGTAGGTTCGATTTGACGTCAATAAACGTCAGTTTATATAGCAAAATTGAATAAATGTTAATTAATATCACGAATTGTTGAAGTCTCAATTCTCTGCTAAGTATCAAATCGAATTACGAATAATTTCAGTAAGAACATGGAACAGCGTTACAAATTCCGCGCTTATACCAAAAACGGATATCGCACTTCCAAGTAATGAATAATTTTTATAAGTGACCAGGTCACGAGAGATACAAATGTGGTGTATAATTCGCATTTGATGTTTGGTCGAGTGGAGGAACGTACGATTTGGATTGGAGTTAGTCAAACGGAAAGCAAAAACTTTGTAATTTTGCTGTGCAAATATGGTTCTGGGATTTTTCTGAGCTTTCGCTCACAAACTCGGGGCCTAATCGCCAACACACGGGCCGCCCAGAGGCAAATTTTGATCAAACGCATCAGAAGTGGGATAAGCCTGCGGTAGCGTTGTGTGTGTTTACAACGCATACCGAACTTTCAGTTCAACCTCAACGCAACGCAATTATGACCGACCCGCGGGCAAATCGTCCTCTCTTCCATTTCTCTCTCTCTCTCTCTCTCTCTCTCTCTCTCTCTCTCTCTCTCTTTCTTCTATGATCAACCGACTCTGATAAATGAGACGTATACGAGGAGAGCGAACATGCTCGTTGCATATACATAAAGTACACATTCCGTGTGACTTTGATAATCAAGGAAAATGGCGGAAATGGAGTCGAGTGGAGTCTCTTGTTCGGATATGGAGGGTATACTGGTGTTGTTTTTTTAGTATTATGGTTTTGATTCAGAATATGGCTCTGCGATCGGGTTAATTGAATTCGAAACTAGTCTGGCGGAAAACCTCGCGGCACAACGGTTTTGATCGTGCTTTTAATAAAAACTCACCAGTACAGCTAGAAGCTTTCGGGGAGAATGAAAAATAAAACTTCAACTGCATTTTAACAGTTCTGAAATACGGCGCTATGTTATGTAAAAGTGCAACACGGTGTATTTTTCTTTTGTTGGACTTCTCCGAAAAAGTTGCAAGTGGAAAAACGAAAGAAAATGTTAATGTGAACCTATATCTACATTAAAAATTTGGTGCCGTTCGGTTTTCCAGGGCTACGATTTTTTCTTTGAAATCTTTAGAAAACGCTGTAATGACAGCTTCTAAATAATTGCAGATAGTTTCTGGTGACGAAAATGGGTAATATTTGAATCATTTTTTAATATTTAGTAGGAAATGGTGTATGTGCCATAAGCTCACTACAGTAGGCTACAACTTTTGGTGAATTCGCGATAGAATGAGAATAACTATAAGTATTTGACGGACGTGTTGTATGAAAGGGGATATAAGAAAGACACACAGACCACTGCTAGTGGTCTGTGAATTTGGAATTTCATTTCATTAGAAAAAGCAAATAGAAAAACTAGTTTTAGGGATTTAACAATATTAACACTATTTATGGAAAACAAGCTATACCCAACAAAGTAACCCAGTTATACAGTAATTGTTTTTATTAATGTACTTGCTTCAACGGTACCGAGATAAACTATAATTGGAGCAGTACGATTAGCAGCTCTGGTTTGTTTATGTTACAGAACATCTTTTAAAAGTAAATATCTCGGTTATTAGAGAAAATTAAGTAATTTCCGCACCCAGTTTAGTATTTATGGCGACACTTGAAACAACCTCCACCACTTTTTTAAGCCCCGACTAACTGCCCAGTACCTCTCGGAAACCCATTTGTTCTTCGCTTACATCCTGATCACATTTTTTACGTATTCGATTATGCAGAACTTTTAAGAAAAGTTTTAATACTTGGCTCATTAATTTGATTAGAAGGAAATCATCGCATTTTGTGGCTCCCGGTTTTTTGGGTATGGGAACATTTGTTCCATACCCAATCTCAGCCAGTCCTGAGGTATGGCTCCGGTCTTGTATATAATATTAAAAAGATGAACTATAGCAATAGGGATAACTTGCATTAAATTGACATATTTTGGGACCCGCTGCATGCCAACGAGATGTGTCCGTTTTTATATCAGATATGCTGTATGATCTTGACATTTATTTGTTTTGTAGATGTCATGTCAGAGACGTGATAATTTTTTATTATTATTTTATGCATTCATCGAAATTTGTTATTTTTTCTATTGTTTATTGGTAATAGTGGTATAGTATTAATATTTAGATACATTTTATAAATTCTACACATTTTCATGTGTTCTTCAGTTTGAAATTGTTGATAAAATAAAGTGTGCCTTTTTACTAATAACTACTTGAAATTGTGATCTATCTGTCTTTGATTTAATTTTTTATATTTTAGTAAAGAAGTTGAATACAAATATATTATTCAAGTCATAACCCCTCAACTTCAATTGCAACGCCGTCGCCTTCAAACCAACCATGTGTTATTCCAATACAGCGAATTGGTAAAGAAATAACAAATTCATTATCATTCACCAAAACCCATACTTCCCGTTGTTGACTGTTAGTCTCAGTCAAATTTTATTTATCAGCGAGTATACACATAGCGTGTAATCAGTAAAAAGTGATAAATTTTTATACTGTGATATTAGTTATTGTGTTATCTTGTACCCATTTTGCAAAATTGAACGATTTTAACGATTGCATTTTGACAAATGTTAGAAATACAAATTTCAAGGAGATATTCCCAATTTATATCGACACACATTATAGTCCTCAAGTTGATCTATTCCGTAGTTGCCGTTTGGCGCCGACATAGCAATTTAAGGGTAAATTATTAATATGTTTCCGTTAACCAAATTTTATTCTTGATCGCATGCTATATTCTTTCATGCTGACCTACTTCAAGTTTATTCTTCTTTTCCTTTTCAGCTTCTTCATTTGACCGCTTCTTCATTGAATGCATAAAATTAAAAACAGTTAGATTGAATTAACTTTAAATTAGAGGGAGTTTTCTAAATGTGGTTGTCAAGAATCAAGTAACGGCGATAGACTCTGGGTAGTTCCCAAGCGCTCGACTTGTACTTTAATTTCAAACTAGATTCTGAGTGTTGAATCTTGTTACTGTGATTGACCTTTTCATTGGTTAGTATAGAATTTTGAGTTTTGCAGCCCGGAGGATTCTTAAGTTGTGCGCGAACGTGACTCAAAAGCGTTGCTATCGTTCCTGTTAGTAGCCTGTGCTGCCGCATGACACTTCCGTCCCTCATAGTGACTTTCTATATGGCTCAATGTTCCCGGCGCTACTGTTAGTGTGCTGTATTCCCGCTTGTTCGTGGTAATCCACTTAGCCGCCATTTTCTGGAACTCCTATTTGTAGTCCCATAGTGTCCCCTCCGGATTCTGGTGACCTATGCGCAATTATTTTGTCCATGACTGATTATTAGTTTAATAGATCACGGAAATTGGACTTGTCATTCTTTCATCTTCCTCATCACGCTTTTCATCCCTCATCACGAGAACAAAAAAGGTTGTGCCATCTTTTGGTATATTTATGTATCTTCAAACTTGTTCACTAGAACAAATTATACAATTTTTTGTAATTTTATACAATCTTACATAAGTTATTCGCGTTGGTACTTAGGTGGTTTCCATCTACAATTACAACTATCATTCCTACCTTGTCTACAATATCTAATACTGTTATGCAACCATACAAATAAAAGAAATAATGCCATTATTATACCAGAATTTAGTTAGCCATAATATTCGAATCAGTAATTAAATTGTCGAACTTACTAATTTATCTATTTGGATTAAAACGCTTAAATATAAAATAGGTTATTTGCGTAAGATTAAATGAGCAATAAATGCAAAAACGTTAAAAACTGTCGTCCGTTGACATCTGTTGTGTGCCTCTTTTAATAATCTTCTTAGTATCCATAGCCATTTTTACCGAGCTTTGTAATAATAATTCACTTCAAATCATTCAATATCGATATCCCACAGGTTTTCACCCCGTACCCTTCAGGATATCCTTGAATTAATATTACACCCCGTCACTACTAATCTTTCCGGTTTTGAAACAAAAACACCGACGACCGCGTTCGCCTCCAGAATCCTTCGAGAGCGGGATGTGCGTGAAAATATTCCCAGCCCCCTCCCGACGGTGCCACGCTCCGACCATCATATGAATATTTATGGGGCCTTTTGCTTGATTGCAAGTTTAAAATGCAAAATAGGCAATTTGCATTCATTAGGGAGAAAGTTTTACTCCGGCATTTCGGATGTGAGCGTGAAAAAGTGGAAAATACGCCGCAGTTTTCTAAATGACTTTGTCAAAGGGAAAATTGTCATGGACGTGTTTTACAATGCTGAAGAGGATAGTGGATTGATTTTTAACGGGCTTAATTTCTATTAGATTGTTATGCAAACATTTCCAACTGAAACTAAGTACATCACTCAATACATTCGAAATCAAGTATTACAATTGTTACAAAACAGATCAAATATTACTTTAAGGACGATGCACTTTGAACAAATACTCATAAAAAGTTCATTCCCATGCATCGAGGACCAACTTTTATTATGAGCAACAGTGATTATGTTAGGCATAAAATAATTTTAGAGTCAGTACTTTGTAATTTTTTTGTCACAACACTTATATTTGCAAAATTTTTCAGATTAAAATCGTAATAAATTTCAACGTAGTGGTTATGATATGCGAGCGCATATTATTATAATGTAAAATCTGAAGAATAAACAGTAGACTCCCACACCATTCACTTGCGACAAACATTTTTGACGTGATATACGTCTAATAAATCGATGTGCCGGCTACCTGCCGGTTCAGAAAACATTGTAACGTTACGCCAGACCCATGCGTGCGAGTTAGAGTGAGAGCGACGACAATAGACAGAGATCGACCTTGGCGGTTGCCTCTTTTACACGACAGCGTCCGAGTGAAAGCTCGATTTGGCGATCAGCTCGGGTCGCGAGCGCGATGGAAGGGGACGAATGGGTATGCGCTAAGCGCGACGCGCTTTCTGGTTGCACTGTTTCCACTCCGTCGTCAGCCACGACGGCGACAGCTGTCAGCATACTATTATTTATAAAGTTTTCTGAATATTTACTGTGCATAACATTGCTTATTATATTCAACTCTTGCATTCTAAGAGTTCGATTTAGCTATATAATCTCATATATTTGTTCTTGCATCGGTCAATGAGTGCAGTAATAATAGGTTGTGCTACGATTTCGACAAAAACATTATGATGAATGATATAAATGATCGTATAAAAAGTCGACTGCGTCCATTTAGTAGTCAATGACAACAATTATATTATGAAACCAATTCATGTAAGGTTCAAGATTAATGTTCAACTTCACACATGTCATAAAAATGTGTCTAAAATGACCAGTTGGACCGGCCAACCGCAGTGCGAAAAAACCTTCTAATGATAATTTAGTGATAATAATTCTATTCAATTCATAAACGTATTCCCTTTTTCATCAATGTTTTCTTATGATGTTTCACGTAAAAATTATCGTCCGTAAACCGACTTTACAGACAACCAAATTTTTTTTATACCAGGTAGGTAGGCGATTGTTTCGTTGTGTCTAATATTGACAGAGATTTATTCCTTAGTTTCCTAGAAATATTAAACTTCATTCATAAAACATCTCATTCACTGTCGAATTCGAAGTGAACATCTCCATCCCCTTCCTAGTTCCGTTAGTCTCAAAATCTTGTGCAACAAGTAAAATAAAATTTGGCATCTCACGTAGACCTCTATACCGTTATTTCTTTTAACTCATTTCATCCATGGTCTCAAAATATAGCACCGTTTAGATCTCTTTTACACAGAGCCTCTCTCTTTCACTTTCTGAGATCAACTTCTAAAAAGAAAGCTATAGCTTAGACTGAGAGCTAGGGCTTAGCTTTTTTACAGAATAGAAGCTATAGCCCATAACAACGGCTACTCAGGGCGTCATATTATGAACATTTTTAACAATGTACTTAACAAATTCATTAAAACCTGAAATGTTTCATATAGAGAAAACCGCACCTATTGCAGAGCTTTACTCTTTTCGGTAATATGTGATATACCTACGTTAGACAATTATTTTTAAAAAGTGCACATCTCTATTTCTTTTATGGCAAACAAGACTTTAGCTGAACTTTTGATCAACACTATAGACAATATAAATAATTTTAAGAATTCCGAAGTTTAACAGTTAAATTTTAATGATTGAAAATATATATATACTCCATATACATATAGGCTGGAAGAAACTTCCAAATAGGATTAATGACTTTTCCAATTATATTAATACTCATATTGCAAGCATTGCTTAATTTGCCAATCATATTTTGCAGGATAGACATAATTTTGACAATTATTTTTATTTCAAAAATTTAGCATATACATTATATATATAACAAAAGCAACATACTAAGTTTTCTTTAAATCCTTGAAATCTTCAAGGCACTCAGAAATGCTTAGTTAAGAGTATTAAACGATCAATCATTCCTTAATAATGGTTCTATCCTAATTCCTATCCTGTTAAAATTATACATATTCCATAATATTATGTGAGGTTTTATGTATGGTGTCGACATGGTTTTTACGTCCTCTAGTTTAATCTTGACAGACAAGCTAACTTTATTTAGAGAAAGGACTACCGATTTCAAAGTGTGAAATGTTCATGATCATTCAAGGTACAAATTTAGATTCTAATACTGGTTCTGACATAATAGATCAGAAACTTATATAAGTATTAAAGTATAATGAAAACTAAAAAAAAAAATCACGAATTAAATTTAAGTTAAATTACCAGAACAGTCTCAAGAATATTGAGATATATGTTGATGTGGATATCGGTAATACTTAAGGGGTCCTTAATTATTCGAAAATTAATTACTCACTTATTTAGAGAACCTTTAGTTTAACGACATTGTATTGTATGTAATAGTGGAGATTTTATTTTTACTACTTCATGTAGGGAAAAATCCATTAAATAATATGTTTTAGGTCAATCATTTAATTCCATTAGACAGTAATTTGATCAGTTATTCAATTGATTTATAACATTATTACGTAATTTTCCCAAATGTTTTAAATAACGTGTACTGAACACGTGATGTGATACGCGCGAAAAAACACTTTATACAACCATTATACATATCAGCAATAACACCCAGGTAAATGATATCCAAAATTTGGGACATATCAAAGCGCAATGTAAATTTATAATTACTCTGCAAAAATAAAAGCCCAGGAATCATTTACATATATCAGTATAGGTAATAATTATTTTCATTTATGGTCAAATAACGAAGGTGTGTACTTTGTTCCTGAATCAAATCCTCTCTACCGTTAGGGGGTGTGAGACTGCACAGTGGGAGAACGAAGATTTCATCTCTACTAACGACTCTCACTAGACGCCCTGAGAGTTTACTTCGAAACAGGAAACCCATATATTTAATATGCACATTACGCCCTCGGATCAACCTGGGAAATTACGTTAAACCTTTGGTTAAACCTTCGTTTTCGTCCATGAAGAGATCTACAGCTTTACCACATGTTGATCTGACAGTATTTCAGCGGCACAGTGCAGCTACGAGAACTACACCATTCTACTACACAGTCCATCTCATATAACTTCGTCCGCATTAAAGTCATTCTTACTCTCTCTCTCTTCTCTTTATTATAGTCTGGAAGTTCGGATGATGAACGTTGTAATTTACTTATGAAACCGATTGCAATAGTATTTCAAAAATTAAATTAAAAGTACTGATGTTATTGGAAATAGTAAAACTCTAAGCATTGATGCAGCCGTGTAAACTTACGTGTATCCAATTAAAATAAATTTATGAAATGCTCGATACTGCAAGCAACTCTAATATTTACCTCTCTTTAGCAGAGCGTCTCCATTCCCCTTTCTGTTACAAGCATCGTTGAAATCATTAAAGTGCATTAGCATATTAAAAAACCCGATACTTGTGGACTAATTTCAACTTAATAAATCTGCATCGATTGAACTATATAAATAAGATGAAGTATCCGGGGCTTCCTCTGAAGTTGCCACTATCCAAACAATGACCCAGATAGCGAACGGTTTAACGAGAGAGCGCTTCCCCCGCGAGATTTTTCGCAATCGGTTTACCTACTTCACAAACTGAATTAAAAAAGGTGCCTTCGGGTAAGAACTACTCAAACTGGGAAATTTTCTAGGTTTTTCTCTATCAAAACCTTTGAAGTAGCTACACGTCTCAGTTCGGATCGAGATAAAGCATTAGGTTTCATATAGAAGTGGAGAAAAGGAAATGCAAGAAATGGATAGACCATTACTGTAAATGCTGTGTTATATAACAGTAAAACGATATTAATATACTGTGTTTAGAACAATTTCAAAACTACTACTTTTAACCTTAAATACTACTACTACGTAACCTTCCTTTAAAATATTTTGTGTTTGTTAAACAATTCAATTTTATGATTGTTTTGTTACCTTAGTATTACAACAGGTCTTCACAAACAACAGGTATGAGACGTACTAAATCGGTTATGTAACAACATCCTCATACCAGCATTTACGTTTGGGGGGTGTGTACTAGTTCGCTCCGGCGGTAAGTTATTAATCCCAGGATTAAAAAGGTAATGGGTGAATTCGCTCCCGGTAGAGGATTATGATAGATAGGCTAGTTTTGTCTTTGAGGTATTTCTTAAGAAAATTTAAAAATATCCATGGTATACGACCGAAGGTTGTCCAGTGACTTGAAGTTGGGCATGGCAGTATAGACAAGAGAGAAACACCAAGTCTTCCCAACCAACCCATTAGAATCAAGCGACCGTTTTCGACTGTCTGGCAGTCATCATCAGGCTTGCAAGCAATAAGTTTTAGGGCTCAAATTGTTCGACGTATGGGACGTCACAAATATAAAACAATTACGTCGACACACACAGTTAAACATTAAAATTAACATACATCGAACGAGGATATTACATAAAATAAAACATGGATGAAGCCCCACAAGAACTAGCTACCTCACTGTTCAGAGGGTGAAAGGTGACTCGCTCTGGTAGTTATTACACATAGTTCAACTACCACGGAACGATCGAAAAATTCGCGGTCTCAAATTTCGACATTCGGAAAATTCGCGATGTCAGCGATGGGTGGTAATATTAATTGAATATCCTACTAGCACGGTGCGGTCGGGAAATGAGTGATCGTAAGTCGCGAAGGTCGGAAAATTACGGTTTAACCATTGGTGGGTGCAACCTACTTGGCAACAATCCCACTAGCATAGAGTGGTCGGAAAATGCACGACCGTGTGTCTCGACTGTCGCAAAATTCGTAGGTGGCGAATTCCGTGGGTAATGGGTCGGTAGTGGGAGAAGGTCAGAAAATTTATGATCTTAATTCGCGGTTCCAGTTAAGACGGCCGCGCGGCCTGACAAATAAACAGAAAATGTGAAACAACTTGTCGAACAAAAACTTTTCTTATGGTTCCTGGTCCCTTATATAATGTAAAGAATGAGCTAATCCGAAAAGTCTAGACTTTCCCGGGGGCTGGAAAATTGCGTGGAAATGAAAAATGCCCGTTATTTTATGGATAAAAAAATTGATTAGCCTGCAAAAATTAAATGAAAATTACGGAGACTGCGTCTCTTCACGAATAGAATATAACCATTAGCAGCTATTGTTCTTACTTCATTATATTACTTTACCATAAATTGCATAATTCATGAAAATTTTAAAATGTATCTATGTGCTAGTCAAAACTGATACACCATATTGAAAAACACTTTTTTGTTAACGACCATTTTACTATTAGAGCAAGTTCTTATTTAAGAATTTGGCCTTTTTGCTATGTCTGCTATTCCCTTGTAGTTAATTTGTTACTCACTTTGACCTCCCTCTTATTTCATCTTTGCCATTATGTTTCAATGTGCACTCTAATAAATTTCAGAACTTTGATCACAAATTCGTTATTTATAATTACTGATCAATATCTGCCACACACGTCCTAAAACATAAATCCACTAAAGAGGGTTTATCTTTTCCATCTAAAATCACAGTGAATAATCGACTTAAATTAGACTGTTCTAATTAGCACAGTTTGCTTAAAGTAGGAAATGCTAGGAAGGCGATTTATTAACGAGCTCCAGAGATGAAAAGGACGTAGCACTTCAGTTAATTGTGAAGAGTTCAATAGGGATTCATTTTGTATGAAATGTGTTTACAGGCTCTCGAAGTAGTGTATATTTCCCTTATTCATAATATTTCATACTTCTATTTTTCATTAATTCCATTATGTTTTGAATACGTGTATCTCGTTGGCAGAATTAATAAAAATAAGATTCAACTAATATGTGTTATTGATCATGGCTATTTTAAGAAAGTGGTGGTTGTATAGTTTTTGATACAACTAACTTCTGGATGATTGGTCCTAATTTTGACTAAGATTCCTTTTCCAAAATCTGATAATATACGCACCATCTAAGTAAAAATAATCTATTTCGTAATCATTACGATTGAGACATTAAAAAATTTATAATAATGATTACTAGTAAGATTTCAAGAAATTTAAAGATAAAAAGGAAATGTATAAATATATATAATTACGAATTTGTACAACATTTATAGTCGTTTTTCGCAACCCAACTTCCAACGGTGACCGTCATACCAATCTCCGTTCTGTAAATTTCTTTCTCTCATACTTTCTTGTATGTTGTTATTCCAACTAATTCTATGTCTCCCTCTTTCTGTGTGTTGTGTCGAAATCCTTTCTAACATTCTCTTTGGCCATCGTGAGTCTCTTATCCGCTGTACATGTCCGTACCAACTTATACGCTTGGCTTCAATAGTGTCTATAATAGTGGCCCCAATGCCTATTCTTTCTTTGATTGTTTCATTTGGGACATGATCCCTCAATGTCAAACCTCACCTGCGTCTCCAAAATGTCATCTCCATAGCTTTGAGTTTTCTTTTAAGCGATGCGGTGGTTTCCCATACCTCAGCTAAGTAAGTAGTTATGCTTTCCACTATAGTTTTATAAATTCTTATTTCCGTTTATTTTCGTCGGCTTTTACTCCACAGAACGCAACTGTATAGTAATTTGTCTTCCTTGATAAATTCCCCTTTTCATTTCCGTTTCACTAGATACATCTTTGTCAAAGGTTACTCCTAGATAGTTGTACGAGTTTACACCTTCCATGCTTCCATGATTAAGGGGGAGATCTGTTGTATTTTAGCCGACGACTAATGTTGATGGTGAGACCCTATTTATGATATTCATGCTCCACTTTTTTCTGAATATAGCTTATGCCATCTTCAGCTATTATGATTTGGTCATCGAGGAAATGAAGGGTAAACACCTTCTTCTCGCCGATAGAGATCCCATTGTGTTGCACTGTCGTCTCCAGTTTTTGAGCAGCGACCTGTAGTATATCTTAAACAATGTGGGAACGATAGCACATCATTGATGCAAACGCTTAGTCACGAGAACTTTTTGGAATAAATGAGATCCCACCTTTACTTGGCTGTTCGTATTTTCATACATAGATTTAACAGCCTGAACATCCTATATGTGGCTAACTCAATTTTCCTCCATAGCAGGCTACAGTTTACATAGAGGAACACTGTCATATGCTTTCTGTAAATCGACAAATACTAAATGTGTCGGAAATTGTGTGTTAAATTGAAATAATATTATTATTCCATACGAACTTTTTATTATCACTAGTGCTTTTACAAATACGCTTAAATAATAAAATTATTCCAGTTGAAGTTACGTATAATTTACACAGCTCAGAACACACAACATATTCGACGAATGTCAATTGCGTAATAATAGATAGTAAACATAGTTACTCCGCACATATTATGCTCTAAATTGTAATTTACACAGGCTAACTAAAACTTATATATAATTTAAAATTTGTATTTCCAACAAATTGACTGAGTTCCACTATTATACTTTCATCATTTTTAAACTTCAACATTTCCTTAAACAGATTTTGAAATGTTGCTCTTAGGTTGTTAATTTTAAGTGGAATTATTTTTTGTAAACAAAACCAATAGAAAATAATAACTTTTGACCACAAAATCAATGTGTAAAACGATAGAAGGAAACAACAATCTGTATTTTGCTTGGAATCTAGAATTGTGATATATTTGTTATACGATAGTTTATTAACAGACTTTAAATTTTATTTTTGTTACAGTGCCGCCAAACATACAAATCCTTCCTCCGAGTGGTCAGGTCGTAACAAGAAAAGGTGGTCCTGTAACTTTTGAATGCAAAGCGACAGGTAACCCATCTCCAACAGTGCAATGGTCAAAAAAGGTAATATTTCTATCATTTTAATTATTAGAGAGAGGATTATATTCATTTTGCATATTTTGCCAATCAGTCTTATATTGGATATAATTTTTTTCTGAAATATTTTCTGGAAAAATTTCTGAGAAACTCTAATGAGGTTACATATATAGTACATAAATGAAAAATGAGTTGATTTCGAAGAATCAGCATAGGTACAGATATTATATTTCCTAGAGTTTCCAACGAGTTGTTTGAGTTTTTAAAACCAACCCATTTTTTCATAAAAAATGAAAACAGGTACCCTCATATTTTACTTATATTTTTACTACTAATATTTTAGTAGGAAAAGGAGCTTTGTCTTCATGTTACTGGGGAGATCTATAGTTAGATTCCACTGAATTTTAGAAAAAAGTGGTAAAAATGTTTTGAAATATATTCTGACTTACTTGAAAACGTACTATGTTCTTTAAATATTCAATGATTTACTATTAACGCTAACACAAATTTAATGGAAATTCCGAAGAAACAGGCAATTGCAATAGGTGTAAATTAGTTCTTCTAAATGAGATAAATAAATTTCAAGAATGCAACTAAAGAAATGCTACGGTAGCTTTTGGCAGTTTTAACGAAACGCATCAAATCACCAAGTTGTCGAAAATAGCCAAGCGGATTCTCATATTAAACCTTGGTACAAATCCCCTTAAACCTTGTACATATGTCCAGTGTGTTGGGATTTCTCTTTAAAATCATTTAACGCATTATTTTGGAATGCATATTGGCTCAAATAAATATTAGACTTAATTACACATTTTTGTTGCAATATAATATAATATATTATATAAATTACCAATATTATTAATATATTTATTATTTAAACCCAACAGAACATTGCTGTTAAATTTAGTCGATTTTAGCTCAGAATACGAGACTGCTCATCACAAATTACTCGCAGTTCATCATTGTCTATGTTTCGTCTACTACTGCTGTGAATACGAGCGGTGCAAAAGTGGTCAAAAGAACCTACTACGATGCTTCACCAGCCGGCTACAAATGCGGCTACATAGCTGCTGTATCAACTGCTTCCTCGGTTCCGTTGTTTGTCCTGTCTGCTTCTGAAGCTGATCACTACTGCCCCATAATTCCTTCTCTGGGTATTTTCGGCTCCATATTTATTGCTTTCTTTCGTCTGTCGTGGTTCCCCTGGCTGTTCTCTTTTTATTTATCCTCTACCTTGTGTGCCTCCCTGGTTTGTTATGCACCATCTCCATTACTGGTCTTTTAATCTTGATGTTGTGTCAGACCCATAGTCCAGTGCCTTCCTAATGAGTGAATTCTTGAGCCCATTGCCTTGATGATCGTCTTCCAGGTCTATCGTTCATTTTCTTTTCAACTCATCTATCTTTGGGCCTCGTCGCAGTTGTTAGTTTTTTATGTACCATGATGCGTCCGTGATACTACTTATCGCATGTATCCTCTCTTGTCTCTCCAAGTGTGTCCTTACCGTCTGTCCCTATGCTGATGTGCCGTACGTCATGGTCGGTCGTATTCTTGACAGGTCCATTAAATGGGCTTCTCCCACGTTGGTCCTCCGTTCGTGTGGATTCTGAGATACCTTACATGTTTCTTCTATTCAATTCCCTTGTGTCTATCCTGATGTTGGTCACTGGTCATTGGTCTTTTCCCCACGTAGATAGCCTGCATTCTTCGGGTTAATCCTAAAATTTCATTTCATCGTTCTTTCGTCTACTTCGTCATCTTGTCCCCTTCTCGGTTTAGTTACTCGAGCCTTGTGTCGCTGTTGTAAATATACAATATACAGGACTGGTGCCAATAGTGTTACTGCTTCTGTCCTTCTGTTACTCGATATCGTCCCATTGAACTTAATATACTTCTACTTATTTCTGTCGGAGAAAGGAGGAAACATTGTCACTACCTCCACTTTAATACTAAAGAAATAGTACCTCATTTAGAGGCTGAAAACAAAACATAAACTCAAAAAAGCCGAAGTAACTAGAACGTTATGATTGTCGTAGAAATGGTTATAGTTGCCAGTAAGCAATCTGACAATTACGAAAAGAAGGTCAGTAGGGGATCCCAACAAATTTTAAAAGTTTCTCATCAAGGCTTACCTAAACTTGACAATTGGGTAGTTATGTCTTTTTAATAACCATGAGGTTTTCTGTGAACTTCTGATAGAGACGTAAAACTTCCCATTAATTCTTGATATATTTCTGTAAATCTCACTACTAATGTTTCCAAGCTATGTCCAACTCCTCCAAGCTATGGATAATTTTATAGGTTGTCGAATTTTCTACAACTTCCTACTACCTTAGATGTTCTACAATCTGCCTGAACTTTAGACAGAGTTTTTTTAAGCTAACGAAGGAATATAAAATATGGGATTACAAGAGATACTTTGGATTGAAATACACAAATAACAAAAAAGTAAACCAGGTGATGCATTTTTTGTGTGCTGTTTACTTTATCCTTGTATATTTTGCAAAAAAAAACACCGTATATCTGCATATTACGAACAAACAATTATAATAATTTAAATGTATCCTTGAGATTAAGGGTTGTTCAGGTCTTCTTGCTACATTATGTCCTCACCTGTCACGTGCATCGAAATCTATTTTAATTTTCCAATATAACCGCGTTATGTTTCATTGGTTTTTCGTTGGAAACTTTCTATTTTGCAAATTATATATAAAAGGGTTTTGTCGAAACTGTACAAGAGATGAAAAATACTTCAAACGCAAGGGTTACTATAAAAAAGGTTTCTTTTAGAAAGTACTGGCACAAATACCAACATAGCGGGAGACTATAATGTACTGTGCCCCCATTCTTTTGTGTGTTTCGCAATTGTTTTTTGTCAAATTCAAACGTTGATGCACTACGTTATATCAAACATGGAGGTCTAAAATGAAAAATAACGTTAATAAACGCATATTATTTTTGCTCAAAGCATAAGTGGTTACCGGATGTACTTCCCTTCTTGACACTGTATAACATAAGTTTATGCTACGATGTTTCTCAAATTAGAATAACTCTTACCAGTTAGCATTAAGATCGCGGGTCATTCGAATATAGGTTCCTAATGTTGATTTATTGCACACTGCACAATCACTTGTTTCGTATAATTAAATTGGCATTAAATTTTAAGCGTTTTAACGTGAGGTGTAACGGTACATACTTCTTGCATATTTCATTCTAATTATACTGGTACATACATTAGATGAAAAGATATGTGCACATCTTTTACACATTTGATTTTTTGCGTTTGAATTCGCTCTCTAGTAATTAGTTATAATCTATACAGGGCTGAGTGATATAAAATCTTATAAATTATTACCCTTTGAGGTACACTTGTATACTATCATGTAATGTTGCTTTGTGTGGTATTTAGTTGAAGAGTAATAATATTTGTAATTAAGAAGTCGAGAAGAAATGCTTAAAACATAACATTTAAGTTCATTACAAAGTAAACAAGTTACCAACGTCTATTTAGTTTTCACTATTGCTTTTTAGGACGGTTTACTCCCATCTGGGTTACAAGTGGAAACTGGTTACCTGTTGAGTTTGAACGAGGTACGGAGACAAGATGGCGGTATTTACAGATGCACAGCTTCGAATGGTATTGGACAACCTGTGACTGGAGAAGTTAAGCTTCACGTTCTCTGTAAGGATTATTGTTATTAATTAGTTTGAATCTAGTTCAAACTTTTTATTTGAAATAACCTGCCAGGTCCTGTTTTAATCTAATATATTTTAACCTTCTACATTTCACATTTTATCTGTTCAGATCCACCAGAAGTGAGCGTTGTGAGATCTTGGGTGAATTCTGGTGAAGGTTTGGAAGCAAAGTTAGATTGCGTTGTGCACGCTGATCCACCTGCAGAGGTGAGTTTAATTTTTTTCAATGTAAATTTTTTCTAAGTAAAGATGTATCCCTTTACTTATAAATAGGTATAAGCGAACTGAATTGTTCGTTAGAATTGAAAATTGGAATATGGTTGTAAAGATGGTACCACTTCGTTAAAATCGTTAAACTAAGCAACATATGTGTCTTAAGTATCTCCAGTACTTTAATAAAAGTATTACCTGATTATTAAACTCAGTTATTTACAGGCGATGGTAGGTTAAACGTTTATCAAAAATGATACATACGGTTATTTTGAATTTTTTTGGTTAGTGGTTCTGCTCTATAAATATAAATGTTTTTCAGCACTTCGGCAGTGTCGTTTATATCGAAAAGTAGTAACAATTTTGATACAACAAATGGGATACCCTACATTTTTCGCTACACTATTTTTCCGATTAATTTCTTATTAATACTTCTGTATACCTATCTCTACCGATTTTCGAGAAATTAATCAATTGCTTTATTTTTTGTGCAAAACCTAACTTCAATTAAATGCATATTGCTGCCCTATTTGGATATGTAGGATCATAAAATTTTGAACGTATTTTACAAACATCCAGTAAGTTATTTTTGTGTAGGAAAAATCCTGCATCTTGATACATGGTTTCAAAATTGAGATTTTACAAATAAACACAAAAATGGTAGTGCACATTTTTGAAGTGACACTTCTTTGCGCACGTTGTATACATTGGGATGGGGTGTTGGTCGAGAAACCGCGTCACGCGTGATAAGTAATCTGAGGACAAAGCCGTGTTGCCAGAATGCGCGTTAAGTGTACCTCTTCCATCGCGCTCGCGAACCGAGCCGATAGCCAAATCGTTTACATGTGCTACCAAAGAGGTCAACGTGGCAACACCGGAGAACGTCGAGACTTTCGGGTAGCTGACACCTAACCTAACCTCAAACGGCGAGAAATAATAACTTCGAGCGGCGACAAAACGGTGAGCTGTATTGTTCAATTACGTGACATGGACATAGAGAAAAGTGAAGAGGCGTCGTGCCTCACCTCACCTCAGATGAGAACATGGAGACACCGGAAGAGATGAAAGTCCACGGCGCACGGAGACTGGTCCCCGGCGAATGGATGGTAATTCTCGAACACAAGACGAATGGGCTCGAGGCGGCGTACGCGCGATTCTGTGGAGATCATCGTGAAGGCGGTCGTAGGAAGACTCCAGCAATAGATGATGGAAGCGGCGAGGAAACAAGCGACCATTGTTGCTCTGGACGTGTCGGGGCAGACAGCAACGTTGGGATCGAGCCGCAGCGAGGAATCCGGAGTGGAGCAGGCGAGTGCTCGACTTCGACCGTCTTTGACGATGAAGATGGTGGAAGTTGTCGACCCCAGCAGTGTGGACACTGCGATGGCTCTCCAAGATTGATCAACTTGGGCGGCGATCTACGACTGGACAGATTTAGAGAAGAGAACTCTGTTGCAGGCGCGGTTGGCAAGGACGGCGAAGCTCTGGCATCAGCATCTCGACAACTATGAACGACCATGGGCAAAGTGGCGAGCCATGTTAGGGGCTGCGTTCCTTAGGCAGCGAGATTTCCACGGGATGATGACGGAGATGATGCGATGGGAAAAGTTGGCCAGCGAGACAATGAGCACCTACTACCAGGCGAAGCTGGCGGGAGAGTCGGCGTTACCAGTGAAATGCTGTCTGTCTCCTGCGTTATTGCTGGATTGCCGGCAGATCTACGAGCGAGTGCTTTTAGCATCTGTAGCACTTCCCCGGAGCAGGGCAATCGAAAGCGATTGATGTTACAACTGCCAGCAGGTGGGAAATCACCTGAGCCGAGACTGTCGGCAGACTCGAGCGGACCGGTGCAAGCGTTGCGGCAGCAAAATAAAAATTGTCTTTTATATTTCATTTATATATCCTGTCTGTCGGTGAGCGCGCGCGCGCGTGTGTGTGTGTGTGTGTGTGTGTGTGTGTGTGTATATATGGCCAAAGAAGTTTCACTTCCACCGTCTGGTCCGACGCAGACTTTTATAGTTTTTAAATAGAACACCGTGTATATTTTGGAATATCATGCTCAACAATTAAAGTTCCTTGTAATTTGTAAGTTCCAAATGATGTATCATATTTCTATACCTAAATGTTCAGGTTTTCGAAAGAAGCAAATTTCTATAAAAATCGGATCATTTAGCCAATTTTGTATTAATTTTCCATAAAATGTCATGAAACTTGTCATAAAAATGCGACAATTGCAAATATCAACAGCAAAATATGCGCGCGTTGATTAACTAAAATTTTATTTGAAAAGAATGAAAGTGGTAGGCGATAACGAGGTTTTGATGTAACTGTTTAATTTCATTATCAGTGTGATCAAATTATAGTAAGAGCTTACAGAAGTGTTAATAGAATGTATTTTACAATAAATTGACGAGAGTAAATTATTTTTACGTTTTAAAAATAATTTCCTTGCCAATATGTTGATTCTAATTAGTCCAAAAATGTTTGTTTGTTCTATCAAAAATTCCTTCTCTGGGAAATTTCTCTCGTTTCGTTGTAAATCTGGATACATTTCACTGAACGTCTGCTTGTTGTTGATATAACATTGACAATGAACAGAAAACAATTTCATCAGAACTTCATTTGATTTGTTGCCGCCTTCCATTTCCAGCCTTCTCAATCAAAATTTTTCGTTAATGAACGTTTTACTATTGAAGCACCAAATATTGCATTTTATAATGACAAGTTCTATAATATTATTTCATTGTTACTGAATACAGAACTCCGATTTTTAATGACACGCATTTTTTCGGAAACCTCACCATTTAAATAAATTTTAAACGACCCTGTATGATAGAGATCGACTTCCCCTAGACACTACAGGACACCAGTGAAATACATCCAAAATTTCACCTTTCAATGAATCCAAATAACCTAGTGATAAACATTTAATTGAAGAAATATTTTGAACCAAAAATAAGGAAACCAATTAATTTCTCGAAAAGCGTTGGAGATAGGTAGAGAAGTTTTAAGAGAAAATTATCGGAAAGCAACATTTAAACAAAACATGCAATAATGTACAGGATATCTTATGCAAAATAGCAATGTTTCTCTGAGTTTCCATAATTCCTTATTTACCATTATCTGCCTCGCTTACTTTGTTAACGTTTTACATAGTAATGTTTAATTTTTGGGACACAAATATTTGTTTCAATACCCATCATAAATTGTGGGAAGTGTTTATTTAATAATATGTTGATTCAACAAATACTATAATTAACTTTGTGGGTTCTCTTGAAGTCTCTCTAACAATCATTGAAAAAGTAAGGCGATTGTAGAGGGGGGATGTGCAATATTTATTTGGTGACAAGTGTAAGAGAGATGGGCTTCTTCCTTTCATTAATTTCACTTTAATTAACTATTCATTTTATTTCGTCAATTTAGGTCGTTAATTCCGAAACAGCAGATGCAGTTGAATTGAAATTTAAAACAAAATTCAATGGTTCCTGGAAATCATGCAATTAATATGTTCCGTAAATGAAACAATGGCGTGTTTGAATATACAGATCTAATGTAATTTTTACATGCACGAGTCATTTTCGTGACTGCCAGAGTAAGAAACGAGTAAATCGCAATAATAAAAGACGTATATTGATCGCCATTTTCGGTTTTGCCAGTGTGAAATCCACAGTGCACATACGGTTTACCCATATGTTGTGTCGGTAGAATACATATGAACAGATATAGATTACAGGGTCCAAAATTACCCTAATGTTTCAAAACAATTTAAACTTCCATGGATGACATTTTAGATATGAGTTTGGTCAGAATATTTAGTTTCTAACACAATTCATCAATTGACCGTATCCTACTTAAAATCTTTAAATTTGATGTGTGCCAGAATTTCACGAACCATAAAATAATCACGAACAAACTCAAAAAGGAAAAATTATTCCAATTTAGTTATTTTCAAACCAATTTTGGAACAAATATGACAAATAAAATGTTGCATAATATGTACAATACACCTATGTTCCATCTTAGCGACAGGATTAAATATCCCGATAAGGCAAGTTTTTATTTTTTAAGTTGTAATTTTCCTATTTCAAAAATAAGATAGCGAAAAACTTTTCAAAAAGTGACAATGTGCACGGTTTACGAAAGCGTCGTTTTCAAAATGTTTTAAACAGAAACTAACTTAACGAATATAAAACATGTAATACCAAAGAACTTCTATGTTAAAATTTCGAATTTGTAGTGACAGAAGTTCATGTTATCATCAATGATAAACAGTAAACGAGATATCAAAAACCATTCGTTAATATCCATACCACTCATATCCGTCAAAATTAAACGCCCAAAACATCTAAGCACGACAAAGCAGGGTACTCACTTCGAATAAATATTTCCCTTACCTTCAAACGGGGACGACATTATTACTGAAAGCAAAACGGG
Source organism: Cryptocephalus moraei (assembly GCA_946251905.1). Classification (NCBI taxonomy): domain Eukaryota; kingdom Metazoa; phylum Arthropoda; class Insecta; order Coleoptera; family Chrysomelidae; genus Cryptocephalus; species Cryptocephalus moraei. The sequence goes on from OX276454.1 coordinate 29,431,345, forward strand.
ACTCTGTGATATAATTATGAAGATTTGAGATTAAACATTTAGGAAGATTGGACTTATAATTGCCTGGAAACGTTGAAACGACCAAGATATAAGCTTAAGGTCTTATTGCCAAATTGCAATTTCCATTTCGCCTACATTATAATTGTTTCCTCGCTCTTGGAGGATTTTAATAGATGAAAGTCAGAGCGTAAAACCTAAAATGGTATTTAGTTTGTGAATTTTCGAGGTAGCTAACAAGAACAAGTAATGGAAACGTTTTGATTAAGAGGTATTACAATGTTATTAAGAGTACGCCTATAACCGATATCATGTTTAAATTGAGGATAATGTACAAATTGGTATGTAATTGTAGATAAGAGAATATTAGAAACATTAGGAGATAAAATTTCGTTAAAATAAACTTTATGAATTATTAATTTCACAATTTTTATTTAATTTCATAACTGTCTCATTATAACTTTGAAAATTGATGTAATATAAAGGAGTTACTCGAGTATACTTGTAATACGCATTTAGGTCCCTTCAACAAAGTATAACTTTAAAAATTACATTGTGACAACATGACACATGCACATGAATCTTCTACGTCATCTCTACCTCTACTAACACAATTCCATTCAATATCCAGGTAACATGGTACCAGGACTCATTCATCCTTCAACCAACTGATCGTCGCCTGATGTCAAAATCCGGCAATACGCACACATTGACAATCAAGAACATCCAGCTTTCAGACTTCGGCAACTACAGCTGCTTAGTGACGAATTCCATCGGCAGGGATAAACGTTATATTGAACTATCGGGGAAACCCGGGCCCGCGAAGGTGATCAGCTCCCCGCGTTCTAATCCGCATGAGTACGACCTGAGGTGGGTCGTGCAATCCGTCTTTCCCATCTCTGAAGTTAGGATACTTTACAGGAGGATAATGGTAAGAGGACAATTTTAGCTAAAGGAAAATAGGTGCAAAAGATTGATCCTGATAAGTCTTGCATATTACGTATGCGTTATCAAGGTACAGAAATTTAATTGAGTTGTAAGATTATTACATTCTACAAGCAAAGCACTACTGTCACTCTTATGGCCTGATGGGCTTTTAAAATTTGCTTGGTTTGGAGGATGCAGCTCAAAAAATTGGGAAGACAAAGCACATTAGCACATTTCATATTATTATTATTATTATTATTATTATGACACGGATTTATTTTACAGCTGTCGCCGTCTATCCGTACCCAGTCGCCATTCTTTTCTATCGTAACACGTATTTTCTTCAAAATTTCGTGTTTCCATTGTTTCTGTTATGTCATCTCGCCAACTCCTTCGTGGTCGTCCTCTTCTTCGTCGTTCAGGCAGTATCCATTCCAGTACTCTTCGGGGCCATCTATTGTCCTGCATCCTCTTCACGTGTCCAAACCAAGTTAATTGTTTCTTCTCTATCTGATCTGATTTCATATTAAAACGCTGAATTAGGGAAGAGCTAGTAATAGGATACATGAAAGAACATGATTAGAGCGCAAATTAATAAAGAATCGTCGTCGTCGTCGTCTGAGTTTCCAGGATTAGGCATGAGCCTGTCCCGGCTTCACCATCTAGCCCTCAGGCTTCGCACTCTCTTTCTGCCTTGGAGTTTAAATTGTAAGGCTTGTTTTGGGAGTCTATCATTTGGCATTCTTACTAAGTGATCTCTCCATTTTTTTCTATGTGATTACCTGTTGTGATATTTGATCTATTCTAAATTCAAATCTGACGGTTTCGTTCCTAATACGATCAACTCTTGTGCAGCCTTTTACTGATTTGAAAAATTTCATTTCGGATGTTCTTAGTAGTTTCAGATCTTTTTTGCGCAGTGTCCAGCATTCTGAGCCATATAATAATGATGGAACTGCCATTACTTTGTAAAATTTCAACTGCGTTACTTGGGCGTTTCAGGTGAATTTTAGTGGCTAGAAGGATCCATTGGATCCTTCGACAGTGTGACTGAAAATTCCGGGACCCACATTTTCGAACTGTCGAAGTACATACAGGATTTATCACGTTTTGGACGAAATTAGTAATTTTAGAATTTGTAGCTCCACAGGCCCGCCGTTTCAGGTGAATTTTAGTGGCTAGAAGGATCCATTGGATCCTTCGACAGTGTGTCTGAAAATTCCGGGACCCACGTTTTCGAACTGTCGAAGTATATAGAGGATTTATCACGTTTTGGCCGAAATTAGTAATTTCAGAATTTGTAGCTTCACAGGCCCGCCGTTTCAGGTGAATTTTAGTGGCTAGAAGGATCCATTGGATCCTTCGACAGTGTGGCTGAAAATTCCGGGACCCACGTTTTCGAACTGTCGAAGTACATAGATTTATCACGTTTTGGCCGAAATTAGTAATTTTAGAATTTGTAGCTCCACAGGCCCGACGTTTCAGATGAATTTTAGTGGCTAAAAGGATCCATTGGATCCTTCGACAGTGTGTCTGAAAATTCCGGGCCCACGTTTTCGAACTGTCGAAGTATATAAAGGATTTATCACGTTTTGGCCGAAATAAGTCATTTTAGAATTTGTAGCTCCACAGGCCCGCTGTGCAAAGTGACTTTTAGTGTCTGACAGAGTCATCTAAATCCTCCACATTGTTACTGGAATTCCCATTGCCCGCATTTTCGAACAATTCAGGGATATACAGGATTTAGCACGTTTTGGCCGAAATGTAATTTTAGAATTTTTGGCCATTTCTGGGTATTTTTTATTGACCCCCTGTTAGCTTTTCTGACCTCTCTGTGTACCACATATTCGATCTGTCGACGTATATGCAGGGTTTACCATGTTTTGGCTGAAATAAGTAATTATCGAATTTTTGGCCATTTCTGGCAATTTTTGCCCGCTTTTTCGGCCAATTAACAGAAGGTTTTCAATGCCAAATGATTTTTAAGATCCAACTATATCATGAAATTGAACCGCCAGTGATGATTGAACATCTTGTCACTTTTGGCCAAAATTGGCCAGATTTGGCCAAAAATTTTTTCTGGCCCAGTGACTTTCAAGTACTTCTAAAGACACAAATTCCTGCGCAAACCAGAGCATCCTATTACATTCCGTGTATGAGTTATAGCGGTGGCCGCTAACTTAATATTAAGTTAGCCCACCTTTTGTAGCTCCGGCAATTCAAAAGCTACAAAATTGGTTTTCTCGCTACAAAAAAGCTACAAAAAAGACACAAAATCTCCACTATTTTGTTTTGCCGGCCTGAGGAGGTAGTCCGCCAACTTTATATACATTAGTGTCACTAGTAATATCATCCGGTTAACCAGCAAATTGGTTTAAATAACGTTAAACTCTATGCGTTGAATTTATATCTCCAAGTCGTAAAAGCCTATTATGCCATGATGTATCCTACCGTTGTCGGGAAGAGAAATATTTTTTGGAACTCATTAATTGCTCACATGTATCTTGTCTCAAAGATTTAGTGCGTCCCAAGGCAATACCGTAGCTGCCATGTATTTCTTTTGTGGAATTCGAATTTCGAATTGTTCTAAAGAATTTTATAAAAATCTGCATTGCTACTTTAATACTGTAAAGCATAACGGGGGTCGTTTTCCATTACATCTTATTAAAACGTCGTATTATAAGTCCAGAATGATTTGCGTCGCTCTTAAAATTGGGAGGCAAATAAAAACTGTATTGACAAGAAGAAATTGGACACTACCACAAATGAAGGCGGAGTAAATGGCGAGAAATGTATTAAAAGTATAACAGAAGAAATTAATGTAATTATAGGTTACATTTACAATATGAGGGAGGCAACAGGAAATGCAACTTTAGATACATCAAATTTTGAATTAGTTCTTAAACGATTGATGTGAAAAGTTTAGCAGCAAAAGGATACCTGTTCGTACTCCTCGCAATCGTTTTGTCGGCTCAAAAGTTTTGTATCGGATCCAGCTACGCTCCTGATTTTTTTAGTCAGGAACGCTGATTATATTTTTTTTTGGCGGCCTGACGAATAATGGCGCCCAGACCCGTCAACAGTGAACCATGTCGGATGAATTTTTTTTAGCAGTTTCCAAAAGATTTAAGCATTACAAACAACTTTTGTTTAAAACATTTTTCATAAAAATGGGTATTTTTACAAGATATGGAAAGTTGAAAATTTTTGGTTTTGGAGCCGAACCTGAAAATTTCAATTTTCAATTGTTCATAATTTGAGTTCTGTCCCACTTGGGGCCCTAAAAATTTAGGGGGAGTTTCGGACGTGTCTTACCAGATGCGGTCAGTGCCATGTACGGTCAGTGCCATGTGCGGTCAATAGTTTCGAAATCCCAGGACAGGCGTTGTCTACCTACTTGTGAATAATATTAAGGACAAAAGATCGCCAAGAATCGAACAATGAAAACATAATAAAGTATTATGAGCCATAGGCTGTAATTGATTGCAAGTCCCTGCAATTAGTAGGTACAGTGTAACTGTGCAACAGTACGTGTTTGATCCTTGCCCTCTCGTGTTTCTAACGTACTTTCGAGCATATCACATACCCAGGCACCCGTACATCAGGTAGAAATATTTATGGAGTGACCGCATCTGGCACGATTTTTCACCGAGACCGCATGTGGCACGACCGCTCGTGACACGGAGCCCGAGGCCCAAAAAGACCATTTTCCGTCATTTTGGGCCACATCTAAAAGAAAATTCTAAATTCGGCGTAGAACAATATTATGAAATAAATTAGGTAATTCAATGGAATACTTTTCCGTAGACGAACACTTCCTACCATCACCCGGGGCAGTGGCACGATCTCCTGGTGAAACCAGAAGAGTCCTACAATCCGGCGACGACCGAACGTGTCCAGAGGTACCGCCTGACGGACCTCTACCCGGACTCCGTCTACGAGTGCCTCGTCCAGACGAAGAACCGGCACGGCTACGGTGAGCTCTCCGACCTTCACCAGTGGTTCACCTCGCCGAGGGGCCACATGATAGTGGAGAGCGGCGCCGAGGGAGTAGCCGAAACGGGTGGATTGCTCCTTCAGTTCTTTCTCGCGATCGGTCTGGCTATGGTGACGTAAGTCCTGTAAGTGCATAGTGATAGAGGTAATGTAAGATAGAGGGGACAAGCTGTACGACTACCTCTAAGTGAAAACGTGTGTTTGTTGATATTATAACGACACCGGCTTCAAAATGATTTATATTTAATTTCACGTTTCTAAGATCAACCTTATCGAGTGAGGTGTTTGTTACATAAACATAAAATTGCGATTTTAGCGCTCCTACTCCCACCACATGTAAATGTATGAGGCATCGCTTTCCTGATATAAGGTTTGTTCCAATCCACTATGAAAATCGTTACATAACTGCTATTTGCAGTTGACTATTTCTCGTGTTGTCTAGGCATTGACGAAATAATTAAAAAATTCAGCTTGACTAACGTGAAACACTTGTTTTGTAACGAATTTTGTGGTGGTTGGAACAAACCTACAAACATCGTGATCTTATGGTGAAAAGTTGCAATCATACCGTTTACACTCTACCTGTAACTACTCTTTCCAAAATCAATCGAAGATATAAAATACTCAGCAATTTCTATCTTAAAACAAGATAGGTGAGCCCGCTTGTTCCACTAAAATGAACACGAGGCAATCTATCCACCATGTTGTGAACACTTATGTGGTTGTAATTTTTATTGATTCTTAAATTGAGTTTAGGTGGACGTTGCAGTCAGTGGAAACAGTGAGAGAAAAACTAATTTCTAGTAACACATGTACACTAACACATAATGTCAAAAAATCATCACAAACAGTACCTTTCTACTGCTCTTGCGTTAATAGAGAAATAGATTCCTTGCGGTATTTTCTCTTTTTTTCTACAGAAGGTACGATTTTTCATTAGTTCACCGCCTCTATCTTATATTATATCTATGCGCATAATAGGTATATAAAGTGTCTTAAAGTCGTATTTGCGGTACCGAATAACAACGACGAGTGAGTAAATGGGAGGACCTAATTTGCTGAATGTTGTCAAAACGCAGAATCAAATTTATGGAAAACGTGTAAACTAGAAACGTAACAATACGTCATATTATCTAACTAATCAAAGATGTGTACATATATTAAGATTGATTGAATTAAATTTAAGTGTCAATGCCAATTTTGGACTGATGTTTGATCTTATTTATTTTTTAGTTTTTTACGTGACTGTACCAGTTGAATGCTTTAATTTGTTTGTTGCTTAATTATAATTTTTCATTGAACTATTATATAATATGCGAAAAGTCAAAATATTGATCAAAAAACTATTTTTGTTTTTCGGTCTCTAAAGCTTAAAAATTATATTTGGTATTTTAAAATGGAAATGTATTTATTGAATAAATAATTTTTCACTATTCGTCGTATTATTATACCCCACAATAGGAACAATTTTTTTAAACAACAATTTTGAAGGATTCTGTAACTCATAACTAATAAACAAAAGGCTTGTAAGCCGTAACTTTTCATCTTTTTCTATCATAGCTCATACCACAATGGCTTAAATAATAAGTGGAATATCAATTTACTTTGACGGCAGTTATGAAGAATTTAATATATACAGAAAATGGTAATAGTAGTTATACTCAAATTTGTTGTTCCGTTTATGTCATTATGATTTAGCAATGTTCTCATAATCCTCTAAATACAACAAACACTAGGTAGGAATCAAAATACGTATGTTTAATAACACCGGCGTTTCGCCCTTAATTGAGGATACCTCTATCATGGATTTAATTAATTTACTTACCTTTTTTATATATTGTTAACGATTCGCGATTTAAAATAAGATTTGAAATAAAAACCCTATATTTAATTAAAAAGTTATATTGCCGCCTGTATGACAGGTCAACTCGCTCGCTCGCTCGAGCCCAATCCCTCTGCTGAATGTCAATGAATGCCGTCATTGCCGTCCCACTGCTCTGCGGTCTCTCTCGCTCTTCGTTCCCGAAGAAGGTGACTTCAGCCCTTTTTCGGTGCAGGTCTCTCGTCTCGACGTATACAGGGTGATGGTTGTATACGTCATGGTGACTAACGATAACAATATGTAATTATATTATTATTATTGTTACCATTTTTATAATTTATAGAGGTAATTTTAACATTTGAGTCTCTTCATTCGCTCTTTCCACAACAGTAGTACTATACTTGGAATTCGAAAGCAAATCGAAGGTAAAAAAGAATACATAATGGAAATAAAAGTGCCATAAACACAATTAGACTAAATTGGATGATGGCCTTCGAAACAGATTGCCTCGAAGTAGACATGTAAAGAAGTTCTATAATGTAATAATTGGATATAAAATCCATAAAATCCTATAAAATGGATTAAATGGAAATAAAACAAGTGATATTAAAATAAATTATTGTTTCTGTGGTATCGTGGTCATGAGTTGAGTTAAAAATAAAATTTTAACGTAAGGATTGATATCCAATAATTATCCCTAAGAATATGTACTCAATATCGAGAGTCATGAACTTGAAATTCAGACCTTTATATGTTCTAGAAGTTACTAAGCTAGTACTTATTTCTGTTTCATACTCATCATATAATTTGCTTCTTGAGAGTACTATAATTAAACATTGATTTTATGATTTTATTTTCATGTAATCTAACAGAACTAACCCTCAGACAACAATACCAAATCGTTGAGAAGGATTTAAAAAAGAGAAGCTGAAACAAACCTTACCGTTAATTGAAATAGAGTTTTGGGTAAAGTGCCGAACGTACGCTGACGATGCTTTTCCTTTATTTAATTCCAACGGCATGGTATAACTCCACAAAATACACATAACAACCGGAGCGCGCAAAATTAGTTTAATTAGGTGACGTTGGTAGTTCACGAATATCTGTCGATGTAAAGTGAAACGCATACAAAATTAAATTTTGCCTATCTATTTGGGTTTAAACTTTACATCCTTCGAATGACAATTAGATCATATATATCATATCACAAATACCATATCATATATGGCAATCATATATGTTTTAACACTTTTAATAAAAATAGGATGCAATATTAAAAAAAATGGATGTTTTCGAGGAATAGACCCGAAGAGCTGCAGGAAATATTCACCACAATGAAACCAAAAGTCGGAGTTATACCTTTAATGAAGTCGCTCGTCTAAAATTCTGAACCTATTCACTGCGCTATAATCTGGTAAGGTGGTGCAAGAAATTTGGATACAACAAGGACGTGTGTTTGTACATGACGTAGTAAATTACAAGGATATTTGAAAAAAAAACACAATTGCTTACATGTGGGTTTATTTTGTGAATAATGGTCACATGTTTTAACTAGGGCAATCGTTAATAATTAGTAATAGTCAATAGAAATCCCTCAAATCGTGTGGAAGATGACATTTTAATTCTAGAGTACCCAGTCTTTTCGATCAATAGCAATATTTACGAACAAATTTTTTGGTTGTCCGATTGGAGGTATTGTGTCACCTATGCTTGCCAACTTGGAATTATTAGTTTTCAGCAACTTTTGCATCTTAATCCCCATATACTTTAGATATGTAGATACACTCTTTTCTATATGTCAAACGGAGGTATGAAAGATATGAATGAAATTCTAGATAACTTCAATTCTTAACGTCAGATTGCAATTTACAATAGAACTTGCCACTAATAAATCTTACCGTCGTTAAATGATTCAATAGTATGTTATAATAACACTTGTCCTGCCAACTGGTATAGAAAACCTACGATATTGGCCAGATATACAAATTTTCTATATTTTCATTCCAAAAATAAATAAAAACGCAGCAATTACTAGTCTCGTTGATAGATCCAACTTTCTTTCATATTGTAGTTTGTCGCATCAGAACATTAAACGTATAAAACAAAAAAAAGGAAAAGTAGATATAATCTGTCCCCTCCTAAATTTATGCTACACGTTATAACTAATAGGTAACATAATTAATTGAAATAAATTTTACTTTTTAGATTTTCTAACTAATTAATCCAGTTATGAAAAATAAGAGTTTAATTAAAACTCGGGCAGTTAAGCACAAGCAGTTAACTCTAACGGCGAGTTATATTCACCAGTGTTAACTTATAAATTACTAAAAGGCTAGATAAAGTTAAATTGAGTCTCTGATTTATTGATTTACCTACCTAGATTCTAGAGGAAACCGAAGACACTAGATTAAAATCGTTCTGGCAATAATGAGTATTATTATTATTGTTGTTGTTGTTGCTGTTATTTTTGTTGTTGTTATCTCTTTTTTTTATCATTTCCTTTTTTTTGTTACTGTTATTTGTTGTTAGTATTATTTCTCAACGGCACTAATAGGAAGCGTACTTAATAAGTATTTATGTGTAAGCTATAATCTCGCAAAATTCGTTTCATCACAAAATAGAAAAAATTGTTGATAGGCCTCATGAAAGAATCGAACATACACACACGCACGCGTTATCAAAAACATGTTTTTCGAACTCATGGGACCTCAAACCGTTCAAAAATACCAATATCTCAAATTCCAAAAATTACTACGTTTACAATGCTTTTGTTATATGCCCTTATTATATGAGTACCCCATATATATGAGAAAGTAAAAACTAACTAGATATTCGTAATGAAAATGTTTTCAGGTGATAACCGTATATATACGGTTAGAGGGTAGAGAGCGTGAGGGTGATCCCCCCTTTACCTGCTCTATAAGCTCCAGCCCGGTGCATCCGAATTGTGGTCCGGATAGCCCTGCCCGCTACTACCCCCACCCGAATTGCGGCCAAGAAATAATTTCTACCTGTTGCTGTAACCCCAATTGCGGTCCGGATCCCACATTCATAAATTCGGTCATCGGACTTGTTCGTTTCACAAAACATCAATTGTTTAGCCTGGCCCCGACAAGCGACAGCGAATGGAACGCAAATAGTGTAGCCCACTTCGGGAGGTACCTAATATGTACTACCAATTCCGGAAGTTCGATACATTATTTTTAAATTAAAAAATAAAAAATTATAAAATCATACAGGTACGAATTTACCTATCTTGGGAGGTACACCGAATTCATTTAAAATTATCATTCACTCCCAACACCTCTCCTCCTCCACGCATTTCTTGGAGAAGTGACCGTCCCTTCCACACCTCCTACATCTCTCACCCATTCCCTTCTCCTAACATTGTACCACCCGATGTCTGTCCGGCAATTGAAACACGTCGTTCTCTCCTCACTCCTCTTCACTCTGCAGGAAACCCATCCGACTCTCACTTTATTGACCTGTCCAAGTCTCACTATTACCTCCGTCTTTGCCGGTTTCACAAAGGCCGTTTGCCTTCTGTTCCAGCTCACCATCATATTAAATACCTCTGCATTTTCTTTTGCGGCCAATTCTTGATAGTTATTATCACGTTATAGCCTTTGCGCCCCGGCCTCACCATTCTCGCTTACTCCATGATATCCTGCTACTTCAGCTCCTCTCTAGTCCTCTTTATAATTTCGGCGTATTCCATTTTCTCTTCGCCTCTCACTATCTTCCGCCCTGTTTCCTTTCGCTACTTTCCTTTAACTTTCGTGAACAGTCGACTCTATGCCGGCCGTAACCAGCATACATTCCACGATCTTCTCACCTTCACAAAATTTTCCGTCGTACAGATCACTGCCACCTTGTTTCTGCTATGGATCTCCATTAGTCTTCTAGTCGCCACTGGAAACTGGTACATCTTTCCATATTCCGTATTCTCGCTCCTGTGCACCTTGATAACCGCTACTGACCTATCATTACAACAAAATTGTTTCCTGCACGTTTGTCATTCTATGATCGTCCACCCATGCGCTGTCCGACCCTGCACCTATCCCATCTCTGATGATCCCTCTTATCTGAGGATCTGACACCACCCCGGTCTTTTCCCACTCGTTCCCCTTACCACACCAAAATGATGTGGAGTCGACCATCTTTCACCCTGCTAGAATTGGGTTCAGCAATCTAAGTGCTACCATAGCAGTCTTTTTCCCACGGATTGTTGCACAAGGATACTACAGTTCTCCAGCTGTACACTCTATCGACCGTATCTTTCATAAACTCTCGCGTAACTTTACTTTCTGTGACCATTTTCTTTTGTCTGTCTAGCTCTTCTGTGAGTTCGGCGACCATAGCTGTCAGCCAGTCCACCTCCCTCCTCAGCATCTCGATTCACCTTCCTTCTCCTGCCCCATCTCCCATTGGTTTGAAGCCTTCCTCCCTCGTCCTTTTCTCGGGGAATGCTAATCCCCTGGAAGTCGACTACTACTCAAAAATTTATATACAAACCAAAACCTCTTGCAAAATTCAATATTAACTATACATAATCCTTCATTAAATTCTAAATGTCTTGTAATTTTCCTCCATCCTCTTGAAGTAATCCAATTTTATATTATTGTGCTGATCGCCAAAATCAAGTTCATGAAAAGCCTGATTGTTCTGTTGGGCTTTCTCCCATAGTGCTTCTAGGTGGTCAATACTTTTTTGTAGGTATTCTTTGGTTTTCCTTGAACTTCCGTTTTTTGCAAATTATTGTGTAGTTGTATAATTTCTTGAGCTATTTTTTCTTGTTCTGGAATCAATTCATCTGCTTGCTCCATTATGTCGTGTATGAAGTCGTAAACTGTGTTGAATTGGCACCCTGTACAATCGGCTGTGACTTACTCAGGACGCTTGGCTCGGGAAATTCTTGAAGTTCTTAAAGTTGCAATCACTGGCGGTTTTTCCCTCCTGCTGCAGTGACTCGATGTGTCTGTTTTTTTCGAACTTGTAGAATTTGTATACTCGGTGTCCCGGTGCAGTTACTTTGACTTACTCAGGAATCTTCTTGGTTTCTTGACTTCCCGCTTTTGTGTTGGCGTCGAAGTTCTTGAAGTTTTGTAGTTGTAAGCACTGGCGGCTTTTTCTCCGAGACTGCAATGACTCTATGTGTCCGTCTTGTTGAACTTGTAGAATTTGTAGATTCGGTGTCCTGGTAGTGTAGCTTTAACTTACTCAGAACACTGGTTGGCTCCTTGACTTCCCGCTTTTGTGTTGGCGTCGAAGTTCTTGAAGTTTTAAAGTTGTAATCAGTGGCGGTTTTTCTTCCGACTGCAGTGACTCGATGTGTCCGTCGTTCTGAACTTGTAGAATTTGTACACTCAGTGTCCTGGTGAAGTTGCTTTGACTTACTCAGGACTCTTCTTGGTTTCTTGACTTCTCGCTTTTGTGTTGGCGTCGAAGTCTTCTTCTATCGTCGCTGGTTACTTTCCTCGGAAGACCATGAACGAAGTGTGAAATGATCTCTTTAGAAAGCGGACTGTATGTAACCTCTCGTAGCTCGTGGTCGGCTGCGGTGATGAATCTTCTCTACAGGTTGTAAGGCTGTATACGGTCTTGTAGCTTGGAGTCTACGTGCTCTCCGGAGTGAACCTGAGGGCGTATCGTACAGGTCCGAGCTGAAATTCTTGTAGTTGAAGTTCTAGCAGCTTGAAGTTGTTGTAGCTTGTAGTTAGGGTGAAGTTAGGGCTTCCCGAATTGCAGTCTCAACAGTACCGTGGGTTCCGAACCACGGTCCTCGAGCACGATTGTACCCCCTAAGGCTCTCACCCCAGTTGATCCACTACGTGCTCTACCGACTCAGGGTGTTTGTATCCTAGTCCCGCCCTTCTACAGGATGTTCGATCCTATCCAACCTAAACTTTCACTTAAATAATGTTGAAATTAGCGTCAACAGTAGGTATGAGTTTTGTGCTTGACACAAAGTTAAAACTGGCCATGTTAACTACCAGATTTATCCACGATGTAACTCATCCTAACTTACATAAAGCCCAATTTCTGGTTAATTCATTACATTATCCGTTCTAACCGTTAAAACTGCAGACACCTGATTTAACCTTCTACAATTTATCTAATAGAATCTTTAGTTATAGAAAGTTTATTAAATTACACCCCCAAATTCACCTAAGTTAAAGAAACATACTTACCAATTTAATATTTATATTAGTTTTTTTCGATCAAAATTACTCTTGATATCAATTATTGATTTGTCAATTAATGTCGAAATCTAGACTAGAGATCTTATTAAAAAAAATACACGAAATTTAAAATACACACTCATCCAATGATAAACGACCACCGATTAAAATAAACCCTCGTTTTACTGTTTGTTTAACAAGCATTCGTTATGGAGTAATTACTCAGCACGCCCATTTGCACGACAAATGTAAAATAATTTTTAAATTTTCAAGATATACTACAGCTGATATCAGTTCCAGTTAGTAATCCGACATTGTCCAGGTAAGTTTGACATTATTTCTTATATGCAGGTAATTACATCAATCAATTACATGGGGTGATTTCAAATATATCAGTAAGCTTTGAAAAGTTTTAGATGTTTTAACGATATCAATTGCTTAAAGCCATTTTGGCCAATATATATCTTTCAAATAAAACTGATTGAAGCAAGCTTGAACGGAGTTATGGCCTGATGTCTTGCACTCAATACTATAGAATTGTATCATATACCTATGTACTTCTTTTTTTTGTGTAGAAGAAAACCGTCCACTGAATATAAGGATGATTTCAATCGGACAAAAAAGCTGTATGGAATCTCTAAATCCAATTATGATAGTATCAAGAATAGCCACAGTATGTACGCTAGTACGAAATACGGAGAACACTGGATACATACCGTCCAAACCTTTAATTTTGCTACAAATACTCACGATAATTGTCAGTGTGTTACATCTTGCTTTCGTACCATACGCCATCATATATTTGGAACAGGTAAAATTTTACAGCTGTAAAGATTTCAATTACCAAGAATGTAAAAGGGACTTATACCAGCATCACTAGTATTTGATATTTCTGATAGCACTTGGGTTGTTTTAGGCGGGATGGGACGTTTGGCCGCCGCCGATTGGCCGTCGCCGTTTGGACGTCGCCGTTTGGACGTAGGGACGTTTGGACGTAGGGACGTTTGGACGTAGGGACGTTTGGCCGTCAGGACGTTTGGACGTCGGGACATTTGGCCGTGGCAAATTTGGTCGTGTATTGCAAACACCTTAAACACAATGTTAAGGGGTAAGAGTAATGGTAATACTTTTTTTTTGGATTCCGTTTATACCTAATTTAATGAAAATTGTTATATGTTGTAGTTAGTAAGATAGGGTAATTAATATATGAATGAAAATTGGGATTGGGACTCTTTGGCGCCGCCGACTTGGCGCGGCCGATTCGGCGCCGCCGACTGGCCGCCAGGACAACTGGGCGCCGCCGACTGGCCGCCGGACAACTCGGCGCCGCCGATTGGGCGCTGCCAACTTGATTCCAAATGTGATCTTTTTGGTAAAATTTAAAGCACATATTTGATGAAAATGCTTTTAATCTGGGGTGAAAAGTAATTTCTTAGTTTTTAGCCCATCTTGGTATACCGGGTTAAAATGAGGTTAGGGTGTTAATTTTTCTATGAAAATGCTAATACAGTAGGGCTATTGATTATGCCCTAAAAACCAGAGCGCCAAGGATCTAAGACCTTCACGGGTATTTATGAAACGAATCTTTAAGTGGGTTATTTGTGATAAAAAAACCGCGGAGTGGTATTAAACTATCGAGTGGAACTGAGAGATTGGGAAGAAAATGCACTTCTTTAAATTTTTTAATATATCTCGGAAACGAAGCAAAATATGGTATACCTTGTGTGAAACTGTCTGTAGAGATTTAAATTTCCCAGCGAAATATCTCTAAAAAAACTAGAATATTGTTTTTATGCGAGAAATGTTTAAAGAAGGGAAGAGACAAACAAGAAAAATTCAATTTTTTGATCTCATTTCCTTTTTTGCCTTTAATTTTTTTGGGTTAGAAATAGATATAGGCATTAATTTATAGAAAAGAATGTTAACAAAATACCTTCAAAATGGTAGGTGGTAAAAGTTTTTTGGATGGAAATTCACCTGGATATTCATATTATTTCAATTCCAATTTTTTAACAAAATTAATATTTTAGTCAATAGAAAAGATATTTTAAGTTCATTTGTTGATAATAGATACATTTTCAAACAAATGTATGTACCTTAATGAAGTACTTTTTTAACAAAATAGCAGTCAATTGTATTTAAATATTGCTTTTTTTATAACAAATACTACATACGATGATTTATAAAATTATATTTATATTTTATTATCAAAAAGTGCAAAATTTTCTAGGGCTTAATTACCACCAACGGGTGATGCTTGATTAAACGGCACGGCTTAAGAACATATTTCCAGATTCAGCAGTGGCATGGATATAATATAAATTCTCTGAAATAGTTAACTTGGTATCTATTAATCTATTAATATAATTAATCTATTAAAAACATTAATAAGTATACCTAGCGCCAAAACGGCGGCGCCGAGTTGGCCCTCGGCGCCCAATCGGCGGCGGCCAATCGGCGGCGCCGAGTCGGCGGCGCCCAGTTGTCCTAGACCCAATGAAAATACAGTAAAGTACCTACCCATACCTATTTAACGTAGGTTTGCAAATTTTACCCGTGGGTAATAAAATGGATGACTTAAAGAATAAAAGAAATTACATAAATATATTTTATAAATAAATAAACATAAAATAAATTAATCCGAAATAAATAGGTACTGACCAAACTAATAAATATTATTATTATAGTTAGAATTTCATATAAAAGGCTTTTTCATTATTAGAAATATATATTTTCGATATACATAATAAGTACGTATTAAAAATACATATTTTGCAGAAAATCAAGGTTTCTATACTTAATAAATCGTAAATGATATCACAGTATAAATGAGACGTAGGTAAACTAGAAAAATGATTCCCAGAATGTCAATTAGGATAATTATGAATAATTATATTTTCCAATATTTCTGTTGTTTCTTCTCTTGATTTCCAGTAAGCAAAATACATCACCCCAAAAATAAAACATGTATAAAAATGCATAAATGATAAAATTGAACTAAATAACTATTACATACTTTTTGGGGAAAACGTAACATTTTTATATTCATATTTGTGGGTTAAATAATATAGGTAAAACCAATTGTATTGTGAGATATAATAACTGTCATCTAATTATAAACAGAATCCACGAAAAAGTGTTACCCTCACCCTTACCCCTTAACATAGTGTTTAAGGTGTTTGTAATAAACGACCAAATTTGCCACGGCCAAATGTCCCGACGTCCAAACGTCCTGACGGCCAAACGTCCTGACGGCCAAACGTCCCTACGTCCAAACGTCCCTACGTCCAAACGTCCCTACGTCCAAACGGCGACGTCCAAACGGCGACGGCCAAACGGCGGCGGCCAAACGTCCTAGACCCGTTTTAGGTTTATATAATTAGATGTATAACAATGCAATATGTGGGGCTCAGATTAAAAAATGGAAAAGGGAATTTTGCCGGTTTCACTTTTAAATGCTGCAGTTACAGAAGATTCCTTGAGATAAGTGTAAAAATAAATTGTAACTCCTATAATGGGAACAAAATGTATGTCATCCCAATTATCCAAAACAATTCATTGTTTTTACCTTCCCAAATTTGGGTTATATGTTATAGGGCCACATTATGTTTAATAAGGAAAAGTAGAACTCATCACAGAAATTACGAGTGGAGATTATTTTAATTCTTTTCATGTTGTTGAAATCATTTTTCGATATTAAATAGTAGCTTGTATTAACAGATAATGAACGACAACTGTTATTTTACTTATATCGCATTAAATCTTTACCAATAACCTGATCACAGCAGCAGTCGAAGTGACTGGTGTTTATATTCATTTTTATCCCCATGTTTTCCCCAAACAATTATCCCTTTCCCTGATTTTTATTGATCGAGTCTAATTAACCTTTTTACCTTTTATTTATTAAAGAGAGAGAGAGAGAGAGAGAGAGAGAGAGAGAGAGAGAGAGAGACCTCAGCCGTAAGGTGCAATTGTTTGTGATTTGCTATATTATTTTTTCTTTTATTTAATGCCTAGCAGATCTGATGGTGGTGTGACACGCCGAAACCAGTCACCATTTTTATTACAAGGTTTAATATAAATTTTCACCCGTGGCGAGGACATGTTCTTTTCCTGGAGCTATCCACTTCCATTTTTCGTTCCGTTTCTTCTTAAATTTTTGATAAACGTAAAATTAATGGCTCCGAGTAATTCCTCCTCCCTTTTTGTGCACTTGGGCTCGACCTAGTTAAATCAGCGCCCCAGGAGATGAGACGACAGGTTGTTTAACTTTACCTTTTGCCTCAAGGGCGTTTTGTTTCGAGACAATCCCCTGAACTATTCAAAATGAATGTCAGTTGTGTAAACAAACGTATCTTTACCAAACTTTACTAGATTTATCTCTACTACTACCTAATAACTCGTATAGTAATAATACTATTTATGATTCTTTTTATAAACCTTTTTACCACTTAATAGTACTACCGAATATAACATACATATTTTCCGCGTGTTTTTTGTTACTTTCTGATGTTTTATGCTGTGCTTAAAATCGTATGAATTAAAAGTAAATTTTAGATGCCTCAACTTTCTCCAGATGGGACCGAGAGTGGGGGGGATCTTTCGAGTCAAAAATTCATCACGAAAATGGCGAATATAGTTCTTATTTCACTGATAGCAGTCCTAGTTAGAGTTACGAATTTGACACAGATGCATAAGAAATTGCCTTGCATAATGGATAATATGAAGAATTTTGACCGGCTCCTGGTAAGTCACTACCGGAATAATGACTATCTCTGGATCTTGTCGCTAACAGGTAAGGACAATTACGAACAAATGATCAATGTCTAGATTTTACTGTTTCATTTTTAGCAGTATTAATTTTGGCATCTTGGCCATATCAATTCTACTCCATACTGGTAGTTACCACTGAAAGTTGGATGGCATTTCTGATGTTCTACTTGAATTTGTACAATAATTTTTCCGTGGTTTGCTGCGAGTTTCAATTTATCAGTCTTTGTTGGATAATCCAGTCCCGAATTAAGGATATTACAAGCAGATTGGAAGCGATGACCGGAAAAGCGATAATGGAAAATGGTAATACGTTCTCATTTTGTTGCTTGAGGTTTCAGTAAATTACTGTTTGCGACAGATCCCTGACTAATTTTAGATCATTGTGAAATACCAGCATTATGTCAGCTTTTGTGCCAACACTGACAAAAAGCATGAGTCATTTCTCACTAATGTGAAAAGGTAGTCAACAACGCGTATGGTTTAATACTTTACCTACTTCAAATTACTCAGCATACTCTTCTTGATACTGCCAAATTATCTGGAGTTGTGTGAACACCCCACTGATGATTTGATAACAGCTGAAATGCAAAAGAGACACTGCAATCCAATGATCTTAAACTATTTACTGTTCTAAATGGTTTTTGTTTAAATTTTCCTTGGAACTCCATAAAGATTTAATTTACAGAAGCTTTACTCTCAGCTGAATTTTCTATAACTCAAACCTCTGTTTGACTCATGAAGATTTACTTCATTATGGGATTACTACATCATAATATCATTGGAAATTTCGACTGCACATGTTCTAAGTACAACTTTTAATCACAAAAACGGTAACTTAAAAGGTTATAAAATACATCACCTTTTAATTACACCATTGGTATCTCTTAACATTAACCATCTAAATTGCAAAGTGGCAACAAACATAAAAAACTTGTCGCGCAACATTTTGACAGAAGAAGTATTAAAGGATATTGATTTGAGCATCATCACTATATAAAGGCAAACATGTATGAAATTATACCAAAAGTATGCGCATATATATGCATGTAATTTAACAAATATGTGGAGCAGCACCCCAAATATGCAATTAAGATAAAATATTTGTTGGAAATTCGAGCACAAACAATAATGTTATAATATTGTTAAATTAAATCATTTGAAGAAATTATTAAAACTACTGTAAAAATAACAAATTTACAAATAACAAATACTTTCCCAAATTGTCCGTTAATTTTTATTGTTTCTACTGAAATGCCTGTATTTATATGTATTTGAATTTGAAAAGACTTCTTTTTACTACTTCAAGAAAAGTAATCGGAACATTTTATAAAATTAAAATCTAAATCAAAATTTCAGGTCATATCACTGGGATTGATAAAATTTCCAATTAGAAATTTAATTTTATCACTTTCACTTTAGACTGAAACCCACATCCGGTATTTCTTTCCAAAAATATTTTTAAAGATTTTTGGAGGTTTTAAAGAAGATCTTAAATAAGCTTTCCTTCAAATATGTCAATCCGTTAATTAAGATAGAATAATATCTATCTAATAATAATAATATTAATATAATCTATTATTTATAATAGATAATATAATTAAGATTAAATATAGGTAATCAATAACCATTTCTTACTGTTATGCTCTTTGATAGCGACAAGATAGATGGTGCTGATTGAATTATGAATAAGTCTATGGTTGCAATCAATAAATGATGACTGCTCTCAAAAAAACAGTTTTTTCAGTATTACCTTAGCTTGCAAAACAGATTATGAACGTCGAAACAAATGTCAAAACGAAATGCTGTTTTTCAGGTTATTAATTTATTATTCCTGATAACCTCGTCATCATCTGAAATATGCGCTTAACAAATAAACGTTATTAATGTAGTAAATTTTTCTACATGTTATGCATTATATGCAGTTTTTAGAAAAAAATATGCAAAGAAGTCAAATATTCACAAAATATGCCGAATATGTAGTTTGCATAAATACCTTTCTCCAATCATTAAATATCAATTATTGAGCTCGACAGCTACTATACTTAATTAATTTCATTTAAAAAAACGCCAAAAAATTAATACAGGAAAATTTGGAGTGTCCTTTGACACGCAAAATATTTTTTTTAATGACGAGGTACCCACTGGACTGTTTTCTCATGTTATATAAATATTTGATAGTAGAAGAAATATTTCGCTTGGAACAAGAGAGAATTTCAATATAACCGAATTTAACCGAATAACCTAAATTTAAAGTGCGCTTCAGAAAAAATGAAGCCAAATTGTAATTAAACTTTATACATATTGAATAATAAAATAAAGTGCCTTTTAGGGAGGTTTTAGAAAAAAATGTTTCAAATAAAAGTTGTAGCCATTAGTTAGGTTAGTTCAAATTTGAAATTTGGTAACAATCGGTGGAGCCGTTTTGGAGAAAATTGCGAAAAGCTTGATAATTAACAAGAGAAATGGGCTCTTCGCAGAAAGCCTAAAAATGACAAGAGTAAAGTATCCTTTGCCCTTAACTGATTTTAATGAGATTTATGTTGTCACGAGTTTTCAAGGGGACCCAGTATAAATACAACATTTCAACTTTCCACCATATATAGTTTCTAAGAAAACATTGACCACATACACCATACATACACACCCTTAAGTACATACAATATCCACATACACACACACACAAAGACATACTTCCCAAAATATTTGTTTTTCGAACTCAGGGGCCTCGAAACGTCCAGAAATGTTAATTTCTCTTATTTCTAGTCATCACCATTACTAAACTTTCTCTTATTATCGTATATGGTTACCCCCTATCAGAAAGTAAAAATATTAATCGTTGTAAAACACTGAAGCAAATTTCGAAAAAGGTTTAAAAATCCGAAAACCGACCAGAGTAAAGTGCCTTTCAGGGACAGTTTAGCCAAGTGTTATAAAAATGCATCATACATGACTAGTAGTACAATAAACACGCAATGTTTGAACATAATCATAGAAATGAATTTTGAAAAAAATTCCGAAAACCGAAAAATATCAAGCAAACCACTCCTTCATCGATTATAATAAAAATTAGTCGTGATTTAATCCAGGTATGGTCTTGGTATAGTAAAGTCTAATTACAAAATTTGAAACGTTTATCAAGATATTTTCAAAAATATGTTTTTTATACTCAGGGGTCTTCAAAACATCTTAAAATGGTTATAACTGAAATTCGAAAAACCGTCCCGATTGTAATAATAGTAAACAGTAAAACACCCCTTCTTCTTGGGTTTAATGAAACACTATAAATTTTAAAATCACGCAACTTTCGAATCTTACTTATTATTTCAATTATACACTGTGGTAATATATACAGATCTATTTAAAAAAACTTACACAATAAAAATGTTTTCAATGTTTTCGAGCGAAACCCAACTATTTGTATTTTCTTTTTTCCTTTTAAGTCGATGTAACTCTCGGGAAACTGTGCAGAATAAAGAAAGCGACTGCACTCCTGACCGACTCCGTCTCTAAACTGGACAGACTGTTCGGTTTTCAACTTTTCGTAATCCTGAGCGGTCTCACGTTGAATACACTGTTTGGGTTTTATTTCTCTATCTACGGCGGTTTCACGAAGAACTCCGACAAGAGGAATCTGA
The DNA here is from genome assembly GCA_946251905.1 of Cryptocephalus moraei. Taxonomy (NCBI): domain Eukaryota; kingdom Metazoa; phylum Arthropoda; class Insecta; order Coleoptera; family Chrysomelidae; genus Cryptocephalus; species Cryptocephalus moraei. The sequence continues at coordinate 29,452,677 of OX276454.1, forward strand.
ACTTCCAGAAGATCTCTACTGTAGTTAACGACCTTATATGGAGCCTCTACTATCTACTCAGATTTATGTTTGTTTGTAAAGTAGCTGGAACTTTGACGCAGAAGGTAATGCGGATGCTATTTCTTTATTTAGCTCGTTTCATAGAGATGGAAGGTACTGAAAGCATATTGTGTATGCAAATCACCTAATACAGCCAGAGTGCTCCTAACTAGATTCTAACACACGGTAGTATGTTTGAGAATAAATAAGGTGGATAGGTAAATTTATGTACTACTATATACAGGGTGACTTTCGAAAAAGGACCCAACCATGAATATCTCCTAAAACAGAGCATTAATAGTATCGCTGAGATGCGTATCACTCACCCACTCACCTCTACACTTCACCCCTCAGAATTTGTAAATGTAATGACCTACGTCGTGATACCACATTGGATAAACAATTTTATCCGGAACTCAGCAATGTAATTTTTAGGACTGATTTGTGATTATCCGGGAAGTAAGGTCCCAAAGTTTCCCAAACTAGTAGGTACAGTTTAGTGTAAGAAGCTATAAAATATTGTGCGCTTACAAAACATGAAACTACACATTACCTACAAATTTTTTTTGCAACTGTAAAATGTAGGTACTAAATAACCGTAATAGGCAGTCAAGTGTGATGTTTAAAGTTATTACTTTGACATATTTAGTGAATGAAGTCAAAATTACGAGATGTTCGAAGTGATTAATCCATCCCTAGCAACAGAGGAGGTTTTCAAAGGTCACCGTTTGCAATATTATTTTAGAAATACCCCTGTATTTGTTAAATACACGATAAACGACATACCTAAATCATTCCTCAGTTTATGTTTTACTCCAATTGTTACATTCAATTTATTGGTTTCCTGCGTCTTGATTTGTTCCTCAACTTTAAATTTCCCATAAGAATGACCTATTGCTTTTAGTTCAATATGATTCAGTCTATTGATTAGTTTCACGTAAAAATGGTTTATGGTTTACACGACTGCTGAGAGAGTAGAATTTATTGTTATGCACTTAACAATTGTTATTGATAATGGAAGAAAATCATTCAATCAAAATAAAAAAAAACGAAATGAGGCACTCTGAGAATGACCGAGAGGAGAAGCATAGCTTTATATAATACCGCGCCGCGCTAGCCACTCCGTACTTTACAAACCGTTAAACTTACCAACTGTTATTCTTGTTATTAATTGAAACTTAATAAATTAATTTTTATACGTCATTCCTGACTCAAATAACTATAACTGACTCAGTATAACTCAAATTCATTCACGTGTAATGTATTTATTTAATATAATGTTGCCCGTGTAGTAAAACATTTTGCACTTCCTGTTCTTTTACTAGGGGACAAAAAATCAACACGACAAGCCTAACAAACTGTGTCAAACTGAGTTATTTCTGATTGACGATTCTAATTCGAGTGTAAGGGAGTTATCAAGTGTAATGAAACGTCAGTAGTGCCATATTCTAAACCTCTATTCATATACCTAAAGGTTAGATTTTTTCCTATACCTTGGCAAGCTAAAACTTCTTCAGTATACATATCCTGTTGTGAGCATTTTTCTCTCAAGAATTAAAATACAATTTTAAATTGTACGAATTTTGAGAACAACGATACTTAAACAAAGCAAAGGTGATGTAATGAACCAAGACTGGTTATTATCTACAATACTCATTATTTCTTTAATTGGTTTATTAATACGGCTGTCTTTTTTAAAACTATGTAATACCAATTTTGTTAACTAAAGTTTTTACCTTTCAGGTTAATAACATCAAGTTGTTTATCTCTAACGTAATAAATAGATGTTCAGAAGAGGAAGTTAAGCAAGAGGTAATAATTAATTGTAGGGATACATGTAACGTGTATGTAAAGGATCTAAGCACAAATATTCTAACAAGCAAGAGGAGTGTACTTACACCTCGAAGTACGTTAACTTTAATATCCTAATTTTTGTGTAATATCCAATCAACAATAATTGAATTAAAATGTTCTACAATAAAAAATAAATAAAAATTCACCATTAGATAAAATTGGGGTTGGCATCTCTTGGCATCAAGTTACGTCGTTTTATAAGAAATAATCTAGTGTTTGTTTTGTTAAAAACAAACGAATCTTTTTTGCTATATTAAAAAAGACGTGTAATTACAGTCTTGAATCTTAAAAATATCGATAAACCATTTAATTTTTTGTGAATTCAACTAATATAATAATAGATATAAAAGTTGGAAAATGAAAAACCTTAAAATTAAATCACTTATTATTTCATCGCTGACCAAGTTCAGTATTTTTATTGGTATTAGGTATTAATTATTGTATTGTGTACTGTATTATTGTGTTAGGTACCTATTAATTTATTGTAATTCATTTTGTTTCAGTTGTGGAATTTATTGGCGCATGTAACAGTCCATAAGCTACAATTTTCGGCTTGTGGCTTCTTTAAAATCAATACGGCTTTAATAACTTCGGTAATGTACAATTTTGTATTTAATAAATCCTTATAACTAACTTAATGGATTTATGTTTCAGGCTATATCGATGGGAACAACCTATTTAGTAATTTTAGCTCAGTTCCAAAACAAACAGAATTAATAATCATTTAATAAGCTATTCGAGCAGAAAACGAATGGATTTTGGCTTCATACGAAGGTGGAATATCAGCACAACCATTTTTTGTCTTTTCAGAGTTATGTAATTTTACTGTTGTTAAAGAAACATAATGTTAAATGAAGTCACTTGCAGAACAAAACAAATATAATAAAGCACAACAATATTAAGATGTAATATGCTAGTTATTAAATCCTCAAGACTATTTAAATAACTTTGTAAATTAAATTTAAAAAAATATTGTGATTTAACCATAGATATGATTGACATTCAATTTTAGACTTGACTATAAACAAACCGTGTACAAAACAATTAACAACTTTTTGGGAAAAAATGTAATAAAACCGTTCCTGGTGAATATTTTTATCTTAGCCCACGATTTAAAACTAAAGGCTTTAGTAATCATATGTCAATGGGGATTGAACAGAGACCGCACGAGAAAATAGTAGCAATAATTAAAATGGTTGTAGGTAAATTGTAATAGGTACACATAATTTGATAAGATTTTGATAGAATTATGCAATCAATAGTAACATCAGTAAAGCAATAGCAATTAAAGATCTAGAAGCATATTCTGAGAATGCCAACTTGGACCACAAAAATATCTTATTAAAGCTAAAATATTTATAATACGATGATAAATACCAACATCGTCCCCAGCGAGAAAATTTTTCAATGCGAGGACAAAAAGTAACTGAAAAAAGAAACATAAAAGTCTAAAAATGTAGGAAACACTTTATACTGCAATAGAAGCTAAAAGTTTATTACAAAATTAAACATATCGCAATACTTGTTTAAGTTTACTACATTTCGAAAGATTCTAATCATATTTTTATTATTATTTCTTTTGGCAATTTTCTATTAATCTCAAAATTTTATTAATAATACTTTTTGTATAATGAATAATACAGGTTTTTTTAAGAGTATACATTATGAACCTACTGTTCTTTCGTATAAACGTTGAATACCAGATATATTTTTTTATTATATTTATTTGAAAGTACATGTAATGTAGGTATAAAAATTTTGTTTCATATTTTTCGCAATGAATAGCTGTGATTCAAAAATATTGGCTATTATAATGCAATTAACTAATACGAAGATTGGCATATTCAATATACTTTAAACTTAATGACTCTTAATATCTCAAGTACATTTGGAATGATTGTCTTCCAAACAGGAATTATCATTATGGATGTACAAAACTGACTGCCTCCAAAAAGTATATATGAAACTTCTTTTCTCAGTTATTGAGACAAAAATGACTAGCAATAAATACCTACTGAATATTCGAATTTGACATCTTTCAAAATAACTGATATGTATTTTACAAGTGCATAATATAAGTTATGTAATTAAGTATAATATACTAATGCTATATTACACTTTATAGCAGAATGGCTCTAACATCTAAACAAACAGTTTTGTATTTTCATTTTCCCGCAATACTAACTCCCATTCTTATGATATGCCTACCTATACTCGGAACATATATCATTCTAAGCATAATTCAATTTATACCAATAGAAGCAACATTTGCCTTAATACATGTTTACAACAAAGTTCAAAACATGTATACCTATAAGTATATTAGAAGCAAGTCCAGATATACCATAGGTTCATGCTTCTAAGTTCAAGCCTAAACTGTAAATGAGCGCATGAAAAAGTATGAGATTTTTACTAATAAATGCATATTTACCTTCACGTTGTATGTATTTTTCAACATTTTTCTCCAGTGCTATGAATTATCAATAAAAGTACACTGTACTGTCCTAGAACTTTCACACATTCATTTTTCTTGTCTGAAATAATGACTAATCTATGCTAAGTACACTATTTAAATAGGTAGGTTGGTAATTAGGGCCAATAGTCTTTTAATCATTGAGGTGATATAGTGACTAGCAAACACTACAAATAAAAACACGAGTGCCCATTACAGGATTTATCATAGGTAGAACACAGGTACAATATGCTAGTTCGTCCCTGGTGACTAAGTTACCGAAATGAATCCGAGGAGCAGAGACAAAGCTAACAAGGCGCCTCCGAGGTACTACATGCAATAGCGAAACCAAAAGTATTATAACGGAACAAAAATCAATTACATCTTTACAAATCATGACTTCGTTTATTGAAGAGATGTTAAAGTGACCACAATTATATAGGTTTGATCTTAAAATGAAGTCCGATGAGCGAGAAAACGAGACACTTCAAGTCCTGGACAAGGTAATAAAAGCACCTCAACCCTTCGGGATCCTTCGATTGGCTGACGTCGACCAACGAGCCCGTCTTGGACGTCGTGAAAGATATGTGCTCGTCCTTGATGACGATCTCTAACTCCTGCCTGCCGATCCTGTCCGGGGGCGGCCAAAGCGAGTCGTCCTCCTGCATGATTTCCGAGTCCACGATGATCCTCTTCAGCTCTTCCATGACGCACTGGTGCACGTACACCTCCTTCCTGATCATCGTGTCGTTTTTGTAATTGGAATTGTTTGCGTACCTCAGCTTGCCGTCCGGTCGGAATTCGAATTCCAGAAATTCGTGCCCGAACTTGCCCTTGTGGCCTACGTAGTAGCGGATGTAGAAGTCGGCCATGGTTCGCTGGAAATTCGCAAGGAAACACTAAAAAAAAGAGAATAATGCACTGTTTGGATGGGAATTATAACTGTAAACAACTCACGACTCGATGCACTTTTAGGTTATGTGTGGTTGGTTTGGTTGGTGTTGGTATTAGGAAGTCGCCGGCGTCACTACTGGCGTCACAGGTCACTAGCACCAGCTGTACCAACAATAAAATAAAGATTTCCCTAGTTTACAAAATATGAAGCGCCAAGACCCCGTTGATATGCAACCAATTCAACAGTCGTGTATTTTGAACCTTTCTAATAATAAATATTATCAAATAAATTTGCCGCACTTCGGCATATTATTGCCATTTTACGAAAGATACTAAAATCCTTAGCTCACCCCCACCCCCCAATTTCTTACGCCATCACTCACTTATTGGACTTTATGTAACAATCATTTATTTTTAAATAATTTTTACTTATATCTTTACTTATTTTTACAAAACGGTTTACAGTATTACTCTAAATTGTTTTCAAGCAGGTTAGCAATATAGTTTAATACATTTCTTTTTCAAAAGAACTATACCTACTTGTGTATAAAATTGAAACAAACTTGTTTCTTCACGCAGATAAAGACTTAACAGAATCGTCTTTGATATCATTAACGAAATCTGCTTTTGATATCAAGCTACCTTGAAATAGAAGCATATGTTTTCGAAGATATTTTTCTTTTTCCATTGTTTCGGAAGATTTGTTTTGTTTACTCCTCATTTTAACACATATTTCGCATTAAACATCTAGTAACACCTGTATAAATAAAAATATTATCCGATTTAAAGAAGAAAATTTTGTATCAAATTTACCATGAAAACTTACACAACCATTTGTGGTTCGTGAAAGTTAAAAACGTTGAAACAAAGTTAAGAATAAGTTAGTATGAGATAAAATCACAAAAATCCTCTTTCCATTTTTCAAAAAACAACGCAATATAATGTAATTTCTGACTATGAAAGTTGCCTTGTTTCGACGTTGAGACACACTACCCTGAAGGTATGTCCGATTGTCTCTAGTTATAGATATATTTGACAGCTTTAGTCAAATAATTTAGTACCATTTTATCAAACTATGCTGTTTCGCTGATCTAACTTGTGCTGTAGATTGGTGGAAATTATTAGAGGCATACAATTGTAGGTTAGTACAAAATATATTGCATATAAATACATATGTACATACTGTAACGTTTATTTTCTAATTTATTTACACTAATACTAATTGTACACTTGACTAGACACTACTTAATTTATTTACACTATTACTAAACTAATATATATAACACATTTAACTAATTAATTTATATCACACTCTTAATTGTTAATTTATTTCACTTCAGTCGCTCTCGCTTTCGCTATTTCGCTTGTTCACTATTTACTCTCGCGGCTTCCCTCTAATAATAATCTCCGATCACAAGCCCGCTTATATACACATTTCAAATGTAATCGGGAACCTTCTGGGGTATTCGTGTAATTACTCGAAATATCTTTTATTATATAGAAAGGTCCAGAGGGTCATAAATTACTTTCCTTAAATAATAATCCGGGAGTATTCATGGAGCTGTCTTTTTTATAGAATTCAATTAAGCGTCGCGGCAATTCTTTTGAGGAAGCCGCTCAGGTCTGATACGAGTAAACACGTCTCGCGCTGTTTACTTTTCGCATTACAATACAATAACTAACGGATAACGGATACCCTTATAAAAAAGAATTATTTTTAATTAACAAAACAACAGAAAACTCTAAAATAATGCATACAGTTTTTCGTATTTAGGTTAATTGTAGAAGAATATTCATGATATAAAGTGAATATACTTGATTTTCTCCTTAACTAAGTAATTTTTTTATCAACAAATACTTCTGGATATATTATTTTATTACGTAATACAAAATGAACAAATGTACAAAATGAATCAATTTATATATCAATTTTGAATTATAAATTTAACAAAGTTTTGACGAATTAGAAAATATTTGGATGTGGTGAATAGTCTTTTTAGCCCAGTTGGCGGAGCCAGAAAGGGTAAGGTAGATGGATGTTGCTTGATGTAAACCAGATTATTTTTGAAATTGGTAAAAAAAATGTGTAGAATCAGAATATCTATAAGCTACGTGCGACTGCGTGACGGGAAGTTTGTTTCAATAAATGAAAACTGCAAAATCACTTATTTTCTCTTCAGAAATAAAGCGCGGCTTGAAAACGAAGGCTCGTTTGCTCGAAGCTTTATTTTAAATAAAAATTGCGATATTTACATTGCAAATGGTAAAAACCAATTAAAAATAAATTTTCAGTTAGAGACGCAATACACAAAGCAAATATTAATAATTATTTATGACAATGTGGATTTGAGTAGATGCATGTCTGACGAATGTGTATGCACGATCCGGTGGCAGTGCGACAAATAATTTTCCCTATGCGAATTAAATAACTAAAGAATACACGAAAATTTCGATCTAATATAACTTCTGTAAGAAAGATCTCCGATATGCTTGAACTTTTTGCATACTTTTCAAGCTGCACAAATAATCTGAATCTATAAAATGCAATTTTTTTATTTTTACAGCCATTTTAAATTTTTTTTAAAATCTCGCTTTAACTAACAACAGTAAAATGGCGATGTGTAACATCGTAAGAATTTCTCATATGGCCGGACAAAATATTCATAGCAACATTATCACCGTTTTATAAAATAAATTTATTATTGAATATTATTTAACATTTTCTCTTAATTAGTAAATATTTCTTATGATTATTTATTAGATGAAAAAGATTTCTGAAAAATGTTTTTGAATAAAACTAAATTTATCGAAACGATAAATAAATTTACTTCTGCACTACAACAACAAATTTCCATGTTCATACTCCGAAATAAGAATCCAATCATCGAGTTTAAATGAATAAAAATAACTTTATTTAATGGAAATGTATCAGTTAGACTGAACAATCATTCTACAAACTTTTGTTAAGGTAAAATTTTTTGAAATTATAAAAATGACAAAATACCTTACTCACATAAAATAGTATATTATTATACTAGTTTAAAAAGACGGAGTATTGTCACAGGAGAGTTTTAAAGCACGACGAGCTAAGCGAGGAGTGCTTTAATAGAACGAGTGTGACAATACGTTTTATTAAACGGGTGTAATATACAATTTTATCTACTTTTTGCTTTATTAATTCATTAAATTTTGGATGTTCAAACTTTCGTATTACACTAGGGAATTTTGCGTGGGTTGGTTACACTGGTGTAACTGACATTGACGTTTCGTATTAGATTTTGAAAATCTAGTAGTCCTAGGACAAATTCAATAACTACTTACTTACATGAGCGAAATGGAAGACAAAAATGTAGAATTGACCTGTACACCCCTAGAAATACGCAAAGCTGTTAATGAGATATTGAAATACTAATAATAATTTAACCTTGACGTCTACGTGACAGGTTTATGTACCAATTTAACAAAACTAAATGGTACCCAAGGTAGTTTAATAATATGAATATTATTACACTACTTTCGATGTAATAATGAGATCATTAGTAACGCAAAGTAGATAAAAAGATTTAGGTACTTACCTATAAAAAAAAAGAAAGAATTATTGTTACTGAAAATAAAAAAAATTAATGTATAACATACGTACCTACTTACCAGAAAACCAATAAATATAAAACTCACTCGCAAAGCACTAAAAGCACCACGATTCACGAAAACTTTTCCGATTTTTCCAATGGAAACCATGTCCGATTTAAACAATGATTTAACAGTAAATGCGCGTCCATAAGGAAATGTGCACCTACCTGAAAATAAAGAAGAAAGTCTATTAGAGTTGAAATTAAAAGAAAATTTGGATTCATTATAACTTAAGACCCTTAAAAATCTTTTCCATTTCGGTTGTGTGCGATGGCGCTCTCCGATGATCATTTTCTGTAAAAAAAGAGATAAACCGAATTAAAGAATGAACATTGAAACGACTCATTTTTGTAAAATAGACAAGATTAGAATTACAAAATAACGAAATTTCCGTTATAAATTGACAAAGATTATATAATCAGATAACAAATACATTTCTTCCTATTTGCAATTGAATTTTAAATATTTCATCATTTCCAATTGTTCTAAGTAAATTTTACCTTACCATGTGAAATTTAAACAAATTTAACAAAATCTAAATGTAACAGACACCACAAACTCAGACTAACCACACAATCTTATAAACAATACAATAGAAAGGCACAATTCTTTGGGGTAACCGGAAAAAGTCCCGCTGGAAAAAGTTCCGCGTTTATTGTAGGATCTAAAATGCGAGGCAAAAAATTCCAAAAACTTCTAGCACGAAAATATGTATTAATATTGTTGATACCTTTTTAAGTCACATTTCAAATTCCCGTCAAATAAAAATAAATATTGTGTAAGTACACACTTATTACACAAGCAGGTAGAGGAGGTGATGTTGAAATATTTTATGTAATATATGTATTGCTATTCATTTTTAGACTTGTCAATATTTACCTTTATGCCCTTATACCTAAAACAATCAGTGGGTTGTATTCAGTGTTGTTAAGTAATTAATTACAATTACTTAAAAAAAGTAATTGAATTACTTTCATTGTAATTGAAGCAGTAATTAATTACTTGCTTTCTAATTGTAATTAACTAGTAATTCAATTACTCGTTTCGGAACAATTGCAATTACATGTTCAATTACTTTTCAAAATTACATTCTACAAAAGTGCTTTTAATATTTTTAGTAGGTAATATGTAAGTAGCTTAAAGTTGCTTATTGTGGGTTCTGACTACCTGGTTTCTTTAACTCAACTCTATCCCTGTCCCAACCAGTGATTAGCATTAACGATTATCTTTAACTATCCTATTATTAATCCTAAACAACGAACTACAGGAACGTTCTTGGATAAACCCCAAAAAATGAAACAACCATCGTTGCTACAGATTTACTGCCGACGTTTCGTCCGATATTACGGACATAATCATGGCTCTACAAAGCAAAGTGGTAAGTATCTCTGATATAACCAATGTTAACGCTTACTTTTGTAGGTGGAGGCAAGTTGTATACATTATTACATAGATAGGACCACTGTATATCGTCAATATGAGATTTCTTGGAGGGCCATTATTAAAAATCAATGTTAAAAATAGAAACCCCCCAATTTTGACGGCGTGTTGGACCAGTGATGAAATACAACTAAGGTCAATGAGGTACCTGGAAGGTGTAAGACCAAGTGTTACCATTTTTTGTATTATGAATATGCTTTTTTAGATCTTGAGTTTTGAAAATTACATATGTCGATTGCAACCCCCCCCGAAAGTTTACATTGGAGAAACACAACATAACAAAAAAGAGAATGCAACAACATTTATTAAACATCTCTAGTAATAATCCGGCACATTCAGGTTTAGTGGAACATGCCTTAACTAATAATCACAATTTTGACTTTACAGATATTAAGATATTAGAGCAGGAGTCAAGTTGGTTTGAAAGACTTTTCAAAGAGACCGTCCACATCAAAACATCCAACAATAATGTAAACAGACAACAAGATGTTCAGAATTTTGCTCAGGCATACTACAAATTATTTGATAACCAGACCAATAAATTGATACATATGTTACCGTTTAAACTCTCTCTTTTTATCCCCAAAATTACAGTTTTCATTGTCTATCCTTTTGTCAGTAAATACGTACACCATTAGATGCCACCTGAAACCGACATATGTAATTTTCAAAACTCAAGATCTAAAAAAGCATATTCATAATACAAAAAATGGTAACACTTGGTCTTACACCTTCCGGGTACCTCATTGACCTTAGTTGTATTTCATCACTGGTCCAACACGCCGTCAAAATTGGGGGGTTTCTATTTTTAATAGTGGCCCTCCAAGAAATCTCATATTGGCGATATACAGTGGTCCTATCTATGTAATGTATACAACTTGCCTCCACCTACAAAAGAAAGCGTTAACATTGGTTATATCAGAGATACTTACCACTTTGCTTTGTAGAGCCATGATTATGTCCGTAATATCGGACGAAACTCGGCAGTAAATCTATAGCAACGATTTTTGTTTCATTTTTTGGGGTTTATCCAAGAACGTTCCTGTAGTTCCCACGTCTCCCCGAGAACATCAATCCACTCTAAACAACGAAGTTTGTTGTAATTCTTCCTTTTTGACCTTATGGCATAATCATAATTATCTATTATAATTTAACAAGTATATTTTGTTGGAGCAGTTTGTAGCGTAGATGGGCCACATCAAGTAGAACCTTTTTTTTCATTTTGAATTCACACTTTTTTGTAAAAAAAGTATAAATTTCAGCTTTTCCGCAAAAAAGTGAGTTTACACTTTTTTACGAAAAAGTTTAAATTCACACTTTTGTTACGGAAAAGCAGAGATTTACACTTTTTTAAAAAATTTCGTAAAAAGAAGGGTAGATTTACACTTTTTTTTTACGAATTTACTTAAAAAAAACACCCATGGCATGAAAGGCTGAAAGGTATATTTATGGGTAGTGGGTAGGATATATAGTAATATAATACGATGTGTCAAAAAAATGCATACGAGGTGTGAAAAAATACAGTCAAAATTTTGAAATATTTGCAAATAACTTTTTCTCTGTACTTTTCTCAAAGATATGTTTTAAACAAAAGTTGTTCGCCTCTATAAGGGCAACAAAAAACCTAAAGTAACATTTTTCTCTCAGACGCGAAATAAAAGTTTTTTGATTTCTTGAATTGAAAAGCAAATGTAATTCTAATTGTAATTGTAATTGCAATTACAATCGCATATTTTGTAATTGTAATTGTAATTAATTACAATTTACTCAAAGTAAATTGTAATTAATTACTTATTGTGAAGAACCCCTCCATTGTGGACACTGACGGGATAACAGAATATGTCCATATTAGAGAGGTTTTGGCGGGGAAAAATATTTGGTTGAACGATTAATACACCTTTTGCTGGTAGGTATCAGGTATACTATTTATTAATGTTCACGGAAAACACATTTACATGGGATATATACATACTCATAAAAATGACTCATAAAAAATAATCTGTTATTTTTGTCTGATTTTTCTTTTGATACGCAATACAATTTTCCAATTGAATTTCCAAACAAGATACGGTATTTAAACTGTCACTAATATCGTCGTTGGATAAAATAATTTTTTTTTAACTTTTGAACTAGACGAAGAGCCTCTTCGGAATTTTGAATGTCTGGTTCAGCCGTGTTGGTGAAATTTTGTTTAAATTAATAAATATTCAAAGGTCGAAGACAAACTGACGCATTTTCCTACCATTTTAAGTGAAACCTCTATAATACGGACACCCGGTGGAGCAAAAATTTTGTCCAGATTAGGGAGGTGTCCACATTAGGGAGTTAAACATGAATATTGTTGAAAGAAATCCGTAATTTTTAATTGTTTTTTGGACAAAATGTGCTCTTCTAAATGAAGTTGAAAATTGTTAATCAAACTCAATCCTTCACCCTAATATTTTTGTAAACAAAAAGTATTTAACAACTCTGAATACCGAAGAGCATCAGAGTAATTCACCTTCTCATGACACTAAGTTTTCTGATGTGGCTGTTGAAAGTGGTTCATTATTGCTTCAATATTGCAATCATTATCTTACATCGATAAAATAGTGTCTATTTGAATATAATCGTCAGAAACAACTTGGGAATGAGATGAAGTAAGGAGTTCTTTTAATGAAGATAAGTCCTTATTTTCCTCGACTTCATTTTGAAATATGTTCTGCACATTGAACCCGGCTTTTCTAAAGCAATGCTGAATGGTGTTTGTTGTTACGTTTTCCCAAGATTTTGAGATCCATGTAATCGCTTGCAAAACATTTATGCTTTTTGATAAATCTTTAGTTGATCCATTAATTTCCATTGAAGCTAACAAGTGTTTCAAAACATATTTTCGGTTTAAAATAAGGTTAAACCAAAATGAAGTGTCCACATTTGCCGCAAATAAAGTGTCCATGTCCAGATTAGAGAGGATCCCTATTATAGAAAATTTTTATGTTAATATCTTATAGCAAATGGACGGTTACATAGAAAAAGTGTCCATAAACCTATGTGTCCATATTGCAGAGGTGTCAACAACAGGAGGTTTCACTGTATTTTTGCTATCTGTCAGTTACCTGTTCTAAAATCCCGAGATTTGAGGCTCGTTAACCCGCTAATTAAGGGCCAGTTCTCAAGGATGACTTTCCTTAATAGAGGGGTGAAGTATGAATTTTTCTCCGAATTTTAGTGTCCACGTCCATATTAGAGGGTGTCCCTTATAGAGGGGGTAACGCTCAATGTATTCTTATGGCAGTTTGCCGGGATATTAGAAAATGTCCATAATACAGGGGTGTCCCCGTTAGAGGGGTGTCCCTAACTAGGGGTTTCACTGTACATAATTTGGAAAATATTTGTGTGCTTCCAAAATTATATCTAGGAGCCGTTAGGAAGTCCAAGATCGAGGGTCAATGGTGGGAGGAGTTTCATTCACAAAATTCACTTTTACAATCGATTTCAGAATAACTTTTCGCTTCGCATCCGACCGTCCGTTCGTGACCGACTCTTAGAAGTAACTGACCCTAGAGACAATTACACAATTAATCATCTCGACACCTAATAATGCTTATCTTAACGATGATTTTATTTTAACGAGCCGTTTTGCACACCTATTATTCTCGAACGTTCCTTAGATCTGATTTTTGCTTCTAATAAACACTTATACAACAGGTATTTTCTGCTTGTGAATTATTCTCGAAAGTTTTCTAATCGTTGAAAATTCCTATCAGTGAATTTTATACAATTAGAGCTACAGAAAAATTTAAAAAGAAAACGAGGAATAATAATATTGGTTTACCTAAAATATGTAAAGAAATTGGACGAAAATGTCATGTATATACAGCTACTCATTATTATTCTAAATTAAATAATGACTTTAAATTATTGCAAACTAAATACTTCGAAATACGTTCGGAATTAAAAATAAGTGTTAATCGATTACACTGTTATACGCACATATGCCCTTCAAAAGTACATATAATAAGGTGTCTATCGCGTTTTCTTAAATGACGATATGCCCCATAGTTAACCTGTAAATTGTTAATAACTTTACCTCGGTATATGTTCGGACCTAATAAAGATATCGCAGTCTAATAACTGGGAACTGACCGTACTTCCAAGCACTATTAAAGTAAATTTTTTTTTTCTTTTCGTTCAATATTTAACCTTTTTTACTTTCTCATCTGGGATACCCATATAATAAGAGAAACTATTGTAATCGTGATGATTTTCGAATTTGAGATATTGTCATTTCTGGATGTTTTGAGGTCTCCAGGGTTCCAAAAACATGTTTCTGGAAAATGTTTGTGTATGTATGTGTGTGTGTGTGTGTGTTTTGTATGTAGATTGGGTCCCGTGAAAACTCGATACAACATAAATTTTATCAGAATCAGTTAATGGCAAATGGCATTTCCATGTTCATTCTTTATTTCGGTTTATCCCCTTTACAGAAAATGATCATCGGAGAGCGCCTTCGTACACAACCGAGATGGAAGAAATATTTAAGGGTCTTAAGGTATAATGAATCCAAATTTTCTTTTAATTTCAACGCTAATAGACTTTCTTCTATATTTTCAGGTAGGTGCACATTTCCTTATGGACGCGCTTTTACTGTTAAATCATCGTTTGAAGTTTTAAAGCGAGTCTGGCCATTGCCGGACATGGTTTCCATTGGAAAAATTGGAAAAGTTTTCGTGGATCATGGTGCTTTTAGTGCTTTTCGAGTGAGTTTTATATTTATTGGTTTTCTGGTAATTAACATATGTTATACATAAATATTTTTTTATTTCCAGTAACAATAAATTTTTATTTTTTTATAGGTACATATTGTAACGTTTATTTTCTAATTTATTTACATTGATTGTACACTAATTTATTTAACACACTTCGCTTCTTGTACACTAGACTAGACACTACTTAATTTATTTGTACTGCTCCGCTTTCGGATCGTATGTCGCGTTCACGTCTGCTTCTCTACTTCTCCTCATCTCCTCGATCACAAGCCCGCTTATATATACTCCTTGATTCTGATCTAGAACCTTCTCGTATACTCTCCAGAATTCTGGATTGTTCTTTTAATAATGTTTACGTAGGAAATGTTCAGAAGGTCTTAATTTACTTTCCGTAAACAACAATCCGGGAGAATTCATGGAGCTGTCTTTTACGCGTCGTGGTAATTCTTTTGAAGTAGCCGCTTCGCTCGGAGCGAGTAAACATGTGTCGCTTTGTTTACTTCTCGCATTACACTATATTATGTGAGTAAGGTATTTTGTCATTTTTTTTTAATTTCAAAAAATTTTACCCCAACAAAAGTTTGTGGAATGATTGTTCAGACTAACTAATACATTTCCATTAATTAAAGTTATTTTTATTTATTCAAATTCGATGATTGGAATCTTATTTCGAAGTATGGACATTGAAATTTGTTGTTGTTATAGTGCAGAAGTAAATTTATTTATCGTTTCGATAAAGTTAGTTCTATTCAAAAACGTTTTTCATCTAATAAATAAGTAAAAGAAATATTTACTAATAAGAGAAAATGTTAATATTCAATAGTAAATTTATTTTATAAAACGGTGGTAATGTTGCCATGAATATTTTGTCCGGCCATATGAGAAAGACTTACGATGTTACACATCGCCATTTTACTATTGTTGATTAAAGCGAAATTTTCAAAAAATTCTAAAATGGTTGTAAAAATAAAAAAATTGCACTTTTCAGATTTCTCGTCACTTGTGCAGTCTTGAAAATTATGTAAGAAATTCAAGGATTATCTGAGATTTTTTTGCAGACGTTATATTGGTTCGAAATTTTCGTGTAATCTTTAGTTAATTAATTCGCCTAGGGAAAACTATTTCTATGTTTCGGGACTAAAATGACAGCTATTCTAGCATTAAAATGGCCGAAAACAGTGTTTTATTGAGGCTTATTAAGGCATTGTTTTTGGTAATTTTTTTTGTTGTGTTGGTAACAAGATATTCCCTAATGCTGTCTGATGTCTGTCAAAACAAAATTAAAAATAAATATGGCCGCCCCGTCGATGGGATAGGGATGCAAATATGCAAGTGTTGACTATAAGCTATTCGTTTCTGTATTTTGAAAGGTGTATCATAAAATAAAAACCTCACGGTTCCTCGTTTTCGTACAGTAAGACCCTCGGCGGGAGTATGTAAAATTTATATGAATCTAAGGTTGGGGCTTATGGGGTATTCCTTTTACATTTGAAGTGAAAGTGAAATGATCTGATGAAGCCACTTCTTGTAGTTCCGGTGGAGTTAAAGAAATACCATTTTGTACTTGATGCGATTGGGTTGATGGATTCTTGAGACATGATTTCGATTTTATTTAAATCCATTAAATTAAATTTGAGAATGGTGTGAAAATTGACAGATGTCTAGGAAACAGCAGTAATACCAACTTAAATGTCATGATGAAAAAATTCCCCAGATAAGAAATTTTAAATTATTTAAACATAATAAAAATGAAATGGAAGCCGGAACATAGAAAATGTTGCAAAGTACCTACTCGTTGCAGATGACATTCCAAGCCCTCGTCCGTTCTGAAACTCGCCGCAGGCGGATCGTTTTAGAATCTCGGACTCGGGCTTGGAATTGAAGTCTTCTGCAACTTGTACTTTAAACTACTATTATCGCACTGTCACCGGATCGTATATAACACATTCATCAGACATGCATCTAATCCAATTCACATTGTCATAAATAATTATTATTATTTGCTTTGTTTATTGCGTCTCTAACTGAAAAATTATTTTTAAGCTGTTTTTGCCATTTTACAATGTAAATATTGCAATTTTTAGTTAAACAATACATTCGCCTTAAGTAAAATTTCAAAATAAACAAGAAATAATTAGTCATATTTTTTTCGTCCTAGCCTTCGTTTTCAAGCTGCGCTTGATTTCTGGAGAGAAAATGTGTTGACGCTAACTTCAACATTAATTTAGGTTAAGAAATTGTAATTTATGGTGAACTAATTTTGGGAACTTTTCAACACGTTTTGTTTTACAAACAGATAATAATCACTGACGCAGCTTAGGTAACAAGGTTTTTGGGATATCTAATTCAACTAATATGCACCTCTTATTTTATTACGAAGAATAACAACGCCGACCGAACGTCAACAAGTCAAGTTCAAAATTGCAATAATTAACCGAGTCAGCATAACAAAGGCGTTTACGGAACGTGATAACAAGCGCGCTCCAGTTAAGGTCAGTTTCTGCAACGCTAGGTCATTGTAAGAAAACAAATAATATCTCATTTAACCAATGTAAAATAAGATGTATAAAAGCTCTGAAATTTGGGACAATAAACCAGTATACGATGTATGCTCAAAACGACAGTGTGTTGTGATCTTGCTTCACGCCACCCCAACCGACAAACCCTAACCTCAAGAACCTCAACCCCGGAGAGCACGTTACGCCCTCTCTCCAAACTACTAGAACTTCAACTCGGACCTCCACGTTACGCCCTCAGGTTCACCCCGGAGAGCACGATACGCCCTCTCTCCAGACTTCGAGAACTTCAACCCCAGACCTGCACGTTACGCCCTCAGGTCCACACCGGAGAGCACGATACGCCCTCTCTCCACACAACTAGAACTTCAAGAAATTCAAGAGATCACGTCACGCCCTGATCTCCAACCTACAAGAACGTCTTCAGCCTTACAACCTGGAGACAAGATTCATCTCCGCAGCCGCCCACGAGCTACGAGAAATATCTATACAGTGCACTCTCTAAAGAGATCATTTCACACTTTCGTTCAAAATGAGTGATTTTACAGTTTTCATTTATTTAAACAAACTTCCCGTCGTTTTTCGCACGCAGCTAATAGATATTCTGATTCTTCACATTTTTAACCAATTTAAAAAGCAATCTGGTTTACATCAAGCAACATCCACACCCACACCAATATCCAAGCCGACTGGACTAGGTAGTTGTTTTACATATAGGCAAGATGTTTGTGAAGCCCAAATATTCGGAGGCATTAGCGCGTATATAAATATATAATTATCCACTAAAAAAATATTGAAAGTTTCCCATCGGCTGGTTTAATAGTGCCAAATCCAAAGTTGAAACGTCGCCTACCGGACTTGAATTCAAAATTGTGGAGCAAAGGATTGTAAATAATTTTCTATTACAATTTCGATATTTTTTTAAGGGGTGCTCATATATGAGGATTGTGATCAGGTTGATCAATTTGAGTTATTAGCATTTCTAGATGTTTGAAGGTCCTCTGTGCCCAAAAACCTCACTGTAGGTTTGTGGTATATTTTTCTTAAAAACATTTTTTATGCAATGTTTTTTACAGCGTGCGCCGTTTCCCGCAAAGAATACACCATTTTGTTCTATCTTCTGTATACGCTGTGCACAATTGCTTGGTTGTTTTCACCTCTTCTACGCCTTGTAACCAAGTTCTCTGAGGTCTTCCCGTTTTACATTTTCGTAGTGGAGTCCACTACCAGATCTATTTATGCCATCTACTTTGGCTCTTTCGGTTCAAGTGCCCATACCGTGTTAAACTCTTTGTTTGCAGCCTGTCTATTATATCCTTATTTTGGTCAAAATTCATTATTCGTTTAATGATATCATTATGAGTATATTGGAGTCGAAGTATCCTGCAACTCCGTCGAAGAGCATCCATTTTCAGAGCTTGCATTTTCACCTTATATCTGTTTGAAATATCCCGCGTATTTATATACTGTAATACCTTCTAATAAAGTTTCGTATATTCTCAGCTTCATGCAGGTCCTTATTCTCTTAGACCACCATATAACGTTTAATTGTTGTAGTGCTTTACGGCCTCGGTTTATTTTATTTAATATGTCACTCACCGCTTAGAGTCTTATTAAATAGCGATCCAAGGCTCTTAAATTCTTCACATCGCTATATTTTACAGCTATCAGTGTCCAAATCTGCTGTGTTTGCTCCTGTCAACAAGTACTCTGTCTTTCCTATATTTATTTCAAGTCCCCAGGATTCGTACTATTCTATAAGTTTTTTGGCATACATGCTGCATCTTCTCTATCAGCGGCAATGATGACCTGGTCATATGCAAAAAGCAGAGTGTATAGAAAAGAGTTATTAATTGGTACTCCCATATTTGAGCATTTCCGTATCCACTGTTATACTTCTTTGACCAAGTATCATCTGTTGCTCGATTATATTGTCACGAAGTGACCCCAATTAGGCGATACCAGGTTGGGTCGTATCCATGTTAATGCAAGTCAGCACGGAACGGCTCCGACAACCTTCGGGCGGGCACGTTTGTCAACAAAGGAGAACTATTTATACAGATCGATCACATCGATGAGGGGTTCAGTCCATCAAGCACCCGCAACCCGTTTCGCCGCCCGTGGCCCTACCGGCCACCCCTACGGGGGGGGGGGGGTTGTCCCCCCTGGTGTTCGCCATTGGGAGACCCTCGTCCCTCTCCAGGCTCCTTAGGGATTAATGTAAGCATTTTACCTTTACACCATTCTAATTCTGCCTTTTTGTATTGTTAACCCTTATACTTTCTTCTTATCTTACCGCCCTTTAATAATGGCCCACTCTCTCTCCCCTGTATGTTAGTCTTAAATAAACCTTATAAGCATTGCCCCTGCATTTTTACCATCTCTACCGAGCTACCACCCCCAACCAGAGCACTCCCTTTGGGCCCTAGGCCCTCCAGCGTGTGACAATATGCTACGATTTTTCTGTCTTTATGTATAAATTTTGTCGTGATACGGCTCCAATTAGCGCAACTAGGTCATTGCCAAGCTACATCAGCCCGGAGGTGACCTAAAACACAAAAGCAATACGTCACTCTCGGACAGGTATCGACATCACATTCATAAACATCCCGCGCGTATTTATACGAATCCATAAGATCGATCTGGGAATCAGTCTTCCAGCACCCCGTCACGCTGCCCGTCCGAGAATCCATCCTGCTCGACATGACGCTGATTGGAGGAGCCTCGCGCCTACTGCCCTTCGTTACACCACAGTAAGCAACCACCTCTTCCACTTTTATATTCTCTTTCACCCTCTAGTTATCATTTTTGCCCTTTGTCAATGTTCTCTCCCCTATAACATTTAATGTTCGAATAAATATTCTCCGTGTTGCCATGTCTTCTTTTCAGTATCTACCTGACTACATCCCCAACCCGAGCACTCCCTTTGGACCCTAGGTCCTCAGGCGTGTGATAATATATAGAGCTTTAATAGAACGAGTATGACAATACGTCTTATTAAACGAGTGTAATATACTATTTTATCTACTTCGCTTTATTAATTCATTAAATTTTGGCTGTTTTCGTATTACACTAGGGAATTTTGCGTGGGTTGGTCACACTGACGTCACTGACATTGACGTTTCGTATTTTAATTCGAAAATCTTAGTAGTCCTAGGACAAATTCAATAACTACTTACGTGCGCGAAATGGAAGACAAAAAGATTGAATTGTCCTGTACACCCCCAGAAATACGCAAAGCTGCTTAAGAAATTTATTGAAATGCTAATAATTTAACTTTGACGTCTACGTGACAGGCTGACGTACCAATTTAACAAAACTAAAAGTTGCCAAAAGTACTTAGTGTAATAATATCAATATTATTACACTACTTTCGGTGTAATAATGAGATCATTAGTAACGCAAAGTAGATAGACTATTTATTTAGATTTAGAGATTATTTGTGTGTATGTGCGTGTGCGTGTGTGAAACCCACTCGTTTTTATTTCTTCGAATTTTCGGCGAAATTACTGCATTTAAATCCCCTCCTTCTTTGTATAAATTGTGCAGCAATTTTTGCATTGCTCATACACATTTGCATTGCTCAAATTTGTCTCTAAAAGGCCATAATACACTTGTGGAAAGAAGAAGAGAAAAACCACTATATGTAAGCTGAACATAGTTCCGAAATAATAAGACAAAAAAATCGAAGTAAAAAAATTTATTAAATATTTCAATGTGTTTCGGTAGGCTAGTACTTTACAGGCAAGAATTCCTTTGCAACAACATAGAACTAAGTTATTATTAATTATTTGAGTGTAAGATATATATAATTATGTTTACTTATAAATGTACTGACGATATGGTTTAATTCCTGCAGATTAGGCATATCGTTAATGACGTTCGGTTTTCCAGACCACCAGAACTTCCACTACTTGAACCAAGGCAAAAGTCCGACCATCGACGGTATCGACGACTCGACCGACTACGACGAGACGGTCTCGGCAATTACCACGTTGGGCTTCGACTCCGACGACCGATCAAACATCCTCAAGATACTCGCCTCCGTCCTCCACTTAGGTAACATCACCTTCGTCGACAAGGTCGTCAACGGTTGCGTCATTCCTGCAGACAACAGGCACTCTCGGACCTTCTCCGAGCTGCTAGAGATCGACGAGGACAAGCTGCGTTACTCGCTGTGCCACAGGCGTATCGTCGTGAGGTGCGACGTATTCGCGAAACCCGTCTCCGTCGCGGATGCGGGGCCGGCGCGCGACGCCTTCGCGAAGCACGTCTTCGTAGCACTTGTTTATCAGATAAAGGAAACAAAATTTTAGCTTTTTGTCATCATAATTTATTAGCTCTGCATTCATCCTATCCGGTCCTGTGGCTTTTACATTTCTTTGTGTTTGTGTAAGTTCTTGAATTTCTATCAAGTCCACAGTTTTGTTTTCTTTCTGCATATATATATTTCTCGTTATGAATACTGTAAAAACTTGAAAACTGTAAAAAGAAGAGACTTAAACTCCGTTAAAAACCAGCCTGTTTCATCCACCGTACAGGACTGTTCCTTGGTAGATCCGTTGAATCAGCAGGGGCCGGCTTGACCAAAGCGCGGGAGGTGATATTCGAGCAGCGGAAACACCTGGACAGGATCCTAGATTTCTCATTGACGGTGGGACTGCCCAACTCCTGCGACGATGACGTCCCAAGTAAGAAGGCGCTTAGACTGTTATCGTGTAGGCCCAAATTCTCTTCCTGCTCCAACACGGCCGGTACTATTAGCTGCTGGACCTTCGCTTGTAAGTTCTTTATCAAACCTGTGGGATGCGAATTAATCAGGCCAGATTGGGCTGGGGAAGACGGATCGAGTTACCTCCGTATATCCAGTCGGCCGAATTGAAGAACACCTCTTTGAATTTGTACAAGTCGAATTTCCTCAGACACTGCTCGTTCTGCTTCTCGGTGTTGTTGTGCTGGAAGATCGGATCGCCGCTGTACAGCTTCATGGTGTCCAACAACCTAGGGAAGAAGGGATGTGAGTTGAGTGAATTTTAAAAAACATTATCCCACTTCAACGGATTTAAACAACAAATCCACTTGCCGAGATCCAACAAAAATGAAATGACCTGAGCTGTCACCTTCTACTTCTACTACTACGCTACTGGGTCAGTCATCTACCGGCTTCAGTGATTCTTAACGTTTAATGACGTTTATGATCGTTTATGAAGTAATTGATTAACGAATTAATGAATTAATGAATTAATTCATCAATAAATTAATAAATTAATTAAACGAGGATCACAAACGAGATCAAATGTCAAGAATCACTGAAGCCGGTAGATGACTAACCCAGTAGCGTAGTAATAGAAGTAGAAGGTGATTGGTCAGGTCGTTTCATTTTTGATGGATCACGGCAGGTGGATTTGTTGTTTAATTTCGTCGAAGTGGGGATATGTGTTTTTTAAATCCAGTAACTTCACATCCCTTCATCTCTAGGTTGTTGGACATCATTAATGAGCACAGCAGCGTCTCGATGTTCCAGCATAATAACACCCAGAAGTAAAATTAGCAGTGCCTGAGGATAGTCGACCTGTACAAGTTCAAAGCGGCGATCTTCAATACCGCCGACTGGATATACGGAGGTAACTCGATCCGTCATACCCAGCCCAACCTGGCCTGATTACTTCGCATCCCACAGGTTTGATAAAGAACTTACAAGCGAAGGTCCAGCAGCTAATAGTACCGGCCGCGTTGGAGCAGGAAGAGAATTTGGTCCTACACGATAACAGTCTAAGCGCCTTCTTACGTGGGACGCCGTCACCGCAGGAGTTGGGTAGTCCCACCGCCAATGAGAAATCAAGGATCCGGTCCAGGTGTTTCCGTTGCTCGAGCAGCACCTCCAGCTCTTTGGTCAGGCCGGTCCCTCCTGATTCAACGAACCTATCAACGTAAAGTTCTGGGACGGTCGATGAAAGAGGCTGGTTTTTAAAGGTGTTTAAGTTTCGTGTTTCTACTGTTTTCAAGTTTTTACAGTATTCATAACGAGGAATACATATATGCAGAAAGAACATAAAAACTGTGGATTCGATCGAAATTCCAGAACTTGAACAAGCCCAAAAAAATGGAAAAGCCACAGGACCGGATAGGATGAATGCAGAGCTAATAAAATATGATGACAAAAAGCTAAAATTTTGTTTCCTTTATCTGATAAACAAGTGCTACGAAGACGTGCTTCGCGAAGGCGTCGCGCGCCGGCCCCGCATCCGCGACGGAGACGGGTTTCGCGAATACGTCGAACCTCACGACGATACGCCTGTGGCACAGCGAGTAACGCAGCTTGTCCTCGTCGATCTCTAGCAGCTCGGAGAAGGTCCGAGAGTGCCTGTTGTCTGCAGGAATGACGCAACCGTTGACGACCTTGTCGACGAAGGTGATGTTACCTAAGTGGAGGACGGAGGCGAGTATCTTGAGGATGTTTGATCGGTCGTCGGAGTCGAAGCCCAACGTAGTCATCGCCGAGACCGTCTCGTCGAAGTCGGTCGATGCCGTCGACGGTCGGGCTTTTCCCTTGCTTAAAGTAGTGGAAGTTGTTCTGGTGGTCTGGAAAACGGAACGTCATTAAGGATATGCCTATTATCGGAACGACGCGTCGTTAGCCAGCTGGAGGTGCGGAAGCTTTATCCTCGCCGAGCAGAGCTAGTAGATGTGGTAGTTGCGATCGTCTGGCGCCTGGGAGACGTGCGACTTCTCCAGGAGGCTCCGCTGATGTGGAAGGGCTTGTTGAATTGCAGCTCGATGAACTTGCCGAACCTCGAGCTGATGTCGCTGTCTTCGCGACTCCGATCGCCTGAAGCAAATTTACATTTCACAAAAGGGATAATCCCAATTACAGACGATGGGATCGATGGGGGCAGCTAAAAGATTATTGCTATTTTGGTACTGGGGCAATGCGCCCAGCTAGTTTGTTTCTTGAATCAATCAATTTCAGTAGATAATACGTCGGTGGAAATTCATGAATGAGATCGGAAAAACAAGAGATATAACTTTCTAATAAAACCATCTAATTTTATGACGCAAGAAGAAGAATGTATCTCTAAACCCTGTTTCAGCCGGTTCCAAGCCCGGGTAAAGGAGGAAAGTTGTAGCAATAGGCTAGCTCTCTGCCCTCCGTAAAAAAACCACTTACTAAAAATTCCAAAGCACAGCCTCGAAACTAGGACGGATTACACGGAAATCGACATAGTCAAAAAAAAACGTCTAATGAATATAGGATGTTAGAACATTCAGGTTGTAAGTACCAAAGATTATCAAGTTTTTGAAGAACTTCATATTTACAAGATCGACATTGCAGTGCTCAGTGAGACAAAAAAGAAAGGACAAAGAAATAGGTGGAAGAATGAGTACATATACTTCTGGAGTGGAGTAAACAAAGATACAGGAGCAAAAGCTGGCGTGATAGTAGCAATAAGTAAGAAGCTAAAAACGAATATAACCTATTGGAACCCGATAGACGAAAAATTTTAACAATTGACGTAGTAATAAATGGAAGGGGTTAAGTATTTTTGGACTTTATGCCCCCACCGACGACTCAGGTTAGGAGACATGAACGGTAGGGTGGGTAAATAGTAAAATAATTGGAAAACGCTGAGAAGATGTAGTGACTGATAATGGATTACGATGGATCGGTCTCTGCGAACAGCACCCATTAACAATCCTAAATGGATCATTTCAACACAAAGAGATTAGCAAATTTACATGAACTCAAAAAACAAAAAAAAACTTGCAATATATAATCCAATAAATTGTTGCAGTGAACGTCTTTCTACCTGCAGTCACTGACAGCTACCAATAATTTACAGTCGACAGTCCCGACATATATCCATCCATTCCACATATAGTAAACATCAATTTCCAAAAATAAATCAGGACAATACTTAATCTCGTAGCATCTTTGCGTGCACTTCCCTGCTTTATCGCCATTTAACACGTTCAAAGCCTTGCATTTCGCTACGCGACGATAGCGGATTTACCACAACATATATCTTATACCTCTCCATACCTCCGCGCTGACGCTGTCGTTTCCCATTGGTCGCGTAATATAAACAACGCAGCCCTAAACATTCACCTAATTTATGTTTAGAGAAAAGAGTAAAAACTTCATATATAAGTTCTATTTACAAAAAAGGAAACAGACAGACATGGAAATTACAGAGGAATTAGAATAACGTCATCAGTAGGAAGACTATACGGGAGAATACTAAAAGCCCGAATAGAGACATAACCTAGTGACATCAACAGTGGACGTTTCGTCTATTTATTGTAGACATAATCATGACTCGATGGGATATTTTTTTCCAGGCTTTAATATTTGAGTTACCATTTTTTTAAATTACCATTGCATATGGTTCTTGATGGGAAACGTTTGGCTTATTAGTATTTTCTTTGTTTTGTGAGTGGCTTCTTAATTAGTTCTGATGTTTTAACTTCTTTCCATCTGCATCTTTCCATTTGCAGGTTGAGAGGTAACTCTAAAACATCAGAACTAATAAAGAAGCCACTCACATAACTCGGAAAATACTAATAAGCCAAACGTTTCCCACCGAGAACCATATGCAATGGTAATTAAAAAAAATGGTAACTCAAATATTAAAGCGCATGGAAAAAAATATCCCATCGATTCACGATTATGTCTACAAATAAATAGACGAAACGTCGACTGTTGATAACATAAGTGTTTCATTTAACCCTGGGGAGCTCAGCAGAACAATCGTACCATTCATCCAGGTCCCCGAGAGCCAACACAATATAAGCCACAACACACAATATATGATAAGCAGTACACAAATTTTTTGTGTAATGTGTTATTTAATATTTCAGGGAGAAAAAAAAACATATCTTCATGGTTGTTGACTAATTGGATGATTTCTAAGGGTTGATAAGTTGATGGAAATTACAAACCAAGCTTCAAAATACTAAAGAATATGTATTCTACTTAACTAAAATTTCCGACGTTAGAATGCTTAAATATGCATTTTTTCAGTTTTTTGTGGAAAGGGTGGATTTCACCCCTAAAATGCACAAAGCACAAGTCACTTTTAAAGGTAAAGACAAAACGAGCTTGTTTCGAAATTTTCATGAAAATCGATGGAGGTTGAAAGAATTCTGAGAATTCTGCCAAATTTTACATTGAGTGACTGTACCAGTAAAGCGACTTGGAATTTACAAGACAAATGCATAGACACAGATTCGTTCCATTCGAAAGAATTCCCTACCGTATATGGGAAGCGCGTTGTACGGCTTGAACACGACCAACACTGTACCGCAGTACGTGTATATTTTCTGTCGCGGCAGACCCTGACCCGCAGGTTGTGCAGGTACGACAGGCACATCAGGTCGTTCCCCTCTATCAGGATCGCAGGGTTCCTTAGGTCCTTCTCCGTATTCACGGCGAGCATCCTCGTCTCGTCCTCCTCCGTGACGACCTCGAGTGTCTTCCGGTCCAGCCGGTAGTCCTCCAGGAGCACCGCCCCTATCCATACTTCATGGGGGTGCGAGATCCACACTCGAGCGCCCTGTAAACAGCAAATTGTGGATCAAGAGAAAACGTTGGGTGTACATCACCGTATTTATCCCTGTGCTAACCAATGTTAACTTAGCGCTAATTTATCTCAAAGACGTATCAATGGATTTAAATAAATCTTTTTGTATTCTATTCTTGCTGGTAAAATGTACTCTTGTACATAGCTACTTTTTCAAAAATAAGCTTTGATATTTTTAAAATTTCGATTTGCAAATTTGAAATGAAGAAAATCTCCATGAATTCATAATAACAAAAATTTTAGAATTTTTTAATATGTAGAATAGAAGATAATTAGGTGCTTCATGATGTAATGTTAATTTGAAATTTTTTTTTAATTAATTAAAGCGAAGATTACGAAATAAGAATATAAGCTCCGCCCCTCCTTAATCTGACAAATTCAGCCAATTAGGTAGAAGGCGACATTAATACGACAATAAAGTAATAAACCTTTACCTGAGACTTATACCAGGTTGCCACTTATACTATAAAAGTACTTATAATATTGTGTGGGACACATAATATTATATTGCTAATTCTACCAGCAATTTTCGAAAAACGGCTTTATGATAAAAAGTGAAAACCCTTCATCGGTTTGGGCCCATCGGCTTTGTAAACTCAAAGTTACAAATATTTTCTGGGTGTAGGTAGGTAGATTTGACAACAAGGGGATTAAGTAAAAGCAATAAAAGACGATACAAACTGACCGTTTATGACTTGGGGGCGGGATATTGGAGAATTTACTACTTTTTTTTCTTCAGTATTGCCATCTAGCTGAAATCAATTCTCCCTAATAAATGCTGTACGCCCTAATCTGGCAACGCCGTGCTGAGGTGAACTAACGTTTGTATGTTAGGCCGCTAGTTGGCGCTGTTATGGAGCAACGCATGCGCCGTAAGATTTGACGTTTCGACAAGTGTAAATGCAGACGTCTTTAGTAAGAAACGCAAGAAAAACTTGTCTTATTTATTTCGACTATTTACTATAACACCATAACACTAGCAAACTGTGGCAGGTAATGGAGCATTAGGTCGATTGTGGACAAATTACATATTTTTCTAAGAAATGTTACTTGTTGGCTATTTAACATACATATATGTATCTAAAATGTTCACTACTGAAATCGGTTTATCGCCAATCGGTTTGTTGTGAAGACGAATTAAACTGCCACCGCGTAAAGAATAGACGTTATGTGAAAAAGTTGAACTAATTAAATTTCCCGGATCGAATCGATGTGGTGTGCGAAAAGTGGCAGAGACGTTTAAAGTTTAAAAAAGTTCCGTGGCAAACAATTTGAAAAGAAAGGACGAAATTTTAAGAGCTTTTAGACCGGTAATGAAGAAGAAAGGCGTCATTTTCGAGATTCCCAAACGCTACTTCTTAATAAAATTGCGTTTGTGTGGTTTTCGAGAATGCGCGCAAATAATCTTCTTATATCTAGGCCACTAGTTCAAGAAAAGGCCAGAGAAGTTGCAGCTCAGTGTAAAATTTCAAAACTTCAAGCTTCCAATGGTTGGCTGCAAAAATTTAGAATTCGTCACGATATTGCTCTTAGATGTCTGTAGGAAATCAGCAACTGTTGACCAAATTTCTGTACAAAATTGGCTCGAGAAACTCCCAGATATCGTCAGAATTTACGTTCCTCGGGACATATGGAACTTATATGAGACTTCGCATTCCTATAAAGCACTTCCTAACAAAACATTGTACTTGCAAAACCAAAATTGCAGTGGGAATAAAGCATCAAAAGACAGACTGTTATGTTGTGTACAAATTGATTAGGTGATAAAGAAAAGCACATCGCCTTTGCAAAATATGCGAAACCTAGATGCTTTCATCGAATTTTCACTGAAAATCTTCCAGTGGTGTGGAAATGTAATAAAAAGGCCTGGATGACTCAAGCAATAATGACTGAATGGTTTCTATTATCAAGGTGTACTGGATCGAAAACGGAGAGACAGAATAGAAAATTTTTGTTATTTTTGAATAATGCTACATATCATGCCAAGCTCGATTCAAACCACGCGAGTTATTTTTCCCCTCCAAACTGCTCTTCGGTATGTTAACCCTTGGATCAAGAAATCATCAAAAACTTGATGAAGTACCGTCTATTTTTTTTAAAACATTTATTGACTGTCATGTGTGGCACCAAGTAATGGAGTGTCGAAAGTTGTAATTTTTTTGTAAGCTGTGACGTTGATACCATTTCAAAGTGTTTCAACACGGCGGATAAACATGGATTTGGAGTCCCTCGAAGAATTTTTTTTCTCGCGTTCTGATACTACATTGGAAGAATACAACAAAGTTGACAGTAATCTAGTAACTGAAAACAATGACTGTTCTATCCAGGAAATAATCAACGAAATCAGCTGAAAGAAAATCACGAAACAGACGTATCAAGCTATGAAGAAGGTCCAGAAGAACCACAGGTAAATTCAGTAGAAGCTCTCCGATGTACAAACTTGCTAAAACTGTTTGTTTGCAAAAAAAAATGACGTTCGAGGGTTTGAGTTGGTAAATAATGTTTAAATACATATAGAGCGCTACAATTTAACAAATTTGAATCAGAAAGTTACCGATTTTTTTAGGATCCAATACATAATAATGTTTAATTTGAATTGTATTATATTTTTTTTTCGCGTGTAATAAATATGTTCTATTTAATAAGAATGCTTTATCATTTATCACATGCCATCTCACTCAAAATTTTTTTTCTCCCTTTAGGACTTCCCTGATGTGGACACTTCTCGAATGTGGACGAAACATTGGTTCCTATAGGTGTCAACTTTAAAATGGTTCCACAGGTAATAACATGTTAGTCTATATAAAAGGTGTGCGGAAAATATTAAAGAAAATATAAATTAGTAAGGTTTTGAACGAAGGTTGCTGCACAGTTCAAAGGGGCGTAACCTCAGGGCAATCACACCCATTTCAGGATTTCAAAAGATACTTTCACCCTAAATTCAATGAGTCGACTTAGAATACAGTTCCGAGGTGAAGTTCGAAGAGGCGTAACTTCACGACGACTCTACCAAATTTGAAATTTTAAAAGACAGTTAACGTAACATATAATAACATATAATGTCACTAAATATAAACTTCGTACTCCTATTATTATTGCCAGAAATAGTAGTAGAGATAGTAGGTTTATTTCTTTGGTTCGGTATTCTGGTAGCGTAGATTACAATGTAAAGCAATTAATTTTAAAGTTTCCGGTATAATTTGATTAAATCGTAAAGTTCGACGTATCAAATGATCATTTTCAAAAAGCAGAAAGTAATATTACCGTCTCAAATGTAATGAACCGACTTCGATTTCCAGATGAAACTGAAAATGGCTTAACTTTTCGACAACTCCACCTCAAGTTTAAAAAGACAGTTAATAACGTCAATGAATTTAATCCTCCAACTCCGATTATATCCAGTGACATTAGGTTTGAAATTTAATAAAAAAATTTTTACCACAAACGTAATCTTGTGATCTTCCCTTAATGTCATGTAATTAATTACATATATGCCCAAGACAATTACCGACTTCAAATGAATTTCATTTCGACACGAACACAAATTTTAAATATCAAATTTTCTGCTCACATTCTTAACTTTTAGAACACTTCGAAGGATTTTCGTGCGTTCATTATCAGCTCGACTCGGCCTGCTACAATTTTTTTATGTGTAGCAGGTGTAGAAGTTTGAAAAAAAATCTACAAAACCTATTAAATCTCGAGATTTTTCCACAAACAACTGAATTTCGTTTTAACCTTTGAATTTGTATTGAAAGTCGAACTAAATACCAAAACCACAATTTTAGTCAAAAGTGAAACTGATTTCTGGATTATGGACTACACAGTATTAAATTTTAGGAAACCTGCTTAAATTGGTTCAAAAGTCATTTACGTGTCATTTCCTAGAAATTGAATATAATATAAGATCTCTGAACAACATTTTAAGTTACTGCTTCTGGATTCCATTTCATCTGATATTGACGGAAAATACTGCAATTAACTTAAATTCAAGTTACCTGATTATGTTCAGTTTCCGGAGAATTGACAGAAAAATTAAATAGTTTAAACAGCAATACAGAGGTATAGGAAAAGTAGAAATATGAGATAAAAATGCACACCGGAGATTTACATATTCATTTTTTGTTTTTTACTGACCGCCATTAATAAGTAATATTAATTAAATTAGTAGCAATGAAATAAGGTATTAAATTTATTGCTTCTGAACAAGGATGAATGAAAAAGACAGAAATGTTTAAAAAACTAGTTTATAAGGGCACCACTACCAGATAACTTAACCATTACCAAAAATTTAGTAATCTGGTAAAACAATACCTTATTTGGCTAGCAATTGTTTGTTACATTTTTGATAATTGAAAACTAAGGCGTACAAATTTCTGTTTTCGCCCGCTACAAAAATCATTACTTAGCAATAATTCCATTTTTTCCTGCATTCGCACCAATTATCGCCTCTAATGAGACCTAACCGACCGCGTATCTTTCTACATCAAATTATATTACATAAATTGCACAGATGAAATCAAATCAAATAGGGAAAAATAGGATGAATTGAAGGATGGGGAGGAGGGGCTCTGACCTAGTTACCTTTGAGTACAACTGCAGGGTGGTGATGACGGGTTGTTCTTTTTCGAAGTGGTTCTCCCAGAATCCGCAGGAAACTTTTTATGAGAATGTGGCGCACGCGTTATGTGTCTTATCTAGACATATTCATATGGTGTTCGTTTACAGACTCCGTACGTTACGCGGTAAAGGTAACACCTACAGCAATCAGTCCGACGGTGGGGAGAGGAGGCGGCGTTGCCGAAATACTCGGGAATTTTCGGATCATTCCAAAAACCAAAACGTATTTTAATAATTGTTATTTTCTCACATCGGGTACCCACATAATAAGTGTATTGTAATTGTTTCGGAATTTGAGATATTGGCATTTTTGGACGTTTTGAAGTCCCCGAGTTCGAAAAACATACTGGGTGATCAAGAATGACTCTATGATTTTTTTGCCTAAGGGTTTGCAACGCTACAACCAGATATGTTTATTTGACAAAAATTTGACATTTGACATAACAATCATCGATAAGATTGTATGTTATGTGAATAAAAGTTAACGTTTAAAAAATGAAACTCGAAATACAGAACAATGATTTATTTAAACAGCTAACGGTAATGCTCAAAATGCACCCCATTTTGGTCCAAAGATAAATTAACTCTTCTTCTTAGGCTCTCGAAGATATTCACCAGCATATTGGAGGTAATGTTTGCCACTTCCTGGACTATTCCCTCTTGCAGCTTTTCGTCAGTATGCAATATGGTCCCAAGGACATTGTCCTTCAAGAGCCCAAATAACGAAAAATCTAATGGATTGAGATCTGGTGACCTGCTTGGCCAAATGCCCTGACTAATTACTCTGACGCCAAAATCCTCTCTTAAATATCCAATAGTAACACGAGCCGTATGTGCCCTTGCAGATTCTTGTTGGAAATATCCAATTTGACGCTCTTCGTCTGTTAATTGGTTCATAAAAGGCCTCAAAAGGTGTTGGATATATCTCTTCGAGTTGACGGTAAAATTAAAAAATATTGGCCCATACACCCGCGTCCTTGAGACTGCTACCAAACAACCAAGCACCAACTTTAACCGGGTGCAAATGTGTCTTTCTTATAGCGTAAGGAATTCACCTGACCAAATTGTGTAATTTTGTTTATTCAGATAGCTGTTGAGATGAAACCAGGCTTCGTTGGAATAGAAGGTATTGTCAAGGATATCATTATTTTTCAATATGTCATTGACCAATTGCAAAACAAAACTCTCTGCGGGTGATCAGGAGGGGTTAATGACGGGACGATGGAAATTTTGTAAGGGTGGTACTTTAATTTCTTTTTAAGCACAGTGGAGCAACTTCCATATTATAAACCTGTAAAACCGTGATTTAGAACAACATGGAAAAGTGGAAGTCTTATGGGTAAGAATGAAAATTGGTTGAATAGGAGGCATAAGGACCAAACCTGTTTGAAGGGAGAGCTTTCTTAAGGATTTGGGAGGACTTCTTTGCGTTCGAGTTCTGATATCCTCGACAACTTCCTCGTTTAGAGTAGAAAGTCTACCAGTTGATTTTTGTTTGCTTACGCTCCCTGTGTTTAAATAACGTTCAACTACTCGCATGCAATGTTTGCAGAAAGACAGCAAAAGTGACCAAAGTCTCCGTGAACAACTCCTGAAATTGCTGGTATGTCGCTTCGAGAGAGTACTGCCAACCAGTAATTGGGTTATAAATCCCGCTTCGAAAGTACGCCATTCCAATGAAAATTTCGTGTTGTAACGTGAAAACCATTTTAAATAAATTAATTTGAAAAGAATACCAGAAATTTTAATTTTAAATTGCAAATTCAAATTAACAGTTGTACCATTTAAAAACGAAATTCAGTATTGCCAACTCAAACAGTCATTCTTTATCTCGTTGTATTTTTGGAAACATTTCTCTGTGTGTATGTATGTGGCCAACGTTTTCTCAGAAACTATAAATAGCGGAAAGTTGAAATTTTGTATTTAGGCTGGGACGCGAAAACTCGAGACCAGATAAATTTCATCATGACCCGTCAGCGTTGCCCAATAGCCCATCATCCCTTGCACCCTCGACTTCGGGAATTTGATGTTTCTGGGTGGGATTTCAATTCATATACGCCTCATCTACAACTGTGTTCCACCAACCCGGTGGCTCTATTGGTAGAGCAATGACGCGTAAAGCCAGAGGTTGTGGGTTCAAGTCCCACCCAGGGTTGTCAATTTTTCGGGGTTGAGAGTGTAATTTCATTCTTTCATTTCATTCATTCTTTCATTACTTTCAGATTCATTCACTCACTGCGGCGTTAGCCGCTTTGAACATTCAACATTTATCATCAACTCATATGGTGGTCGACCTTAAACGACTTTGGGGGCACAGGGACGAACGGGGTCGTACGCTACTATGTAGCAATGACCCGTCAGCGTTGCCCAATAGCCCATCATCCCTTGCACCCTCGACTTCGGGAATTTGATGTTTCTGGGTGGGATTTCAATTCATATACGCCTCATCTACAACTGTGTTCCACCAACCCGGTGGCTTAATTGGTAGAGCAATGGCGCGTAAAGCCAGAGGTTGTGGGTTCAAGTCCCACCCAGGGTTGTCAATTTTTCGGGGTTGAGAGTGTAATTTCATTCTTTCATTTCATTCATTCTTTCATTACTTTCAGATTCATTCATCATGATCAGTTAAGAGCAAAGGGCATTTTTCTAGTTATTTTTAAATTTTTTTAGGTTTATTTGGATTATTTCAAAAACTGGAAAAAGGTTTTTTTTTAACTTCGTATGTTTACTTTACTATTCAATCCTTATTGATTGTCGTTACCGTTATCTTGACTGATCTTCTGTAATGGGCCTTCTACTTTTCTGAATTTTCAGTTTTTCTTAATTTTTTCCAAAAAACTTTTTTACCAATTCCTACCAGATTTTAGATTTGAACTGGCCTAAACAATAGCTATACATAGGCATGATGACCAGTTTTCAAAAACTACCGTGTTGCGTTCTTAAGTATGTACTGTTCCCAAAAATAAAAATACTAATCTCTGCATAAAACAAATATTTAGTAGCTAAAATGAGACTTTTATGAACACTTTTAAATTTCGTGCCAAAACACTCGTAGGTGTCATGGCGTCGCTTTACATAGGTGTGACGTCACGCGTATGACCACAGTATCGACCTCAACTTGTAACGTGCATATGAACGTTCAGTAACTTCAGTGTCCAATATAATAATAATAATAATAATTACCGAACAGAAATAATCGGTAAAAGCGTTATCACAAGAAATTCGAATGAAACAAAATGATGTTTACATAGGAGTGACGTCATTCGCCGGGGGGGGGGGGTTGCTATAATTTATGTTTATATTTTAACAATACACAGTTTATCCCGCTTACAATATTGACATTAATATTTTTTTTAGAATTATTTCATTATTTAATATATTATAATATCCTTATTTCAGTAATTGTTTGTTACTGTCATCATGCCTATTCTGTTTGAAACATTTTTCTGTAACACCTCCCTAAATGGCACTATACTGTAGAACATTTTCAATTCCTTAACTTTTTTAAAATGATTTGAATGTTTCCACTAAACTTTATATTTTAATGAACATATTAAATGTATGGTACGTTCCACGTCGAATTTGGAATTTTTCTTTAGATGTGGCCCAAATTGAGGGAAAATGGTCCTTTTTGGCCCCTGAAACTCCCCCTAAATTTTTAGGGCCCCAAGTGGAATAGAACTCCAGTTATGGACATTTGAAAATTAAAATTTTCAGGTTCGGCTCCAAAACCAAAAATTTTCAACCATCCATAACTTGTAAAAATACCCATTTTTATGGAAAACAGTTTCAAACAAGAGTTGTTTGCAATGCTTTAAACTTTTGGAAACTGCTAAAAAAAGTTCATGCGACATGGTTCACTGTGGACGAGTCTAGGCGCAATTAGTCTTCAGGCCGCAAAAAAAATATAATCAGCTTTCCTGACCAAAAAAATTAGGAGCGTAGCTGGATTCGATACAAAACTTTTGAGCCCAAACAGAAGTTCGCCACACCTAAGGGCTCTGAGAAAAAAAATGGTAAATTCAGGCAAAAATCCATTGATACCAAAAAAATTTCATTGAGCCCCCAGAAATCCATTGTTTGCTAGTCAATATCAAACCATGAGCGACATGTTTTCTTGAAGTTGACTGGGGATCAATGTCACTAAGGTAGGCATGCTATTTTCATATAAGTAGACCATTTCCCAAGTCCCCGGCTGCTCAAAAACTCAAACTTCCTCAAATTACTTGAATTTTAAGCCCAGGCGACTTCGCTTGACGCACATT
The DNA here is from genome assembly GCA_946251905.1 of Cryptocephalus moraei. Classification (NCBI taxonomy): domain Eukaryota; kingdom Metazoa; phylum Arthropoda; class Insecta; order Coleoptera; family Chrysomelidae; genus Cryptocephalus; species Cryptocephalus moraei. The sequence goes on from OX276454.1 coordinate 29,488,716, forward strand.
TTTTATCCAAGAAGCGACTCTCACCCAAATTGTTGCTTTTGTTGATGTTTTTGAAGGTCCACAATGGTTGAAGACAACGCGGAAGCAACCTTCCATAAGAATTGTGCTGGAAATTTGAATTTTCAACACAAATCTTCAAATTTGGGACCAGCCCTTAGATCTGGCGAACTTCTGTTTGGGCTCAAAAGTTTTGTATTGGATCCAGCTACGCTCCTGATTTTTTTAGTCAGGAACGCTGAATACTATGTATTTTTTTGGCGGCCTGACGAATAATGGCGCCCAGACCCGTCAACAGTGAAACGTGCTGGATGAACTTTTTTTAGCAGTTTCCAAAAGTTTGAAGCATTTCAAACAACTTTTGTTTAAAACTTTTTTCATGAAAATGGGTATTATTACAAATTATAGATGGTTGAAAATTTTTGGTTTTGGAGCCGAACCTGAAAACCATTTTTTTTTCTCGGAACCCTTAGGTCTGGATAACTACTTTTGGGCTTAAAAGTTTTGTATCGAATCCAGCTACGCTCCTGATTTCTTTGGTCAGGAAAGCTGAAGACATTTTTTTTTGGCTGCCTGACGACTAATGGCGCCCAGACTTGTCCACAGTGAACCATGTCGAATGAACTTTTTTTAGCAGTTTTCAAAAGTTTAAAGCATTGCAAACAACTTGTATTTGAAATTTTTTTCATAAAAATGGGTATTTTTACAAGTTATGGATTGTTGAAAATTTTTGGTTTTGAACCGAACCTGAAAATTTAAATTTTCAATTGTCCATAATTTGAGTTCTATTCCACTTGAGGCCCTAACAATTTAGGGGGAGTTTCGATTGCCCAAACGGACCATTTTCCTTCATTTTGGGTCACATCTAAAAAAAAATCCAAATTCGGCGTGGAACGTAGGTTCCATACAATTTTTTATCGAAGAAGTTCTTCCTAAAATTGTCTTAAAGGGCGCATTACCCGTAAGAAGTTTCCTTTGTGTTATAGGATTTTATTTAAAACGGTTTCGGTGATTTATACCAAATCACATAACTTAACTGGGCAGTTTAATGCGTATACGTTTTATGTGAAACATTTTTATGTAAAATTGCACTAAAAGGCACTTCCTTAACTGCATCGGTTCGTAGAGTAATAAATTATTGTTCGGTCTAACTGATACATCTCCATCGAATAAAGTTATTTTTATTTATTCCAAGTCGATGATTGGATTCTTATTTCGAATTATGGACATCGAAATTTGTTGTTGTTATATTACATAAGTTAATTTATTTATCGTTAGTTTTGGGAATTAATCCGAAACATAAGTTTTTAAAACAAAATTATTTAATTAACGAGACCTACAAACAGTACCAACAAGGAATGACGTTTGCTGGCAAAGTCCTCATGAATACACTCTTGACTCTACCTATAGGTTCTGGATGCTGAGTCTGCGATCCAGGCGTTGATGTAATTCATAATCAATCTATTGCCCTAGTCTGTACATAACTCCTCCCTCCGTAGATCGAACTTCAGTGCGTAGATCTTGAAGTTAGACGTCTCCTGGCGCCACTGGAGTTCTTCTGAGCAATTAATAAATTAACTTACTTTTAAATTTAAAAATGTAATATGGTATCAAAAGAGTGCAAAATCTGATTATTTCTATTAGAGTACTGATATTTAGTGATTCTTTAAGTGAGTGAATTTGATCAAGTTGGAGTGGATATATGTCGTGGTCCATCTTCGGGAGGTCATCTGATTTTATCCTCTCGATTTGGATGGGCGGTTCGTATTATTTCTTCGGAGCATCTGGTACTTCAATCCTTGGTAATGTGAAGATTGTAGCCAGCGAGACTTGTTTGGCGTCGGAGAATTTTTCTTTTTTGTATCGTTACTTCGCAGTATTCATAGAGGCGTATAACACTTGGTTCTGCTATTTGTTGTATACCGTTTTCATCTGGGCTGCTATATGGAACTGTAATTGGTTTAGCTGGATCAACTATAATTTCTTTTTGCAAGATATGTTCGCTGATGGTCGTACTCAGCAAGCTTCTTCTAATCTGGCAGTTGGTGATGTTTTGTTTGGTTTTTGGTATGGTTTGGTATTTCAGTATCAAAGCTGGTAATAATATTTCCTACGCAGCTAAACACATTTATTTGGAAATTGTGCTGTTTCCGTTGTGGCACTTAGATATAGGTAGCATAATAGCGAATATATTTGAGAATTTAATAATTTTGTTAAGACTATAATTCCATGAAAAGTTACCTGTAGGTACAAAAAGCTAGAAAAGAAGAGTTTGTACGATATTACGATAAACTTCTCTAAAAACAATATCGTCAAGTCTATATCAGTTGTACTATAGGAAGAGAAAATAATAAAGTATAAAACAATAAATCCAGCCCAGCCTCTAAACGCTCAGGCTGATACCCCCACCCAACAATCAACATAAGGGTAGGAATTAATTTAACCTAAAAAAAATAAAATAAAACAAAAATATATTTATAGAAAAAAAAGTAACTAATGAACTTAAAAATAATCTTAATACCATAAATACAAATATATTTGTATAAAAATTATATTTTAACAATTTTACTTATTCAAAAATGAAACGTGTTTGAAAGTTATATTTACTAACTATAACGCTATAATTATGTTTGTATGTTTCTCATTTCATGATCACCCTTTATAACTACAATATAGTTATTATCCGTTCACGAGAAAGTGATAGCAGAGCACCTAATTATACATTCAAAAGGGTGTCCGAAGCACTGTTGGGTGGTTCAAAAAAGTAAGGAAATTCGCAATCGTTTCTCCATATGCAGTGTGTGTTTGTATAACAACTTTCGGTTTGTCCTCCCTGTTGAGTCAGGAGCAAGTAACTCTCTACCTGCTTCTACCCCTCAAATACCATAGAACCGAATGATAGGGCAAAGCGAAAACGAAAAACTTTTGGGACAGTGTCGCCCGTTTGGGTATAAATGAGAATTTCTTCTATAGTGCTTAAGACATAAATTTTATTTAAACTGGATTAAACTATACCTAACAATTTTTTAATTAAGTTAGACAACATTTTCTTCTCATTTTCCTCAGGCTTAGAACTGTCAGTTTAATAACTGGCGTGGTTAAAACTTTGCCTAATAGCAATGTGTCAATACTACTAACTTAAACAAAAATTAATATATACATACATTATCAAAAAATTTTCGATAATGGGTTCTATTTCATCAATGTGATTTACTTCCCATAACTTGTCTTCTTATTTTTCTATAGCGTGCTTACTACATTTTCTCCAATGGTCTGCAGTTACTTTAGATAACGTTTTATGCAAAAGTCATCGTACATCATCTAATTTGAACGTAGTGTTCAATCTCGCTACTTCTTGTACCCTTTATTTGTGCCCATATAAGTTCTATGGGGTTCAGTTGGCAATGGTATGGAGATGGAGGTAAACGATGCACAATTATCCTGCGATCTTTGACTATTTCGTCGATTACTTATTTTTTGTATTTCTGTTTATTTGTTCAAACGATTTGCATAAGTTCCGTTTTAACCATCGTACCGCCAAACGTGATTTTTTTATCATTTAGCCAGTTAATTATGTTGTCCTTTCTCCCAGACGTAGTCTGTAACTTTTCTAGTAAACGCGAGTGGTAAACTGGCGTTATCCATTACCATTACTGAATTTTTTGGTATGAAAGTTAACATCTGCACAAAATAGTCTTCAAATACGTCTGCAGTCATTTCATCATGATAATCTTTGGTAGATTTAGAAGTGAATTCTAATAAACCGTTATTTTAAAAACCATTTTCACCACCAGTATGCGTAAATATCAATCTACGACCTTTTCCCACTGGTGGACTCAATCCAGTAGAATAACCGTCCATGAAAGCCTGCCGCGAATCAGTAATATTCTTATCAACCCAAATTTTCGAAACAATGTGCCCTTCATTTAACCACGTTTCATCTAAATAAAAAATGGTTTTTGCCTCGGTTCGAAACCTTTTAATCGCTCTTCAATATTCCCTCCTCCAACAAACAATATAATCTATATCAAGAAGCAACGCCCTTCTGTCAGATGCTCCCACGAAAAACCTATTTCTTTTAGGCACTTCCATAATGTTGTACAACCAATATACGGCAAATCGTCACTTCTATAATAACATTTAACATTTCGTATTTTGTCTAAGATAGGTATTACTTTATTTAAATAAAAGGAATGAACTTTATAACGTATAGCAGTTTTATCAAAATCGTCGATTGTTTTTGGTTTTTGTCCTGGATATTTTTGTAGCTCGGCAACCCCTTTATTTTTTCTTTCTTTTAAAAAACCATAAACTGTTGCTTCTCCAACTCCTGTCATATTCGAACAATTACTCACGATTTCCCTAACAGCTTTAGATATTTTTTATATGAAATGCTGCGCCTATGGTTTAGGACTGATAATTGTATGCAGGTAAAAATTCGTGCTATCAACTTCTCGTGAACGGAGAATAGAAGTACGAATCTACAAGAAATAGCGGTACAGGCCATCTCGACACTTTACCTTTGAGGTAATAAATGTTAATACGCCAACTCAACACTACAGAAAACAGGTAGTTGCAACTAGTGGCCTTAACTGACAGGCCAAGTCGACAATAAGACCTTGAACACCTTAAACCGATTAACACAATTTTCTAGATACAATATACAATACACAATATCCTTTCTACACATTCTACGGCAAATTCTGATGATGCCTCTTAGGCCTAGTAAGTACAAGTTTGATCATTGCCCCATTACATCACATGTTTGATCCTTGCCCCCTTGCGTTTCCAACGTACTTTCGAGCGTCTCACATGACGTTCACGTATCAGAAAGCTTCCCGAAACTTGTCTGACCCACCTGAAATCAGAATGTAGCCTTCAGATACAACTCGGTGTCGAGATAGTCAATTATACTTTATCTCGTCCTACCTAGTGAGAGATAACTACATATAATACCTTGTAGACAACCTTTGTTATGAAAAGGTCCTATTCGGAAAAATGATTAACAAAACAATTAACGGACAAAACCTGACAGATCAGGGATATTTCATAAATTTTACCGGTTAGATCCGTCCGTATTTTCATCTTCATTCCCTGAAGCCTGTACTCTAGTCCATGCGCGCGCTCTAAAAGAAATGTAATAATACGTAATAAGTACATATAACCGAATGGGTAATTGTACAATTGTTTGTTGAAAGTCTTTGAATACTATAATACGTCAAGGCATATTGTAAAACGAATTAGGTACACCATATTAAAATTACATCGCAAATATACATAAATGAATACAAAACTAAAAATAATATTTTTTAATTATGAAATAGTATATTGTATACCTCGTAGAAAAACTGAACATTTCCGGACGAACGTAAAGCTTGTCTTAGACCAAGAGCTGGGGACGAGATTTCAACGTCATCAGTAATATGGAGTTTGTAAATAGGAATAAACTCTATTACCATCAGTTATTAAAGTTCCGAGCAGGCGGACAGATTACTTGGGGCTAAGGGTAGTTATAAGGGGTGAAAGTTAATAATTTTTCTGGAAAATTTGGGCATCGATAATACGCTTAAAAATGTATGTAATGATAGGTCTTACCATACCTAAACAAAATTTCAAGCGGCGGACACATGATTAGGTGTAAAGGGGGCGGCGGACAAGGGTAAAGCGGGTGAAAAGGCGGAGAGCTAGAGCCGAAATTTCAACATCATCGTCATCAGTAGTATGGAATTCGTAAACAGGAATAAACTCTATTATCATCAGTTATTAAATTTCCGAGCAGGCGGGCAGATTACTTGGGGCTAAGGGTAGTTATATGGGGTGAAAGTTGATAAATTTTCTGGAAAATTTCGGCATCGATAATACGCTTAAAAATGTATGTAATAATAGGGCTTACCATACCTAAACGAAATTCCAAGCGGGGGATACATGAGCAAAGGGGGCGGGAGACAATGGTAAAGGGGGTGAAAACGCAGAGAGCTAGAGCCAAAATTCCAACGTCATCAGTAATATGGAATTCGTAAATAGGAATAATCTCTATTACCATCAGTTATTAAAGTTCCGAGCAGGCGGACAGATTACTTGGGGCTAAGGGTAGTTATAAGGGGTGAAACTTAATAATTGTTCTGGAAAATTTCGGCATCGATAATACGCTTAAAAGTGTATGTATAATAGGTCTTATAATACCTAAACGAAATTCCACGCGGCGGGCACATGAGTAGGTGCAAAGGGAGCGGGGGACAAGGGTAAAGGGGGTGAAAACGCAAAGAGCTAGAGCCGAAATTCCAACGTCATCAGTAATATGGAATTCGTAAACAGGAATAATCTCTATTACCATCAGTTATTAAAGTTGCGAGCAGGCGGACAGATTACTTGGGGCTAAGGGTAGTTATAAGGGGTGAAAGTGGTTAATTTTTCGGGAAAATTTCGGCATCGATAATACGCTTGAAAATTTATGTAATGATTACATTACATTATAAATTAGATTTATAATTATATAATTATTTAGATAATAGAGTTCCTTAGTTATTACCCTAGAGTTATTCCTGTTTACGAATTCCATATTACTGATGACGTTGGAATTTCGGATCTCGATCTCCGCCTTTTCACCCCCTTTGCCCTTTTCCGCCGCCCCCTTTGCACCTACTCGTGTATCCGCCACTTGGAATTTCGTTTAGGTATGGTAAGACCTATCATTACATACATTTTTAAGCGTATTATTGATGTCGAAATTTCCCCGAAAAATTAACCACTTTCACCCCTTATAACTACCCTTAGCCCCAAGTAATCTGTCCGCCTGCTCGGAACTTTAATAACTGATGGTAATAGAGTTTATTCCTGTTAACGAATTCCATATTACTAATGACGATGACGTTGAAATTTCGGCTTTAGCTCTACGCCTTTTCACCCCCTTTGCCCCTGTCCGCCGCCCCCTTTGCACCTACTCATGTGTCCGCCGCTTGGAATTTCGTTTAGGTATGGTAAGACCTATCATTACATACATTTTTAAGCGTATTATCGATGCCCAAATTTTCCAGAAAAATTATCAACTTTCACCCCTTTAGCCCCAAGTAATCTGTCCGCCTGCTCGGAACTTTAATAACTGATGGTAATAGAATTTATTCCTGTTTACGAATTCCATATTACTGATGACGTTGAAATCTCGTCCCCAGCTCTTGGTCTATCTGTAGAGGCACAAGCCGAGACAGGCAATACGTTTTCACTACGTGGGATTCCAAAATTATAGAGTACTGAAAATCGGGTCGGCTCCAGGTCCTTCCCGCGGACCCGTGGAAAGTGATAATCACTTTCAGGTAGATCGGGGTAAATGGTTCATTTAAGAGATCGGGTCACCAAGAGATCAATCCTCCTAGTGACATTTTTACCCGTATATACTTTTAGAGTCTAAAGACCGAGGTTTAAGCCTTGATAATATAGCTATAATTTATTATCAAAGGAAGTGGCAAAATTTTAATACACATTTAATGACGAATGTATATTAAACACTATAAGCAAACCGTAAATTGGTTATGTATGACCTGCTAATAACAACCCCCTGTAGCTGCCGCTCACCACCGCTCGGGTCGTAAAAACCAAATACCGTTTGGAAGAGAATGAAAAACCGTATTGCCGAATATTAGACACTGCATGTTTTCCTATCGTCTCCGCATTTAGCTATTTCTCTTTCGTTGTGAAATTGTTAGAATGATTTTCCGTTTTCCCATTTTCATTACTTAGAGGAGTTTTCATGTTGCAGGTTTTAATTATTTGTAAGAATATTTTATTTTCCGTTCCGCATTTTCGCCTTGTTAAATAGTTTCGAATATTCCCGATTTTAATCAAAATTAATTTTACTTCTCGCCAACTGTGATAATCTCATATTTTCGTAGTTGTGTGTTTCCTTTGCGAAATATACAAAATTTTGTAAATAAACCACAAGTTTTTGTACTTCTCCGATCTCCGAAATGGCAGCAGGTGTTTGGTGTATACATTGTTGCCACTTTAATTTCGAAATAAAATGGTTTAGGTATTTTCGGTTTTGAGTGTGTGGTTCATTTCTGCGGACAGCCCTGGCATTCTCCTGAGTATGTAAACTACCCAGGCATATTCTCGAGGGAGAGAACCCTTCAAATCTGGCGTCCGAGCAAAACCGACCCTAAAACCCTTAACCGAACTCCTGAATTCCGTCCCAGCGCCAAATCACTCAAGTAACTGCGAACAAGCACGTTACAATAATATTAATAAAGCAACCTAGTTTTTCAGTAAAATAGTAAAAATGATTAGGTACCTAATTATTTTAATTATTATGGGCACTTATTTCGCCTGGGTCTAGTTTACATTTAGCACATTAATATAATATTATGTTAAGTAGGTGTTTATGGTCACATGTTTTAACTAGGGCAATCGTTAATAATTAGTAATAGTCAATAGAAATCCCTCAAATCGTGTGGAAGATGACATTTTAATTCTAGAGTACCCAGTCTTTTCGATCAATAGCAATATTTACGAACAAATTTTTTGGTTGTCCGATTGGAGGTATTGTGTCACCTATGCTTGCCAACTTGGAATTATTAGTTTTCAGCAACTTTTGCATCTTAATCCCCATATACTTTAGATATGTAGATACACTCTTTTCTATATGTCAAACGGAGGTATGAAAGATATGAATGAAATTCTAGATAACTTCAATTCTTAACGTCAGATTGCAATTTACAATAGAACTTGCCACTAATAAATCTTACCGTCGTTAAATGATTCAATAGTATGTTATAATAACACTTGTCCTGCCAACTGGTATAGAAAACCTACGATATTGGCCAGATATACAAATTTTCTATATTTTCATTCCAAAAATAAATAAAAACGCAGCAATTACTAGTCTCGTTGATAGATCCAACTTTCTTTCATATTGTAGTTTGTCGCATCAGAACATTAAACGTATAAAACAAAAAAAAGGAAAAGTAGATATAATCTGTCCCCTCCTAAATTTATGCTACACGTTATAACTAATAGGTAACATAATTAATTGAAATAAATTTTACTTTTTAGATTTTCTAACTAATTAATCCAGTTATGAAAAATAAGAGTTTAATTAAAACTCGGGCAGTTAAGCACAAGCAGTTAACTCTAACGGCGAGTTATATTCACCAGTGTTAACTTATAAATTACTAAAAGGCTAGATAAAGTTAAATTGAGTCTCTGATTTATTGATTTACCTACCTAGATTCTAGAGGAAACCGAAGACACTAGATTAAAATCGTTCTGGCAATAATGAGTATTATTATTATTGTTGTTGTTGTTGCTGTTATTTTTGTTGTTGTTATCTCTTTTTTTTATCATTTCCTTTTTTTTGTTACTGTTATTTGTTGTTAGTATTATTTCTCAACGGCACTAATAGGAAGCGTACTTAATAAGTATTTATGTGTAAGCTATAATCTCGCAAAATTCGTTTCATCACAAAATAGAAAAAATTGTTGATAGGCCTCATGAAAGAATCGAACATACACACACGCACGCGTTATCAAAAACATGTTTTTCGAACTCATGGGACCTCAAACCGTTCAAAAATACCAATATCTCAAATTCCAAAAATTACTACGTTTACAATGCTTTTGTTATATGCCCTTATTATATGAGTACCCCATATATATGAGAAAGTAAAAACTAACTAGATATTCGTAATGAAAATGTTTTCAGGTGATAACCGTATATATACGGTTAGAGGGTAGAGAGCGTGAGGGTGATCCCCCCTTTACCTGCTCTATAAGCTCCAGCCCGGTGCATCCGAATTGTGGTCCGGATAGCCCTGCCCGCTACTACCCCCACCCGAATTGCGGCCAAGAAATAATTTCTACCTGTTGCTGTAACCCCAATTGCGGTCCGGATCCCACATTCATAAATTCGGTCATCGGACTTGTTCGTTTCACAAAACATCAATTGTTTAGCCTGGCCCCGACAAGCGACAGCGAATGGAACGCAAATAGTGTAGCCCACTTCGGGAGGTACCTAATATGTACTACCAATTCCGGAAGTTCGATACATTATTTTTAAATTAAAAAATAAAAAATTATAAAATCATACAGGTACGAATTTACCTATCTTGGGAGGTACACCGAATTCATTTAAAATTATCATTCACTCCCAACACCTCTCCTCCTCCACGCATTTCTTGGAGAAGTGACCGTCCCTTCCACACCTCCTACATCTCTCACCCATTCCCTTCTCCTAACATTGTACCACCCGATGTCTGTCCGGCAATTGAAACACGTCGTTCTCTCCTCACTCCTCTTCACTCTGCAGGAAACCCATCCGACTCTCACTTTATTGACCTGTCCAAGTCTCACTATTACCTCCGTCTTTGCCGGTTTCACAAAGGCCGTTTGCCTTCTGTTCCAGCTCACCATCATATTAAATACCTCTGCATTTTCTTTTGCGGCCAATTCTTGATAGTTATTATCACGTTATAGCCTTTGCGCCCCGGCCTCACCATTCTCGCTTACTCCATGATATCCTGCTACTTCAGCTCCTCTCTAGTCCTCTTTATAATTTCGGCGTATTCCATTTTCTCTTCGCCTCTCACTATCTTCCGCCCTGTTTCCTTTCGCTACTTTCCTTTAACTTTCGTGAACAGTCGACTCTATGCCGGCCGTAACCAGCATACATTCCACGATCTTCTCACCTTCACAAAATTTTCCGTCGTACAGATCACTGCCACCTTGTTTCTGCTATGGATCTCCATTAGTCTTCTAGTCGCCACTGGAAACTGGTACATCTTTCCATATTCCGTATTCTCGCTCCTGTGCACCTTGATAACCGCTACTGACCTATCATTACAACAAAATTGTTTCCTGCACGTTTGTCATTCTATGATCGTCCACCCATGCGCTGTCCGACCCTGCACCTATCCCATCTCTGATGATCCCTCTTATCTGAGGATCTGACACCACCCCGGTCTTTTCCCACTCGTTCCCCTTACCACACCAAAATGATGTGGAGTCGACCATCTTTCACCCTGCTAGAATTGGGTTCAGCAATCTAAGTGCTACCATAGCAGTCTTTTTCCCACGGATTGTTGCACAAGGATACTACAGTTCTCCAGCTGTACACTCTATCGACCGTATCTTTCATAAACTCTCGCGTAACTTTACTTTCTGTGACCATTTTCTTTTGTCTGTCTAGCTCTTCTGTGAGTTCGGCGACCATAGCTGTCAGCCAGTCCACCTCCCTCCTCAGCATCTCGATTCACCTTCCTTCTCCTGCCCCATCTCCCATTGGTTTGAAGCCTTCCTCCCTCGTCCTTTTCTCGGGGAATGCTAATCCCCTGGAAGTCGACTACTACTCAAAAATTTATATACAAACCAAAACCTCTTGCAAAATTCAATATTAACTATACATAATCCTTCATTAAATTCTAAATGTCTTGTAATTTTCCTCCATCCTCTTGAAGTAATCCAATTTTATATTATTGTGCTGATCGCCAAAATCAAGTTCATGAAAAGCCTGATTGTTCTGTTGGGCTTTCTCCCATAGTGCTTCTAGGTGGTCAATACTTTTTTGTAGGTATTCTTTGGTTTTCCTTGAACTTCCGTTTTTTGCAAATTATTGTGTAGTTGTATAATTTCTTGAGCTATTTTTTCTTGTTCTGGAATCAATTCATCTGCTTGCTCCATTATGTCGTGTATGAAGTCGTAAACTGTGTTGAATTGGCACCCTGTACAATCGGCTGTGACTTACTCAGGACGCTTGGCTCGGGAAATTCTTGAAGTTCTTAAAGTTGCAATCACTGGCGGTTTTTCCCTCCTGCTGCAGTGACTCGATGTGTCTGTTTTTTTCGAACTTGTAGAATTTGTATACTCGGTGTCCCGGTGCAGTTACTTTGACTTACTCAGGAATCTTCTTGGTTTCTTGACTTCCCGCTTTTGTGTTGGCGTCGAAGTTCTTGAAGTTTTGTAGTTGTAAGCACTGGCGGCTTTTTCTCCGAGACTGCAATGACTCTATGTGTCCGTCTTGTTGAACTTGTAGAATTTGTAGATTCGGTGTCCTGGTAGTGTAGCTTTAACTTACTCAGAACACTGGTTGGCTCCTTGACTTCCCGCTTTTGTGTTGGCGTCGAAGTTCTTGAAGTTTTAAAGTTGTAATCAGTGGCGGTTTTTCTTCCGACTGCAGTGACTCGATGTGTCCGTCGTTCTGAACTTGTAGAATTTGTACACTCAGTGTCCTGGTGAAGTTGCTTTGACTTACTCAGGACTCTTCTTGGTTTCTTGACTTCTCGCTTTTGTGTTGGCGTCGAAGTCTTCTTCTATCGTCGCTGGTTACTTTCCTCGGAAGACCATGAACGAAGTGTGAAATGATCTCTTTAGAAAGCGGACTGTATGTAACCTCTCGTAGCTCGTGGTCGGCTGCGGTGATGAATCTTCTCTACAGGTTGTAAGGCTGTATACGGTCTTGTAGCTTGGAGTCTACGTGCTCTCCGGAGTGAACCTGAGGGCGTATCGTACAGGTCCGAGCTGAAATTCTTGTAGTTGAAGTTCTAGCAGCTTGAAGTTGTTGTAGCTTGTAGTTAGGGTGAAGTTAGGGCTTCCCGAATTGCAGTCTCAACAGTACCGTGGGTTCCGAACCACGGTCCTCGAGCACGATTGTACCCCCTAAGGCTCTCACCCCAGTTGATCCACTACGTGCTCTACCGACTCAGGGTGTTTGTATCCTAGTCCCGCCCTTCTACAGGATGTTCGATCCTATCCAACCTAAACTTTCACTTAAATAATGTTGAAATTAGCGTCAACAGTAGGTATGAGTTTTGTGCTTGACACAAAGTTAAAACTGGCCATGTTAACTACCAGATTTATCCACGATGTAACTCATCCTAACTTACATAAAGCCCAATTTCTGGTTAATTCATTACATTATCCGTTCTAACCGTTAAAACTGCAGACACCTGATTTAACCTTCTACAATTTATCTAATAGAATCTTTAGTTATAGAAAGTTTATTAAATTACACCCCCAAATTCACCTAAGTTAAAGAAACATACTTACCAATTTAATATTTATATTAGTTTTTTTCGATCAAAATTACTCTTGATATCAATTATTGATTTGTCAATTAATGTCGAAATCTAGACTAGAGATCTTATTAAAAAAAATACACGAAATTTAAAATACACACTCATCCAATGATAAACGACCACCGATTAAAATAAACCCTCGTTTTACTGTTTGTTTAACAAGCATTCGTTATGGAGTAATTACTCAGCACGCCCATTTGCACGACAAATGTAAAATAATTTTTAAATTTTCAAGATATACTACAGCTGATATCAGTTCCAGTTAGTAATCCGACATTGTCCAGGTAAGTTTGACATTATTTCTTATATGCAGGTAATTACATCAATCAATTACATGGGGTGATTTCAAATATATCAGTAAGCTTTGAAAAGTTTTAGATGTTTTAACGATATCAATTGCTTAAAGCCATTTTGGCCAATATATATCTTTCAAATAAAACTGATTGAAGCAAGCTTGAACGGAGTTATGGCCTGATGTCTTGCACTCAATACTATAGAATTGTATCATATACCTATGTACTTCTTTTTTTTGTGTAGAAGAAAACCGTCCACTGAATATAAGGATGATTTCAATCGGACAAAAAAGCTGTATGGAATCTCTAAATCCAATTATGATAGTATCAAGAATAGCCACAGTATGTACGCTAGTACGAAATACGGAGAACACTGGATACATACCGTCCAAACCTTTAATTTTGCTACAAATACTCACGATAATTGTCAGTGTGTTACATCTTGCTTTCGTACCATACGCCATCATATATTTGGAACAGGTAAAATTTTACAGCTGTAAAGATTTCAATTACCAAGAATGTAAAAGGGACTTATACCAGCATCACTAGTATTTGATATTTCTGATAGCACTTGGGTTGTTTTAGGCGGGATGGGACGTTTGGCCGCCGCCGATTGGCCGTCGCCGTTTGGACGTCGCCGTTTGGACGTAGGGACGTTTGGACGTAGGGACGTTTGGACGTAGGGACGTTTGGCCGTCAGGACGTTTGGACGTCGGGACATTTGGCCGTGGCAAATTTGGTCGTGTATTGCAAACACCTTAAACACAATGTTAAGGGGTAAGAGTAATGGTAATACTTTTTTTTTGGATTCCGTTTATACCTAATTTAATGAAAATTGTTATATGTTGTAGTTAGTAAGATAGGGTAATTAATATATGAATGAAAATTGGGATTGGGACTCTTTGGCGCCGCCGACTTGGCGCGGCCGATTCGGCGCCGCCGACTGGCCGCCAGGACAACTGGGCGCCGCCGACTGGCCGCCGGACAACTCGGCGCCGCCGATTGGGCGCTGCCAACTTGATTCCAAATGTGATCTTTTTGGTAAAATTTAAAGCACATATTTGATGAAAATGCTTTTAATCTGGGGTGAAAAGTAATTTCTTAGTTTTTAGCCCATCTTGGTATACCGGGTTAAAATGAGGTTAGGGTGTTAATTTTTCTATGAAAATGCTAATACAGTAGGGCTATTGATTATGCCCTAAAAACCAGAGCGCCAAGGATCTAAGACCTTCACGGGTATTTATGAAACGAATCTTTAAGTGGGTTATTTGTGATAAAAAAACCGCGGAGTGGTATTAAACTATCGAGTGGAACTGAGAGATTGGGAAGAAAATGCACTTCTTTAAATTTTTTAATATATCTCGGAAACGAAGCAAAATATGGTATACCTTGTGTGAAACTGTCTGTAGAGATTTAAATTTCCCAGCGAAATATCTCTAAAAAAACTAGAATATTGTTTTTATGCGAGAAATGTTTAAAGAAGGGAAGAGACAAACAAGAAAAATTCAATTTTTTGATCTCATTTCCTTTTTTGCCTTTAATTTTTTTGGGTTAGAAATAGATATAGGCATTAATTTATAGAAAAGAATGTTAACAAAATACCTTCAAAATGGTAGGTGGTAAAAGTTTTTTGGATGGAAATTCACCTGGATATTCATATTATTTCAATTCCAATTTTTTAACAAAATTAATATTTTAGTCAATAGAAAAGATATTTTAAGTTCATTTGTTGATAATAGATACATTTTCAAACAAATGTATGTACCTTAATGAAGTACTTTTTTAACAAAATAGCAGTCAATTGTATTTAAATATTGCTTTTTTTATAACAAATACTACATACGATGATTTATAAAATTATATTTATATTTTATTATCAAAAAGTGCAAAATTTTCTAGGGCTTAATTACCACCAACGGGTGATGCTTGATTAAACGGCACGGCTTAAGAACATATTTCCAGATTCAGCAGTGGCATGGATATAATATAAATTCTCTGAAATAGTTAACTTGGTATCTATTAATCTATTAATATAATTAATCTATTAAAAACATTAATAAGTATACCTAGCGCCAAAACGGCGGCGCCGAGTTGGCCCTCGGCGCCCAATCGGCGGCGGCCAATCGGCGGCGCCGAGTCGGCGGCGCCCAGTTGTCCTAGACCCAATGAAAATACAGTAAAGTACCTACCCATACCTATTTAACGTAGGTTTGCAAATTTTACCCGTGGGTAATAAAATGGATGACTTAAAGAATAAAAGAAATTACATAAATATATTTTATAAATAAATAAACATAAAATAAATTAATCCGAAATAAATAGGTACTGACCAAACTAATAAATATTATTATTATAGTTAGAATTTCATATAAAAGGCTTTTTCATTATTAGAAATATATATTTTCGATATACATAATAAGTACGTATTAAAAATACATATTTTGCAGAAAATCAAGGTTTCTATACTTAATAAATCGTAAATGATATCACAGTATAAATGAGACGTAGGTAAACTAGAAAAATGATTCCCAGAATGTCAATTAGGATAATTATGAATAATTATATTTTCCAATATTTCTGTTGTTTCTTCTCTTGATTTCCAGTAAGCAAAATACATCACCCCAAAAATAAAACATGTATAAAAATGCATAAATGATAAAATTGAACTAAATAACTATTACATACTTTTTGGGGAAAACGTAACATTTTTATATTCATATTTGTGGGTTAAATAATATAGGTAAAACCAATTGTATTGTGAGATATAATAACTGTCATCTAATTATAAACAGAATCCACGAAAAAGTGTTACCCTCACCCTTACCCCTTAACATAGTGTTTAAGGTGTTTGTAATAAACGACCAAATTTGCCACGGCCAAATGTCCCGACGTCCAAACGTCCTGACGGCCAAACGTCCTGACGGCCAAACGTCCCTACGTCCAAACGTCCCTACGTCCAAACGTCCCTACGTCCAAACGGCGACGTCCAAACGGCGACGGCCAAACGGCGGCGGCCAAACGTCCTAGACCCGTTTTAGGTTTATATAATTAGATGTATAACAATGCAATATGTGGGGCTCAGATTAAAAAATGGAAAAGGGAATTTTGCCGGTTTCACTTTTAAATGCTGCAGTTACAGAAGATTCCTTGAGATAAGTGTAAAAATAAATTGTAACTCCTATAATGGGAACAAAATGTATGTCATCCCAATTATCCAAAACAATTCATTGTTTTTACCTTCCCAAATTTGGGTTATATGTTATAGGGCCACATTATGTTTAATAAGGAAAAGTAGAACTCATCACAGAAATTACGAGTGGAGATTATTTTAATTCTTTTCATGTTGTTGAAATCATTTTTCGATATTAAATAGTAGCTTGTATTAACAGATAATGAACGACAACTGTTATTTTACTTATATCGCATTAAATCTTTACCAATAACCTGATCACAGCAGCAGTCGAAGTGACTGGTGTTTATATTCATTTTTATCCCCATGTTTTCCCCAAACAATTATCCCTTTCCCTGATTTTTATTGATCGAGTCTAATTAACCTTTTTACCTTTTATTTATTAAAGAGAGAGAGAGAGAGAGAGAGAGAGAGAGAGAGAGAGAGAGACCTCAGCCGTAAGGTGCAATTGTTTGTGATTTGCTATATTATTTTTTCTTTTATTTAATGCCTAGCAGATCTGATGGTGGTGTGACACGCCGAAACCAGTCACCATTTTTATTACAAGGTTTAATATAAATTTTCACCCGTGGCGAGGACATGTTCTTTTCCTGGAGCTATCCACTTCCATTTTTCGTTCCGTTTCTTCTTAAATTTTTGATAAACGTAAAATTAATGGCTCCGAGTAATTCCTCCTCCCTTTTTGTGCACTTGGGCTCGACCTAGTTAAATCAGCGCCCCAGGAGATGAGACGACAGGTTGTTTAACTTTACCTTTTGCCTCAAGGGCGTTTTGTTTCGAGACAATCCCTTGAACTATTCAAAATGAATGTCAGTTGTGTAAACAAACGTATCTTTACCAAACTTTACTAGATTTATCTCTACTACTACCTAATAACTCGTATAGTAATAATACTATTTATGATTCTTTTTATAAACCTTTTTACCACTTAATAGTACTACCGAATATAACATACATATTTTCCGCGTGTTTTTTGTTACTTTCTGATGTTTTATGCTGTGCTTAAAATCGTATGAATTAAAAGTAAATTTTAGATGCCTCAACTTTCTCCAGATGGGACCGAGAGTGGGGGGGATCTTTCGAGTCAAAAATTCATCACGAAAATGGCGAATATAGTTCTTATTTCACTGATAGCAGTCCTAGTTAGAGTTACGAATTTGACACAGATGCATAAGAAATTGCCTTGCATAATGGATAATATGAAGAATTTTGACCGGCTCCTGGTAAGTCACTACCGGAATAATGACTATCTCTGGATCTTGTCGCTAACAGGTAAGGACAATTACGAACAAATGATCAATGTCTAGATTTTACTGTTTCATTTTTAGCAGTATTAATTTTGGCATCTTGGCCATATCAATTCTACTCCATACTGGTAGTTACCACTGAAAGTTGGATGGCATTTCTGATGTTCTACTTGAATTTGTACAATAATTTTTCCGTGGTTTGCTGCGAGTTTCAATTTATCAGTCTTTGTTGGATAATCCAGTCCCGAATTAAGGATATTACAAGCAGATTGGAAGCGATGACCGGAAAAGCGATAATGGAAAATGGTAATACGTTCTCATTTTGTTGCTTGAGGTTTCAGTAAATTACTGTTTGCGACAGATCCCTGACTAATTTTAGATCATTGTGAAATACCAGCATTATGTCAGCTTTTGTGCCAACACTGACAAAAAGCATGAGTCATTTCTCACTAATGTGAAAAGGTAGTCAACAACGCGTATGGTTTAATACTTTACCTACTTCAAATTACTCAGCATACTCTTCTTGATACTGCCAAATTATCTGGAGTTGTGTGAACACCCCACTGATGATTTGATAACAGCTGAAATGCAAAAGAGACACTGCAATCCAATGATCTTAAACTATTTACTGTTCTAAATGGTTTTTGTTTAAATTTTCCTTGGAACTCCATAAAGATTTAATTTACAGAAGCTTTACTCTCAGCTGAATTTTCTATAACTCAAACCTCTGTTTGACTCATGAAGATTTACTTCATTATGGGATTACTACATCATAATATCATTGGAAATTTCGACTGCACATGTTCTAAGTACAACTTTTAATCACAAAAACGGTAACTTAAAAGGTTATAAAATACATCACCTTTTAATTACACCATTGGTATCTCTTAACATTAACCATCTAAATTGCAAAGTGGCAACAAACATAAAAAACTTGTCGCGCAACATTTTGACAGAAGAAGTATTAAAGGATATTGATTTGAGCATCATCACTATATAAAGGCAAACATGTATGAAATTATACCAAAAGTATGCGCATATATATGCATGTAATTTAACAAATATGTGGAGCAGCACCCCAAATATGCAATTAAGATAAAATATTTGTTGGAAATTCGAGCACAAACAATAATGTTATAATATTGTTAAATTAAATCATTTGAAGAAATTATTAAAACTACTGTAAAAATAACAAATTTACAAATAACAAATACTTTCCCAAATTGTCCGTTAATTTTTATTGTTTCTACTGAAATGCCTGTATTTATATGTATTTGAATTTGAAAAGACTTCTTTTTACTACTTCAAGAAAAGTAATCGGAACATTTTATAAAATTAAAATCTAAATCAAAATTTCAGGTCATATCACTGGGATTGATAAAATTTCCAATTAGAAATTTAATTTTATCACTTTCACTTTAGACTGAAACCCACATCCGGTATTTCTTTCCAAAAATATTTTTAAAGATTTTTGGAGGTTTTAAAGAAGATCTTAAATAAGCTTTCCTTCAAATATGTCAATCCGTTAATTAAGATAGAATAATATCTATCTAATAATAATAATATTAATATAATCTATTATTTATAATAGATAATATAATTAAGATTAAATATAGGTAATCAATAACCATTTCTTACTGTTATGCTCTTTGATAGCGACAAGATAGATGGTGCTGATTGAATTATGAATAAGTCTATGGTTGCAATCAATAAATGATGACTGCTCTCAAAAAAACAGTTTTTTCAGTATTACCTTAGCTTGCAAAACAGATTATGAACGTCGAAACAAATGTCAAAACGAAATGCTGTTTTTCAGGTTATTAATTTATTATTCCTGATAACCTCGTCATCATCTGAAATATGCGCTTAACAAATAAACGTTATTAATGTAGTAAATTTTTCTACATGTTATGCATTATATGCAGTTTTTAGAAAAAAATATGCAAAGAAGTCAAATATTCACAAAATATGCCGAATATGTAGTTTGCATAAATACCTTTCTCCAATCATTAAATATCAATTATTGAGCTCGACAGCTACTATACTTAATTAATTTCATTTAAAAAAACGCCAAAAAATTAATACAGGAAAATTTGGAGTGTCCTTTGACACGCAAAATATTTTTTTTAATGACGAGGTACCCACTGGACTGTTTTCTCATGTTATATAAATATTTGATAGTAGAAGAAATATTTCGCTTGGAACAAGAGAGAATTTCAATATAACCGAATTTAACCGAATAACCTAAATTTAAAGTGCGCTTCAGAAAAAATGAAGCCAAATTGTAATTAAACTTTATACATATTGAATAATAAAATAAAGTGCCTTTTAGGGAGGTTTTAGAAAAAAATGTTTCAAATAAAAGTTGTAGCCATTAGTTAGGTTAGTTCAAATTTGAAATTTGGTAACAATCGGTGGAGCCGTTTTGGAGAAAATTGCGAAAAGCTTGATAATTAACAAGAGAAATGGGCTCTTCGCAGAAAGCCTAAAAATGACAAGAGTAAAGTATCCTTTGCCCTTAACTGATTTTAATGAGATTTATGTTGTCACGAGTTTTCAAGGGGACCCAGTATAAATACAACATTTCAACTTTCCACCATATATAGTTTCTAAGAAAACATTGACCACATACACCATACATACACACCCTTAAGTACATACAATATCCACATACACACACACACAAAGACATACTTCCCAAAATATTTGTTTTTCGAACTCAGGGGCCTCGAAACGTCCAGAAATGTTAATTTCTCTTATTTCTAGTCATCACCATTACTAAACTTTCTCTTATTATCGTATATGGTTACCCCCTATCAGAAAGTAAAAATATTAATCGTTGTAAAACACTGAAGCAAATTTCGAAAAAGGTTTAAAAATCCGAAAACCGACCAGAGTAAAGTGCCTTTCAGGGACAGTTTAGCCAAGTGTTATAAAAATGCATCATACATGACTAGTAGTACAATAAACACGCAATGTTTGAACATAATCATAGAAATGAATTTTGAAAAAAATTCCGAAAACCGAAAAATATCAAGCAAACCACTCCTTCATCGATTATAATAAAAATTAGTCGTGATTTAATCCAGGTATGGTCTTGGTATAGTAAAGTCTAATTACAAAATTTGAAACGTTTATCAAGATATTTTCAAAAATATGTTTTTTATACTCAGGGGTCTTCAAAACATCTTAAAATGGTTATAACTGAAATTCGAAAAACCGTCCCGATTGTAATAATAGTAAACAGTAAAACACCCCTTCTTCTTGGGTTTAATGAAACACTATAAATTTTAAAATCACGCAACTTTCGAATCTTACTTATTATTTCAATTATACACTGTGGTAATATATACAGATCTATTTAAAAAAACTTACACAATAAAAATGTTTTCAATGTTTTCGAGCGAAACCCAACTATTTGTATTTTCTTTTTTCCTTTTAAGTCGATGTAACTCTCGGGAAACTGTGCAGAATAAAGAAAGCGACTGCACTCCTGACCGACTCCGTCTCTAAACTGGACAGACTGTTCGGTTTTCAACTTTTCGTAATCCTGAGCGGTCTCACGTTGAATACACTGTTTGGGTTTTATTTCTCTATCTACGGCGGTTTCACGAAGAACTCCGACAAGAGGAATCTGAACTTCCAGAAGATCTCTACTGTAGTTAACGACCTTATATGGAGCCTCTACTATCTACTCAGATTTATGTTTGTTTGTAAAGTAGCTGGAACTTTGACGCAGAAGGTAATGCGGATGCTATTTCTTTATTTAGCTCGTTTCATAGAGATGGAAGGTACTGAAAGCATATTGTGTATGCAAATCACCTAATACAGCCAGAGTGCTCCTAACTAGATTCTAACACACGGTAGTATGTTTGAGAATAAATAAGGTGGATAGGTAAATTTATGTACTACTATATACAGGGTGACTTTCGAAAAAGGACCCAACCATGAATATCTCCTAAAACAGAGCATTAATAGTATCGCTGAGATGCGTATCACTCACCCACTCACCTCTACACTTCACCCCTCAGAATTTGTAAATGTAATGACCTACGTCGTGATACCACATTGGATAAACAATTTTATCCGGAACTCAGCAATGTAATTTTTAGGACTGATTTGTGATTATCCGGGAAGTAAGGTCCCAAAGTTTCCCAAACTAGTAGGTACAGTTTAGTGTAAGAAGCTATAAAATATTGTGCGCTTACAAAACATGAAACTACACATTAGTACAAATTTTTTTTGCAACTGTAAAATGTAGGTACTAAATAACCGTAATAGGCAGTCAAGTGTGATGTTTAAAGTTATTACTTTGACATATTTAGTGAATGAAGTCAAAATTACGAGATGTTCGAAGTGATTAATCCATCCCTAGCAACAGAGGAGGTTTTCAAAGGTCACCGTTTGCAATATTATTTTAGAAATACCCCTGTATTTGTTAAATACACGATAAACGACATACCTAAATCATTCCTCAGTTTATGTTTTACTCCAATTGTTACATTCAATTTATTGGTTTCCTGCGTCTTGATTTGTTCCTCAACTTTAAATTTCCCATAAGAATGACCTATTGCTTTTAGTTCAATATGATTCAGTCTATTGATTAGTTTCACGTAAAAATGGTTTATGGTTTACACGACTGCTGAGAGAGTAGAATTTATTGTTATGCACTTAACAATTGTTATTGATAATGGAAGAAAATCATTCAATCAAAATAAAAAAAAACGAAATGAGGCACTCTGAGAATGACCGAGAGGAGAAGCATAGCTTTATATAATACCGCGCCGCGCTAGCCACTCCGTACTTTACAAACCGTTAAACTTACCAACTGTTATTCTTGTTATTAATTGAAACTTAATAAATTAATTTTTATACGTCATTCCTGACTCAAATAACTATAACTGACTCAGTATAACTCAAATTCATTCACGTGTAATGTATTTATTTAATATAATGTTGCCCGTGTAGTAAAACATTTTGCACTTCCTGTTCTTTTACTAGGGGACAAAAAATCAACACGACAAGCCTAACAAACTGTGTCAAACTGAGTTATTTCTGATTGACGATTCTAATTCGAGTGTAAGGGAGTTATCAAGTGTAATGAAACGTCAGTAGTGCCATATTCTAAACCTCTATTCATATACCTAAAGGTTAGATTTTTTCCTATACCTTGGCAAGCTAAAACTTCTTCAGTATACATATCCTGTTGTGAGCATTTTTCTCTCAAGAATTAAAATACAATTTTAAATTGTACGAATTTTGAGAACAACGATACTTAAACAAAGCAAAGGTGATGTAATGAACCAAGACTGGTTATTATCTACAATACTCATTATTTCTTTAATTGGTTTATTAATACGGCTGTCTTTTTTAAAACTATGTAATACCAATTTTGTTAACTAAAGTTTTTACCTTTCAGGTTAATAACATCAAGTTGTTTATCTCTAACGTAATAAATAGATGTTCAGAAGAGGAAGTTAAGCAAGAGGTAATAATTAATTGTAGGGATACATGTAACGTGTATGTAAAGGATCTAAGCACAAATATTCTAACAAGCAAGAGGAGTGTACTTACACCTCGAAGTACGTTAACTTTAATATCCTAATTTTTGTGTAATATCCAATCAACAATAATTGAATTAAAATGTTCTACAATAAAAAATAAATAAAAATTCACCATTAGATAAAATTGGGGTTGGCATCTCTTGGCATCAAGTTACGTCGTTTTATAAGAAATAATCTAGTGTTTGTTTTGTTAAAAACAAACGAATCTTTTTTGCTATATTAAAAAAGACGTGTAATTACAGTCTTGAATCTTAAAAATATCGATAAACCATTTAATTTTTTGTGAATTCAACTAATATAATAATAGATATAAAAGTTGGAAAATGAAAAACCTTAAAATTAAATCACTTATTATTTCATCGCTGACCAAGTTCAGTATTTTTATTGGTATTAGGTATTAATTATTGTATTGTGTACTGTATTATTGTGTTAGGTACCTATTAATTTATTGTAATTCATTTTGTTTCAGTTGTGGAATTTATTGGCGCATGTAACAGTCCATAAGCTACAATTTTCGGCTTGTGGCTTCTTTAAAATCAATACGGCTTTAATAACTTCGGTAATGTACAATTTTGTATTTAATAAATCCTTATAACTAACTTAATGGATTTATGTTTCAGGCTATATCGATGGGAACAACCTATTTAGTAATTTTAGCTCAGTTCCAAAACAAACAGAATTAATAATCATTTAATAAGCTATTCGAGCAGAAAACGAATGGATTTTGGCTTCATACGAAGGTGGAATATCAGCACAACCATTTTTTGTCTTTTCAGAGTTATGTAATTTTACTGTTGTTAAAGAAACATAATGTTAAATGAAGTCACTTGCAGAACAAAACAAATATAATAAAGCACAACAATATTAAGATGTAATATGCTAGTTATTAAATCCTCAAGACTATTTAAATAACTTTGTAAATTAAATTTAAAAAAATATTGTGATTTAACCATAGATATGATTGACATTCAATTTTAGACTTGACTATAAACAAACCGTGTACAAAACAATTAACAACTTTTTGGGAAAAAATGTAATAAAACCGTTCCTGGTGAATATTTTTATCTTAGCCCACGATTTAAAACTAAAGGCTTTAGTAATCATATGTCAATGGGGATTGAACAGAGACCGCACGAGAAAATAGTAGCAATAATTAAAATGGTTGTAGGTAAATTGTAATAGGTACACATAATTTGATAAGATTTTGATAGAATTATGCAATCAATAGTAACATCAGTAAAGCAATAGCAATTAAAGATCTAGAAGCATATTCTGAGAATGCCAACTTGGACCACAAAAATATCTTATTAAAGCTAAAATATTTATAATACGATGATAAATACCAACATCGTCCCCAGCGAGAAAATTTTTCAATGCGAGGACAAAAAGTAACTGAAAAAAGAAACATAAAAGTCTAAAAATGTAGGAAACACTTTATACTGCAATAGAAGCTAAAAGTTTATTACAAAATTAAACATATCGCAATACTTGTTTAAGTTTACTACATTTCGAAAGATTCTAATCATATTTTTATTATTATTTCTTTTGGCAATTTTCTATTAATCTCAAAATTTTATTAATAATACTTTTTGTATAATGAATAATACAGGTTTTTTTAAGAGTATACATTATGAACCTACTGTTCTTTCGTATAAACGTTGAATACCAGATATATTTTTTTATTATATTTATTTGAAAGTACATGTAATGTAGGTATAAAAATTTTGTTTCATATTTTTCGCAATGAATAGCTGTGATTCAAAAATATTGGCTATTATAATGCAATTAACTAATACGAAGATTGGCATATTCAATATACTTTAAACTTAATGACTCTTAATATCTCAAGTACATTTGGAATGATTGTCTTCCAAACAGGAATTATCATTATGGATGTACAAAACTGACTGCCTCCAAAAAGTATATATGAAACTTCTTTTCTCAGTTATTGAGACAAAAATGACTAGCAATAAATACCTACTGAATATTCGAATTTGACATCTTTCAAAATAACTGATATGTATTTTACAAGTGCATAATATAAGTTATGTAATTAAGTATAATATACTAATGCTATATTACACTTTATAGCAGAATGGCTCTAACATCTAAACAAACAGTTTTGTATTTTCATTTTCCCGCAATACTAACTCCCATTCTTATGATATGCCTACCTATACTCGGAACATATATCATTCTAAGCATAATTCAATTTATACCAATAGAAGCAACATTTGCCTTAATACATGTTTACAACAAAGTTCAAAACATGTATACCTATAAGTATATTAGAAGCAAGTCCAGATATACCATAGGTTCATGCTTCTAAGTTCAAGCCTAAACTGTAAATGAGCGCATGAAAAAGTATGAGATTTTTACTAATAAATGCATATTTACCTTCACGTTGTATGTATTTTTCAACATTTTTCTCCAGTGCTATGAATTATCAATAAAAGTACACTGTACTGTCCTAGAACTTTCACACATTCATTTTTCTTGTCTGAAATAATGACTAATCTATGCTAAGTACACTATTTAAATAGGTAGGTTGGTAATTAGGGCCAATAGTCTTTTAATCATTGAGGTGATATAGTGACTAGCAAACACTACAAATAAAAACACGAGTGCCCATTACAGGATTTATCATAGGTAGAACACAGGTACAATATGCTAGTTCGTCCCTGGTGACTAAGTTACCGAAATGAATCCGAGGAGCAGAGACAAAGCTAACAAGGCGCCTCCGAGGTACTACATGCAATAGCGAAACCAAAAGTATTATAACGGAACAAAAATCAATTACATCTTTACAAATCATGACTTCGTTTATTGAAGAGATGTTAAAGTGACCACAATTATATAGGTTTGATCTTAAAATGAAGTCCGATGAGCGAGAAAACGAGACACTTCAAGTCCTGGACAAGGTAATAAAAGCACCTCAACCCTTCGGGATCCTTCGATTGGCTGACGTCGACCAACGAGCCCGTCTTGGACGTCGTGAAAGATATGTGCTCGTCCTTGATGACGATCTCTAACTCCTGCCTGCCGATCCTGTCCGGGGGCGGCCAAAGCGAGTCGTCCTCCTGCATGATTTCCGAGTCCACGATGATCCTCTTCAGCTCTTCCATGACGCACTGGTGCACGTACACCTCCTTCCTGATCATCGTGTCGTTTTTGTAATTGGAATTGTTTGCGTACCTCAGCTTGCCGTCCGGTCGGAATTCGAATTCCAGAAATTCGTGCCCGAACTTGCCCTTGTGGCCTACGTAGTAGCGGATGTAGAAGTCGGCCATGGTTCGCTGGAAATTCGCAAGGAAACACTAAAAAAAAGAGAATAATGCACTGTTTGGATGGGAATTATAACTGTAAACAACTCACGACTCGATGCACTTTTAGGTTATGTGTGGTTGGTTTGGTTGGTGTTGGTATTAGGAAGTCGCCGGCGTCACTACTGGCGTCACAGGTCACTAGCACCAGCTGTACCAACAATAAAATAAAGATTTCCCTAGTTTACAAAATATGAAGCGCCAAGACCCCGTTGATATGCAACCAATTCAACAGTCGTGTATTTTGAACCTTTCTAATAATAAATATTATCAAATAAATTTGCCGCACTTCGGCATATTATTGCCATTTTACGAAAGATACTAAAATCCTTAGCTCACCCCCACCCCCCAATTTCTTACGCCATCACTCACTTATTGGACTTTATGTAACAATCATTTATTTTTAAATAATTTTTACTTATATCTTTACTTATTTTTACAAAACGGTTTACAGTATTACTCTAAATTGTTTTCAAGCAGGTTAGCAATATAGTTTAATACATTTCTTTTTCAAAAGAACTATACCTACTTGTGTATAAAATTGAAACAAACTTGTTTCTTCACGCAGATAAAGACTTAACAGAATCGTCTTTGATATCATTAACGAAATCTGCTTTTGATATCAAGCTACCTTGAAATAGAAGCATATGTTTTCGAAGATATTTTTCTTTTTCCATTGTTTCGGAAGATTTGTTTTGTTTACTCCTCATTTTAACACATATTTCGCATTAAACATCTAGTAACACCTGTATAAATAAAAATATTATCCGATTTAAAGAAGAAAATTTTGTATCAAATTTACCATGAAAACTTACACAACCATTTGTGGTTCGTGAAAGTTAAAAACGTTGAAACAAAGTTAAGAATAAGTTAGTATGAGATAAAATCACAAAAATCCTCTTTCCATTTTTCAAAAAACAACGCAATATAATGTAATTTCTGACTATGAAAGTTGCCTTGTTTCGACGTTGAGACACACTACCCTGAAGGTATGTCCGATTGTCTCTAGTTATAGATATATTTGACAGCTTTAGTCAAATAATTTAGTACCATTTTATCAAACTATGCTGTTTCGCTGATCTAACTTGTGCTGTAGATTGGTGGAAATTATTAGAGGCATACAATTGTAGGTTAGTACAAAATATATTGCATATAAATACATATGTACATACTGTAACGTTTATTTTCTAATTTATTTACACTAATACTAATTGTACACTTGACTAGACACTACTTAATTTATTTACACTATTACTAAACTAATATATATAACACATTTAACTAATTAATTTATATCACACTCTTAATTGTTAATTTATTTCACTTCAGTCGCTCTCGCTTTCGCTATTTCGCTTGTTCACTATTTACTCTCGCGGCTTCCCTCTAATAATAATCTCCGATCACAAGCCCGCTTATATACACATTTCAAATGTAATCGGGAACCTTCTGGGGTATTCGTGTAATTACTCGAAATATCTTTTATTATATAGAAAGGTCCAGAGGGTCATAAATTACTTTCCTTAAATAATAATCCGGGAGTATTCATGGAGCTGTCTTTTTTATAGAATTCAATTAAGCGTCGCGGCAATTCTTTTGAGGAAGCCGCTCAGGTCTGATACGAGTAAACACGTCTCGCGCTGTTTACTTTTCGCATTACAATACAATAACTAACGGATAACGGATACCCTTATAAAAAAGAATTATTTTTAATTAACAAAACAACAGAAAACTCTAAAATAATGCATACAGTTTTTCGTATTTAGGTTAATTGTAGAAGAATATTCATGATATAAAGTGAATATACTTGATTTTCTCCTTAACTAAGTAATTTTTTTATCAACAAATACTTCTGGATATATTATTTTATTACGTAATACAAAATGAACAAATGTACAAAATGAATCAATTTATATATCAATTTTGAATTATAAATTTAACAAAGTTTTGACGAATTAGAAAATATTTGGATGTGGTGAATAGTCTTTTTAGCCCAGTTGGCGGAGCCAGAAAGGGTAAGGTAGATGGATGTTGCTTGATGTAAACCAGATTATTTTTGAAATTGGTAAAAAAAATGTGTAGAATCAGAATATCTATAAGCTACGTGCGACTGCGTGACGGGAAGTTTGTTTCAATAAATGAAAACTGCAAAATCACTTATTTTCTCTTCAGAAATAAAGCGCGGCTTGAAAACGAAGGCTCGTTTGCTCGAAGCTTTATTTTAAATAAAAATTGCGATATTTACATTGCAAATGGTAAAAACCAATTAAAAATAAATTTTCAGTTAGAGACGCAATACACAAAGCAAATATTAATAATTATTTATGACAATGTGGATTTGAGTAGATGCATGTCTGACGAATGTGTATGCACGATCCGGTGGCAGTGCGACAAATAATTTTCCCTATGCGAATTAAATAACTAAAGAATACACGAAAATTTCGATCTAATATAACTTCTGTAAGAAAGATCTCCGATATGCTTGAACTTTTTGCATACTTTTCAAGCTGCACAAATAATCTGAATCTATAAAATGCAATTTTTTTATTTTTACAGCCATTTTAAATTTTTTTTAAAATCTCGCTTTAACTAACAACAGTAAAATGGCGATGTGTAACATCGTAAGAATTTCTCATATGGCCGGACAAAATATTCATAGCAACATTATCACCGTTTTATAAAATAAATTTATTATTGAATATTATTTAACATTTTCTCTTAATTAGTAAATATTTCTTATGATTATTTATTAGATGAAAAAGATTTCTGAAAAATGTTTTTGAATAAAACTAAATTTATCGAAACGATAAATAAATTTACTTCTGCACTACAACAACAAATTTCCATGTTCATACTCCGAAATAAGAATCCAATCATCGAGTTTAAATGAATAAAAATAACTTTATTTAATGGAAATGTATCAGTTAGACTGAACAATCATTCTACAAACTTTTGTTAAGGTAAAATTTTTTGAAATTATAAAAATGACAAAATACCTTACTCACATAAAATAGTATATTATTATACTAGTTTAAAAAGACGGAGTATTGTCACAGGAGAGTTTTAAAGCACGACGAGCTAAGCGAGGAGTGCTTTAATAGAACGAGTGTGACAATACGTTTTATTAAACGGGTGTAATATACAATTTTATCTACTTTTTGCTTTATTAATTCATTAAATTTTGGATGTTCAAACTTTCGTATTACACTAGGGAATTTTGCGTGGGTTGGTTACACTGGTGTAACTGACATTGACGTTTCGTATTAGATTTTGAAAATCTAGTAGTCCTAGGACAAATTCAATAACTACTTACTTACATGAGCGAAATGGAAGACAAAAATGTAGAATTGACCTGTACACCCCTAGAAATACGCAAAGCTGTTAATGAGATATTGAAATACTAATAATAATTTAACCTTGACGTCTACGTGACAGGTTTATGTACCAATTTAACAAAACTAAATGGTACCCAAGGTAGTTTAATAATATGAATATTATTACACTACTTTCGATGTAATAATGAGATCATTAGTAACGCAAAGTAGATAAAAAGATTTAGGTACTTACCTATAAAAAAAAAGAAAGAATTATTGTTACTGAAAATAAAAAAAATTAATGTATAACATACGTACCTACTTACCAGAAAACCAATAAATATAAAACTCACTCGCAAAGCACTAAAAGCACCACGATTCACGAAAACTTTTCCGATTTTTCCAATGGAAACCATGTCCGATTTAAACAATGATTTAACAGTAAATGCGCGTCCATAAGGAAATGTGCACCTACCTGAAAATAAAGAAGAAAGTCTATTAGAGTTGAAATTAAAAGAAAATTTGGATTCATTATAACTTAAGACCCTTAAAAATCTTTTCCATTTCGGTTGTGTGCGATGGCGCTCTCCGATGATCATTTTCTGTAAAAAAAGAGATAAACCGAATTAAAGAATGAACATTGAAACGACTCATTTTTGTAAAATAGACAAGATTAGAATTACAAAATAACGAAATTTCCGTTATAAATTGACAAAGATTATATAATCAGATAACAAATACATTTCTTCCTATTTGCAATTGAATTTTAAATATTTCATCATTTCCAATTGTTCTAAGTAAATTTTACCTTACCATGTGAAATTTAAACAAATTTAACAAAATCTAAATGTAACAGACACCACAAACTCAGACTAACCACACAATCTTATAAACAATACAATAGAAAGGCACAATTCTTTGGGGTAACCGGAAAAAGTCCCGCTGGAAAAAGTTCCGCGTTTATTGTAGGATCTAAAATGCGAGGCAAAAAATTCCAAAAACTTCTAGCACGAAAATATGTATTAATATTGTTGATACCTTTTTAAGTCACATTTCAAATTCCCGTCAAATAAAAATAAATATTGTGTAAGTACACACTTATTACACAAGCAGGTAGAGGAGGTGATGTTGAAATATTTTATGTAATATATGTATTGCTATTCATTTTTAGACTTGTCAATATTTACCTTTATGCCCTTATACCTAAAACAATCAGTGGGTTGTATTCAGTGTTGTTAAGTAATTAATTACAATTACTTAAAAAAAGTAATTGAATTACTTTCATTGTAATTGAAGCAGTAATTAATTACTTGCTTTCTAATTGTAATTAACTAGTAATTCAATTACTCGTTTCGGAACAATTGCAATTACATGTTCAATTACTTTTCAAAATTACATTCTACAAAAGTGCTTTTAATATTTTTAGTAGGTAATATGTAAGTAGCTTAAAGTTGCTTATTGTGGGTTCTGACTACCTGGTTTCTTTAACTCAACTCTATCCCTGTCCCAACCAGTGATTAGCATTAACGATTATCTTTAACTATCCTATTATTAATCCTAAACAACGAACTACAGGAACGTTCTTGGATAAACCCCAAAAAATGAAACAACCATCGTTGCTACAGATTTACTGCCGACGTTTCGTCCGATATTACGGACATAATCATGGCTCTACAAAGCAAAGTGGTAAGTATCTCTGATATAACCAATGTTAACGCTTACTTTTGTAGGTGGAGGCAAGTTGTATACATTATTACATAGATAGGACCACTGTATATCGTCAATATGAGATTTCTTGGAGGGCCATTATTAAAAATCAATGTTAAAAATAGAAACCCCCCAATTTTGACGGCGTGTTGGACCAGTGATGAAATACAACTAAGGTCAATGAGGTACCTGGAAGGTGTAAGACCAAGTGTTACCATTTTTTGTATTATGAATATGCTTTTTTAGATCTTGAGTTTTGAAAATTACATATGTCGATTGCAACCCCCCCCGAAAGTTTACATTGGAGAAACACAACATAACAAAAAAGAGAATGCAACAACATTTATTAAACATCTCTAGTAATAATCCGGCACATTCAGGTTTAGTGGAACATGCCTTAACTAATAATCACAATTTTGACTTTACAGATATTAAGATATTAGAGCAGGAGTCAAGTTGGTTTGAAAGACTTTTCAAAGAGACCGTCCACATCAAAACATCCAACAATAATGTAAACAGACAACAAGATGTTCAGAATTTTGCTCAGGCATACTACAAATTATTTGATAACCAGACCAATAAATTGATACATATGTTACCGTTTAAACTCTCTCTTTTTATCCCCAAAATTACAGTTTTCATTGTCTATCCTTTTGTCAGTAAATACGTACACCATTAGATGCCACCTGAAACCGACATATGTAATTTTCAAAACTCAAGATCTAAAAAAGCATATTCATAATACAAAAAATGGTAACACTTGGTCTTACACCTTCCGGGTACCTCATTGACCTTAGTTGTATTTCATCACTGGTCCAACACGCCGTCAAAATTGGGGGGTTTCTATTTTTAATAGTGGCCCTCCAAGAAATCTCATATTGGCGATATACAGTGGTCCTATCTATGTAATGTATACAACTTGCCTCCACCTACAAAAGAAAGCGTTAACATTGGTTATATCAGAGATACTTACCACTTTGCTTTGTAGAGCCATGATTATGTCCGTAATATCGGACGAAACTCGGCAGTAAATCTATAGCAACGATTTTTGTTTCATTTTTTGGGGTTTATCCAAGAACGTTCCTGTAGTTCCCACGTCTCCCCGAGAACATCAATCCACTCTAAACAACGAAGTTTGTTGTAATTCTTCCTTTTTGACCTTATGGCATAATCATAATTATCTATTATAATTTAACAAGTATATTTTGTTGGAGCAGTTTGTAGCGTAGATGGGCCACATCAAGTAGAACCTTTTTTTTCATTTTGAATTCACACTTTTTTGTAAAAAAAGTATAAATTTCAGCTTTTCCGCAAAAAAGTGAGTTTACACTTTTTTACGAAAAAGTTTAAATTCACACTTTTGTTACGGAAAAGCAGAGATTTACACTTTTTTAAAAAATTTCGTAAAAAGAAGGGTAGATTTACACTTTTTTTTTACGAATTTACTTAAAAAAAACACCCATGGCATGAAAGGCTGAAAGGTATATTTATGGGTAGTGGGTAGGATATATAGTAATATAATACGATGTGTCAAAAAAATGCATACGAGGTGTGAAAAAATACAGTCAAAATTTTGAAATATTTGCAAATAACTTTTTCTCTGTACTTTTCTCAAAGATATGTTTTAAACAAAAGTTGTTCGCCTCTATAAGGGCAACAAAAAACCTAAAGTAACATTTTTCTCTCAGACGCGAAATAAAAGTTTTTTGATTTCTTGAATTGAAAAGCAAATGTAATTCTAATTGTAATTGTAATTGCAATTACAATCGCATATTTTGTAATTGTAATTGTAATTAATTACAATTTACTCAAAGTAAATTGTAATTAATTACTTATTGTGAAGAACCCCTCCATTGTGGACACTGACGGGATAACAGAATATGTCCATATTAGAGAGGTTTTGGCGGGGAAAAATATTTGGTTGAACGATTAATACACCTTTTGCTGGTAGGTATCAGGTATACTATTTATTAATGTTCACGGAAAACACATTTACATGGGATATATACATACTCATAAAAATGACTCATAAAAAATAATCTGTTATTTTTGTCTGATTTTTCTTTTGATACGCAATACAATTTTCCAATTGAATTTCCAAACAAGATACGGTATTTAAACTGTCACTAATATCGTCGTTGGATAAAATAATTTTTTTTTAACTTTTGAACTAGACGAAGAGCCTCTTCGGAATTTTGAATGTCTGGTTCAGCCGTGTTGGTGAAATTTTGTTTAAATTAATAAATATTCAAAGGTCGAAGACAAACTGACGCATTTTCCTACCATTTTAAGTGAAACCTCTATAATACGGACACCCGGTGGAGCAAAAATTTTGTCCAGATTAGGGAGGTGTCCACATTAGGGAGTTAAACATGAATATTGTTGAAAGAAATCCGTAATTTTTAATTGTTTTTTGGACAAAATGTGCTCTTCTAAATGAAGTTGAAAATTGTTAATCAAACTCAATCCTTCACCCTAATATTTTTGTAAACAAAAAGTATTTAACAACTCTGAATACCGAAGAGCATCAGAGTAATTCACCTTCTCATGACACTAAGTTTTCTGATGTGGCTGTTGAAAGTGGTTCATTATTGCTTCAATATTGCAATCATTATCTTACATCGATAAAATAGTGTCTATTTGAATATAATCGTCAGAAACAACTTGGGAATGAGATGAAGTAAGGAGTTCTTTTAATGAAGATAAGTCCTTATTTTCCTCGACTTCATTTTGAAATATGTTCTGCACATTGAACCCGGCTTTTCTAAAGCAATGCTGAATGGTGTTTGTTGTTACGTTTTCCCAAGATTTTGAGATCCATGTAATCGCTTGCAAAACATTTATGCTTTTTGATAAATCTTTAGTTGATCCATTAATTTCCATTGAAGCTAACAAGTGTTTCAAAACATATTTTCGGTTTAAAATAAGGTTAAACCAAAATGAAGTGTCCACATTTGCCGCAAATAAAGTGTCCATGTCCAGATTAGAGAGGATCCCTATTATAGAAAATTTTTATGTTAATATCTTATAGCAAATGGACGGTTACATAGAAAAAGTGTCCATAAACCTATGTGTCCATATTGCAGAGGTGTCAACAACAGGAGGTTTCACTGTATTTTTGCTATCTGTCAGTTACCTGTTCTAAAATCCCGAGATTTGAGGCTCGTTAACCCGCTAATTAAGGGCCAGTTCTCAAGGATGACTTTCCTTAATAGAGGGGTGAAGTATGAATTTTTCTCCGAATTTTAGTGTCCACGTCCATATTAGAGGGTGTCCCTTATAGAGGGGGTAACGCTCAATGTATTCTTATGGCAGTTTGCCGGGATATTAGAAAATGTCCATAATACAGGGGTGTCCCCGTTAGAGGGGTGTCCCTAACTAGGGGTTTCACTGTACATAATTTGGAAAATATTTGTGTGCTTCCAAAATTATATCTAGGAGCCGTTAGGAAGTCCAAGATCGAGGGTCAATGGTGGGAGGAGTTTCATTCACAAAATTCACTTTTACAATCGATTTCAGAATAACTTTTCGCTTCGCATCCGACCGTCCGTTCGTGACCGACTCTTAGAAGTAACTGACCCTAGAGACAATTACACAATTAATCATCTCGACACCTAATAATGCTTATCTTAACGATGATTTTATTTTAACGAGCCGTTTTGCACACCTATTATTCTCGAACGTTCCTTAGATCTGATTTTTGCTTCTAATAAACACTTATACAACAGGTATTTTCTGCTTGTGAATTATTCTCGAAAGTTTTCTAATCGTTGAAAATTCCTATCAGTGAATTTTATACAATTAGAGCTACAGAAAAATTTAAAAAGAAAACGAGGAATAATAATATTGGTTTACCTAAAATATGTAAAGAAATTGGACGAAAATGTCATGTATATACAGCTACTCATTATTATTCTAAATTAAATAATGACTTTAAATTATTGCAAACTAAATACTTCGAAATACGTTCGGAATTAAAAATAAGTGTTAATCGATTACACTGTTATACGCACATATGCCCTTCAAAAGTACATATAATAAGGTGTCTATCGCGTTTTCTTAAATGACGATATGCCCCATAGTTAACCTGTAAATTGTTAATAACTTTACCTCGGTATATGTTCGGACCTAATAAAGATATCGCAGTCTAATAACTGGGAACTGACCGTACTTCCAAGCACTATTAAAGTAAATTTTTTTTTTCTTTTCGTTCAATATTTAACCTTTTTTACTTTCTCATCTGGGATACCCATATAATAAGAGAAACTATTGTAATCGTGATGATTTTCGAATTTGAGATATTGTCATTTCTGGATGTTTTGAGGTCTCCAGGGTTCCAAAAACATGTTTCTGGAAAATGTTTGTGTATGTATGTGTGTGTGTGTGTGTGTTTTGTATGTAGATTGGGTCCCGTGAAAACTCGATACAACATAAATTTTATCAGAATCAGTTAATGGCAAATGGCATTTCCATGTTCATTCTTTATTTCGGTTTATCCCCTTTACAGAAAATGATCATCGGAGAGCGCCTTCGTACACAACCGAGATGGAAGAAATATTTAAGGGTCTTAAGGTATAATGAATCCAAATTTTCTTTTAATTTCAACGCTAATAGACTTTCTTCTATATTTTCAGGTAGGTGCACATTTCCTTATGGACGCGCTTTTACTGTTAAATCATCGTTTGAAGTTTTAAAGCGAGTCTGGCCATTGCCGGACATGGTTTCCATTGGAAAAATTGGAAAAGTTTTCGTGGATCATGGTGCTTTTAGTGCTTTTCGAGTGAGTTTTATATTTATTGGTTTTCTGGTAATTAACATATGTTATACATAAATATTTTTTTATTTCCAGTAACAATAAATTTTTATTTTTTTATAGGTACATATTGTAACGTTTATTTTCTAATTTATTTACATTGATTGTACACTAATTTATTTAACACACTTCGCTTCTTGTACACTAGACTAGACACTACTTAATTTATTTGTACTGCTCCGCTTTCGGATCGTATGTCGCGTTCACGTCTGCTTCTCTACTTCTCCTCATCTCCTCGATCACAAGCCCGCTTATATATACTCCTTGATTCTGATCTAGAACCTTCTCGTATACTCTCCAGAATTCTGGATTGTTCTTTTAATAATGTTTACGTAGGAAATGTTCAGAAGGTCTTAATTTACTTTCCGTAAACAACAATCCGGGAGAATTCATGGAGCTGTCTTTTACGCGTCGTGGTAATTCTTTTGAAGTAGCCGCTTCGCTCGGAGCGAGTAAACATGTGTCGCTTTGTTTACTTCTCGCATTACACTATATTATGTGAGTAAGGTATTTTGTCATTTTTTTTTAATTTCAAAAAATTTTACCCCAACAAAAGTTTGTGGAATGATTGTTCAGACTAACTAATACATTTCCATTAATTAAAGTTATTTTTATTTATTCAAATTCGATGATTGGAATCTTATTTCGAAGTATGGACATTGAAATTTGTTGTTGTTATAGTGCAGAAGTAAATTTATTTATCGTTTCGATAAAGTTAGTTCTATTCAAAAACGTTTTTCATCTAATAAATAAGTAAAAGAAATATTTACTAATAAGAGAAAATGTTAATATTCAATAGTAAATTTATTTTATAAAACGGTGGTAATGTTGCCATGAATATTTTGTCCGGCCATATGAGAAAGACTTACGATGTTACACATCGCCATTTTACTATTGTTGATTAAAGCGAAATTTTCAAAAAATTCTAAAATGGTTGTAAAAATAAAAAAATTGCACTTTTCAGATTTCTCGTCACTTGTGCAGTCTTGAAAATTATGTAAGAAATTCAAGGATTATCTGAGATTTTTTTGCAGACGTTATATTGGTTCGAAATTTTCGTGTAATCTTTAGTTAATTAATTCGCCTAGGGAAAACTATTTCTATGTTTCGGGACTAAAATGACAGCTATTCTAGCATTAAAATGGCCGAAAACAGTGTTTTATTGAGGCTTATTAAGGCATTGTTTTTGGTAATTTTTTTTGTTGTGTTGGTAACAAGATATTCCCTAATGCTGTCTGATGTCTGTCAAAACAAAATTAAAAATAAATATGGCCGCCCCGTCGATGGGATAGGGATGCAAATATGCAAGTGTTGACTATAAGCTATTCGTTTCTGTATTTTGAAAGGTGTATCATAAAATAAAAACCTCACGGTTCCTCGTTTTCGTACAGTAAGACCCTCGGCGGGAGTATGTAAAATTTATATGAATCTAAGGTTGGGGCTTATGGGGTATTCCTTTTACATTTGAAGTGAAAGTGAAATGATCTGATGAAGCCACTTCTTGTAGTTCCGGTGGAGTTAAAGAAATACCATTTTGTACTTGATGCGATTGGGTTGATGGATTCTTGAGACATGATTTCGATTTTATTTAAATCCATTAAATTAAATTTGAGAATGGTGTGAAAATTGACAGATGTCTAGGAAACAGCAGTAATACCAACTTAAATGTCATGATGAAAAAATTCCCCAGATAAGAAATTTTAAATTATTTAAACATAATAAAAATGAAATGGAAGCCGGAACATAGAAAATGTTGCAAAGTACCTACTCGTTGCAGATGACATTCCAAGCCCTCGTCCGTTCTGAAACTCGCCGCAGGCGGATCGTTTTAGAATCTCGGACTCGGGCTTGGAATTGAAGTCTTCTGCAACTTGTACTTTAAACTACTATTATCGCACTGTCACCGGATCGTATATAACACATTCATCAGACATGCATCTAATCCAATTCACATTGTCATAAATAATTATTATTATTTGCTTTGTTTATTGCGTCTCTAACTGAAAAATTATTTTTAAGCTGTTTTTGCCATTTTACAATGTAAATATTGCAATTTTTAGTTAAACAATACATTCGCCTTAAGTAAAATTTCAAAATAAACAAGAAATAATTAGTCATATTTTTTTCGTCCTAGCCTTCGTTTTCAAGCTGCGCTTGATTTCTGGAGAGAAAATGTGTTGACGCTAACTTCAACATTAATTTAGGTTAAGAAATTGTAATTTATGGTGAACTAATTTTGGGAACTTTTCAACACGTTTTGTTTTACAAACAGATAATAATCACTGACGCAGCTTAGGTAACAAGGTTTTTGGGATATCTAATTCAACTAATATGCACCTCTTATTTTATTACGAAGAATAACAACGCCGACCGAACGTCAACAAGTCAAGTTCAAAATTGCAATAATTAACCGAGTCAGCATAACAAAGGCGTTTACGGAACGTGATAACAAGCGCGCTCCAGTTAAGGTCAGTTTCTGCAACGCTAGGTCATTGTAAGAAAACAAATAATATCTCATTTAACCAATGTAAAATAAGATGTATAAAAGCTCTGAAATTTGGGACAATAAACCAGTATACGATGTATGCTCAAAACGACAGTGTGTTGTGATCTTGCTTCACGCCACCCCAACCGACAAACCCTAACCTCAAGAACCTCAACCCCGGAGAGCACGTTACGCCCTCTCTCCAAACTACTAGAACTTCAACTCGGACCTCCACGTTACGCCCTCAGGTTCACCCCGGAGAGCACGATACGCCCTCTCTCCAGACTTCGAGAACTTCAACCCCAGACCTGCACGTTACGCCCTCAGGTCCACACCGGAGAGCACGATACGCCCTCTCTCCACACAACTAGAACTTCAAGAAATTCAAGAGATCACGTCACGCCCTGATCTCCAACCTACAAGAACGTCTTCAGCCTTACAACCTGGAGACAAGATTCATCTCCGCAGCCGCCCACGAGCTACGAGAAATATCTATACAGTGCACTCTCTAAAGAGATCATTTCACACTTTCGTTCAAAATGAGTGATTTTACAGTTTTCATTTATTTAAACAAACTTCCCGTCGTTTTTCGCACGCAGCTAATAGATATTCTGATTCTTCACATTTTTAACCAATTTAAAAAGCAATCTGGTTTACATCAAGCAACATCCACACCCACACCAATATCCAAGCCGACTGGACTAGGTAGTTGTTTTACATATAGGCAAGATGTTTGTGAAGCCCAAATATTCGGAGGCATTAGCGCGTATATAAATATATAATTATCCACTAAAAAAATATTGAAAGTTTCCCATCGGCTGGTTTAATAGTGCCAAATCCAAAGTTGAAACGTCGCCTACCGGACTTGAATTCAAAATTGTGGAGCAAAGGATTGTAAATAATTTTCTATTACAATTTCGATATTTTTTTAAGGGGTGCTCATATATGAGGATTGTGATCAGGTTGATCAATTTGAGTTATTAGCATTTCTAGATGTTTGAAGGTCCTCTGTGCCCAAAAACCTCACTGTAGGTTTGTGGTATATTTTTCTTAAAAACATTTTTTATGCAATGTTTTTTACAGCGTGCGCCGTTTCCCGCAAAGAATACACCATTTTGTTCTATCTTCTGTATACGCTGTGCACAATTGCTTGGTTGTTTTCACCTCTTCTACGCCTTGTAACCAAGTTCTCTGAGGTCTTCCCGTTTTACATTTTCGTAGTGGAGTCCACTACCAGATCTATTTATGCCATCTACTTTGGCTCTTTCGGTTCAAGTGCCCATACCGTGTTAAACTCTTTGTTTGCAGCCTGTCTATTATATCCTTATTTTGGTCAAAATTCATTATTCGTTTAATGATATCATTATGAGTATATTGGAGTCGAAGTATCCTGCAACTCCGTCGAAGAGCATCCATTTTCAGAGCTTGCATTTTCACCTTATATCTGTTTGAAATATCCCGCGTATTTATATACTGTAATACCTTCTAATAAAGTTTCGTATATTCTCAGCTTCATGCAGGTCCTTATTCTCTTAGACCACCATATAACGTTTAATTGTTGTAGTGCTTTACGGCCTCGGTTTATTTTATTTAATATGTCACTCACCGCTTAGAGTCTTATTAAATAGCGATCCAAGGCTCTTAAATTCTTCACATCGCTATATTTTACAGCTATCAGTGTCCAAATCTGCTGTGTTTGCTCCTGTCAACAAGTACTCTGTCTTTCCTATATTTATTTCAAGTCCCCAGGATTCGTACTATTCTATAAGTTTTTTGGCATACATGCTGCATCTTCTCTATCAGCGGCAATGATGACCTGGTCATATGCAAAAAGCAGAGTGTATAGAAAAGAGTTATTAATTGGTACTCCCATATTTGAGCATTTCCGTATCCACTGTTATACTTCTTTGACCAAGTATCATCTGTTGCTCGATTATATTGTCACGAAGTGACCCCAATTAGGCGATACCAGGTTGGGTCGTATCCATGTTAATGCAAGTCAGCACGGAACGGCTCCGACAACCTTCGGGCGGGCACGTTTGTCAACAAAGGAGAACTATTTATACAGATCGATCACATCGATGAGGGGTTCAGTCCATCAAGCACCCGCAACCCGTTTCGCCGCCCGTGGCCCTACCGGCCACCCCTACGGGGGGGGGGGGGTTGTCCCCCCTGGTGTTCGCCATTGGGAGACCCTCGTCCCTCTCCAGGCTCCTTAGGGATTAATGTAAGCATTTTACCTTTACACCATTCTAATTCTGCCTTTTTGTATTGTTAACCCTTATACTTTCTTCTTATCTTACCGCCCTTTAATAATGGCCCACTCTCTCTCCCCTGTATGTTAGTCTTAAATAAACCTTATAAGCATTGCCCCTGCATTTTTACCATCTCTACCGAGCTACCACCCCCAACCAGAGCACTCCCTTTGGGCCCTAGGCCCTCCAGCGTGTGACAATATGCTACGATTTTTCTGTCTTTATGTATAAATTTTGTCGTGATACGGCTCCAATTAGCGCAACTAGGTCATTGCCAAGCTACATCAGCCCGGAGGTGACCTAAAACACAAAAGCAATACGTCACTCTCGGACAGGTATCGACATCACATTCATAAACATCCCGCGCGTATTTATACGAATCCATAAGATCGATCTGGGAATCAGTCTTCCAGCACCCCGTCACGCTGCCCGTCCGAGAATCCATCCTGCTCGACATGACGCTGATTGGAGGAGCCTCGCGCCTACTGCCCTTCGTTACACCACAGTAAGCAACCACCTCTTCCACTTTTATATTCTCTTTCACCCTCTAGTTATCATTTTTGCCCTTTGTCAATGTTCTCTCCCCTATAACATTTAATGTTCGAATAAATATTCTCCGTGTTGCCATGTCTTCTTTTCAGTATCTACCTGACTACATCCCCAACCCGAGCACTCCCTTTGGACCCTAGGTCCTCAGGCGTGTGATAATATATAGAGCTTTAATAGAACGAGTATGACAATACGTCTTATTAAACGAGTGTAATATACTATTTTATCTACTTCGCTTTATTAATTCATTAAATTTTGGCTGTTTTCGTATTACACTAGGGAATTTTGCGTGGGTTGGTCACACTGACGTC
The DNA here is from genome assembly GCA_946251905.1 of Cryptocephalus moraei. Classification (NCBI taxonomy): domain Eukaryota; kingdom Metazoa; phylum Arthropoda; class Insecta; order Coleoptera; family Chrysomelidae; genus Cryptocephalus; species Cryptocephalus moraei. Next base: position 29,530,821 of record OX276454.1, read on the forward strand.
ACTGACATTGACGTTTCGTATTTTAATTCGAAAATCTTAGTAGTCCTAGGACAAATTCAATAACTACTTACGTGCGCGAAATGGAAGACAAAAAGATTGAATTGTCCTGTACACCCCCAGAAATACGCAAAGCTGCTTAAGAAATTTATTGAAATGCTAATAATTTAACTTTGACGTCTACGTGACAGGCTGACGTACCAATTTAACAAAACTAAAAGTTGCCAAAAGTACTTAGTGTAATAATATCAATATTATTACACTACTTTCGGTGTAATAATGAGATCATTAGTAACGCAAAGTAGATAGACTATTTATTTAGATTTAGAGATTATTTGTGTGTATGTGCGTGTGCGTGTGTGAAACCCACTCGTTTTTATTTCTTCGAATTTTCGGCGAAATTACTGCATTTAAATCCCCTCCTTCTTTGTATAAATTGTGCAGCAATTTTTGCATTGCTCATACACATTTGCATTGCTCAAATTTGTCTCTAAAAGGCCATAATACACTTGTGGAAAGAAGAAGAGAAAAACCACTATATGTAAGCTGAACATAGTTCCGAAATAATAAGACAAAAAAATCGAAGTAAAAAAATTTATTAAATATTTCAATGTGTTTCGGTAGGCTAGTACTTTACAGGCAAGAATTCCTTTGCAACAACATAGAACTAAGTTATTATTAATTATTTGAGTGTAAGATATATATAATTATGTTTACTTATAAATGTACTGACGATATGGTTTAATTCCTGCAGATTAGGCATATCGTTAATGACGTTCGGTTTTCCAGACCACCAGAACTTCCACTACTTGAACCAAGGCAAAAGTCCGACCATCGACGGTATCGACGACTCGACCGACTACGACGAGACGGTCTCGGCAATTACCACGTTGGGCTTCGACTCCGACGACCGATCAAACATCCTCAAGATACTCGCCTCCGTCCTCCACTTAGGTAACATCACCTTCGTCGACAAGGTCGTCAACGGTTGCGTCATTCCTGCAGACAACAGGCACTCTCGGACCTTCTCCGAGCTGCTAGAGATCGACGAGGACAAGCTGCGTTACTCGCTGTGCCACAGGCGTATCGTCGTGAGGTGCGACGTATTCGCGAAACCCGTCTCCGTCGCGGATGCGGGGCCGGCGCGCGACGCCTTCGCGAAGCACGTCTTCGTAGCACTTGTTTATCAGATAAAGGAAACAAAATTTTAGCTTTTTGTCATCATAATTTATTAGCTCTGCATTCATCCTATCCGGTCCTGTGGCTTTTACATTTCTTTGTGTTTGTGTAAGTTCTTGAATTTCTATCAAGTCCACAGTTTTGTTTTCTTTCTGCATATATATATTTCTCGTTATGAATACTGTAAAAACTTGAAAACTGTAAAAAGAAGAGACTTAAACTCCGTTAAAAACCAGCCTGTTTCATCCACCGTACAGGACTGTTCCTTGGTAGATCCGTTGAATCAGCAGGGGCCGGCTTGACCAAAGCGCGGGAGGTGATATTCGAGCAGCGGAAACACCTGGACAGGATCCTAGATTTCTCATTGACGGTGGGACTGCCCAACTCCTGCGACGATGACGTCCCAAGTAAGAAGGCGCTTAGACTGTTATCGTGTAGGCCCAAATTCTCTTCCTGCTCCAACACGGCCGGTACTATTAGCTGCTGGACCTTCGCTTGTAAGTTCTTTATCAAACCTGTGGGATGCGAATTAATCAGGCCAGATTGGGCTGGGGAAGACGGATCGAGTTACCTCCGTATATCCAGTCGGCCGAATTGAAGAACACCTCTTTGAATTTGTACAAGTCGAATTTCCTCAGACACTGCTCGTTCTGCTTCTCGGTGTTGTTGTGCTGGAAGATCGGATCGCCGCTGTACAGCTTCATGGTGTCCAACAACCTAGGGAAGAAGGGATGTGAGTTGAGTGAATTTTAAAAAACATTATCCCACTTCAACGGATTTAAACAACAAATCCACTTGCCGAGATCCAACAAAAATGAAATGACCTGAGCTGTCACCTTCTACTTCTACTACTACGCTACTGGGTCAGTCATCTACCGGCTTCAGTGATTCTTAACGTTTAATGACGTTTATGATCGTTTATGAAGTAATTGATTAACGAATTAATGAATTAATGAATTAATTCATCAATAAATTAATAAATTAATTAAACGAGGATCACAAACGAGATCAAATGTCAAGAATCACTGAAGCCGGTAGATGACTAACCCAGTAGCGTAGTAATAGAAGTAGAAGGTGATTGGTCAGGTCGTTTCATTTTTGATGGATCACGGCAGGTGGATTTGTTGTTTAATTTCGTCGAAGTGGGGATATGTGTTTTTTAAATCCAGTAACTTCACATCCCTTCATCTCTAGGTTGTTGGACATCATTAATGAGCACAGCAGCGTCTCGATGTTCCAGCATAATAACACCCAGAAGTAAAATTAGCAGTGCCTGAGGATAGTCGACCTGTACAAGTTCAAAGCGGCGATCTTCAATACCGCCGACTGGATATACGGAGGTAACTCGATCCGTCATACCCAGCCCAACCTGGCCTGATTACTTCGCATCCCACAGGTTTGATAAAGAACTTACAAGCGAAGGTCCAGCAGCTAATAGTACCGGCCGCGTTGGAGCAGGAAGAGAATTTGGTCCTACACGATAACAGTCTAAGCGCCTTCTTACGTGGGACGCCGTCACCGCAGGAGTTGGGTAGTCCCACCGCCAATGAGAAATCAAGGATCCGGTCCAGGTGTTTCCGTTGCTCGAGCAGCACCTCCAGCTCTTTGGTCAGGCCGGTCCCTCCTGATTCAACGAACCTATCAACGTAAAGTTCTGGGACGGTCGATGAAAGAGGCTGGTTTTTAAAGGTGTTTAAGTTTCGTGTTTCTACTGTTTTCAAGTTTTTACAGTATTCATAACGAGGAATACATATATGCAGAAAGAACATAAAAACTGTGGATTCGATCGAAATTCCAGAACTTGAACAAGCCCAAAAAAATGGAAAAGCCACAGGACCGGATAGGATGAATGCAGAGCTAATAAAATATGATGACAAAAAGCTAAAATTTTGTTTCCTTTATCTGATAAACAAGTGCTACGAAGACGTGCTTCGCGAAGGCGTCGCGCGCCGGCCCCGCATCCGCGACGGAGACGGGTTTCGCGAATACGTCGAACCTCACGACGATACGCCTGTGGCACAGCGAGTAACGCAGCTTGTCCTCGTCGATCTCTAGCAGCTCGGAGAAGGTCCGAGAGTGCCTGTTGTCTGCAGGAATGACGCAACCGTTGACGACCTTGTCGACGAAGGTGATGTTACCTAAGTGGAGGACGGAGGCGAGTATCTTGAGGATGTTTGATCGGTCGTCGGAGTCGAAGCCCAACGTAGTCATCGCCGAGACCGTCTCGTCGAAGTCGGTCGATGCCGTCGACGGTCGGGCTTTTCCCTTGCTTAAAGTAGTGGAAGTTGTTCTGGTGGTCTGGAAAACGGAACGTCATTAAGGATATGCCTATTATCGGAACGACGCGTCGTTAGCCAGCTGGAGGTGCGGAAGCTTTATCCTCGCCGAGCAGAGCTAGTAGATGTGGTAGTTGCGATCGTCTGGCGCCTGGGAGACGTGCGACTTCTCCAGGAGGCTCCGCTGATGTGGAAGGGCTTGTTGAATTGCAGCTCGATGAACTTGCCGAACCTCGAGCTGATGTCGCTGTCTTCGCGACTCCGATCGCCTGAAGCAAATTTACATTTCACAAAAGGGATAATCCCAATTACAGACGATGGGATCGATGGGGGCAGCTAAAAGATTATTGCTATTTTGGTACTGGGGCAATGCGCCCAGCTAGTTTGTTTCTTGAATCAATCAATTTCAGTAGATAATACGTCGGTGGAAATTCATGAATGAGATCGGAAAAACAAGAGATATAACTTTCTAATAAAACCATCTAATTTTATGACGCAAGAAGAAGAATGTATCTCTAAACCCTGTTTCAGCCGGTTCCAAGCCCGGGTAAAGGAGGAAAGTTGTAGCAATAGGCTAGCTCTCTGCCCTCCGTAAAAAAACCACTTACTAAAAATTCCAAAGCACAGCCTCGAAACTAGGACGGATTACACGGAAATCGACATAGTCAAAAAAAAACGTCTAATGAATATAGGATGTTAGAACATTCAGGTTGTAAGTACCAAAGATTATCAAGTTTTTGAAGAACTTCATATTTACAAGATCGACATTGCAGTGCTCAGTGAGACAAAAAAGAAAGGACAAAGAAATAGGTGGAAGAATGAGTACATATACTTCTGGAGTGGAGTAAACAAAGATACAGGAGCAAAAGCTGGCGTGATAGTAGCAATAAGTAAGAAGCTAAAAACGAATATAACCTATTGGAACCCGATAGACGAAAAATTTTAACAATTGACGTAGTAATAAATGGAAGGGGTTAAGTATTTTTGGACTTTATGCCCCCACCGACGACTCAGGTTAGGAGACATGAACGGTAGGGTGGGTAAATAGTAAAATAATTGGAAAACGCTGAGAAGATGTAGTGACTGATAATGGATTACGATGGATCGGTCTCTGCGAACAGCACCCATTAACAATCCTAAATGGATCATTTCAACACAAAGAGATTAGCAAATTTACATGAACTCAAAAAACAAAAAAAAACTTGCAATATATAATCCAATAAATTGTTGCAGTGAACGTCTTTCTACCTGCAGTCACTGACAGCTACCAATAATTTACAGTCGACAGTCCCGACATATATCCATCCATTCCACATATAGTAAACATCAATTTCCAAAAATAAATCAGGACAATACTTAATCTCGTAGCATCTTTGCGTGCACTTCCCTGCTTTATCGCCATTTAACACGTTCAAAGCCTTGCATTTCGCTACGCGACGATAGCGGATTTACCACAACATATATCTTATACCTCTCCATACCTCCGCGCTGACGCTGTCGTTTCCCATTGGTCGCGTAATATAAACAACGCAGCCCTAAACATTCACCTAATTTATGTTTAGAGAAAAGAGTAAAAACTTCATATATAAGTTCTATTTACAAAAAAGGAAACAGACAGACATGGAAATTACAGAGGAATTAGAATAACGTCATCAGTAGGAAGACTATACGGGAGAATACTAAAAGCCCGAATAGAGACATAACCTAGTGACATCAACAGTGGACGTTTCGTCTATTTATTGTAGACATAATCATGACTCGATGGGATATTTTTTTCCAGGCTTTAATATTTGAGTTACCATTTTTTTAAATTACCATTGCATATGGTTCTTGATGGGAAACGTTTGGCTTATTAGTATTTTCTTTGTTTTGTGAGTGGCTTCTTAATTAGTTCTGATGTTTTAACTTCTTTCCATCTGCATCTTTCCATTTGCAGGTTGAGAGGTAACTCTAAAACATCAGAACTAATAAAGAAGCCACTCACATAACTCGGAAAATACTAATAAGCCAAACGTTTCCCACCGAGAACCATATGCAATGGTAATTAAAAAAAATGGTAACTCAAATATTAAAGCGCATGGAAAAAAATATCCCATCGATTCACGATTATGTCTACAAATAAATAGACGAAACGTCGACTGTTGATAACATAAGTGTTTCATTTAACCCTGGGGAGCTCAGCAGAACAATCGTACCATTCATCCAGGTCCCCGAGAGCCAACACAATATAAGCCACAACACACAATATATGATAAGCAGTACACAAATTTTTTGTGTAATGTGTTATTTAATATTTCAGGGAGAAAAAAAAACATATCTTCATGGTTGTTGACTAATTGGATGATTTCTAAGGGTTGATAAGTTGATGGAAATTACAAACCAAGCTTCAAAATACTAAAGAATATGTATTCTACTTAACTAAAATTTCCGACGTTAGAATGCTTAAATATGCATTTTTTCAGTTTTTTGTGGAAAGGGTGGATTTCACCCCTAAAATGCACAAAGCACAAGTCACTTTTAAAGGTAAAGACAAAACGAGCTTGTTTCGAAATTTTCATGAAAATCGATGGAGGTTGAAAGAATTCTGAGAATTCTGCCAAATTTTACATTGAGTGACTGTACCAGTAAAGCGACTTGGAATTTACAAGACAAATGCATAGACACAGATTCGTTCCATTCGAAAGAATTCCCTACCGTATATGGGAAGCGCGTTGTACGGCTTGAACACGACCAACACTGTACCGCAGTACGTGTATATTTTCTGTCGCGGCAGACCCTGACCCGCAGGTTGTGCAGGTACGACAGGCACATCAGGTCGTTCCCCTCTATCAGGATCGCAGGGTTCCTTAGGTCCTTCTCCGTATTCACGGCGAGCATCCTCGTCTCGTCCTCCTCCGTGACGACCTCGAGTGTCTTCCGGTCCAGCCGGTAGTCCTCCAGGAGCACCGCCCCTATCCATACTTCATGGGGGTGCGAGATCCACACTCGAGCGCCCTGTAAACAGCAAATTGTGGATCAAGAGAAAACGTTGGGTGTACATCACCGTATTTATCCCTGTGCTAACCAATGTTAACTTAGCGCTAATTTATCTCAAAGACGTATCAATGGATTTAAATAAATCTTTTTGTATTCTATTCTTGCTGGTAAAATGTACTCTTGTACATAGCTACTTTTTCAAAAATAAGCTTTGATATTTTTAAAATTTCGATTTGCAAATTTGAAATGAAGAAAATCTCCATGAATTCATAATAACAAAAATTTTAGAATTTTTTAATATGTAGAATAGAAGATAATTAGGTGCTTCATGATGTAATGTTAATTTGAAATTTTTTTTTAATTAATTAAAGCGAAGATTACGAAATAAGAATATAAGCTCCGCCCCTCCTTAATCTGACAAATTCAGCCAATTAGGTAGAAGGCGACATTAATACGACAATAAAGTAATAAACCTTTACCTGAGACTTATACCAGGTTGCCACTTATACTATAAAAGTACTTATAATATTGTGTGGGACACATAATATTATATTGCTAATTCTACCAGCAATTTTCGAAAAACGGCTTTATGATAAAAAGTGAAAACCCTTCATCGGTTTGGGCCCATCGGCTTTGTAAACTCAAAGTTACAAATATTTTCTGGGTGTAGGTAGGTAGATTTGACAACAAGGGGATTAAGTAAAAGCAATAAAAGACGATACAAACTGACCGTTTATGACTTGGGGGCGGGATATTGGAGAATTTACTACTTTTTTTTCTTCAGTATTGCCATCTAGCTGAAATCAATTCTCCCTAATAAATGCTGTACGCCCTAATCTGGCAACGCCGTGCTGAGGTGAACTAACGTTTGTATGTTAGGCCGCTAGTTGGCGCTGTTATGGAGCAACGCATGCGCCGTAAGATTTGACGTTTCGACAAGTGTAAATGCAGACGTCTTTAGTAAGAAACGCAAGAAAAACTTGTCTTATTTATTTCGACTATTTACTATAACACCATAACACTAGCAAACTGTGGCAGGTAATGGAGCATTAGGTCGATTGTGGACAAATTACATATTTTTCTAAGAAATGTTACTTGTTGGCTATTTAACATACATATATGTATCTAAAATGTTCACTACTGAAATCGGTTTATCGCCAATCGGTTTGTTGTGAAGACGAATTAAACTGCCACCGCGTAAAGAATAGACGTTATGTGAAAAAGTTGAACTAATTAAATTTCCCGGATCGAATCGATGTGGTGTGCGAAAAGTGGCAGAGACGTTTAAAGTTTAAAAAAGTTCCGTGGCAAACAATTTGAAAAGAAAGGACGAAATTTTAAGAGCTTTTAGACCGGTAATGAAGAAGAAAGGCGTCATTTTCGAGATTCCCAAACGCTACTTCTTAATAAAATTGCGTTTGTGTGGTTTTCGAGAATGCGCGCAAATAATCTTCTTATATCTAGGCCACTAGTTCAAGAAAAGGCCAGAGAAGTTGCAGCTCAGTGTAAAATTTCAAAACTTCAAGCTTCCAATGGTTGGCTGCAAAAATTTAGAATTCGTCACGATATTGCTCTTAGATGTCTGTAGGAAATCAGCAACTGTTGACCAAATTTCTGTACAAAATTGGCTCGAGAAACTCCCAGATATCGTCAGAATTTACGTTCCTCGGGACATATGGAACTTATATGAGACTTCGCATTCCTATAAAGCACTTCCTAACAAAACATTGTACTTGCAAAACCAAAATTGCAGTGGGAATAAAGCATCAAAAGACAGACTGTTATGTTGTGTACAAATTGATTAGGTGATAAAGAAAAGCACATCGCCTTTGCAAAATATGCGAAACCTAGATGCTTTCATCGAATTTTCACTGAAAATCTTCCAGTGGTGTGGAAATGTAATAAAAAGGCCTGGATGACTCAAGCAATAATGACTGAATGGTTTCTATTATCAAGGTGTACTGGATCGAAAACGGAGAGACAGAATAGAAAATTTTTGTTATTTTTGAATAATGCTACATATCATGCCAAGCTCGATTCAAACCACGCGAGTTATTTTTCCCCTCCAAACTGCTCTTCGGTATGTTAACCCTTGGATCAAGAAATCATCAAAAACTTGATGAAGTACCGTCTATTTTTTTTAAAACATTTATTGACTGTCATGTGTGGCACCAAGTAATGGAGTGTCGAAAGTTGTAATTTTTTTGTAAGCTGTGACGTTGATACCATTTCAAAGTGTTTCAACACGGCGGATAAACATGGATTTGGAGTCCCTCGAAGAATTTTTTTTCTCGCGTTCTGATACTACATTGGAAGAATACAACAAAGTTGACAGTAATCTAGTAACTGAAAACAATGACTGTTCTATCCAGGAAATAATCAACGAAATCAGCTGAAAGAAAATCACGAAACAGACGTATCAAGCTATGAAGAAGGTCCAGAAGAACCACAGGTAAATTCAGTAGAAGCTCTCCGATGTACAAACTTGCTAAAACTGTTTGTTTGCAAAAAAAAATGACGTTCGAGGGTTTGAGTTGGTAAATAATGTTTAAATACATATAGAGCGCTACAATTTAACAAATTTGAATCAGAAAGTTACCGATTTTTTTAGGATCCAATACATAATAATGTTTAATTTGAATTGTATTATATTTTTTTTTCGCGTGTAATAAATATGTTCTATTTAATAAGAATGCTTTATCATTTATCACATGCCATCTCACTCAAAATTTTTTTTCTCCCTTTAGGACTTCCCTGATGTGGACACTTCTCGAATGTGGACGAAACATTGGTTCCTATAGGTGTCAACTTTAAAATGGTTCCACAGGTAATAACATGTTAGTCTATATAAAAGGTGTGCGGAAAATATTAAAGAAAATATAAATTAGTAAGGTTTTGAACGAAGGTTGCTGCACAGTTCAAAGGGGCGTAACCTCAGGGCAATCACACCCATTTCAGGATTTCAAAAGATACTTTCACCCTAAATTCAATGAGTCGACTTAGAATACAGTTCCGAGGTGAAGTTCGAAGAGGCGTAACTTCACGACGACTCTACCAAATTTGAAATTTTAAAAGACAGTTAACGTAACATATAATAACATATAATGTCACTAAATATAAACTTCGTACTCCTATTATTATTGCCAGAAATAGTAGTAGAGATAGTAGGTTTATTTCTTTGGTTCGGTATTCTGGTAGCGTAGATTACAATGTAAAGCAATTAATTTTAAAGTTTCCGGTATAATTTGATTAAATCGTAAAGTTCGACGTATCAAATGATCATTTTCAAAAAGCAGAAAGTAATATTACCGTCTCAAATGTAATGAACCGACTTCGATTTCCAGATGAAACTGAAAATGGCTTAACTTTTCGACAACTCCACCTCAAGTTTAAAAAGACAGTTAATAACGTCAATGAATTTAATCCTCCAACTCCGATTATATCCAGTGACATTAGGTTTGAAATTTAATAAAAAAATTTTTACCACAAACGTAATCTTGTGATCTTCCCTTAATGTCATGTAATTAATTACATATATGCCCAAGACAATTACCGACTTCAAATGAATTTCATTTCGACACGAACACAAATTTTAAATATCAAATTTTCTGCTCACATTCTTAACTTTTAGAACACTTCGAAGGATTTTCGTGCGTTCATTATCAGCTCGACTCGGCCTGCTACAATTTTTTTATGTGTAGCAGGTGTAGAAGTTTGAAAAAAAATCTACAAAACCTATTAAATCTCGAGATTTTTCCACAAACAACTGAATTTCGTTTTAACCTTTGAATTTGTATTGAAAGTCGAACTAAATACCAAAACCACAATTTTAGTCAAAAGTGAAACTGATTTCTGGATTATGGACTACACAGTATTAAATTTTAGGAAACCTGCTTAAATTGGTTCAAAAGTCATTTACGTGTCATTTCCTAGAAATTGAATATAATATAAGATCTCTGAACAACATTTTAAGTTACTGCTTCTGGATTCCATTTCATCTGATATTGACGGAAAATACTGCAATTAACTTAAATTCAAGTTACCTGATTATGTTCAGTTTCCGGAGAATTGACAGAAAAATTAAATAGTTTAAACAGCAATACAGAGGTATAGGAAAAGTAGAAATATGAGATAAAAATGCACACCGGAGATTTACATATTCATTTTTTGTTTTTTACTGACCGCCATTAATAAGTAATATTAATTAAATTAGTAGCAATGAAATAAGGTATTAAATTTATTGCTTCTGAACAAGGATGAATGAAAAAGACAGAAATGTTTAAAAAACTAGTTTATAAGGGCACCACTACCAGATAACTTAACCATTACCAAAAATTTAGTAATCTGGTAAAACAATACCTTATTTGGCTAGCAATTGTTTGTTACATTTTTGATAATTGAAAACTAAGGCGTACAAATTTCTGTTTTCGCCCGCTACAAAAATCATTACTTAGCAATAATTCCATTTTTTCCTGCATTCGCACCAATTATCGCCTCTAATGAGACCTAACCGACCGCGTATCTTTCTACATCAAATTATATTACATAAATTGCACAGATGAAATCAAATCAAATAGGGAAAAATAGGATGAATTGAAGGATGGGGAGGAGGGGCTCTGACCTAGTTACCTTTGAGTACAACTGCAGGGTGGTGATGACGGGTTGTTCTTTTTCGAAGTGGTTCTCCCAGAATCCGCAGGAAACTTTTTATGAGAATGTGGCGCACGCGTTATGTGTCTTATCTAGACATATTCATATGGTGTTCGTTTACAGACTCCGTACGTTACGCGGTAAAGGTAACACCTACAGCAATCAGTCCGACGGTGGGGAGAGGAGGCGGCGTTGCCGAAATACTCGGGAATTTTCGGATCATTCCAAAAACCAAAACGTATTTTAATAATTGTTATTTTCTCACATCGGGTACCCACATAATAAGTGTATTGTAATTGTTTCGGAATTTGAGATATTGGCATTTTTGGACGTTTTGAAGTCCCCGAGTTCGAAAAACATACTGGGTGATCAAGAATGACTCTATGATTTTTTTGCCTAAGGGTTTGCAACGCTACAACCAGATATGTTTATTTGACAAAAATTTGACATTTGACATAACAATCATCGATAAGATTGTATGTTATGTGAATAAAAGTTAACGTTTAAAAAATGAAACTCGAAATACAGAACAATGATTTATTTAAACAGCTAACGGTAATGCTCAAAATGCACCCCATTTTGGTCCAAAGATAAATTAACTCTTCTTCTTAGGCTCTCGAAGATATTCACCAGCATATTGGAGGTAATGTTTGCCACTTCCTGGACTATTCCCTCTTGCAGCTTTTCGTCAGTATGCAATATGGTCCCAAGGACATTGTCCTTCAAGAGCCCAAATAACGAAAAATCTAATGGATTGAGATCTGGTGACCTGCTTGGCCAAATGCCCTGACTAATTACTCTGACGCCAAAATCCTCTCTTAAATATCCAATAGTAACACGAGCCGTATGTGCCCTTGCAGATTCTTGTTGGAAATATCCAATTTGACGCTCTTCGTCTGTTAATTGGTTCATAAAAGGCCTCAAAAGGTGTTGGATATATCTCTTCGAGTTGACGGTAAAATTAAAAAATATTGGCCCATACACCCGCGTCCTTGAGACTGCTACCAAACAACCAAGCACCAACTTTAACCGGGTGCAAATGTGTCTTTCTTATAGCGTAAGGAATTCACCTGACCAAATTGTGTAATTTTGTTTATTCAGATAGCTGTTGAGATGAAACCAGGCTTCGTTGGAATAGAAGGTATTGTCAAGGATATCATTATTTTTCAATATGTCATTGACCAATTGCAAAACAAAACTCTCTGCGGGTGATCAGGAGGGGTTAATGACGGGACGATGGAAATTTTGTAAGGGTGGTACTTTAATTTCTTTTTAAGCACAGTGGAGCAACTTCCATATTATAAACCTGTAAAACCGTGATTTAGAACAACATGGAAAAGTGGAAGTCTTATGGGTAAGAATGAAAATTGGTTGAATAGGAGGCATAAGGACCAAACCTGTTTGAAGGGAGAGCTTTCTTAAGGATTTGGGAGGACTTCTTTGCGTTCGAGTTCTGATATCCTCGACAACTTCCTCGTTTAGAGTAGAAAGTCTACCAGTTGATTTTTGTTTGCTTACGCTCCCTGTGTTTAAATAACGTTCAACTACTCGCATGCAATGTTTGCAGAAAGACAGCAAAAGTGACCAAAGTCTCCGTGAACAACTCCTGAAATTGCTGGTATGTCGCTTCGAGAGAGTACTGCCAACCAGTAATTGGGTTATAAATCCCGCTTCGAAAGTACGCCATTCCAATGAAAATTTCGTGTTGTAACGTGAAAACCATTTTAAATAAATTAATTTGAAAAGAATACCAGAAATTTTAATTTTAAATTGCAAATTCAAATTAACAGTTGTACCATTTAAAAACGAAATTCAGTATTGCCAACTCAAACAGTCATTCTTTATCTCGTTGTATTTTTGGAAACATTTCTCTGTGTGTATGTATGTGGCCAACGTTTTCTCAGAAACTATAAATAGCGGAAAGTTGAAATTTTGTATTTAGGCTGGGACGCGAAAACTCGAGACCAGATAAATTTCATCATGACCCGTCAGCGTTGCCCAATAGCCCATCATCCCTTGCACCCTCGACTTCGGGAATTTGATGTTTCTGGGTGGGATTTCAATTCATATACGCCTCATCTACAACTGTGTTCCACCAACCCGGTGGCTCTATTGGTAGAGCAATGACGCGTAAAGCCAGAGGTTGTGGGTTCAAGTCCCACCCAGGGTTGTCAATTTTTCGGGGTTGAGAGTGTAATTTCATTCTTTCATTTCATTCATTCTTTCATTACTTTCAGATTCATTCACTCACTGCGGCGTTAGCCGCTTTGAACATTCAACATTTATCATCAACTCATATGGTGGTCGACCTTAAACGACTTTGGGGGCACAGGGACGAACGGGGTCGTACGCTACTATGTAGCAATGACCCGTCAGCGTTGCCCAATAGCCCATCATCCCTTGCACCCTCGACTTCGGGAATTTGATGTTTCTGGGTGGGATTTCAATTCATATACGCCTCATCTACAACTGTGTTCCACCAACCCGGTGGCTTAATTGGTAGAGCAATGGCGCGTAAAGCCAGAGGTTGTGGGTTCAAGTCCCACCCAGGGTTGTCAATTTTTCGGGGTTGAGAGTGTAATTTCATTCTTTCATTTCATTCATTCTTTCATTACTTTCAGATTCATTCATCATGATCAGTTAAGAGCAAAGGGCATTTTTCTAGTTATTTTTAAATTTTTTTAGGTTTATTTGGATTATTTCAAAAACTGGAAAAAGGTTTTTTTTTAACTTCGTATGTTTACTTTACTATTCAATCCTTATTGATTGTCGTTACCGTTATCTTGACTGATCTTCTGTAATGGGCCTTCTACTTTTCTGAATTTTCAGTTTTTCTTAATTTTTTCCAAAAAACTTTTTTACCAATTCCTACCAGATTTTAGATTTGAACTGGCCTAAACAATAGCTATACATAGGCATGATGACCAGTTTTCAAAAACTACCGTGTTGCGTTCTTAAGTATGTACTGTTCCCAAAAATAAAAATACTAATCTCTGCATAAAACAAATATTTAGTAGCTAAAATGAGACTTTTATGAACACTTTTAAATTTCGTGCCAAAACACTCGTAGGTGTCATGGCGTCGCTTTACATAGGTGTGACGTCACGCGTATGACCACAGTATCGACCTCAACTTGTAACGTGCATATGAACGTTCAGTAACTTCAGTGTCCAATATAATAATAATAATAATAATTACCGAACAGAAATAATCGGTAAAAGCGTTATCACAAGAAATTCGAATGAAACAAAATGATGTTTACATAGGAGTGACGTCATTCGCCGGGGGGGGGGGGTTGCTATAATTTATGTTTATATTTTAACAATACACAGTTTATCCCGCTTACAATATTGACATTAATATTTTTTTTAGAATTATTTCATTATTTAATATATTATAATATCCTTATTTCAGTAATTGTTTGTTACTGTCATCATGCCTATTCTGTTTGAAACATTTTTCTGTAACACCTCCCTAAATGGCACTATACTGTAGAACATTTTCAATTCCTTAACTTTTTTAAAATGATTTGAATGTTTCCACTAAACTTTATATTTTAATGAACATATTAAATGTATGGTACGTTCCACGTCGAATTTGGAATTTTTCTTTAGATGTGGCCCAAATTGAGGGAAAATGGTCCTTTTTGGCCCCTGAAACTCCCCCTAAATTTTTAGGGCCCCAAGTGGAATAGAACTCCAGTTATGGACATTTGAAAATTAAAATTTTCAGGTTCGGCTCCAAAACCAAAAATTTTCAACCATCCATAACTTGTAAAAATACCCATTTTTATGGAAAACAGTTTCAAACAAGAGTTGTTTGCAATGCTTTAAACTTTTGGAAACTGCTAAAAAAAGTTCATGCGACATGGTTCACTGTGGACGAGTCTAGGCGCAATTAGTCTTCAGGCCGCAAAAAAAATATAATCAGCTTTCCTGACCAAAAAAATTAGGAGCGTAGCTGGATTCGATACAAAACTTTTGAGCCCAAACAGAAGTTCGCCACACCTAAGGGCTCTGAGAAAAAAAATGGTAAATTCAGGCAAAAATCCATTGATACCAAAAAAATTTCATTGAGCCCCCAGAAATCCATTGTTTGCTAGTCAATATCAAACCATGAGCGACATGTTTTCTTGAAGTTGACTGGGGATCAATGTCACTAAGGTAGGCATGCTATTTTCATATAAGTAGACCATTTCCCAAGTCCCCGGCTGCTCAAAAACTCAAACTTCCTCAAATTACTTGAATTTTAAGCCCAGGCGACTTCGCTTGACGCACATTTTTTATCCAAGAAGCGACTCTCACCCAAATTGTTGCTTTTGTTGATGTTTTTGAAGGTCCACAATGGTTGAAGACAACGCGGAAGCAACCTTCCATAAGAATTGTGCTGGAAATTTGAATTTTCAACACAAATCTTCAAATTTGGGACCAGCCCTTAGATCTGGCGAACTTCTGTTTGGGCTCAAAAGTTTTGTATTGGATCCAGCTACGCTCCTGATTTTTTTAGTCAGGAACGCTGAATACTATGTATTTTTTTGGCGGCCTGACGAATAATGGCGCCCAGACCCGTCAACAGTGAAACGTGCTGGATGAACTTTTTTTAGCAGTTTCCAAAAGTTTGAAGCATTTCAAACAACTTTTGTTTAAAACTTTTTTCATGAAAATGGGTATTATTACAAATTATAGATGGTTGAAAATTTTTGGTTTTGGAGCCGAACCTGAAAACCATTTTTTTTTCTCGGAACCCTTAGGTCTGGATAACTACTTTTGGGCTTAAAAGTTTTGTATCGAATCCAGCTACGCTCCTGATTTCTTTGGTCAGGAAAGCTGAAGACATTTTTTTTTGGCTGCCTGACGACTAATGGCGCCCAGACTTGTCCACAGTGAACCATGTCGAATGAACTTTTTTTAGCAGTTTTCAAAAGTTTAAAGCATTGCAAACAACTTGTATTTGAAATTTTTTTCATAAAAATGGGTATTTTTACAAGTTATGGATTGTTGAAAATTTTTGGTTTTGAACCGAACCTGAAAATTTAAATTTTCAATTGTCCATAATTTGAGTTCTATTCCACTTGAGGCCCTAACAATTTAGGGGGAGTTTCGATTGCCCAAACGGACCATTTTCCTTCATTTTGGGTCACATCTAAAAAAAAATCCAAATTCGGCGTGGAACGTAGGTTCCATACAATTTTTTATCGAAGAAGTTCTTCCTAAAATTGTCTTAAAGGGCGCATTACCCGTAAGAAGTTTCCTTTGTGTTATAGGATTTTATTTAAAACGGTTTCGGTGATTTATACCAAATCACATAACTTAACTGGGCAGTTTAATGCGTATACGTTTTATGTGAAACATTTTTATGTAAAATTGCACTAAAAGGCACTTCCTTAACTGCATCGGTTCGTAGAGTAATAAATTATTGTTCGGTCTAACTGATACATCTCCATCGAATAAAGTTATTTTTATTTATTCCAAGTCGATGATTGGATTCTTATTTCGAATTATGGACATCGAAATTTGTTGTTGTTATATTACATAAGTTAATTTATTTATCGTTAGTTTTGGGAATTAATCCGAAACATAAGTTTTTAAAACAAAATTATTTAATTAACGAGACCTACAAACAGTACCAACAAGGAATGACGTTTGCTGGCAAAGTCCTCATGAATACACTCTTGACTCTACCTATAGGTTCTGGATGCTGAGTCTGCGATCCAGGCGTTGATGTAATTCATAATCAATCTATTGCCCTAGTCTGTACATAACTCCTCCCTCCGTAGATCGAACTTCAGTGCGTAGATCTTGAAGTTAGACGTCTCCTGGCGCCACTGGAGTTCTTCTGAGCAATTAATAAATTAACTTACTTTTAAATTTAAAAATGTAATATGGTATCAAAAGAGTGCAAAATCTGATTATTTCTATTAGAGTACTGATATTTAGTGATTCTTTAAGTGAGTGAATTTGATCAAGTTGGAGTGGATATATGTCGTGGTCCATCTTCGGGAGGTCATCTGATTTTATCCTCTCGATTTGGATGGGCGGTTCGTATTATTTCTTCGGAGCATCTGGTACTTCAATCCTTGGTAATGTGAAGATTGTAGCCAGCGAGACTTGTTTGGCGTCGGAGAATTTTTCTTTTTTGTATCGTTACTTCGCAGTATTCATAGAGGCGTATAACACTTGGTTCTGCTATTTGTTGTATACCGTTTTCATCTGGGCTGCTATATGGAACTGTAATTGGTTTAGCTGGATCAACTATAATTTCTTTTTGCAAGATATGTTCGCTGATGGTCGTACTCAGCAAGCTTCTTCTAATCTGGCAGTTGGTGATGTTTTGTTTGGTTTTTGGTATGGTTTGGTATTTCAGTATCAAAGCTGGTAATAATATTTCCTACGCAGCTAAACACATTTATTTGGAAATTGTGCTGTTTCCGTTGTGGCACTTAGATATAGGTAGCATAATAGCGAATATATTTGAGAATTTAATAATTTTGTTAAGACTATAATTCCATGAAAAGTTACCTGTAGGTACAAAAAGCTAGAAAAGAAGAGTTTGTACGATATTACGATAAACTTCTCTAAAAACAATATCGTCAAGTCTATATCAGTTGTACTATAGGAAGAGAAAATAATAAAGTATAAAACAATAAATCCAGCCCAGCCTCTAAACGCTCAGGCTGATACCCCCACCCAACAATCAACATAAGGGTAGGAATTAATTTAACCTAAAAAAAATAAAATAAAACAAAAATATATTTATAGAAAAAAAAGTAACTAATGAACTTAAAAATAATCTTAATACCATAAATACAAATATATTTGTATAAAAATTATATTTTAACAATTTTACTTATTCAAAAATGAAACGTGTTTGAAAGTTATATTTACTAACTATAACGCTATAATTATGTTTGTATGTTTCTCATTTCATGATCACCCTTTATAACTACAATATAGTTATTATCCGTTCACGAGAAAGTGATAGCAGAGCACCTAATTATACATTCAAAAGGGTGTCCGAAGCACTGTTGGGTGGTTCAAAAAAGTAAGGAAATTCGCAATCGTTTCTCCATATGCAGTGTGTGTTTGTATAACAACTTTCGGTTTGTCCTCCCTGTTGAGTCAGGAGCAAGTAACTCTCTACCTGCTTCTACCCCTCAAATACCATAGAACCGAATGATAGGGCAAAGCGAAAACGAAAAACTTTTGGGACAGTGTCGCCCGTTTGGGTATAAATGAGAATTTCTTCTATAGTGCTTAAGACATAAATTTTATTTAAACTGGATTAAACTATACCTAACAATTTTTTAATTAAGTTAGACAACATTTTCTTCTCATTTTCCTCAGGCTTAGAACTGTCAGTTTAATAACTGGCGTGGTTAAAACTTTGCCTAATAGCAATGTGTCAATACTACTAACTTAAACAAAAATTAATATATACATACATTATCAAAAAATTTTCGATAATGGGTTCTATTTCATCAATGTGATTTACTTCCCATAACTTGTCTTCTTATTTTTCTATAGCGTGCTTACTACATTTTCTCCAATGGTCTGCAGTTACTTTAGATAACGTTTTATGCAAAAGTCATCGTACATCATCTAATTTGAACGTAGTGTTCAATCTCGCTACTTCTTGTACCCTTTATTTGTGCCCATATAAGTTCTATGGGGTTCAGTTGGCAATGGTATGGAGATGGAGGTAAACGATGCACAATTATCCTGCGATCTTTGACTATTTCGTCGATTACTTATTTTTTGTATTTCTGTTTATTTGTTCAAACGATTTGCATAAGTTCCGTTTTAACCATCGTACCGCCAAACGTGATTTTTTTATCATTTAGCCAGTTAATTATGTTGTCCTTTCTCCCAGACGTAGTCTGTAACTTTTCTAGTAAACGCGAGTGGTAAACTGGCGTTATCCATTACCATTACTGAATTTTTTGGTATGAAAGTTAACATCTGCACAAAATAGTCTTCAAATACGTCTGCAGTCATTTCATCATGATAATCTTTGGTAGATTTAGAAGTGAATTCTAATAAACCGTTATTTTAAAAACCATTTTCACCACCAGTATGCGTAAATATCAATCTACGACCTTTTCCCACTGGTGGACTCAATCCAGTAGAATAACCGTCCATGAAAGCCTGCCGCGAATCAGTAATATTCTTATCAACCCAAATTTTCGAAACAATGTGCCCTTCATTTAACCACGTTTCATCTAAATAAAAAATGGTTTTTGCCTCGGTTCGAAACCTTTTAATCGCTCTTCAATATTCCCTCCTCCAACAAACAATATAATCTATATCAAGAAGCAACGCCCTTCTGTCAGATGCTCCCACGAAAAACCTATTTCTTTTAGGCACTTCCATAATGTTGTACAACCAATATACGGCAAATCGTCACTTCTATAATAACATTTAACATTTCGTATTTTGTCTAAGATAGGTATTACTTTATTTAAATAAAAGGAATGAACTTTATAACGTATAGCAGTTTTATCAAAATCGTCGATTGTTTTTGGTTTTTGTCCTGGATATTTTTGTAGCTCGGCAACCCCTTTATTTTTTCTTTCTTTTAAAAAACCATAAACTGTTGCTTCTCCAACTCCTGTCATATTCGAACAATTACTCACGATTTCCCTAACAGCTTTAGATATTTTTTATATGAAATGCTGCGCCTATGGTTTAGGACTGATAATTGTATGCAGGTAAAAATTCGTGCTATCAACTTCTCGTGAACGGAGAATAGAAGTACGAATCTACAAGAAATAGCGGTACAGGCCATCTCGACACTTTACCTTTGAGGTAATAAATGTTAATACGCCAACTCAACACTACAGAAAACAGGTAGTTGCAACTAGTGGCCTTAACTGACAGGCCAAGTCGACAATAAGACCTTGAACACCTTAAACCGATTAACACAATTTTCTAGATACAATATACAATACACAATATCCTTTCTACACATTCTACGGCAAATTCTGATGATGCCTCTTAGGCCTAGTAAGTACAAGTTTGATCATTGCCCCATTACATCACATGTTTGATCCTTGCCCCCTTGCGTTTCCAACGTACTTTCGAGCGTCTCACATGACGTTCACGTATCAGAAAGCTTCCCGAAACTTGTCTGACCCACCTGAAATCAGAATGTAGCCTTCAGATACAACTCGGTGTCGAGATAGTCAATTATACTTTATCTCGTCCTACCTAGTGAGAGATAACTACATATAATACCTTGTAGACAACCTTTGTTATGAAAAGGTCCTATTCGGAAAAATGATTAACAAAACAATTAACGGACAAAACCTGACAGATCAGGGATATTTCATAAATTTTACCGGTTAGATCCGTCCGTATTTTCATCTTCATTCCCTGAAGCCTGTACTCTAGTCCATGCGCGCGCTCTAAAAGAAATGTAATAATACGTAATAAGTACATATAACCGAATGGGTAATTGTACAATTGTTTGTTGAAAGTCTTTGAATACTATAATACGTCAAGGCATATTGTAAAACGAATTAGGTACACCATATTAAAATTACATCGCAAATATACATAAATGAATACAAAACTAAAAATAATATTTTTTAATTATGAAATAGTATATTGTATACCTCGTAGAAAAACTGAACATTTCCGGACGAACGTAAAGCTTGTCTTAGACCAAGAGCTGGGGACGAGATTTCAACGTCATCAGTAATATGGAGTTTGTAAATAGGAATAAACTCTATTACCATCAGTTATTAAAGTTCCGAGCAGGCGGACAGATTACTTGGGGCTAAGGGTAGTTATAAGGGGTGAAAGTTAATAATTTTTCTGGAAAATTTGGGCATCGATAATACGCTTAAAAATGTATGTAATGATAGGTCTTACCATACCTAAACAAAATTTCAAGCGGCGGACACATGATTAGGTGTAAAGGGGGCGGCGGACAAGGGTAAAGCGGGTGAAAAGGCGGAGAGCTAGAGCCGAAATTTCAACATCATCGTCATCAGTAGTATGGAATTCGTAAACAGGAATAAACTCTATTATCATCAGTTATTAAATTTCCGAGCAGGCGGGCAGATTACTTGGGGCTAAGGGTAGTTATATGGGGTGAAAGTTGATAAATTTTCTGGAAAATTTCGGCATCGATAATACGCTTAAAAATGTATGTAATAATAGGGCTTACCATACCTAAACGAAATTCCAAGCGGGGGATACATGAGCAAAGGGGGCGGGAGACAATGGTAAAGGGGGTGAAAACGCAGAGAGCTAGAGCCAAAATTCCAACGTCATCAGTAATATGGAATTCGTAAATAGGAATAATCTCTATTACCATCAGTTATTAAAGTTCCGAGCAGGCGGACAGATTACTTGGGGCTAAGGGTAGTTATAAGGGGTGAAACTTAATAATTGTTCTGGAAAATTTCGGCATCGATAATACGCTTAAAAGTGTATGTATAATAGGTCTTATAATACCTAAACGAAATTCCACGCGGCGGGCACATGAGTAGGTGCAAAGGGAGCGGGGGACAAGGGTAAAGGGGGTGAAAACGCAAAGAGCTAGAGCCGAAATTCCAACGTCATCAGTAATATGGAATTCGTAAACAGGAATAATCTCTATTACCATCAGTTATTAAAGTTGCGAGCAGGCGGACAGATTACTTGGGGCTAAGGGTAGTTATAAGGGGTGAAAGTGGTTAATTTTTCGGGAAAATTTCGGCATCGATAATACGCTTGAAAATTTATGTAATGATTACATTACATTATAAATTAGATTTATAATTATATAATTATTTAGATAATAGAGTTCCTTAGTTATTACCCTAGAGTTATTCCTGTTTACGAATTCCATATTACTGATGACGTTGGAATTTCGGATCTCGATCTCCGCCTTTTCACCCCCTTTGCCCTTTTCCGCCGCCCCCTTTGCACCTACTCGTGTATCCGCCACTTGGAATTTCGTTTAGGTATGGTAAGACCTATCATTACATACATTTTTAAGCGTATTATTGATGTCGAAATTTCCCCGAAAAATTAACCACTTTCACCCCTTATAACTACCCTTAGCCCCAAGTAATCTGTCCGCCTGCTCGGAACTTTAATAACTGATGGTAATAGAGTTTATTCCTGTTAACGAATTCCATATTACTAATGACGATGACGTTGAAATTTCGGCTTTAGCTCTACGCCTTTTCACCCCCTTTGCCCCTGTCCGCCGCCCCCTTTGCACCTACTCATGTGTCCGCCGCTTGGAATTTCGTTTAGGTATGGTAAGACCTATCATTACATACATTTTTAAGCGTATTATCGATGCCCAAATTTTCCAGAAAAATTATCAACTTTCACCCCTTTAGCCCCAAGTAATCTGTCCGCCTGCTCGGAACTTTAATAACTGATGGTAATAGAATTTATTCCTGTTTACGAATTCCATATTACTGATGACGTTGAAATCTCGTCCCCAGCTCTTGGTCTATCTGTAGAGGCACAAGCCGAGACAGGCAATACGTTTTCACTACGTGGGATTCCAAAATTATAGAGTACTGAAAATCGGGTCGGCTCCAGGTCCTTCCCGCGGACCCGTGGAAAGTGATAATCACTTTCAGGTAGATCGGGGTAAATGGTTCATTTAAGAGATCGGGTCACCAAGAGATCAATCCTCCTAGTGACATTTTTACCCGTATATACTTTTAGAGTCTAAAGACCGAGGTTTAAGCCTTGATAATATAGCTATAATTTATTATCAAAGGAAGTGGCAAAATTTTAATACACATTTAATGACGAATGTATATTAAACACTATAAGCAAACCGTAAATTGGTTATGTATGACCTGCTAATAACAACCCCCTGTAGCTGCCGCTCACCACCGCTCGGGTCGTAAAAACCAAATACCGTTTGGAAGAGAATGAAAAACCGTATTGCCGAATATTAGACACTGCATGTTTTCCTATCGTCTCCGCATTTAGCTATTTCTCTTTCGTTGTGAAATTGTTAGAATGATTTTCCGTTTTCCCATTTTCATTACTTAGAGGAGTTTTCATGTTGCAGGTTTTAATTATTTGTAAGAATATTTTATTTTCCGTTCCGCATTTTCGCCTTGTTAAATAGTTTCGAATATTCCCGATTTTAATCAAAATTAATTTTACTTCTCGCCAACTGTGATAATCTCATATTTTCGTAGTTGTGTGTTTCCTTTGCGAAATATACAAAATTTTGTAAATAAACCACAAGTTTTTGTACTTCTCCGATCTCCGAAATGGCAGCAGGTGTTTGGTGTATACATTGTTGCCACTTTAATTTCGAAATAAAATGGTTTAGGTATTTTCGGTTTTGAGTGTGTGGTTCATTTCTGCGGACAGCCCTGGCATTCTCCTGAGTATGTAAACTACCCAGGCATATTCTCGAGGGAGAGAACCCTTCAAATCTGGCGTCCGAGCAAAACCGACCCTAAAACCCTTAACCGAACTCCTGAATTCCGTCCCAGCGCCAAATCACTCAAGTAACTGCGAACAAGCACGTTACAATAATATTAATAAAGCAACCTAGTTTTTCAGTAAAATAGTAAAAATGATTAGGTACCTAATTATTTTAATTATTATGGGCACTTATTTCGCCTGGGTCTAGTTTACATTTAGCACATTAATATAATATTATGTTAAGTAGGTGCATATATATCCTAATTCCTAGCAATTCTGATCTGAGTATTTTTATTAATAATTAATAGTAACGACTGAAAATGTACACGGTGATACTCATACGATGGCTCATTAGCAGTACATAAATGGAAATTGAAAAGAGATTACAATTCCAAAGTTAGCTGGCATATTTTGGAGAAAATTATGAAACGATATAAAATATTTGCAAAGTGCTACCACTTCTGGTTTCAGGACTGCAACTTCAATTTTTTAAATGGGATGGGATAAATAGATTTTTTTAAAATATGCCTCCAAATTTTCAGAATGTTAATTAGTTCTCGATTTATGTATATGAATCACCCTGTAACTTACATAGGTAATATGTAAGTATGTACTTAAAAAATGTTTAAATATAACTTACCTGGCTTCATGTAGATTTTTCATTACAACTGATCTCTTGGTCCGTTAGTAAGGCTCAGGTAAAGGTTTATTAATTTATTGTCGTACTAATATCGCATTCCATGTAATTGGCTGAATTTTTCAGATTAAGGAGGGGACCCCTATTTCGCAATTTTCGCCTTAATTGATTATAAAAAAATTCAAATTAATTTTACATCATGGAGCATCTAATTATCTTCTAGTCTACATAATAAAAAAATAAAAAATTGTTGTTCTTTAGAATTCATGGCGTTTTCTTCATTTCAAATTTGAAATCAAAATTTTAAAGATATCAAAGCATTTTTTGAAAAAGTAACTATGTACAAGGGTACATATTTCTAGTAAAAATAGAATACAATAGTATATTATTATACTAGTTTAATAAGACGGAGTATTATCACACGAGTGCTTTAATAGAACAAGTGTGACAATACGTGTTATTAAACGAGTGTAATATATACTATATCTACTTTGCTTTATTAATTCATTAAATTTTGGCTGTTCAAGTTTTCGTATTACTCTAGGGAATTTTGCGTGGGTCGGTTACACCTGACGTCACTGACATTGACGTTTCGTATTTGAATTTGAAAATCTAGTAGCCCTAGTACAAATTCAATAACTACTTACGTACGTGCGCGAAATGGAAGACAAAAATGTAGAATCGACCTGTACAGCCTCAGAAATACGCAAAGCTGCTCAAGAAATTTATTGGAATACTATCGAAACTATGAAATATCATAAGTGAATTAGTAGGTACTCAAAACCTTGTCATATATTATTAATTTAACGGGTGTGTATGGCATAAGATTCAAGTAGAATCGAGTGTCGTACCGAATTCAAGATACAAAGATTTTTCCTCAAACGTTTACAGCTTTACAGAGATAAATGTAATATATTTTTTCTTTCATTTTAAAAAACTAGTATAGGCTACAATGGTACTACCGAGTTCGGAAGGTGTGAAAAATCCATGTATATAAATTGGTCTAAATCTTATAGTAACGTTGAGAAAAAAAATTCACTTTTATCTTTGAAGCTGTGCCAAATTTAACAGCATACGACTAACGAGAAAAAGATGGTTAACGAAGCTATTTTATATTGCTTTCAAAGCAACAGCTATCTGTAAACTCTAAATTAGCACGCCCTAAACCGGTAAAGGCCATCTCGACACTTTACCTTTAAGGTAATAAATGTTAATACGCCAACTCAACACTACAGAAACCAGGTAGTCGCAACTAATGGCCTTAACCGACAGGCCAAGTCGACACTAAGGGCTTAAACGCCTTAAACCGATTAACACAATTTTCTAGATACAATATACAATACACAATAGGTAGTCCATAATTTGAACAAAAGGATAGATGTAAACCAACTATTTAACTAAAGCTAAAACTAGAACTAAAACCATTGAAAATGTCGGGTTCTGGAAAAGCGCAATTTTCCGCTCCATAATTTGCTCCACTAGAATTTATCAAATCTGATGTTTAAAGTTTTTGCTCAATAGATGGCGATACTCCATTTTGAAAATCGATACTTCTTAAATACTGGTGTTGAGCGCTGCCATCTGCAACACAATATCCGTATTACATGTACTGCCAAGCCCAGGCTTCTTTCAAGATGTATAATAGTTAGGTTATTCTCCATCAAGTGACGCAATACATGTGAAATCAAAATCGAATATACGTACTCATCCAGTAAGGAATGGCGCTTTCTTTTCGTCTCTAACTCCCTTGGGACCTTACTTGAAGAATAAATGATCATTAGAGAATTCCGATTTCGTGCAAAGATAGCAGTTTTTGATCTCATGGTAGAAAAAAGATTACTAATGGTTTTACGCTTTTAATGGACCATTGACGTGTTGAACTCGTGAATTGGAGTGGTATAGAAATTTATCAATTTGTAATTCTTTTTTACTAAAGAGACATTACTCTTATAAGCAGTGTTGTAGCGTGGGTTTAAGCAGCACGGGGCGTATAAAAAATTCACCGTCCCCCTATTTAGAGCTTTAAATCCTAAGGGCTCTCAAATTTCCGACAATTCTAAAGAACTTCGTGGCAAGAATAAATTTGTCATTGTGTACTGTACATGGCACAAAGTCATGTATGTACCTGTTATAATATAACAAACACTTTGTTACAAAAGTCTCCCCATATACAACATTGATCATAAATAACAATATAGGACGTTTCAATATTAAACTGACCAAATTTAATAGGTGACTCTCCAATGAAAAATATACAAAAATGTTTCTATAAACTGAGGTTGAAATTTATTTCTAAAATAGAAAGTAACAAAATTTTAAGTGTTTTATGATTTGTGCGTTTCACTCAACATAAGATAATCCTTTGCATTCGATACGTGGAACACATGTTGAAATATGATAAATTAATACAATCATGATTAGAAAATGATCTACTGGGTGATAATTTTTAGGGATTTTTTATAGGGTAGGGAGAGACATGTTGAAGTACTGACTCCACCTCAGTAAATATTCCGCTGTGCCACAAATTAATACGAAAACAAGACGATAAGACAAATTAGAAACGAACATAATGACAATCCCGCCGGTAGAACGACTCTAATTCAGTTTTGAAGCGGACTCAGCGACCGAAAGCGCTGCTCACGGAAGCTCATGCAACTACTAACACTCATCTTTATTTTAGTATTATTATTACCGTAATCTATGACTGTTCTGCTTTTGAGTATTATTGCATAAAACTATAATGCTTTGGTATCATGAATCTGTATGTATGTTTCATTAATATTAATAATTAAGGGAGTAATAATTGCTGTTTAAAAAAAATGGCGATGTGTAACAACGTAACACTTTCTCATGTGGCCGGACCAAATATTCATGGCAACATTATTAAAGTGGCTTTTAGGGAGGTCTCAGAACAAAAAGTGTTCTAAATAAAGGGTATAAGCATTAAACAGCTACCTAACTCAAGTTATGAGATTTAGTATAAATCACCAAGACCGCTTTAAAGAAAATTGTACAATATAAATATTCTTTAGAATAAAGTGCCCTTTACCCTTAACTGATTCCGATGAAATCTATGCAGTCTCGGGTTTTCTGGGAAAAGAAATTTCTAGCCAAAATCCAAAATTTCAACCTTCCAGAATTTATAGTCTAATATATATTATTTTTTTATATATATATTTTATATATATTTATAGTCTTTATAGTTTAATTTATTGGAACTGTATCCAATATAATCATTTCCAGAGCTTGCCAACGAAAAAAATATATTTCTGAGAATGTAAATGAACTTTTGGTACAAACTGCTAAGTGTTCCATGGTCGAATATTAAAGTTCCAATTTTAACGACAACAGCCAAAGTTTTGTTACGTAACCCTCATTACCGTATAGTTAATTGGTTTTTGACGGCAGAACCACCTGCTTCGTTGTTCCTAAATGTCTGAAGTCACCGAAATGAAATATTAGGCCTACCTATAAATTTTTAATTAAAACCGTAATATACAGTTTTGGTGTAAGTTATAATTAATTGCCTGCTTCGACAAGCATTAGAGAGATTTCGTTGATACTCGACTTAATTTTAAGTCATGCTCAAATTTTTCACAAGAAAAAAAGTAAGAAATAATAAAATTTGTGTTTTCTTTCTATTCTTTTAGCCTATTTATTTCCATCCATAACTGGATACAGGCCTCCTTTAATCGTTCCCAAGTCTTCCTATTCAGAGCTTTTCTGAGCTGCCACATCAGGCCTGAATAGGCCTTCACGATACCGAGACCTGCCGGTGGTATCGTCTCGGTCTCGTTGAATCTAAATTTTTTCACTGTTGTCTCGGGATCACCGAGACGAGACAAAGGATTACTATCGTCTCGGTCTCGGCCTCGTCTCGGTCTCGAATTACTCTCATGATAAGATAATGTCTATTTGGGTTTTTGTTAAGAAGATTGGGTCTCACTGACCTAATACTTTAATTAACAATTTATAAGTGGCGAATTAGTTAATTAAATAGAAAGAACACATTTGTTAAAATCTCTTTTTACAGCTACATGGCTAATTAAAAATATTTGCGTATGAAATTTGTCAAAAAAAATTTATTAAAAAAAGAAAACTTGTATGTAAAAATTTATTTAACCTAGTATGGACGATGCTGCTTATGGAACGAAAAGTTTGTAAGTATTTATTTAATTTTATATGAGGTAAGGTAAAAAAATAAAACTTATATATAAGTTTAGAGAGCTATAGGTGTTCCTTAATTTAGTGCTTATTACTAGTCTTCCCGAAACCATTTTTAAATATAACCGATTTAACACCACCATGGCGGTTGTGATATACAGCTTAAAGCGTATTCATCGTTATCTTGTCTTCGTTATACATTTCTTAATAAGATTCTTTATTCTTTTCATAAAATCCACACAAAATAATTCCGGTAATGGGTAAAATATAACTAAGGGATTAAAGCAGGCAGTTTTGACCTACCTGCCTGAGGCATTATGAATGAAACGTATAACACCCGCATATAAAAATATGTATAAATTTGGATAATATACGGAAAAATAATAAATTATAACGAGACCGAGAGTTTTCAAAATTTAGTATCATCTCGGCTAGATTCTCGGTTAATTGTGTCTCGATATCGGTTTTAGAAATTTTTACCACTCTCTTATCGGTATCGGCCTCGGTCTCGTGCGATACCGATACCGAGACCGAGAGTTTGTCTCGATATTGTGAAGGCCTATGCCTATATCAATTTTCCATCTCATTTGTAGCCTGCCTCTGGATCTATTCCCTTCATAAGGGCGCCATTTTCGTATTATTGAATTCCAAGGATTGTCTTTTATACGTTCGTTGTGGCCTGCCCATTTCTATTTTACTAATGTTGCTCCCTCTATAGCGTCAACAGCGTTCTTTTTCGTTCTTATCCAGTCATTACGTTTTCTATCTCTGAGTGATATTCCCAATATATGTCCTTCTATAACCCTCTGAGTGTTACGAATTATATCCAAATTTACCTTTGTAAAGGTCTACGTCTGCGCTCCATATGTTAAAACTGGTCATGTGCAGCAATCAGATACTTCAGTTCTTAAATGAAGAGGTATCTTTTGGTTTTTTAAAACATAGTAGTCTTCCGAACGCTGCCCACCAACGTTGCAAATCAACTCGGTCCCGGCTACCTGTCAACACATCAGCTCGGTCCCCAGGTTTTTAATCTTACGTTCAAATTCGGTCCCAGATAATTCGACCTTAACAGTTAATCAAAATGCGCAAATATTTTCTCACACTTTAACCAGGCTTTGAACTGGCGGTCTTGAATAACTGGCGTGTTTAAAAATTTGCCCAATAAAATTGGACATATCATCTTGCAATAATTATCATTATAATAAAAATATCCCTTAGATTATAAATCGTCGTCATATTTAAATTTAAGAAATAAGTAGCGTTTTTAAAAATTTTACCAAAAAAGATTTTCTTGTCACGTTGATAACAAATAATAACATTTAAATTTTTACTGGAAAAAATTTGTAAGATACCCCTTTAATATATTCTATTTTAGTTGACTCTTTATTTTTTAATCGTAACATTGTGTCTCTAATAAACTCCTGTTTTTCTGTAGTTCTTCCGTTGTCATTTCCCGTTCTCCTTAGTTTTATGTGTACTTCACACGGATATTTTTTTAAACCTTCAACAAATTTGAAAATGTTTGGATGGTGACATTCAAATATTGCGTCAAGTTTCGCATGAAATGATTCGCAGGAATTTCTGGTGCGAACAAGAGAACAAGAAAAGTCGGCCCACATTTTTGGTGGATAGTTAGCACTTTCTGAAATATAAGTTTCTAAGACATAATTACAAAACTGTTGTACATTAGCATTATCTGGTTGAATTGACATTAGATCATCTGTAAAACAGTCGTCTATATCATTCGGATCCAAAAAAGACAAACCGAAAAAAGGTTTTAAAAATTGGCCGATATCTGAATCTTTCTTTTTTTAGTCCTCACCTAACCCCAATTTTGAAATTTTTCGCTATCAACCTGCCCCAAATATAACCCACAACCCTTTAGGTTTGTAAATATTAGCGTTGGACGAATAGCATTGTGAATTGCTGATTCAAAATCTGCGAAAATTGTTAAAGGGCTGAAGTGTAAATTGAAACTGTCACGTTTGGTTTTCAAATGATTGAAAGCACGAATATACGTATCAGAAGCTTTATTTGGCAGGAGAATAAAAGCCAGTGGT
This sequence comes from Cryptocephalus moraei, assembly GCA_946251905.1. Lineage (NCBI taxonomy): Eukaryota > Metazoa > Arthropoda > Insecta > Coleoptera > Chrysomelidae > Cryptocephalus > Cryptocephalus moraei. The sequence continues at coordinate 29,561,161 of OX276454.1, forward strand.
GTACATACGATTTCTAATAAACCTATAAGACTTGTAGAAATTGTTTGGGGTAACTGTTTCTGATCGACATAGCTGATGGAATGAGTTGAAAATAAGGCAATATTACTCTTCGAGTCGTTAAGAAGACAAAATTCCTCCCCTCTATTTGTTAATGTATTGATTGAACGTAATACATTATGTACGTCGGTAAAAGTTTTTGGCATACCTTGAGCTACTCGCGCACGGTTAATGTTATTTCGAACTAAATTTATATCTTTACTGGTCAGTGTTCCAATATCATGTTTTCTCACTTCACTATGTATTAATTTGGAAAGTCTAGTGCATACATCTTCCACAGATTTTCTTTTTAGAAAATTGCTCAGCTTTTGTCTATTTTTAATGCGGAATTATTCCTGTCATGGTTATGATTTGGTACTGACATCACAAGTTCATTTTTGTCGTTTAACTTTAAGACAGATTTACATATTTTATCTACTTTGCGTTACTAATGATCTCATTATTACACGAAACTAGTGTAATAATATTCATATTATTACACTACTTTTGGTAACTTTCGATTTAGTTAAATTGGTACGTCAGCCTGTCACGTAGATGTACGTAGACGTCAAAGTTAAATTATTAGTATTTCAATAAATTCTAAAGAACTAAATTCTTAAACTTCTAAAGAAGTCAATTCTACATTTTTGTCTTCCATTTCGCACACGTCAGTAAGTAGTTATTGAATTTGTTCTAGGACTACTAGATTTTCAAATTCAAATACGAAACTTCAATGTCAGTGACGTCAGTGTAACCAACCCACGCAAAATTCCCTAGTGTAATTCGAAAACTTGAACAGCCAAAATTCAATGAATTAATAAAGCAAAATAAATAAAATAGTATATTACACTCGTTTAATAAGACGTATTGTCACACTCGTTCTATTAAAGCACTCGTGTAACAATACTCAGTCTTATTAAACAAGCATAATAATATATTACTTATGACACATGACAACCTCGATTTTAATTTTTTCTGTACGAAAAACTTGAAACCCATCTATAACAATTAACGTCTTAGCCCTTTCACTCGTCATGGAATAAGAAATTAAAGTTGTAACACAAAAATTAAACACACACACGTAACATAAACCTGCACTTTTCACTGCAAAATTGAAATTATGACTAAACAAGATCCTGATGTACATAAACCTTTATGGCCCTTTTTCTTACTTGAAACCTGAAATTCCTAGAACTCTTTATTTTGACCGCGGGACCGAGTTCATGATTTTCTTCATCTCTTTCTTTCATATTACCAGCTCTGGGACCGATTCGATGTGCGTCCCAGATGAATTATTAGAAACAAGCTCTAGAGTTGCCGCAAATCAACAACAAAATCGGCTCTAGAGCGTGTTTCATCTGTTATCGTTGTTAATTTTTAGGAGTTCTGTGTCTATCTTATGAGTTAATCTGTAGATTTCCTCTCTGGTTTCGTTGGTAGTTTTAATTTCAGTTTGAGTAGTCTATGATCGCTACCAATAGATATGGTGTTTATAGCTGTGACGTTTTGGACGATGTCCTTTTCCTTTGTTAGTACATAGTCTATTTCATTTTTTGATGCTCCATTTGGCGAGATCCATAAAATTTATAAAAGTTGAAATAATAAAAATAATACAGTTTCTATTATTATTCCATTTTGATACGTATTTAAAACCTTGAGCTTCGACTGGTTCGAGTTGAGTTTGACTTTGAGATTTAATTTAAAGAGAAGCAAGCCAAAAATTAAATTTGATTTCTAATCATAATAAGTCAGTCAATTACACTTAATTAAAGGGCCTAAACCATACACAAACTTTCTCAAAAATAAATTTAAATAAATTTCCATTCTACCCACTACATTCACTCATTTATAACCTTTGTCACAGTCAGCTTAATTTTACTTTCCATCGATACCATGTGGGTGGTGAACGTTCGCTGCCGTTTTCATTCATAAACTAAGTACTGAGTGTGCGTCCTTCTAAGGGTAAAATACACACGGTGATGTCCAACCCTCAGTTTTGCGCCGAATTCTGCGCGAAGCAGACGCGGTAAATATCGCCAAAAAGGGCGATTAAAAGTTCGAAGAAGTAACATTTACAGTGCAAGTGCTCAAGAGCGTCCGTTGAAAAATTAAGGTAAAATGGAATGCCAAATAAACAAATGTACAAATAATTTTAACCCGATATTAATGTATTGCAAAAAATTTATATGCAGAAAGTTTTTTCCATAACTGTCATATTTACAATTCAATTAACATTTATTTGTACACTCTCGTATCCCTTTGGTGAAATTTCTGTTAATTCAATTTCTTGCTAACGAGTTTAATCTACTTACGAACTTGTAAGATCACAATACAATTCGGCGACTTGGATTAGGAGAATACTCTCGAAACTCCCTAGCAAACTTCGGCGCGAACTTTTTCAATTTGTCGGCTTTCTTCAAAGAAGCTGTGCTATTAGGCAAATCCTGCTTTTTTCCATTCTGTGGGAAAGTTGATAAAAAACGCTAGGCTTCTCTTTGTAAGATAATCTCCCAATAATGGGCACTCCGGCAAAGTACAATACGAAGCCATTACTTCAAAAAATATAGAGTGTCCCCACTAAAAGCATTCAATCTAAATAATTTCCTAAGCAATTAGTTTTTGACAAATAGGTGGAACAGGTCAACCAGGACAATGAAGACCTATTTTGATATAATCCTTTTTTCTCTCTTAATTTTACCAAAGGTAGATTATTTTTAGAGCATATATTTTAAATAATGTTTAGTGAAATCATAACTCGAAATAATTAAAAGGAGTTCTCTTGTCAAGTTTATACTTGAAATTTAAATAAATGACTCAAAAATTACAGAATAAGACTCATTACGAAAAAAAGATAGGTGTTCTCTTGTTTTTTTTTCTATTTTTCCTTAGATGAGTTTCATCAAATGTTTTACATGCTTCAATTTAGTAAAATTTAAGTAGCTTACCTTTATTAAACTGAATATCACTAATTGATTTAGGAAGTAATTTACGCTTAGAATACTTTTTGCCATAAAAATATTTCCACAACCCCAGAATGTTATAATTATGAGAATTCTAAAAAGCAGTTTGGTAGAATTAACAAAAATGACTTTTGAGACTAAATAAAATGTTTTATGGAGTTACAAAATCAACGCAGTTAAAGCGGAACACATGATTTCATAACTATGAAGTTTATTGAGTAAAATCACAAAATTCATTTGTACCGGGTGATTTTTAATGATTGAAGCAAATTTTGCGGGTTGGCACTCTGCGTAGTTGGTTAGCATGGTCATTTGTCAACTTGTTTACTTTTGATTCATTTTTAGTTTAGGTTATGTACAGTTGTATAGAGACAAGAAACAAGTTAGATTATTCTACAGTAAATGCTGAAAATGCTGTCCTTCTTGTTGTAAGCAACATTCAACTCTATTTTTAAAAATATTAACTAAAAATTCAGGTCTAATATTTGCCATAGCCACTTAAATTGCGTGCTGCAATTCGTGCAAATTGTCCAAATGGTTTCGAAATACAACATTTTTTAAATAAGGGAACAAGAAATAGTCCAGGGGAGTCATGTCTGGAGATCTACTAGTCCACAAACCAGTGCTCACTAAATGATCTTGAAAGAATTCCTCTAAGAACGAAGTTGTAGCTCGTGCTGTGTGTGCAGTTGCATTGCCTGCTGAAAATAACCTTTTGTCAACTCTCTGTCATCCAACTCATTTATAAATGGCTCCAACAAAAGCCTTTGATATCTTTCAGCGTTAATCGTTTCATGAAAAAATATTGGCTGACATTTTCCCCTCTTCCCCAAAAATATTTCCAAAAGACATATATCAGTGGAAAGTATTTCAAAAACTTGTTTCAAAGACACAAGTCTTATAGTGCGAAGACGATCCGTTCAAAAGTTATGGCACTTTCAAAATGCGATTCTCCATAAGAGGTCATATCGACAAAAAATTAAAAACTCACCAAAAAATCACCATTCGTCCATAAAATAGTGTTGAACATGATGGTCCACTTCTTTTTTTAAAATTCCTTCTGGTATTTTTACAAAAAAATAATTTCACTTTTTAGGTTACATCGGCGGATGGCTCTCTTTCACTCTTCGTAGATTTCTCGTGGTTAACGGGCGGACATCAAATTAATTCAGAGAACCACGTTTGTGGTTCTCTTTATATATTTTCACTATTATTCACGGTCAAACTCTTTGCAAAATATGTTAAATGCGAATTTCCGGAGATATGACCAACATTTTTTTCGTTTTGCCACAAAACACCCTAAAACACTTGACATGTCTATGCATTCATCATGGAACGTCAAGGTTTTTATTTTGACTACGAGACCGTCCAGGCGATCTTTTTCATAAGCCATTCTCCGATTAAATTCGCATATTTGTACCTTTATCTTCTTTCTCATACTGTTGGTATCATTTTTTTCACTACTATAATACAATGCAAGCGTCTTTTTACATAGAATATCCGACAATATAAACAGTTTACACCTAGGCAACCACACACACTTCCATTACTAACTTTATAATTTGCAATGTTATGGCGTAATATAAGTGTTTCATAATGTCAAATAATATCATGTGATCTTTCGTCGCTACCAATATACCGCAATTTTCATGTAAAGAATACATTGCATTTAGTTTGAGATATGTATTTTGGAATTGTTCCGTACTTTCACTGTTTCTGGCCTTACGACTCAGTCGGGAAGGTTAGGTATGTTTGGTATGGCTTGTATACTACTTAAAACATTTGTACGTTTCTGGGCTTACGACTCAGTCGGGAAGGTTAGGTTGGTTTGGTATGGCTTGTATAGTAATTAAAACATTTGTACGTTTCTGGGCTTACGACTCAGTCGGGAAGGTTGGGTATGTTTGGTATGGCTTGTATAGTACTTAAAACATTTGTACGTTTCTGGGCTTACGAGTCAGTCGGGAAGTTTAGGTTGGTTTGGTATGGCTTGTATAGTAATTAATACATTTGTATGTTTCTGGGCTTACAACTCAGTCGGGAAGGTTAGGTGTGTTTGGTTTGGCTTGGATTCAAGAATCAAACTTATTTACTCTCTCTCTCTCTCTCTATATATATATATATATATATATATATATATCCCTCTCTCTCTCTCTCTCTCTCTCTCTCTCTCTCTCTCTCTCTCTCTCTCTCTCTCTCTCTCTGTCTCTCTCTCTCTCTCGCTCCCTCTCTCGCTACCCCCCCTTCCCCCCGTCTACCGTCCGTCGTGTCGGCCGATTAGCCACTACCAAAACTGCTCTCGACGTGTCTGTCAACAGTATTTAAATATGGCGAAGGCGCGAAAACGTCTCCGTTTCTAATCGTGATTTTGCATATTTTTCGGTATTATTTCGGCGCGAAGTTAATGTCATCGTTTAGCTAGAAGCATCGAACTACGTGTAGGCCTTAAAGTGACTAAAAATTACTAACGATGCCACTGAGAAATTCCACTTTGATTATAGGTAATTTCGGTGTTTTTTCCAACATTTTATTCTGGTTTCCGCACCTACAAACTATTTTTCCCAGCACCTCCAAACGGCCCTTTTCCTACTTATAATTTTAATTTTTATTTAAATTTGGGGAGGAGGGTGAAATCTTTACCAAAATATTGGCCCGATAATTCGTGTTCGTGACATTGCCACCCAGACACCAATTTTGAGTGGATGTAATGGGACTTGGACAATATTGTGGGGGTTATGTGCAGAACAAGTTCTGTAATTCTGTGAATTAATAAATTCAGAGAGATGAAACCATGCCTCATCAGAAAAGAAAATCATATCCTGCTGGTCAAGGTTGTTGAGTAGGTTATTGTTATACCAGTGACAAAAGTGGATTCTTTGGAGAAAATCAGGAGGGCGGAGTTGTTGGATGACTGTAAATTTATATGGTCGTAGGAGCAAATGTTTTTTAAATATTGCACGAGAGGATGAGTAGGAAAGTCCTGAAATGTAAGAAATGTATAAAGTGTAGAATAAGGTAATCGTTGATGGAAACCTGTTTGTTGGGATACACCGCCTATGGAGGCATTTGGATTTTGTTGTATAATTTGATCTACATTTTGCACAACATCCAGCGTGGCAACAGTTGGACGTCCAATAGATTTACCCTTTTTAACGCTGCCAGTGCCTAAAACTCGTTCAACTATCCTACCACAATGTTGTGCAAAAAATCGATATTCTGTTTGTTCCTCTGGGTATGTTTCGAGAAACTGATCGTAAGTCAATTGCTGGGAATATTTCCAGTGGCCATTTTCATGTTGGAATGCGCTTCGAAAGTACGACATTACAATGAAGGTGTCATGTTCAGTTGTAAAAACCATTTTTCAATAAATAAATCGGGATAAAGATAAATTAATTTATTTTGAACTTCGACGTCACATTTAAATTTAAAAATCAAGTGCAACAACTTCGTACCGTAAACAAACTGTAAAAATATTGCCAACCTAACAAAAATAATCACAATCATTAAAAATCATCCGGTATATCTTCAAAATGCATTACGTAAAGTTACTAAGCGCGTTTTATAGTCACAATTTTTTTTCCACGAATTGAAAAACCTTTTGGGACATTTGAGAATACAGCCTGTTTTCCATTCCTATCGCCTCAGTCTGGGGCTTCCTGCGAACCGGAGGTCCAGCTTTGTGCCCATCTCTTTGGAGGTCGACCCTGGAGTCTTCTTGTATTAGGTTTATTATCCCTACCAATTTTTGGCAGTCTGCTGCTTTCCATCCTTGTCACATGTGCATTCCATTCTCTTCGTTGCTGTCTTACCCATCTAACCACGTCTTGTGTCTTACATATTGGAGTTTATGTGCTCCTCATTGAAACGATTCATGACTGAAGGAATGACAGTATTGCCAATTCTCGCATTCAGGTCGCCAAGGATCATGTATTTCCTGTTTTTGGGGATGTTGTTTATCTCGCTTTGTAACGTTTCATAAAAAGCTTCTGACCTCCTCTCTCGGCTTCGATATATCCGGCGCGTACACGGCTATAATGTGTATCTCATCTTTTTCCAGCTGTAGGGATACATTTAAGATTCTTTGGTTAGTATATTTAATGTTGATTATATTGTCTTCATATTTGTTACGCATGATTAGTCCCACTCCTTATGAAGCTCTTTGGTGCTTCTCTTTGCCGCTGTATATTAAGGTGTATTCGTTATATTTTATGGTTCCTTTTCCTTTCCGTTTTGTCTCTGCCAGAGCGCATCTGTCTACTCGGTGTTCTTTCAGTTTTATTAGTATTTCCTGTTCTTTCCTATTCCGTGTGTTGATATTCCAGCAGGCACATCTGATGTTGCCATTTTCCAGTTTTTTCTTATGTTTAGTCCGCGTTCTATTATCATGTCCGGTGTTCTTTGCAAGGTTCGTTACCAGTGAATCTGTTCCGAGGCATAAGAATGTTTCTGTGATCCCCTTGGGGATCTACAAGAGAGTTCCTACGGCTTTTGATAGCTTCAGTCCCGAGAACACTGCTACATTTCTGTGAGCGAATTAGGTAATCTATCCCGGTAGGTTGCTAGCCTCACCGGAATAGAATTTATTATCGACCTTGTCTGGTCTAGTGTGTTTTGGTCCGCGGGTGGTATTTTATTTCCCACCTACCCGCCGTTCCATCCGTAGACAGACCGGTGAGTGCATCCCCCTATCCGCCACCTGGGGACGCGTCCGATGGGAGACACACAACTCCACAAGGAGGGATAATTTAAAATTAAACATTAATTGAAATTAGTATGGATTTGAAATTCTGTCACGTTACCAAACTCGGCTTGAAATTGCTTCTGTCTGTGGTGACGGTGACGGCATATGTCTCTAAACAATGGAGAATTTTCCATTGTTTTCCCTTCACTTTTTACAGTCTATTTTCCTTTACTTGCTTACTTTCCTACAAATTTGAAACAAATTTCAAGCGATTTCTGGTTTTTAGTGTCACTCAGAGATTAATTACTTTAACCAATCAAATTTCTTATATTTAACCCGTTAAATATATAATGCAAAGTTTTTTTGGAAGCAGGCAGTAGGAATCTATCTAAAATATATGCAAAAATTGTTACCGTATTTATATGTATCTAATTATATAGATAAATTCTAAAATATGTGGACCTTCTTTGTTTGGACCTCATATGTGTTTTTAAAAATGACGATTAACAAATCGTGAAGAGTACCTATGTGGGCGCTTTAATCGCAAACAGGTCTCGTGCTTTCTCTGCTAATCTATGGCAACCATGAGCCAGATATGGGACATGGATCATTTTTGGATATAATATTTCTAGCGTTTTGCCGGCTTTCAACATATACGGTGCAGCGTCTGTGAGTAAAATCAATATTTTGCTTTCATAACTCGATTCTGTAAAAAGGAACAACATTTTCTTTACAATTTGAGAACTTTAAAACATGCATCTAAATAGGAATTAGGTAAAGGTCGATTACTTAGAAAAGAAACACCGTCATAGGTGCGCAGAGACGAATTTTAGTTTGTTTACCGGGGTTGTCTAGCAACCGTAAGGTCACCACCTGACCTTCATGCTCGTTTAATAATTCGGTTTGTAGAAGTGGCGTAGCGTAATTATTTTGGAGTGTTATATTTCGTTTAATTTGATGGTGTTATTATTGTTGGCGATTTTGGATTGTGTAGCGTTTAAACCTTGATTTAAAGAAGAACAGAACTATTAAAATTATCGTATAAGTATAACCCCAAGGATATTTATTTGAATTAGTAAATTTCCGTAACCTTTAATTTAAACATACGCCACTGATGCTGGTAAAGAGAGATAGCTGTATGGTGTGACGTATACCTGCGCGAAGTTGATGACGGTGTTTCATCTCTAAGTAACAGACCTCTACATTACTTCTATATGTCCGTTTTAAATTTTCATTTGTGAACCTGCAAATTGTAGTCTGGTTCACTACTTTTAACGGCTTACTTATTAGAAAGTTGTCCACAGTTTTCGCCGTTTAGAACTCCCAATGGAATTTGCAACGTATATTCCCAAAGATAGATTTTATTATTATCATTAAAAACTTGTAAATAATAACGGAAAAAAGATGTATATTATATAATGTAAATGTTATATACTTTCCTGCTAGAATCTGAATTTCATCGACCATTAAACATATATACACATTAATTATGTAAAGCTCTTGTCTTTTTTCCATAGCATTTTGGTAACATCCGGGTATATAATTTTTCCGCAACGTGCTCTCATCGGGAACGCATTTATGGGTGTATTTCTCCAAATACTTTTTAAAATGGGTATTGTTTTGATTATTTAATGGAATATTAGGATCCATTAAAGCAAAACATAAATCTGCAGTATGGTGGTTTTTGCTTTCTGCCCTGTTAATACATTGAGTCAGCATTAATTGCCTGTTTTTATTTTTGTCTTGAAATTGCATGTATGAAATATGGGAAGCTAAAAGAACGGATTAAATAAATACCTGTATTTGAAATGGACTGTATCCACAAAGGATAAATATCCTGTATGGAATATTAATGACAATTTGTATATAGTATACCTTCCTGTTTGGGCACGAAAATGCAAATCTCAAACCCTTATTTACAAATTACCATTTAAGGCTGCTAAATAAATCATTAATACATTACTTCAGGTAATCTCGTTCATTTCTTGAAAACCCCCCGCGTACTCGGGATTTTAACCGATTGAAATTGCAATAACACACAGAAATTGCACAAATTTGAAAAAGTTGCAATTGCAATACAATCCGCTCTTTAATTATCACTGTACCCCTCAGAGTGTCTTAGAAAATGAGAATTACCGTTTATACTCGGACAGAACAGTGCTCGCAAATAGAACAGTGATGGCAAATCGACCGGACATTGTACTGGTGAACAAGACAAAAAATACACATATACAGGGTGTTAGGGGTTTGACTGCCTTTATTTTAATAGGTGATAGTATTCATCAAAACATACAAAAAACCTTATATAACGGGGGGGTCCTAAAACCAACCGTTTTCGAGAAAAGTCGAGTTATTTTATCAAGGCATTTCACCACAACTTGGCAACACCGACAAGAAAAGATACGTATACATGTAAACAACTGTGCGAGGTCAATGCTTCGCGACGCGTGCAATAAATTCGCGGTGTTGCCACACCACATCATAGCCACTTTATCGAGTTGTATTGATTGGAAATATTTTTTTATTCTTTAAAGAAAAAAATGTTTTGTTAAAAATTAAACATAAATACATTAAAAAATACATCTTACGGTGATTTCATCTATAAAATTATTTTAGATTCTTTAATAAAACTGAATTTTTACACCTTAAAATTAGAAGTTTGCTAATTTTTTTCTCGAAAGCGGTTGGTTATAGGACCACTGTTATATAAGGTTTTTTTTGTTTATTTTCGTGAATACTATCGCCTGTTAAAATAAAGGCAGTCAAACCCCTAACACCCTGTATAATAGATGTAGATGTTCCTAACACTAGTAACATGAGAGAAACAGTTCAATCCAAGTTGGCAAAATAGAGTGACTTGTCGTTCCAGTTAAAACAGCATTGGGGACAGAACAACGTTATTATTCTCCCTCTATTCATCAGTATAACGGGAATCGTACTTGGCACCCTAAAACAGAATTTGTCAGCTCTGCAACTAAAAGAGTCTTTAGCTGACATGCAAAAGTCAGTGATACTTAATACCTGTCAGTTTGGTCATAAATTTTCAAACATTAAATACACAGTATTCTTCTTATCAATACCGATGAGTACGAAGACACCGTTACAGATGAGATTAGAGCAAAATAATAATAATAATAATAAATGAATTATGATTAGCAATTTCAAAATTCGCATTTTACTTATTACCAGTTTACATTATGCGTATATCAACCAGTTACGATGAAGAGACGCTAATAGGAATTGAAATCGTCAATGATTCAAAAAAATTGAAGCTGTTGCATTTGTTTACGATAGTTAAGGTGAATGTTCACTTTTAATTTTTATTGCGATTTGGCTATGTCAATTAGTGATAATTGTATTCAAAATATTTTTAGCTAATTTTTATTCCTTCGTATTTCGTTTTCTAGAAAAATCTGATTTTCAATGATACAAAGGGTATCATAGGACCAAATAATTAAATTAATTTTCAATACTAATTTTTCCAAACCGATTCGAATAAATTGTTTTTCACTACTTGCGTTTCATTGTTATTAATTTGAAAATTCACAAAGTATTTTCAATCTATAAATATACTCTTTGTATTATCCCTTTACACATCTACGCAACGTGCATTGATAAAGCTCGCTTTCCTATATCGGCCACTACAGGAATCCCACACGCCGTTTTTATTAATGTACTTTTAATTAATTGAATGTTGTTATTCCACAAAGAGCTGTGTGATAACAAATTGGTTCTGTCAACAAGATACATCGTAAACAAGGTACATCGTAGATATTTTGTATTACATAGCAACAAAAAAATTAGATATTTATGTATTAACCAGACCAGATAGGTTTCCATAATAATTTGATAGATCGTGTACCGTTTTGGAGGTTAATATGTGTATCCAAAAGCTGGATGAAATCAATAATTGGCATTTCCTATGAACACTGTAAACTAATTAAATGAATGTAAATGAAAGTAAATGAATTAAAAATTTTGAAAACCTTAGTAATTTTAATGTCCGGAATTAGTAATATGTAATATATAAAAAGCGATAGTAGAGAAGAATAGAAATATTGATGTTGTTAAGGGGCTTTATTCTTTATAGAGAGGTCGTAGTAATGCTAGTAATCACATAAGGCAGAAAATGACCCATAGAGCAAGCAAAAACTTGCTTAAGCAAAGTACAAATGTATGCAAAGGCAGATGACTCAAAAATGAACAAAACGATTTCCATTAGTAAATCCACAAGAATGGTAGTAAATAGTGAATGTAAATAAGAAAATTAATAATCTACTGTGATGTTTATGGCAGTTTTATTATAAAGAAGGAAGAGGGAGAACTGGTTTAAGATAGAAACCAGATTTATTTTTCTTTACCAAACCACAGATTTTAGATATAATGGAATACAATTATGTTTAACAGACCTGTGGATTTGGAGGTCTGTGTGTTGCTTACTTAAGGGAGTCTTGACTCAAGACTTACTTATTAAAATAACATTGTAAGGTTTTTACAGCATATTACAATTTAAAAATAGTACACAAGTACCAGGCATGCGTTGCAATGCCACGTAAAAGTTCGTTCACAAACACTTAACGTACGTAACGTAACCTAAAAAATTAAATTAACAGACCATAGAAATTAATTCCTTGTTCACAATCACTTAACGTACTACTAAAACTTAAACTATGATCATGCGCGTTGGGTCAAACTGAGAACTTCACCTAACCTCACTTTTTGTTTTACTTAAAATTGTCAACATGGAAAGAGACAAAGAAACTCTTTTTGGTATTCTTGCAATTAGCGCAGGTATTTGCTGTTTAGGTGAACCAAGTTAGACACAAAAAAGAAGGTAAAACTTTGTTTTCAACTTTGTTGAAACTGCCACCGAGTGACAGTTTTCTGTCAAGCTTCAAAAAAATGAGAGACGTGATTGGTGGAATTAAGAATCCGTAGATTTAACGTACTGTTAAGTTGAAGTTGAACGAACTTAGCGTTGTGGGACGTTACGTTTGTTAATTTACGTACTATTGTGAACGGACACATTTGAATTACCTAATGCTTTTCAACTTTGCGTTTTCATAATTTTTTACGTTACGTTACGTACGTTAAGTGGTTGTGAACGAGCTTTAAAGTTTATAGAAAAAAGATAAATAAAAATTATAGATGACCCGGTGAACTTCCTATCACCTACATATATTTTTGAAAAATATGGTCATAACTTATTACAAAATTTTTATCTACATTAAATTAAATGCAACACAGTTATACATATAATCAATTTAAGGCTTTCTGATGTACTATATTTTTTTGCTGTGCGTAAATATATAAAGATGATGGTTTTACGACTCGCGAACACGCGACTTATAATTGTCCATGCGCGAAACCGGGAAACTCCAAGTTGATTCCGGAAACTGTCCTTGTATTTGCAATTGTATATTATCTTTTTAAAATTTTAATAAATAATTTACGAGAAACTACCCTGAAAGTAGGTATGAAATTTTCCTGTACAATATGCCTTGCACCAAACGACGTCATTTGAAAGCAATTATTATATTTTTGGATGTTGGCAAAGAAATGTTTAGAGTCATTTCCCACCCCAAAAACTAATGAGCGTAATGGATCTGGTAGTGGGAACAATTGTGACAGTTTTGATATACCACCAGCACAACATAATTCAGTAGATTCACCGCTGCATTTTAAGGCGTTACAATATTGATAAATTATCGTCATTTCTCCAATCGTTAGGGATTGGTCGGTACATCCAATAATCTATTTACGGATCGTAGTGGAGTGCTACTCGTTCCAGGTTTACAGGAACACTGCGTCTGCGGAATCACTCTATTTTATTATGTCGTGCTCGCTGCTGTTGTATTTGATGTGCCAGAAGTCGTTCCATTCTAAGCCTATCTACTTCATAATTATTCACTGTGGGAGGCAATTCTGCCATACCAATACGAATGTAATCGTTATCTGTCTCTCGCTGGTCGTCAGTGCGATTTGCACATGAGGTACGGCTAGTTACAAATGAGATGAACCCTACGTCATCGTGCGCAAAGAGACGAAAATATATCGAGTTGCCGAACTATTATCGGTGCTAGAAATGTTAAACACAGAGACAAAACGAAAAGACGCAAGGCATAAACTAAGAAGATGTTCTGAGTTTGTTTTGAACATTATTTAATTTGAGGTTACTGGGGTGAGAACTGTAGGAGGTACAACCGTGCTCGGAGCCCACATTAAACTGTAGGTCCCGTCCAGATTAGCCTTGCAGCAAAAAGTAGACTTTGACTACTTTCATACACTCACACACATAGTTTGAGGTTAGATTTTGATGGTCACACGTGTTTGTGTTTGGCTCGCGTTTTTCCTGTTACCTTTGTGTCTTTCTGTACGTTTCTTCTGCTATTCATTATAAAAATAGATTTTCTTCAAAACTAATCACCGATTTCTGTCCCCAATTCAAACTTCCCGCCCCAGTTATGGGTTGCCCCGTTTTGACTGCTCGACCAACTTTTTACCATCACTTTACTTCGTACATATTTGAACGGTCCCGCTAAAAGTTTTCGCAAATTAACTGTCACGGAAGGTTCATCTCATTTGGAACTACACCTAGCTCGTCGCACATTTGATTGACTTCGGTGACCTTAGTCAGGTTGTCTTCTCCTTGGCATTTTAAACTCAATAAAGCTCTCGCGCACTGACAAACTGTTGATAGATTTTAATAGTCGTCTTGATATTTATGTATTTGAAAACCAACTGACATTCATTTGTTTGATTATAAATGTCAAATTACAAAACGTACCTGTTTTAGTATTACCGTTGCTTATTATTTATGTTTCTCACCGAAAAACCTTCCCTGAACATCAACAAATATTTCGAGATCAAAATTAGCAAAATCTATCCAGCCGTTCTCGAGTTCAAGCGAGACAAACGAACGCAATTCATTTTTATATATATACAAGCCGTACCCGGCCAACGTTGTTTTCCCTTATAAATTATTGCTAGTGAAAATTTTTTTAGTCAAAGAAAAAATAACTAACTTATTGTGTGTGGGGACGTGGAATAAGATTGAAACAGAAATGGAGCGTTATGAACGATGACAGTCTATAAAACTAACAAAACACTAAACATTCATTTTTTGAATTCATTGTACTTTTATTATCTTAACTAATAAATTTAAAATTATATTTCTATCAAAAATTATGACAATTAAAAAAACATTATCAGTCTCTTAGTGCAACAATGTTCGATGTTTTTAGTAAGCCATCTTTGGCAACACAAACAAATTGGATGGTTTACCCATGCGAGAACATGGCATTTATAGTTGTCCGTGTGAAAAACACGGTGTGCCCAAATCTAAGCGACAAACTGACAACATTTGACAGTGAGACTTATTGATTGTTATTGCGAACGCCAATCTAATTGGAAATTGAACCAGTTTGAATTCAATTGGAACGTCTGTGGTAATAACAGGGGGTAGTAATGCATCTTCTCCTCCGAACTTGCCTTTTGAAATGCTGGATTCGACAACGTTGTTTATCAATTTTTTATGACTAATCGCGCGCCATTGCACAGCCGTGGTAGGTTCCAATTACGAAGCAAAATAACCGGTGATCCAACCCTCAGTTGTAAATGGTGCGGGACATGCCTGGCAAATCCAACGAGTGCAAAACTCTGCTGGATACAGCTGCTACAGCTTCGTTGGTATTCCAAACTGTATCGATAGATGTGCATGACACCAAGTCCCCTGGCAAACTACTGTTGTATACTGAAATTCAAATCGTTGACGTCCACATTTTTTGCTGCCAAAATTATTCTTTCTGCCAGCCACTCGTGATTCAAGTGTGTATATCGAGAAATATCTGATAAATGACAGAATTTTTCGGATTATTGATTTTGCAGAAATTGGTCTGCAATTTTATGCATTCAGAATTTTCATGTACAGGTACTTTTCCATCGCCGATATCAATCAGTTGTTTCGAGAATGTTTCTACGGATAGATCTTGAAGCATTTGAACGCGCGTATTTACTTTCAGCTGTACTTTTTCAACATTACGCCAAAGTGGCGATAATTTTAAGCACGCGTTGATCTCATCAGCGTACCTTAAACGTGGAATGACGGGAAATGTGTGTTTAAAATCAACTGAAAGGAGTAACAGAGTGCCACCGAATAGTTTGTCATTATTTTTGATGTCTTTCAATGTCCTATTCAACGCCTCTAGCGAATGTGTATGTGCCACAGTACATCCATCCCAGATGATAATTTTAGACTGTTTCAGCACTGTGGGCATCGACGATCGTTTTTTTATGTTGCACACTACATCTGGCAAACTGTGAATTGAGTTTATTGCGGCTACAACGTACATCCAAGCGATTGGCGAGTGCGCTTTCGTAGTCCTCACCGTCCATGAAGTAAATTTGAAAGAATTTATGTGGTTCGTTTGGCATTGGCAGCAATGAGCCACTTTGTGACAAACTTGACTTCGAATTGACTTCAGAAACAGGTTAGAATCGGGATCCGTACGGATAAATATACCGTTCAATGGTGCTGGTGGTGTTTTAATTTCCGGTAGTTGCACTTCTGACGCGCAACACATCCCGGCGGGCTCATTTTTGAATTTAGGAAACCAACCGCAGAGAGTAGAAAATTATGATAGTACTAATATCGCTATTAAAAAACAGGAGTTCTTTGTGGAAAAACGAAAACTTAGGGCTACATGTACTTTTTAATGGGAAACCATAAAAAAATTAAAACAAGAAAATTTGGTCAAAAAAAATTTTGGGGTGGACCATCCTTATCACTTACGGGTATGAAAAATAGTTTACGTCCTACTCTCAGACACCCAGAATATACACAAAATTTCATAAGAATCGGTCAAGCCGTTTCGGAGGAGTTTTGTTTCAAACACCGTGACACGAGATTTTTATATATTAGAAGATATACAGAGATATTCAATGCTACAATTATGGTGAAAAAACTTTAATGTGAAACCCACGTGAAATCGTCCATCTGTTCGGTATCTTTAAACATCAAACAACGAAATTCCATTGTTTTCCGCTTTCCAACAAACTGGCCTCATGTCGCTTGATAAACACATCCTACGTTATTCTGAGAAGCTTTTTTGCTTTACTCGGAAAATAAATGCGTGGGCGCTTCCCTTTCATCAACAACAGAATTCTTTAATCTATATCTTTACTCTTATTTCGTGTAAATCTTATATAGCGGAACTTTCACTTAAGTTATCGGTTCTCGTTATCAAATATAAATATTACAACTGCTTAAACGGGAAATTGTATTTAACATTTATAGAAGTTATCGTTTGAAATGGCTAACGACGAGTTCGACCAAAGTCAAATTTTACCCAATACCCTACCAATTATACCACAGCCACAGGATATTTTTTTAATCAATTTTAACTGAAGTCTTACTCGAAATTCACAAGTATAAGCCGACTTATTTCTGAATGTAAGAAATCATTTCGGTAAGAAACTACCTCCTCCTTTTCGTGAGTTCATGAAGCAGTTCCCATATAATACTAACATTTATTAATTAATGCTGATTAAGTGGCTAATTAGTGAACCTGATCACTGATTCATTTATTGTCATCGTGTATACGTCTGTGTGCAAAATGTCAACTTGACTGAACATTGGGAAGTGAGTGAAATAATGATTATACGAATCCATTCAGACAAATATACAGAGTGATGTTGATATAAGCTTGATAAAAAGTGCGGGTCTAATAGGACAAACTTTAAACCAAGTTACACGAGTATTAAGGAAAATGTGGTTGGCCTTAATAAAATTATTATCCCTGCATGCACGGACTCTTCAAGAGATTTTTCAAAAGCTTTAGACAGGGAACGCTATTGCTTCCAGGGTATAGAGAGTATATAGAAAGATTTTAAATGCTTTTGATATTAGATTAAATGGCGTTGTGTTAAAAGTGTTTTAAGGATATATCAATTATTCCTAGAAAGAGTAGTATTGATCAGGAGACTTGACAACTTATAAAACTGTAGCGACAAATTCCTTAGAAAGCAATAAGTCCTAACTATAGTGAATTGGAGGAAAGGTAAATGATCAAATAACATTACAATGCTAGGATGATTAATGATTTACAATTGCACTTGATTCAAATTTGAAGCGGTTACCTGGGAACTAAAATGAGATAAACGAGGTTAAATTGAAATTTAAAACTAAAATTGAAAAAATTGTTTAAAAGTAACAATTTTGTTAGGGACGGTAGAATGAGAACTGTGCTAGTTATTGTTGGATATTGAAACTGGAATGAGCAATAAAACTTTCTGAAACTATTTAGCGGAAATTGTTATTAAACTGAATTATACACATTAAATAGTAAAATAAATGCTCAAAGTTCAGAAAAAAATATTAGAGTGGATTTTAACGAAATTTTCAAAAATCGAAAAGTGATAAGTGTAAAGTGCCCTTCGGAGATGATTTAGCCAAAAATGTAATTATACCTTATTGGATAAAACGGACTCGTTGGGAAATCCCGATGTAGGACAAAGTCCAAATTCAAAGTATTGGCCGTTTGTGACTTTTAAACTCCCAAAACAACATATTACAGTCATACACACATGTATATAAATTATATGCACACATTAACCAATAAACAAACAAAGTTTTCATAAGTGTGTTTTTTTTTTGATTTATGAGATGTTAAAACGTCTAGAAATGCTAATAAGACAAATTCGAAAACTGGACCCGATTACAGTTACTTCTCATATATGAGTCCCATATAAGAAAGTGAAATAGAATATTCCTATATGTTGTTACATATTTTCTACATGATATATTGTTCTACAAGTTTTGTGAAAAATTCGTATTTTTCAAGTAATAGTTATTTACTATACAAGCGGATAGAATGAACGTTTAATGAGCGATATGTTAAGCGATAATATCGCGAGTTAAACGTTCATTGTATCCGCGGGTGTATTACAACGTTTTATTCAATTTTGCCGTATATAAACTGACGTTTAGCGGAGTAAGTCCAATTTTGAAGAGAAACTTTGACAAGATGACAACTTCAGTGCCGCAACCTTGACAACGTCGAAAACAATTTTGAACATATAAAACGTCACTTTATACGGCAAAATTGAATAGGCAGCGTATTAAAATATTTTAATCCGCCGCCTAAATATACAAAATAAACAATGACTTTATAGGTTCGATTTGACGTCAATAAACGTCAGTTTATATGGCAAAATTGAATAAAATTTATTACTAATGTAGCGCGAAATGTAAACAACCAGCGTAAGGGTTCTCCTTATCGGACGGCGGCTTACCTCAAAGTGAGACCGCTCCGCTAATTGGGTCATACAAACAGTTGCAGAATACTCGACAATATTCATTTAAAGGAAGAATGGTTTATTACGGTTCAGGCCTTTCTAGAATAAACATTTTTAGAGGAAAGAATGAACTGGAATCTTCTCCAATGCAATTGAGATATGTATATAAACGCGGGTTTGCGGCCGGAGGAGATTAGATGTGAAGCCACGAGTGAAAACAGTGCGATATACGGACAAGCGAGAGCGTACAAATAAATTAACAATTAATAGTGTCATATGATTTAATTAGTTAGGAAATAGTTTAGATAAAATAGGTAGTGTTAAGACAGGGTGTCAAATAAATTAGAAAAAACATTACACTATGTTAAATTAAAAATTTTAATCAATTTATAAAAATTGCCAAGTTTACATTAATAAAAGTGTTAAGTATATGCTAGGTAAAGTGATTCAATTTTCAAAGACTCCCACCAAGGTGTCTTGATCTACTTAGGAATATATATATACATATTAATGTGTCATATATGTATACCTATCGGTTTTATAGCGCCCGTCGGCGCTGTCCGATTTCCAGCCCCTTCTTTCATTTTTGTCGGTCGTGCCATATATTTTCATGTATATTTCTGTCATTCATTGCTCTTTTAATACCCTCTTTAAATTTTTTTTGTCTCTATGATTTCCTTCTTTCTGCTGGTCTCCACTCCAGTACCATTCTTGGTAATGTCTTCTGTCATTCGATTCACATTGCCAAACCATATAAGTTGTTTCCTATCTATGTTTTAATTCGTGGTTTCTCTGTTTCCCATTGTTTCTCTTATATTCTCGTTCCGTACTTTGTCCATTCTTGATATTCTGTAAGACCTCCGTAGTGCATCCATTTCTACTGCATTTGGTCACTATCTGTCAGCTTCGTTACTTGTCCAAATTTCAGAACCATACATCACAATACTTTTAACCACTATATCGTAGATATTATATTTTCTCTGTTTCGATATTTCTCTGCTCTACCAGATAATATTTAGATGTTTAATAGCTGTCCTACTTTGACCAGTTATCTCTCTAATGTCACTGTCGTCTCGCTCATCTATACCTATTCTCATTCTTAAGTATTCATAACTAGCACATATTTTAATTTTTTAAGCCGGGTCTCTCGTATTCTTCCTTAATTTTACAGACATATTCGCTAAATCATTCTTATCCTAGGCTAGTATAACTTGATCATCCGCAAACTGTAGCCCAAATATAGTTGTGTTGCTTACAAGATTACCATGTTTTCACACTTTCTTTTCCACTGATTTAATGTGTCTTCGATGTATATTTTGAAAAGTGTAGGAGCCAGACAACGTTCCTTTTGAAGGCCTTTACTTCATTTAAATCGATTTGATATTCAGTTATTGTTTTTTATATGTTTATTATCATATACATAATATAAGTTACATAACAATATAGTCCAGCAAATAAAGGCCGGAAAACCGAAGAACCTTGACATCACATAGATCCCGGAATTTTATTTTTTTAACTTGTAGGTATACATGGGTACATTAATTTCTGAAAAAATGTCCACCGGCAAATGTGCCCGCCATAAGGAAGCTATGCTTCCAAAAGAAAGCACGTATTTATACTGTCTCCAAATTGCTGGTTGGCAATGTGTGGTGGCATTCATTCCTTATGTCGATCCTCGATTGAATTGTGAGCAGTCCGCCGGGGCTTTATTGCGGAAATTTATAGGGAAGTAGTGAATGCGCAATGCAATGACGCCAATGGCGGAAAGACAAGTGACGGTCGCCTTCGATTGTTTGGATCGCGCCGATCGCGGTACAAACTATTGGTAGCTAGCGTCACCATGGAGCAGGCCACCGATACAAGAAAAGAACAATTGTAACACGGTTGCTACTAAACAGTTAGCGCGGCGCGATAATTGGCCGTTGCGATCGCGACAGTTTTTCGGCGTTTACACCTCTCACTGATTCAGCGTTTCGAGCGAAACCCGCCATAAGGAAGCTATGCTTCCAAAATTTATTTTTGTAACCTTACTGAAAAAAGTTACTACAACTTCTGATGCTAAATTTTTCAACAAATTTTGATTCAGTCCTTGAAAAAAAATGCAGTGAAATTTAAAATGTTAAATTTAGTTAAATTTAGTAACGCACTTTTTGCACATTTATTTATTTTTTTTTTGTTTGGAAAAATGTAACATATTTTTGTAACGTTTTATCTGGAACAATTAAAATGACCAAATAAGTAAATATATTTCAAAAGTGAACTTCCCTGCCTGGTTCCATAAAATTTTTATGCTTTTTAATATAAAGCAATGTATATCATTTAAGGCCATTTATAACGAATCGAAAGGCGGGAAAAACCATAAAACCCAGCTGATATCTCGGATTGTTGAAAAGAGTCCACTCCCTCTCTCGTCCTTTATGCTCTAACCTATGTAATATATTCCGTGGATTACTCTTAAAGCCGCACATTTCCCACAGTTTTTACAAACAGAGAAAATAAAATTCCCGAAAAGAGTGCCGTTTCATGGGATTATCCTATTCGAGTAATCTTTCCGTTCTTAATTATCTATCTTATTCCCTTTCAGTGATATATCCGCATTTATAGGGAAAATATTTTAATTTCATTGCCTGCCCCTTTTGAATATGTATTTCCCAAGAGAAATGTTTTCTATCTCTTGTTGATGTTAAATTTTCAAATTAACTTTTGTTATACAGCTTACAAAATTAGGCTCTATAAATAAAATCATGCATAATTATTTATACCAGAGAATGATCGTTAATCTAAACAAATATATTCCGGATGAAATAATCAGAAAAAATTGAATTTAAGCATTTATTCTCTAAATTCAATAGAATTTAATAATCATTCAAGTATATTTTAATGCCAAAATAACTTCAGTTTAATTTTCGAGTTCATGTGACGTGTGTAGATTGTTATAAAATTGATGACAACATTTGATGACGATTGGGCAATAGTATAAATAAAATAAATAAAATTAAAAATAACAACAATGACTCAATAACAAAAGGAATATTTTTTAAATATCCGAAAAATTTCACTCATAGGTATATGCTATATGTACAACATACTTTGAACACAATTGTACAATATTCCAGTACGCAGTTTTAATACGTCAATGAAATATTGGGCCACGTGAGTAAATTGCTAGGTCTCATGCAATTTCAGAGAACATAGATATTCAGACTCTCGATTCTGTACTTCTGAAAAATTTTAACAATATTCTTGAAATAAGGAATATTGCCATTTTTTGTACAAATGTAACGAATAACATTTAAAACAATGTCCTCAAACATTACAGTGTTAAAGTGTATTTAATGTATTTACTTGAAACTTCTATCAGGGAGTACTCAATAACCCTCATTTTAAAAGTGTAATTTATTGCTTTATGAAATTGTGAAGAAATTTTGCACAATATTTCTGCCATCATTTCAGAGAAATTTTAACAGTCCCCATGAAAAATATTTCGACATAAAGTGCTTATTTGTTTGTAATACAATTTTTATATATATTATAATATTTGTGAGTCATCCATTTGCTGAATGATATCTGAATACATTTTGAGGTAAGTATTGTGGGAAACTGATGTTATATGTTTTATATTATGTTTCGATTTGTATGCGATTTTGTATCAAAATTACTTAGTGTGCTTTGATTGATAATAAGAGATGACATTAGCAATTTTGTTTATGTAAGAAGCTTGAGGTATTTTGTAAAGAAGCGGATTAAAACGGTTACTTTGTCTACAAACGGCTGTTTTTTCTACCGAACCATCGCGTCGTTCCTGGACTTACGGGTAGTGAGTCGAAGGGCGAGTTATAGGAGCAGTATCAGTGTTCAACATTAGTGGCGCCCCTGACAGGACCCTGGAAGCGCTTTGGCAGGCCGAGGAGGTGGACAAACGTCAATTCCTGGTCAGTCTGAACATGCTTAGTGCTAAATTGGAGGAGCTGCACGTATTAGACGCCCAACTTCGCGACCATATGTGTGAATTGCTGGAAGAAGAGGAGCTCATTGAGGAAATTGGCACATGTGACTCATATTCTGCTAATTACATGGATTTCAAGATTCGGTATGACGAGTTGGACGACCCAACGGGGAGCAGAGTAGACAGGATAAGCCAGAAAGCTTAAGAACAAGACGAACTGCCAATAGTGAAGCGTAAATTCAAGCTTCCTACAATCCAGTTCAAATGTTTTAGTGGAGATGTCAAAGACTGGTTAACGTTCTGGGCTCAGTTTCTGAAAATCCATGAAGATCCCGAGATAGACGACCATGACAAAATCGAATATCTTATACAGGCGACGGAGCCGAACAGTAGGGCGAGACAGTTGGTGGAGAGCTACCCGGCAATGGGCGAAAACTATGGAAAGATGATGGCCAGTTTGCAGTCGCGGTTTGGCAGAGAGGAGCTTCAAATTGAGGTGTATGTACGAGAGCTTCTGAAGCTGGTTTTGAAGAACACCTCATCTCATCAAAAGTTCGAACTTCATGTACTGTATGACAGACTTGAGACACAACTGTGTGCTTTGGAAACTTTGGGTATTACTGCGGAAAAATATTCGGCCATGCTTTTTTTCCTAATAGAATCCTGCTTTCCCGATGAATTACTGCGAGTTTGGCAACGATCGTCCTGGTGTAATGTGTCGAATTTGGCTGAGTCCAGCACAGGTTTGGACTCTAAAGGAGACATCAACCTGAAGAAGCGCCTAGATAGTCTGATGCAGTTTCTAAAAAATGAGGTGGAAAATGAGCAAAAAATTAAGCTGGCCAAGAAAGGCTTCGGGTTTTTTTCAGCTACTCGTCGATCTGGTGATTCTGCACGGACAGAGAGATTAACTGCCGGACCGAATGTTGCAGCCACTGCTACAGATCTGCTAAACCTTAATTCCCAGAAGTGTGTCTTCTGTGACAGATCGCATGCCAGCGAATCGTGTTTTAAGGCCCAGAAGTACTCCATGGATGAGAAGAAGAGAATTTTAACGAAAAAACGTGCCTGTTTCCGCTGTGTAAGAGTGGGGCACCAGTCGAAAAAATGCAAAGCCAGAATGAAGTGCGTGGTTTGTGGCAAATCCCATATTACCCTGATGTGCCATGAACTTCCGATAAATAAACCGGTTTCGAACGATGGGGTGGAAGAGAAAACGGACAAGGTGGGACGAGAACATTCCTTAACTAACCAGACGAGTACCCACGTGTTCTTGCAAACTCTGTACATAACAATCCGAGGTGTCGCAGGAAGGCGCAGAGTGCGAGCGCTAATTAATACGGGTTCACAACGCTTCTATGTCTTGCGGTCTACAGCAGAGAAATTGGGGTGCGTCATTAAAGGAAGGGACAAGCTGATACATTGCCTATTTGGAGGAACGGAGGCTGTCTACGAACATAATCGATACGAACTAGAACTCAGCAGAAACAATTTCACTAGTAACATCGAAGCGTTTGATCAAGCAACAATTTGTAATGAAGTGTCAACAACTTTCCGTGGACCTTGGACACAAGAATTTACCAACATGTGCATCGAACTGTCGGATGCAGGGCAGACAGGCCCTATTGAACTGCTGATAGGAGCAGATGTAGCCGGCATGCTGTATACAGGTGATGTACGAGTTTTGCAGTGTGGCCTGGTAGCTGTGGAGACTGTACTCGGATGGACGCTGATGGGTAAAGTGCCTAGTTGTAAAGGTGGTTCGACCTTGGCAAATACAGTGACTTCGTTGTTGGTCAAAGACGCCCCATTAGCAAGTCTGTGGGAACTCGACGTGTTAGGAATAAGAGAGACGTCAGAGAAGCAGTCACGCCTGGAAATTGAGACAGCAAGTAAGGAGTTCTTTACACAGACGACCACTCGTGACGAGGAGGGGCGATATGAGGTGCGACTTCCTTGGCTAGATGGACACCCCCTATCTCGGAGAATTACATCACTGCCAAGAAGAGATTGGATTATATTACGAGAAGACTACGAGGCGAGAATCTGTTCGAGGCGTATGGTGCCATATTCAAGGAGTGGTTAGTCGACGCGGTGATAGAACAAGTAGGTGACTCGAGAGCTGAGGTAAGCTGTCACTATCTTCCTCATCGTGCGGTGGTGAAACCCAATAGCAGCACTAGCAAAATCCGACCGATCATCGATGCTTTCTCTCATTCGAAGGATCAAGCTTCGTTAAATCAGTGCCTGGAAAAGGGACCTAACTTGACTGAACTAATACCTTATTTAGGTTTTTATTAAGGTTTAGAGAAGAGAGAATTGGGGTCGTGGCCGACATAAAGAAAGCATTCTTACAAATAAGCGTTCACCCGGATGACAGAGATTACCTACGCTTCTTGTGGATTGGTGACCATGGCGAAGAAGTGACTTATCGACATAGACGTGTGGTTTTCGGAGTGAGCAGCAGTCCATTTTTGCTAGCTGCAGTTTTGGAACGTCATTTGGATATGTGCTTGAGGGAGTGCCAGCGAAGAACAAAACCTTACTCTACCTTACTCTAGATCAGTTTTTATGTAGACAATTGTGTGACTAGTGTTTCAGGTGAAGATAACCTAAACACCTTCATAAAAGAAGCCAAGTTAGCCCTCCAAGAGGCGCAGTTCGACTTAAGAGGGTGGGAGTTCACGAGGAGTACCAATGAGGACGAGGCGTGGATGCAGCTTCTGGGACTCGAGTGGCATCCTGGTAAAGATCTATGTATTGTGATGTATTGAGGATCAGTAACGATTTTATTGAAGACGATGATCTGGAAGTCCCAGTAACTAAACGAAAGATTCTTTCTATGGCACGAGTGTTTGATCCAATAGGGTTTAGGTGTCCAGCGACCTTAATTCCTAAGCTGATACTTCAAAAATTGTGGGAGATTAGACTTACCTGGGATCACCCACTGCGAGATACAGCGGTGACCAGAATCAAATGGTGTTTCAATCCACCAACAGCGGCCTGGTGGGGCGGATTCTGGGAACGATTGGTGGGAGTGTTGAAACAACTATTAAGGAAGGTATTGGGACGTTCAAGCTTACACTACGAGGACCTTTTAACTGTGCTTGCGGATTGTGAGTACATTGTGAATTTCAGACCACTCACTTACATATCCGGGGAAGCGGGAGAGGCAGACGTACTGACCCCAGCTATGTTTTTATTAGAACACGCAGAGCATGGTGTGCCAGATTGTGACGCTATCAATAGAAACTCCTTGTCACGAAAGCTACGTCATCAGCAGAACCTTATGGAGACTCTACGTCGGCGATTTCGCTTAGAATACTTGGGAACGTTGAAGCTGGTCCACCAGAAGAGCAGTGGAAGACCGGTGCAAGTAGGAGATATCGTTCTTGTTGGAAACGATAAAGATAGACGGATTAAGTAGCCATTGTGAAGATTTACAGAGCTATTGATGGGAAAGGACAAGTGCGCGCGAGTAGTCAAACTAAAGACGGCTAAGGGATATTTGTTGAGACCAATACAAGGAATTTTCCCATTGGAATGGATCGAATCTTCCTCAGCCAGCAACAGGACACCTGACAATGTAGGTGAAGAAGAAGAGGCCTCCAACATCGAGACAAACGCCTGCAAGACTGAGGACTCTAGTACGGGAGTAAAAGACAACGCACCTGTTATGATAACACGCGTGGGTACAGTGTCGAAAATGCCAAAACCATATTTGTAATTTGTTTTGTTTGTTTTGTTTTTGTTTTATTTCCTCTGCTTTTCAACATTTACGTTGAAAAAATATTTCAGTTGGCCCTGGAAAACGATGTAAATGGGATAAAAATAAACGGAAAACACATAAACAATATCCATATGGGGACGGTACAGTGATTATGGCTAATACACTGGAGGATCTACAGTTATTGCACTTTATTGCTAAACAAAATAGATGAGCACGGACAACGCCATGGCATACAAATTAACATACCAAAGGCGCAGGTAATGAGTATTGGTAGGTAAACTACAGAACCAAATATCTTGATTGGAAGGCAAAGCATTGGAAGTGTTACCAAATTTATATACCTAGGGGCCATACTTAATGATAAATGAGATTGAGATGAAGTAGTCAAAACGCGAATTGGTAGGGCAAAAACAACTTGAACGAAAGTGTGAAGTGATCTCTGTAGAGAGTGGACTGTATAGGATCTCACTTAGATCGTGGGTCGCTGCGGTGATGAATCTTGTCTTCAGGTTGTAAGGCTGAAAACGGTCTCGTGGTTCGGACATCAGGGCGTGACGTGATCTCTGGTTAAAGTTTTCGAAGTATGGACAGAGGGCGTAACGTGCTCACCGGGGTTGAAGATATTGAAGTTAGAAGTTGTCGTAGCTTGAAAATCTCGTAGACCCTCAGGGCGTAACGTGAGAGCATGCAGGTTGGGTTGAAGAATCAAGACCACAACACACTTTCCTTCTAAGCATACTAGGTATACTAATTTATTGCCAAAAATTCACGATCATTTATAATGAGTCATTTTGGGTTACGTTACCGTTTGGTTCCAATTATTTGATAACGTTGTTAAATTTTGTTAAATGTTATTTGCCAATAACCGAGAATTGCTCCACTGACCTTACGGATGCGAATTTGCGATCACGTTACCAGTGAGTATTATGCTGACATCCACAATCCATACCTTAGTAGTACACTGTTGACCTCATTACCTTGGATCAGTGTTATGCTTCGTTTCGTAAAACAAAGCGTGTTATTATTAAGTGATATAAGAGGCTCCCTGAATTAGTTCGCAATAAATTACAATTTCATAACCCTAAAAATTTCCTAAAATAATGTTGACGTTAGCGTCAACACAACTTTTGCTAGATTTAAAACTGATATTACACTGCTATTGTCTTTGAAGTTATGATTAAGAGTTCTCATGTGATACATTTGGCCAGTACTGCTCTACGATCATGGTCAATTAAAGTAAGTGTTGAGAAGAGCAGGAGCCGAAAGACAGATGTGGGTTGAAGTAAAGCAGAGAAAAATGTCCTATTTTGACCATACCTATATTTAAATGTGACCGTTGTTCAAACCCACAACTGATCCAGCAAGGAAAAATAGAACGACGCAAAGAACCCTGAAGAAGAAAACATTCCTAGCTATGGAATATTAGAGAATGTAGTGGATTATCCGACGCAGCAATTATATTTCGTTGGACTGAAGACAACACCGTTACATTGTTGCGATAAGGAGACGGACTTAATAATAAACCCTATGTGGCGATGAGCATTCGGGACGCGAAGAAGAAGAAGAAAATGTCCTTTACACATTTTCAGTTAAAAATGTTTTTATTATATTATCCCTTCTTCCTCTCCCATCGAGTTTATAGCTGATCTAAAAAATATATAGTTCGACATAAAACAACTATTTTCTAAACTATTTTCTTCCAGAAACAATATCTGAATGGAAGGGCGAAAGAAAACTACAACAGAATAATTTACTGTTCAAATCGGAATTTCAATATTTAAAAATTAATATTTGTTATATCATTAATGAAAAATATTGGAATAAAATTTTCCTAATCATCGAACCTTCCCTCTTAATTTCAAACCAAACACCCCATATTTCTTTCACAAAATAGCGACGAGTTTCATTGCTTATTGATCCCATAGATGTTCATAGATCATGTTGATTACATTTATATCGATTACCGTGTGGGCAGGAAATAAAAGTTTTTTATGAGCGGATAACCCAAACATTGAAACGAACGTATTAATGCCTCGAAATTAAATCACTAACGATCAAAAATCTAGGTTGCAATACGGGTGTCCCTGTAATACGTTTGCTCTTCGGCTCTCTAGATAAATGAGCATAAGAGGCAAACGGGAAAAAAATATTGAATTCTAGTTATACCAGGTGATTCTGGTAAATATTTGTGAAATTATATATATATATATATATATATATATATATATATATATATATAAACTAAATAGTAACGGGGATGCAGCCTTATCTTGGGACTTTTTTTTAAAAGAACACTCTTATTCCTTTAATACAGGAGCTTTCGACAATGTTTATTGTCTTTATCAACTGCAACTGTGAACATGGTATGTTTGTTAAAAATTATACAAAGATGAAAATTATATACTTACAGAAAACGAGATTGCTGTTAAAACTATATAACACATCAGATCCAGAA
Organism: Cryptocephalus moraei; assembly: GCA_946251905.1. Classification (NCBI taxonomy): domain Eukaryota; kingdom Metazoa; phylum Arthropoda; class Insecta; order Coleoptera; family Chrysomelidae; genus Cryptocephalus; species Cryptocephalus moraei. The sequence continues at coordinate 29,590,264 of OX276454.1, forward strand.
AAAAATTCCATATTGGAGTGGAAGAGGCAGGTTATTTGTTCAGAGTCGTTATAAAGATATTTCAAAAATTATTTGACAAAACCCATGGAAACAAATAATTGATAAGTGATACAGGAACAAAGAGAACACTTTACATTAATGCTATGAATTCAGTGATGTTTGATTTTATAGAATTGCTAATCATGGGTGCCAAACCATGGAGCGTAATTATTAATTCCTGTTCTGTCTCAACTCTTAACAATTATTGGTCTAAAAAGTTGACAAAGCAATATTGTGAAACTTACTCAGAAACACATATTTAGATTTAAGAAAATACAGGAAGGGTGATATTGTATATGTACAGTTATCGCTCTCACCGAAAACTGGTCTGTAAAGTCGATGGAAACTGTTAGAAGTCGTCCCTGATTCCCTCCAACCCCTACTACCACTAAGGGCTGGTGAGAGTCAATGACGACCTCGACCTTCCATTGTATTTCCCTGATGCTTTCTTAAGTTGTGTATTGTAAAAATTCAATATTGGAGTGGAAGAGGCAGGTTATTTGTTCCGAGACGTTACAAAGATATTACAAAAATTATTTGACAAAACCCATGGAAACAAATAATTGATAAGTGATACAGGAACAAAGAGAACACTTCACATTAATGCTATGAATTCAGTGATGTTTGATTTTATAGAATTGCTACTCATGGGTGCCAAACCATGGAGCGTAATTATTAATTCCTGTTCTGTCTCAACTCTTAACAATTATTGGTCTAAAAAGTTGACAAAGCAATATTGTGAAACTTACTCAGAAACACATATTTAGATTTAAGGAAATACAGGAAGGGTGATATTGTATATGTATAGTTATCGCTCTCACCGAAAACTGGTCTGTAAAGTCGATAGAAACTGTTAGAAGTCGTCCCTGATTCCCTACAACCCCTACTACCACTAAGGGCTGGTGAGAGTCAATGACGACCTCGACCTTCCATTGTATTTCCCTGATGCTTTCTTAAGTTGTGAAAAATATATTCAAATGTATTGTACCAAGATACACAACTTACAACTGTACATATACAATATCACCCTTCCTGTATTTCCTTAAATCTAAATATGTGTTTCTGAGTAAGTTTCACAATATTGCTTTGTCAACTTTTTAAACCAATAATTGTTAAGAGTTGAGACAGAACAGGAATTAATAATTACGCTCCATGGTTTGGCACCCATGAGTAGCAATTCTATAAAATCAAACATCACTGAATTCATAGCATTAATGTAAAGTGTTCTCTTTGTTCCTGTATCACTTATCAATTATTTGTTTCCATGGGTTTTGTCAAATAATTTTTGAAATATCTTTGTAACGTCTCGGAACAAATAACCTGCCTCTTCCACTCCAATAATGAATTTTTACAATACACAACTTAAGAAAGCATCAGGGAAATACAATGGAAGGTCGAGGTCGTCATTGACTCTCACCAGCCCTTAGTGGTAGTAGGGGTTGGGGGAATTAGGGATGACTTCTAACAGTTTCTATCGACTTTACAGACCAGTTTTCGGTGAGAGCGATAACTATACATATACAATATCACCCTTCCTGTATTTCCTTAAATCTAAATATGTGTTCTGAGTAAGTTTCACAATATTGCTTTGTCAACTTTTTAGACCAATAATTGTTAAGAGTTGAGACAGAACAGGAATTAATAATTACGCTCCATGGTTTGGCACCCATGAGTAGCAATTCTATAAAATCAAACATCACTGAATTCATAGCATTAATGTGAAGTGTTCTCTTTGTTCCTGTATCACTTATCAATTATTTGTTTCCATGGGTTTTGTCAAATAATTTTTGAAATATCTTTATAACGACTCTGAACAAATAACCTGCCTCTTCCACTCCAATATGGAATTTTTTTCTGGATCTGATGTGTTATATAGTTTTAACAGCAATCTCGTTTTCTGTAAGTATATAATTTTCATCTTTGTATAATTTTTAACAAACATACCATGTTCACAGTTGCAGTTGATAAAGACAATAAACATTGTCGAAAGCTCCTGTATTAAAGGAATAAGAGTGTTCTTTTAAAAAAAAGTCCCAAGATAAGGCTGCATCCCCGTTACTATTTAGTTTATTAACTAATTCAGCCGTGACTACAAAGTTATATATATATATATATATATATATATATATATATATATCAGTGTGTCCCGCTTTTCATGAATACACCCTAATATCTCAGTTATTAATAATGCGATTTCCTTGAAATTTTGATGGTGATTATATATTAAGAAAATAAAGTATTTGGAATAGTGAACATATTCATCGACCATTGGCGTGCGGTGTTGGGGGGTGAAAAAAGCTATTTTTTGGGAAAATAATATTAGGGCTCATCTTAGATAACTTTTTTTATCAGATTCAGAATCAGCATCCCCAAAGACCTCTTAATTCATATTTTCGAAATCTCAAAAGCTAATTTGAGCAAAAAAAAATTGTTTATTTCTATCTTTTTAGTTCAAATGCCCTGATCCTATTGAATATCAAACACCTCCGTTTCGTTATATTCAGTATCCTTTGCAATTGCCTTTATTCTACAATTTAGGTATTTTCGAAGATACGCGCTCTTTGTTACCGTTGGCTTGCCGATTTGTGTTTTTAAGCAAATTAATGTAAAGAGTGCTTTGAAACAAAAGTTTTTGTTTGACATTCGGTAATCAGTACGAATTGTCAAAAAGTCAAGCAGTGTTAATAAGATGGCACACAACCGAAGATTAGTTCTTACAATTGGAGATAAAGTAGAGATTATCCGCTTATTTGGTGATAATGAAAGATATCTACGCGTCAGGTTACTGGAATATTCAATGGAAGGCATCATGATCGAGAACCAATTTCTCACGACACCGTTGCCAAAATCAACAGATTATTCTCAAGGACTGGAGCGGTTTTCAAGACAAGACCGGGGAAGTACAATTTAAGTCAGAGACACTATCCAGACGACGAACCTATCTTAGCAGAATTTCGAAACAACCCAAATGATACTGTAAGGGCAGTTGCGAGGACACTGAATTTAACGAAAAACAAAGTATGGAGATGTTTGAAACGCAATAGGATTAGGGCATTTAAACCAAAATTTCTACATACCTACTCTGTTAAATGGTGATTTTGAACGACGGTTTAAATTTTGCTTATGGTTGCAGGGTAACTATCTTAACGACAGACTTTTTCTGAAAAACATGATGTTTGCGAACGAGGCAACGTTTACAACAAACGCTGTGGTATCTAGTCAAAATTGTAGGTTTTGGGCAGCTGAAAATCCGAATTGGATAATTCATTGTAAAAACCAGTGTACAGTGAAAAAGTTAACGTGTGGTGTGGCATATTTAACGAACAAATTGTTGGTCCTTTTTTCCTGGATAATCTGACTGGACAAAATTTTCTACATTTTTTACAAAATGATCTCTATGATTTTCTCATGGAATTGCCATTAGCACAGAGACAAAACTTAATCTTTCAATTAGATGGTGCCCCCGCACATAATTCTCTGATAGTTCGGAACTTTTTAAATGCAATTTTCACTATGAAATGGATAAGTAGAAATTCTGCTTTAGAACCATGGCCCCCTAGATCGCCAGATATTACCCCTTGTGACTTTTTTCTGTGGGGGCATTTGAAAAATAAAGTGTATGCTACTCGGCCTCGTAATAAAGAGCAACTTTGCTTTGCAATTAGGCAAGCGTGTCAGGAAATAACTCCCCAAACTTTAAGAAAATTGAATGTACGTTTGAGAAGAATTGTTGAAAAGTGTATTGTTTCTGAAGGTCGTTACGTTGAAAACACAAGAATCTGAAATAATGTAATTTGTAATTTTGTTACCACATCAGTTACAAATAAAGAACTTATTAAAAATAGACTTTAATTTTTTTGTGCTCAAATTAGCTCTTGAGATTTCGAAAATATGAATTAAGAGGTCTTTGGGCATGCTGATTTTGAATCTGATAAAAAAAGTTATCTAAAATGAGCCCTAATATTATTTTCCCAAAAAATAGCTTTTTTTCACCCCGCAACACCGCACGCCAATGGTCGATGAATATGTTCACTATGCCAAATACTTTATTTCCTAACATATAATCACAATAAAAATTTCAAGGAAATCGCATTATTAATAACTGAGGTATTAGGGTGTATTGATGAAAAGCGGGACACACTGTATATACACACTTTCAGGTAACAGCTGTCGAATTTGCAGAGGGACAAATTACAGGATTGCAGCCAGTAGTTAGGGCGTAGGTTTCCGAAAAGGACTCTTTCCACTAATTCTCCGAGAGCTTTCGGCGCTTCATTGGTGCCTTCATCAGTCGTAATTATAATTATATGGTACAAAGGTGTTATTTAACATTGTTTCGTTTTAGTACAACAACTTACAGTCAGTGAGGATTAGTTGGAGACTGCTATTTTTAATTGAAAAACAGTAAACTAAGCTTCGAGTTTTCCACTTAGAAAAGTTCACTGTATAAGAAGCGAGTTGAAATTATCTTATCCTTGCTCAGGAGTTAACAGTGCATTTCAGCGCAAGGCGTTTCGGCACAAAAGGAATAATTTTTGTGATATGTGAAGTGTCACTTGTGTTATCAGCTATCCTTAAGAAATATTTTAAAAGTAGAAATTATATTTATACGAACGGATAGGAATACCATTACGATTGTTCTAAGACATTGGAAGGAAAATGAGGCATTTTTTTGATACCGATTTAATAACAATTTTCAAATTTTATGCTATACCTGTAAATAACCAAATATAGGTCTGCGAATAAAATATAAAATTCTAAAATTCGTCGGCATCTCTGACTTTTTAGTGTTTGTTATGTTGAACTTTCTGGTATGAATTCTTCTAAATATTGCTAATAGTTTTCTTAGTTTTGAATGGACCTTGACTAATTCACTTTGTATTCTCTTGTTGGATTTTTTAATCATATACAAGCAGAATTTAATTATTGATCCTGCTGAGACCTTCCCGCGTTTTCTCAAAGAGATTCCACATATTATATTAAAAATTAGGGTCCATTCTCTTCCATTTTCGCTATTGTTGTGTGTTCCGATATAGTTGTATTCAAATTATTCCAATAAAGGTAGTACTTTTCTTTGGATATTTTCACCAAGAGGGTCTGGTAGTCTTTCTTAAAAAATAAATACCAACTTTTCAGTCATCTTCACCAGATATGCAAAGCAATTTGCTTACGGTTCTCCTTCGCAAATATTGTGATATATGGAAAAAGCCACCAGACCTTTCAATTTCTGGTTTGAACATTTTTTCATTGCCGAAATGCGAAATTTTCAAGACCACCTCCAATTCGCTATAATTTCAATTAAATATTCAAATCAAGGAGCACCGAGATTAATTTTGGGCAGGTATCTAGTTCTTCGATAAAGCTTATATCACTGTATCTGAACAGATCGCTGAGAATGTAGTCAAGATAGCACGATAATAAGCATAAAGACATCTTTTCCGTTTTGACGTAAATGCTGCAATAAACTTTTTATCAAATAATTAGTGTGAAGAAATCAAGGTATTTTACCAAAAATGCAATAGTCTAACGTTTTATTGCTTCAAAATTACTACACTCCACTAATTTAAATACTGAACTAATTTATTTGACACTATTAACTAACACTTATTACTTAACTTCTACGTAACAGTTATTTATGTTTTTTCCGTGTACGCCCGCTCAGGTCAAATATTCATCGCGTTCGCTGTTTTATGATTACTCGCTCTCGGGCTGGCAGTCTAACTTTATGTCGCCGCTTAGAAGTTTCCAGTCGTTTTTCGAAGGATATCGAACTTACGAAAGCGACCCGAACCTGGCCCCCGGCCCCCTCCCCCAACCAAGTCGCCCATGTATGAATACCCCTCCGGGGCCCCCGGACTCCAGTCCCCAGCCTTCAATACCCATTGAAGCCCAAGGTTTAGCCCCAAAATTTTCGCGCCAAAAATTTTGACAGCCTCAAGCACGGAACAGTCCTTGACAGTGTCTGAAGCACGGAATAAAAAAGCACGGAACTCGGCTTCAGAAATTTAACGGCGGCTCCACCTATCGAACAGTGCCGGAACAAGTATCTGTGGATCCTATCATACAGTGGCCTGGGGAGGAGATGAGGAATATGTTTATCCATTAAAAGAAAACCAATGTTATTATGATCGTTTGTCGTCAATCAATTGTTGTAATTTTAATCAATTAAGAAACAATGCTAATTATTGAAACTTTACCTCTTTACGAGTAGAATATAATGTCTATGAGCGATCGTTGTCACTATTATCTTAGCACTGCTTTCACTATGAACTAAAACTGTTTAAAATATTCAAAATATAATATATGCCAGGAAAAGTTCTTTATTTGAAATAATTTACGAGAATTGTTTTTGTTTAGTTTAAATATTATTATATCGTCTTTGACTATCAACAAACTAAGAGGATTTGATGTTCACTTGGAATTATTAGTAGTGATGGCGTTACCTTTATTTCATTGAGTATCCCTTAAACGAGTTTTCTAGCGTTGTTGTTAAACAGACTAGCATGCCATGCTTGTGATAACATTTCAAGGAAGTTATTAATCATTTATGCGGTGGTTTTGTCATTGTCTTCTGCTCGCCGCTTTAATTTTGTTTGGAAAGCATTAACATCAGTTTCGGCTGATGTTGGATTAGGGCGGTGATTGTTGACAATTTATAGGATTTCTTCTTTTCAATATTAATTCTCACCTGCAAAAAAACGATATTTTTGAAATCGCCAGGAAGAATTTTTCAAATGATTTTGTTGTTGTTTTTCCTTCTTTTTCGATGCAACGAAGAAGAACTTTGTAAACAACTGATATGCAATTTAATGTTGTTACGATTACTTAAATTACCATAATAAACATAAGTTAGCCGGGCTTTCATAATTTCAAATTTGCTAGGTTTAGCAATTGTTTCATGATAATAAAATTAGAGCACGAGGACACAAATTTATTACAAAAAAACAATCGCTGATACTGCGATATAGATGGTACTATTAATATACCCGAATGAAATCAAGAAATTGTCAGTTGTCTTAGTGAAGATTGCCACTCTGCCTCCTAGCATCTCTACCGGCTCCCAATTATTGACGTAAATTTCATTTCCCTTTAAACTATATTATTATTATTATTACACGGATTTATTTTACAGCTGTCGCCGTCTATCCGTACCCAGTCGCCATTCTTTTCTATCGTAGCACGTATTTTCTTCTAAATTTCGTGTTTCCATTGCTTCTTTTATGTCATCTCGCCAACTCCTTCGTGGCCGTCCTCTTCTTCGTCGTTCAGGCGGTATCCATTCCAGTACTCTTCGGGGCCATCTATTGTCCTGCATCCTCTTCACGTGTCCAAACCAAGTTAATTGTTTTTTCTCTATCCGATCTGTTATAGTTCTTTCCGTGTTCATTTCTCTTCTAATTTGTTCATTCCTGACTCTCTCCCTTCTTGATCTACCGCAGCTGCGTCTTAGAAAGTCCATCTCGGTTGCTAATAATTTCCTTCTGTTTGTCCTGCTAACTTCCCAGACCTCTGAACCATACAGGACTATAGTTTCTACTATACTCTTATATATAGGTTTCTTTGTTTCTTTAGATATAGTTTTCTCCCAAAGAATAGAGTTTAGGGTTCTAATTACACTGCGACCCTTGTTTATTCTGTCTTGGATCTCGTCCTTACTAGTTCCGCTTTTGTTGAATATCACTCCCAGATATTTACATTTTTCCACCCCTTTGATTTCTCCGTTGGTCAGTTTTAAATTTGATATAGTTGTATCGCCTACTGTTAGATATTCACATTTAGATAGGTTCATCGTAAGGCCTGCTTTATTATACTCTTCTTGTAGTTTTCTGATCATATATTCAAGATCGTCCTTATCTTCTGCTATTACGACCTGGTCATCTGCAAAGTATAGACTAAATAATGTGTCTTCTCCTATTATCACTCCCATATTTTTACACTTCCTTGTCCATGTCGTTAGGGCTCTATCCAAATATATTTTGAAAAGTGTAGGTGATAGACAGCATCCCTGTCTTAAGCCCTTTGTAGTTGTGAATGGGGTGGTTATTTTGTTTCCTATTTTAATACTGGCAGAATTTTCTTCATAATATTTTTTTGTCGCTTGAATTAGAGCTGGGTTAATTCCTAGATTCTTCATTTCTTTCCACAGTTGTGGGATCGGTACGCTGTCATATGCTTTCTCTAGGTCTATCATAGCCATGTGTGTTTCCCTATTTCTTTGAGTTCTTTTTTCTGCTACGATTTTAAGAGTAAATATATTGTCAATTGTGGATCGACCCGCCCTAAAACTTGTTTGTTCTTCAGGTTGTTTGTGTTCAATGTCTTCTTCAATCCGGTCTCTTAATATTCTAGAATAAATTCTTCCAATAGTGGGGATAACTGCAATTCCTCTATAGTTTTTCGGGTCCGCTTTTGATCCCTTTTTGTGAATTGGTGATATGTACGATGTTCTCCATTCATCAGGAACTGTTTCTCCATTCAAGCATCTTTCGAACAGTTTTCTAAGCATTTCCATGAGTTTCGGTGGTCCATATTTAATTAGTTCGGGGTTTATTCCTCCGGGGCCGGGAGCCTTTTTTAATTTTGTCGTTTTAATTGCTTGCTTTACTTTGTCTATTTCTAATGTAATATTTTTGAGTGGTGGAATGTTCTCGTTATCCCTTTAAACTATATAGGAACCCCTATTTTTCATACAAAAGTTACCATTTTCGGTCAATGGTTTTTCGTGTAAATAAATATTTTCTTCCCTTAAATTAGCTCTAATGCATTTCCCTGTATGATTCGTTTAATTTTATTGTTAATAACGCGAGAAGGAACGCAATTTTTTTTTAAATTGTTACATCGGTAAAATTTAATACACCGTCACTAGTAGAGGTTTCGTACAACCCGTTCATTGTTGTTACGGAAAGGTTTAACGAGCTGGGACCTCTGACGAAATAGGACGCATATCTAGGTCACGGGTAGTAAGTGAGCTATTCACAATAAAACAGTAGAGGAATTTCTAGATTATCCCCTTCTGTGTAAACACGTGGTGTAAGCCGGCCGTAAATTGAACGCGTTAATGGTCGAATCACCTCGAAAATAATAAACAAAATATCCATTCAACATTTTTTGGCGAAAAAAAATTAGAAATCAGATCAGTCAACGACTTGATACTGCCCTGTTCGACGAGATGCTCAAAAAAATTTGGTTGTCTGTAAAGTCGGTTTACAGACGATAATTTTACATGATAACGTCATAAGAAAACATTGATGAAAAATTGCATACGTTTATGAATTGCATTGAATTATTATCGCTAAATTATCATCGATCAACAGGAATGAATTTCAATCAAAATAATGGTAATAATAATTTAACTTGTCATTAAATCATGAATAATTTGAGAACTCTCCTGAAAAGCACTATTCTTCAATTCTCAAATATTATTGAAAGTTTTTTCAAAATGACCAAATTTGACAAATAAATCATATTTTTTGAATTGCTGCTATTAAAAAGCCCGCGTTAACCAGTTTCATATTATAGAAGATATTTTCGCATTGCGGTTGGCCGGTCTAACTTGTCATTTTAGACACATTGTTATGACATGTGTGAAGTTAAACATTAATTTTAATCCTGACATGAATTGCTACGTAGGATAATTTTTGTCATTGAATACTAAATGAAAGCAGTCGACATTTTATACGATGATTTATATCATTCATAATGATTTTTTAAACTTTAATCTAAGCTGGCCAATATAGAAAAATGATATTTTATTATAAATATATTTATATCATTTTGCGACTGTCAAAATGTTATGTCATGCTATATTTTTAGGATAGGAGAGAAAATTCTCAAAATCACTTGAGTGACTTTGAGAACTCAAATGATTGGGTTGAAAATATCAGTCTTTAGGGCTAGACTAGATAGCGATAACTGCCGTCGAAATGGGCGTGATGAACTGCACTAGATCAGAATTTATGAGAGACTGTGACTGAAGCCTGAAACGCAGGACAAGGCTGTGCTAATACAGTTGACTTAATATCGTATTCTCAAATTTTGTGGCATTTTAAGGAGACAAAATAATTTTTTTTTAATAATTATCATAAATTCTGAATTATGGAACCGTCTTTTCCGGTGCACAAGGGAGTAATTGAAAAATATTTGAATGGTAAACAACAAAAAAAGGTAGTCTGTATCTATATCATTCACTTCTCTCTTTCTCTTCTCCTTCTAATTTTCTATACTATGGAATATTTATAGTAGAGTTTAATCGCATTTTGGGGAATCTTCTCTTAAGTGCACTTTGTACTTGTTACTTTTCGGTTTTTGAACCGAAATAAATAAAGTACATATTATTGCGAATTTCCTACGAATTCGCAATAATATTCTTTCTGAAGCTAGCACGTTTGTTCTACTATGTAATAGATACAATAAGGTTTTATAATCTTTTGCGATAAATTGTCTGAAAGACACTTTATTCTTGTGATTTTTCGTTATTTGAAATTTTCGCGAAATCAACCTGATGAATTATTTTTAAGTTTTAACATTTATTCTACTATCGAATATGTACATTAAAATACACTATTATTTTTGGCTAAATCTTCTCTGAAGGGCACTTTACTCTTGTCGTTTTTCCGGTTTTCGAAATCTCTATTTTTTAATACTAATAGCCTTACTACACCGAAGCTCCAATCCAATACCTTTCAAACCATATCTGTGATTTCTTGTATGTTCTTGAAACTTTGTATGATGATTCAATTGACTAGAAAAAGAAAATAGAAGGCGAACAGGATTATAAACGTCTTCGACGGTAAATAGGCCCTGAACTATTAGTTTATTATCGTCAATATTTATTATGTTGGCTTCATCCAGGGGTACCTAAAGAAAATTTATTACATTGGTGTTGATTGTTTAAAGCTTGTAGTGGACCTCATTTACACATTTACTTTATATTTAACTAGGTAACTCGTACTATGTGCTCGCCAGGCTGAAGTTTTTACAGTGATTTGATACAGTAAAATTATAAATCTTATTTTAATAACTTTCTAATAAAATTTAGCGAACTTATATTTGTCAGCTTTACATGAGGAAAGAAACAATAGTTTTCCAGTTTATGTGGTTTATTGAATTCGTTAAACATATTGTTCAAGATAGGAAAATAACATCCAATCAGTAGGATAACAACTGCTCTGAGTTACCAAAAGATATGGTATGATTTTGTGAATGGATCTACTGCAAATTTAAACAACCGTAAATAAATTAACGTAAAACAGCCTACGCTATTAATTACATTTTTTGAATACACATATGGCGACACGAATATAATCGAATATACTAAATTAAGTGTACGTTACCAAAACAGAGATTATTCTAAATACTATATGACGATAACTAATAGGTTTCAATTAAACTATTAACATCTAATTAAGTTAACACAAATATACCGATCGGGTAATAAGACAGATTAATAAAATGCTCAAGTTTACGCTTCATTCATGAACTGGTACATAGAAATATTTAAGGAGGGTAATCTGAAAAATTCAAATAAAGCGCTATACATTAACACCGGTGTAAAGTTGAAAAGTGTTAACACTGAAATATAACAGAATAATTAAAGTCTGAATGGTTGTTCGTTATATTGAAATGACTGGTGTAACTGTCGCCATTATTACACCAAATTTCATTGTGACCTGTGTCGTGAATAACTTCATTTTGTTTACATTTCATTTATTTAAGGGGAAGTTCTCAAAGCTGTCAGGTATATTGAAACGAAATGTTATTAAATAGTATAAATATTGAATGAAATCTCGCAGGGTAAGTATTATTAAGGAAATTTTGTAAAACACAAAAGGTATAGTAAATTAATTTATTACTTTATTACTTTTCCAGAAATTCTGGCAATTTAAAGAGAAAAAAATTAAACATAACTAAGAGAATATGTGGTATATATAAGTAAATATACTTAGACAAGTGAATATAAGATATATTTAAAAGAAATTGAAAAATATTTTGCTATTAGAATTGGAACATTGGACCCTACCATGGAAGAGGGTTACATAAATTAAAAGTGGGAAATACTAATATTAAACATAAGTATCGTTTGCAAGGTACCTTAATTGAGTGAAAATGAATGAAAATAACCGTTTTAAGGATTGAACACGTGCAACAAAATCGAAGTAGAGTAAGTCGAATCAGTACTGTTAAAATATAGGAGGAAGCCTACTTGCTGATATTAATATATCCGAATTAGAGGAAAGTGAAATAGCACTATGTTGTGTAGGAAAGTGCAAGGGTATTTAAAAAGTGGTACTTTCGCTGGACTATTATACGAAGTAAGATGGTGTGGCAAACAGCCAAAATTTTCCCTGAAAATACCGTTGACCCGCTTAATAAGAGTTCTTACAGATTTCATTCCTTTTTTGTATTCTGCTGCAGGTGCGCTCTTTCGGGTATTATGAAGAGGAGTAGCTATTCATGATTCTATACCGAAACCACTATTACCTATTAAGTAAGTATTTCTATCTACATTATTATATCGCCCTATAATCCATCATGTACGGATCTTAGACCTTATCTACGGATCACATTAAAAAAAACGAAATGAGGCACTCTGGGAATGACCGGAATTACTTTCAATGCCAAGGTTAATAACAGTGGGAATGTTAACAAAAAACAGTAATTTTCCAGAATGTTCGAATGATGTTAGTCCTTGTGTAGGTCACGACGGTGTTGGAGGTTTGGGGTTGGAGAGTGTTTCTATAATTTATTATATTGGCCTCTCAACTTCTCCTTACACCGTAAGGACCCACCTTGTCGGTTCACCTGTAACACATAATAGAATATAATACATCTTTATTTTCACGTAATGGTCATACTTACTTTCGACCTCGATTGGACCTACAAAGAACTGTGCAATTCACCATTCATTTTATATTGACTCATCAGCTCACTGGAAATGTTAGTGTCAGTCTCTCTTTCCTAACAAGCACTTACCTTATCATTGTAGAACCATGATTATGTCTACGATCGTAGACGAAACGTCGGTATAGCTGTTGGATTAAACATCATCCACATTAGTTGATTTGTTTTATTTGGGGAATTTGAGAACCTTCGTCATCTAACAAGTCTAAAAGATTCACTTATTATAAAAACAGCATTCGTGATATCTACCAAGGACGACTAAGCCGACACCTAGAATATATAAAAACAAAAAACTGTGTTGAAGATGAATGGCAAAATCTAAAACAAGGAATTACACAAACAGAGGATGAAGTGAAAGGAAAAAAGGGACGTTACCAGAAAAGGAATGGTCTGAGAATCTGGAACGATAAAGTAGACAGAATAATAAAAGGAGAGAAAAATTTATACCTGCAATACCTCGATAATCCTACATCAGAAAATCATGAAGAATATAAACATAAAGCAAACGCAGTTAAGACCATAACAAAACATGCATAAGCAGATTTTTGGGATTACTTTATCAGAAAAATAGAGGGTGACGTGCACGGAAGACAAATACTAACTTATAAAATTATGAACACCCTTAACCTATCTGAAAGAGACAATTGTCAAATAAACAACATCGCAAAGAAGAGTGGATTGAGCACTACCAACAGCTATGGTAGAAAGAAAACTTACAAGAAACAAATATGCAATATGAGGACATAACAGTTATAGATGATATTGATATGCAGGAACTCATATACGCACTAAAGAACACAAAACACAGAAAGGCAACAGGAGTAAATAACATTAATACAGAACTATGGAAATATGGTGGAACACTGCTACATTTAAGACTGTTGCACCTCTTTAACATGTGCTGGAGAGGAAAGACAATCTCCAAAGGTTGGGAAATATCCAAAGTCTTAGCATTGTTTAAAAAAGGTGACAGACAGAAATGCCAGAATTACAAGGGTATAAGCTTTCTCTGTTCCGGCTATAAAGTATTCACCAGAATATTAAATAATATATTAAGGAATATCAAAGGACACGATGATAGATAGTTAGGAAAGTCCTCAAAAACAAATGTAAAAGGAGAAGGAGCGGGGGACGTCCAGGCAAAAAATGGGTCCAGTAACAGTCAATGTGCCTAATATTTGTAGTGAAGAAGAAGAAGATGAACAAGAAGAAACAGTGCAAACGACCCGATTTTAGTTACAAGAATGGTATATTATTTTATGAACACGAATCGACTTTTAAGGAAGTCTGAAACAAGAGTAAAATTTAATATTAACATGAGAAGTGCATACACAGAGTCAATCAAGCTAAGGATAAATTAGTGTATAATTTTCATAGGAGGGCAATGTTAGAAAATTTTGAAAGAGAGACGTAAAATGTATTTAATTTAAGTCAGGCGGACATATTTCATTTTAAACAGGGTTCGAGAATTACCGCTTGGTAACAAGAGATAAAAGATATTCTAGCTAGGCGAAACTAGTGTACAATTTCCCCACGAAAACAACGTATAAGAAAGTCGTAGTTTGTACCGTGATATCAAAAATTATTTCCGTGAAGGGTTTCCATGGAATGCAAAAGGGTTGTCTTAGATTAAACCATCCTTTTGAAATAATTCTGTCATTGTTAAACTACACTGACATCATCAATAACTTACAATTTTGTTACCTATTTATTTCAGCTGTAAAATATTAACAAACTATTGAGATGTAGAATATGAAATATTAATAACGTTTTTATTAACAAGAAAAACTAAATTACAGTAATTACAGGATTAGAGAAGTTTAGCGTAATGACTTGATAGATTTTGACACTTATAAATTGATTGCCATAAATGTGGGATGGGAGCTGCGAAAATCATTTTAAAATTCACGACCACCCTTGACCAAGGTAATGTTTAATATCACGGTATATGAAAAGATTTATTCTTAGTTCTTGGGAAAGCAGAAATTAAAACTAATCTATTTATTTACAAAGTGGAAGAAGCAACTCGGATAATTGAGAAAAACGGGGACAACGTAAAGTTTGATCTTTATGCGAAGCGGTGTTTAGAGGCGAGAGAGCGGTATGAAGCAAACGCTAAAATTAAATGATAGTCACTTATTGAGAACTAAAAAATTGTCTAAAATCAGAAATGTTCCCGATGATCTCCAAAATAATAACAATAACTAATCGTTAGAATACTTGACAATGCCGACGTTTCGTCAAGTTTTATATCTTATGACAGCCATGAATATGTTCAGAATTTTGAACGAAACGTCGGCATAGTGAAGTATTCTAACGATTAGTTATTGTTATTATTTTGGGGATTATCGAGAACATTTCTGATTTTACCTCAGCTCCCCGAGAACATTCTCCCACTCTTTAAAAAATTGTCTGTTATTTCGCGAACTGTAAATTATTCAGTATTTTGTAGTTGTAAGTTGTGTCTATAATTTGTAAGTGTGAATTTCGGCGATTTCCATCTCGGCACAAGAAGCAGGTAAACGACAAAATTATACCCCAACTCGGAATACATCTAGGCAGGCACTCCATTCTACAGTGCCCATCTCGACATAGGGTGGTGCCCATCTCGGCCCATATCTTACCAGGTAGGTACCCTGTTTTACAGAGCCAACTTGGCACAGAAATTATTTGTGTATATCCCGATCACCCCGAGATAGATTTTCTACACATTCTACAGAACATTCTGATGATTCCTATTAGACCTAATGAGGACATGTTTGGTCCTTGCCCCTTTGCGTTTCCAAAGTCCTTTCGAGCGTATCACATGACGTTCACTCGTATACGGTGTGCTGCGTATACTAGTTTTCACAAATATTATGAATTTTGCGCAACAGTGAATTACCATTATTTTTGACAATACTGTATTATCAAGAAGGTACCTCCCCAGATTAATGCCGCGTTGGGTTATTATTGCAGTGTGTACCTGCTCGACCCGCCGGGCTGGGCATCATCCGTTGTGCCGAGATGGGTATTTTAGAAATGGACCGACAATGTGTCATAAAATTGACTGCAATAAAATGTGCCGAGATGGAATGCACCCCTGAATTTAAGTTGGGTTTTACTCTACCGGTAAACGAACGGATATAAAGGAAATAGTGTTTACAATTTTGTGTCAAGATTGATATGGCAAAGTCGTAATTTTGTAGTATATAGGTACACTGTAGCAAAAAAAATTCTTCCCATTCGTCGTCTCGATCTTGAACAGAATTTCTTTTTAGCGGTGGTATATTCCTACCTATGGGATAAACATTGTGAGGCTGATTATATTTCCTGACATCTGGCTGAAATCTGTATAAACGGTGCGGCGAAGCTAGTGCGCCTACTGCTCCCAGTGTGGGGACTCTCCTAAACCCACTATGATAATGGCAGATTCGACGCGTCTTTTAAATTGTTGAATGAATTTAGTTGACCTATTCTCTCTTACGATGTGCATGAAGATCGCATTATGCGTTTCCGTTGTACATAAATCTATAATATAAATAATTTTATTTTATTTGGGCACTATAATCGTTTCTACGGTTACTCAATTGCGGGCATAATTTGGCCTTTGCCACGGAACTGTCAAGAGACCTTTATGGCACGGAACTGCCAAAAAAAAATTGATAAGCAGCAATGACAATCGACTTACCCTTATAATTATCAGTATGGGCATAAAAGACGAGTATTAGATGACGAATATTTTTTGGATCACCTTCACTGACAAAATTTGATATATTCCATCATATTATAAAGTCCGTTGACTTGTATGGGAACAATTTTCCTTACGCAGCATCAAATTCTTGTCGAATTTCCTCTGAATAAACGTTTTCGGCTTCTTGAAGATCCATCTTGTCTTTTTTATCCATTAGTTGTTTACTAACAAACAATTGTTAACACAGTATTAACCCTAGCAACAGCAAAATAGCCGACATTTAAGCTTTTCAGCATATCCCAATAAAATAAATATTTGGATTTCCGTTTCGAGGCTTAATGAGACTAGTAAAATTAAAACATCGTAAACAAGTAATTAAGGTTTAAAATATATCAATGCAACCTTAACATACCTTTTATAAATTATTTACCATTCTAATCGAGTCTTGAGTCTCTTAAAATAAAAAATGATAAATATGCTAATTTATAATTTATAGTAAGAACTAATTTAATGGGTTTAATGATTGGTTTAATTTTAACGGCCGAAGGTTGTCCAGCTTCTCAAAGTTGGCCATGGTAATTTAAGAAAAGGAAAACACCAAGTCTTAACCAAATGCTTTATTAAAGATGAGCGACCGGTTTAAGTTTTCATAAATAATTGAAATACCTAGGTTTTCAAAATATTTCGTTCCTTTAATAAATAGTTTTAAATGAAACGTCTTCCCTGAATTTTTTCCCTATTTTTGTCAAAAAGCATTAAATTTTCTGAAGAAATTCATATTAAATATTATATTCTTATAGGATGTGATTTCGTTTTCAAATAATGAGATCTGTAAAGATATTAAACATTATTTAATGAAATTTAGTTCAATAATATTGTTACATGTGGCATATGATTTTACAAACTTATAACATGATTAAATTTTTAAAAATAAATTAATAATTTTCAAAAAGACTTTTTAATGGATATATAATAGTGTCATGCTTAAATCCTGAGGGGTACACAATAGTGCACCGTTGTGGGAGTGTAGTTCAAAAGTAGGGGTAGAGATACGGGTAACATTGTCCTGTAGGTATGTGTAAATAACAAGAAAATTAATTTCAGGGAGAGTATACGTCTCTTAAACACACGGAGAACATCAACTAGGAGGAGGAAGTAGGTGTTTGTCTAAAAATGCTGGGAAGTTTACTAAATTACACAATGGGACAAAACAGAAATTAAAAAAGGCAAAATCGAAAGGTTAAGAATTGTAGAAAAGTGGCATTGCTCACATACGTTAAAAGGTAATGGAAGGGGTGGTATCACGAAAAGATTTCGGTATAATTTTTCTAACATTTCATTGATAGGACTGTATCGAGTTGCGGGTGTAGTGCTGTGCAAGATTATTTCAGACTGTCTCCTTTTCCACTTTAACGTTTAATTTATTTTCGAATACGTGCTCTTTTGCGCTCAGGTTTCGGTCGGCTTATACAACATATTTAAATGAACCCAGGGATGAAGGAAATTCCCTTGATGGTTTAACGTAAATGATTCAAGTATTCGTGACCTAGATCTGTGTGGCACATTCTGCCAGAATTTATATCTCATTACCACCCTCTTCATGATATTAGATACATACCCCTGTACCGGTTTAATCTTGTCTTCCATATTCGCTTAGAATCCCATAATCTTAAATGCCAACATGGTTGTTTCAATACCTTCCGATAGTCAAGGTTACAAGTTTCGGTTGTACATTCAATAATGAAAATATTTCCTGCGATCAGTTCGGAATCGGCATTAAAATTTTTATGTATCGAGTTACAATTCAAAAATTCCGTTTGAAAATGTTTAACAATGTTTACCGAGCGATCAATATGAACTTTTTTAGGAAGTTTTAAGTTGACACCTTTACAAATAGTAAAACACGGAATCTCAGCTTGTCAATCCTTCCATTCATGAGAGCCAGAGTAAAAAGAAGATACTCCCCGAGTAGTGGCGGAATTCTCTTTGGACTGGAAAAATTCACAAGAATTGATACATTTTAGCAAATATTTCGACATATTTTCCGTTCTCGATACATTTCTTTTATTAGGTATCTTTTGAATAAGAGAAAGCGCAACTTCAATTAGTATGTAGATCGTTATATTAGCATTAACAACAATTTTGATATCACATGCAGGCGCTTCTAATTATTGTTTTCTATCTGTGATGTACTAGGTTTAGCAATTTTAAAACAGATTTCTCTATATTTGGTAGTAATATTCTGGGATTTAATTTTTTTGGCAAAGAAATGTTGAAAGAATCGTCAGGGTGGAAACCAAGCAAATGTGTTAACAAATTATAAGTAGAACTATTAATTAAAATGCCATTATTTACTAATTTGATGCCATTCAGTTTCGCTTTGAAATCTCCCGGTTTATCTTGAGATTAAACCAAATTTTCTATACAGCTGAATTTATGACCATATAATATGCTAGCCTCACTATAATAACAGAAGGGGAAACTTCATCTATTTACCGAGTCAGAGTATGTTTTCGCTCTAGTCGTAAGCTGAAATCTACATTTTAATAGGAAGCTGTAATATTGCAGTTCGGCAGTATACTTATTAATCGAATTTCGTTCTCGGCGTAAGCACTGAACTCCATTTACAAAAATGCTGAGCAACAGAATTTATATTTAGATGATTTTTTCACTTAATCACTTTAACAGGTTCTAAGCACTTAAAGAGAAAAACATAATTACAGTACTTACACTTCATGTTGTAACATTTTTCCGGTTTAAAACTGCACTACAGTAATTAAATTTTTAACTAATTTATTTAACACTGATAACTATCACTTATTACCTAATTTATATTTTACCACTGGTTATTTATTTTTCACGCACGTCCTCTCAGGCCAGTGGTATTCGTCACGTTCGCCGTTTTATAGTTATCTCGTCAGCGGTTTCCTTTTGTGTTGCCGCATTGAAGTTTCCAGTCGTTTTTGGAAGGTAATCGAATTTTCTAGAGCGACCAGAACGCTCTCGGATTCCAAGAATTGAAATCGATCCGCCGAATGGACACTACCCGACTCCTATTTATTTTAAGGCGAGACTTTCCGTTACAATATCATGCTAGATAAAACTTTATTACATTGCATTTATTATTTAACTATTTATCTGGATCAATCTATGTATCCAGCAACCTAAACGAGCCCCGCTGGGCTTACACCATTAGGATAGTCCCAGAAAGTTCGTTGCATATATTTAATAAAATACGTTTGTAATATTAATTATTGTTCTCTCGACGAATACCACGTATAAACCATTGCGTCCGATCTAACCTTTGCTCGATTCTACTTTGGCCGAGTTACAAATTTGAATGCATCAAGAATTCTTTCAGGCTTAAATTGCCATTGTAACAAACACACTATTAGTTTTTAGAGGTCCGACATTCCTTATAATATTATTAAAGAACATATTAAAACTTTATTCTTAGAGTGCCAAATTAGAAAATTTTCACAAAAAAAATTAGAGTAAGTAGGATTTTATACTCTCTTTGAAATCCAAATTATAATAACAAACTTATCCAGGTCTCTTACCACAACATTTCTGGGTTTTTTTGTGATTCCAATTCCGTTGTTGATATAAACGATATCAATATTTTTTTTAAACTAGGCTTTATTCGCCCACGATGTGAGGTACGCAATATTAAACTCACAGTGTGTATATCTAACAAGGTATATATTAAAAAAAAATTAAATCCTAAAGCAACTCACACCATATACTAACACTCTAAATGTCTAAATGACACGATCAATAAATCTTAACATCACCCCAATCTTCAAAATCACAATCGGTTATTATAGTTCCGTCTCTAAAATAGAGTCTTTTCGTAAAATATTTTGTCTACAAAAGACATTGTGGTCTACTTACTCTCATGTTTTATAATCATAAACAATAAGCTCCTCTAGGCACTGTAAAATATGGAGTAGGTAACACAAAATGATTTGACGTTAAGTCAATATGGTTTATTAGTGTTCCGAACATTTGGCGCAGGCGCCCTATTTAATGGTAATCACTCCATTTTATACACTATCGATTCGTAAATTCAATTTTAAAGGCCTACCTGCAGAGCACCATTTTCATAGAGAACATTTAATAGTATTTTTATAATATTTTATAATATGTGAGTAGGTGATATTTTAGGTAATTCAAAAAGCATGACTGCCTTACGTACCGTGTGCATGAAATAAATTATAATTATAAAGTGTGTTAATGATTATTTATAGAAAGGCAAATATGCACAAAATGTATAAGAACTATGCATGTACTTTATTTAACACATGCAGTTATTTAAAAAATATGTGTCTACCTAATTAATTAGAAATAACAATTAGCAACACTAAGAAAAATATTAAGTTAAATGAGCCTTTTTTGTGCTGATCACGATTTTTGGATCTAAATTTAAATCAATTGATCCATACCAACGTCCCATTGAAACGTCTACTAGTTATTAGAAAAATGCAAAGAAAAATATTATGATTCATAAAACAAGCAAATTGTGCAAAATGTCCACTATGTATAAATACTCATTTTTATTAATGGTAGTGCTTTGATGTTTCTCACGGCTTGTATAATACCCACAAACGAAAAATCTCCAAACAAACCACTTCACATTTTTTTAAATGGGTCGTAAATTAGGATAATGCTCCAGCAAAAAACTACAATGCAGCAAAGAAAGCACGACGGCCCAAGTGTAAACAGGTACGGTCTCGCAATTTTTAGCGGGATATTATTGCGGGGAAAGCATACCGCCCAACAAGTGTATTTCCACTTGTGTATTAACCAGGGTATTGAATCATTGAATACACTGTTAGTGACGTTATATTATTATTGTGCCATTGCGAATAGATATTTACAGTCAAATTGTTTTGTTGTTTTACAGAATGTTGATGGAAAAAAGGTTGTGTGTAGGAACTCCTACTTAAAGGACGGTCCTAAATGAGAAAATGAACAAATACAAACTCCAATGAACAACCCGTCAAACAAGAGAAATAATAAAGTTTAATTTCATGTAATTCACATGTAAACATGTAATTTCACAAAATATTTTATTTCAATTTTTAATGCCTTATATTTTTTAATTATAAAAATAAAAATTTAATTTTTAATTAAAAAATATTCCTCAATATTTCCTGAATACACCCCAGGCACCCTTGCCAACCCGTTGCGGTTAGTCGGCGGTGTCGGCACCTTGTCGGCACATATCGAAAGAAAGTTGTTTGGAGATTTTTCGCTTGTGGGTACTATAACAGCACAGGTCTATAAATATTCTAAATTAATTTAGCAGGGTTATTAATTTTGAGTACGCAAATAAAACTATGAGATCATTAACTATAAAATCGCAAATAGGACATAAATAAACCATTGTGTAGTTATAAGAATAGATTACACACGTTTCCTAATAAAATAGCTCTATAATTTGATTACGAAACCGATGACTATAAAATGGAGAGTGACTATTCTCCACCATGCATTCACCAAATATTCGGATTCGTTACGTTCATGGGTTTGTTCCAGTAATTATTTTGTATTGTAACGGTGAGGTATTCTCGAAGAAGGCCGTTGAGTTTAACATTGAACTACTTTATTATGTGTCCTTATTTTACAGATCTCTGTACTTTATACTGTACCTTATGCGCTAAATTAAAATAAATATTATTGTGTCTATTATCTAAATCTATAGTTTTTTAATCTGAAATATTGATTAACGTGTTTTACAAAATTCCTTAGTATTATTAATTTTAATTTTGACTTTTGATTTCTTTTATGGTTGCGTTTTCTTGTCTTTTAATATACCAATATACGTTTTCTGTTAAATTTCATTATTTACAAACCGGATACATAATCATTTAAAGCATCCTGTACATTCATTACTTAAATAAAATTAAGATGAATATTTACATAAATAACTTATGTTTAAATAGTACATAAGTTGGTTACCCAATATTTAATTGTTGTTAAAGACGGTACTATAGCTATTCAACATATTTAACTGATCGAAATCTTATTAAATAAGTTACTAAAGATTAATTTACTACGTTCACAGAGGCCTCATCACGATTTCGTATGATGTGGATTTTACTGGGGCATTAAAAGCACATACCCTATTACTATTTTGAAAATTTAGTGTAAAAAAGCCATCTAGATATTTTCGTAAAGATTAAATTACCGCACATTATTTAAACATTTTTAGGTGATTAAGTTATTTACTAAATGTTATATTTAAATGATTTTAACATAGAAATTTTACTTTTGAATATTTTCATAACTTTTTCGCTGTATGTAATACAAATAAAATTAAATTTAATGAGGCTGATACGTCTAAAAATTATAGGTAACAGTACAATAACCCCCGAGACAATCACCCCCGGACATTTACCCCCCATACCACATACCCCCGGACATATACCCACACCCATGAAATCATGCAGAAGAACATAGCAAAAGGAGGAAATAATGTTCAGCGGAAACAAGCAGGAAAAGTAGATAAAATTGAATTTGAAATTTATTGAGAATTTACAAAACTACTATAAGAGGCATATGAAAATATAATTACACCTTAAAAAGAGAGATTATGGGCAATTCCCCAAATATAAGTACAGTGATCCAGACCCTGATAAGGGTAAGATTATTTATAAAGTTGTCCTTTATATTCCTTGATGTTAATCCTTTCTCTAAATCGTTACCTGATAACAGTGCTCTTTAATCTTTTATTGAAAATTTCTGTGGATTTTACTTGGAAATCATGTAAAACATTTATCCTTAAAGAGTTAATAGATTGTTAGGAAGGAGTTCGATCCATATAAGTTTTTTGCTTATTAATTGAGAAAGCTTTGCACTCCTTTCTCTTTGAGGGGTATATGTCCGGGGGTATTTAGTACGGGGGTAAATGTCCGGGAAAAAAGTGTCCGGGGGTAAACATCTGGGGGATGATTGTCTCGGGGGTTATTGTCCTAGAATCCAATTATTTTATGCAGGTTTTCAATTTTCTTATTAATTAAGGAAAAAACTTGAATATCGTTATGACATTTTAATTTTATTTCTGTTACCTACGGATTACTGTTGTTTTAAACACAAACTCAAATTGAACAAAAACGGGAAATACTACTGCGAGACCAATACGATAGCGTGACAGACCAGCAATGATTCTATACTTTTGGAGAGACGCGGTGAGATTAAAAAAATGTATTCTTGGCGAGAGCGACGCCCTAGGGCGACTTTTGGTAAATTAACGGTCTCATGAGAACCGTGGTTTAAAGAAAATGATACCGTCAATAATAAAGGTTGCCGGCTATGTTGTGACAATGGAAAATTTCGAACAGCATCGGATCCTATTATTACAATGATTGCATGGTGAACTGGTAAAATGTTTATACCTTCAGGGTTTCATTAATGTCAACAAATTAAATACATACCACTAAATAAAAGCTTTGTCATCATAGCTACGCAGTCATAATCGCCTTGATTTCTTAATTGTTTGTCTTCTTCGCCGACGATTTTTCGGAAATCGATTTATTGAAGTTTATATAACTATCTCATAATTTGTTTCGCAAATAAGTTTAATATTTAATATTCGCATTAATTTTTGAACAGTCAGTGGTATCAGCGTTAACGAGACTTATCAACAAAATTTACCTTCTTCATCTAGTATTTATGATTAATGCTGTTTCTTACTATTAAAATGCGTATTGTTTCATATTTTTACCTGAAAAACATAATTTTTATGCAATAAATAACTTATGCACGAATAATTTAATATAAAAAAACTATAAAAGTCTGCGTCGGACCAGACGGTGGAAGTGAAACTTCTTTGGCCATATGCACACACACACACGCGCGCGCGCGCTCATCGATAGGATATATAAATGACATATAAAAGATATTTTTTTTTGCTGCCGCAACCTTGCACCGGTCCGCTCGAGTCTGCAGACAGTCTCGGCTCAGGTGATCTCCCATCTGCTGGCAGTTGTAACATCAAACGATTTCGATTGTCCTGCTTCGGGGAAGTGCTACAGACGCCATAAGCACTCGCTTGTAGCTCTGCCGGCAATCCAGCAAGAATGCAGGAGACAGCATTTCGCTGGTAACGCCGACTCTCCCGCCAGCTTCGCCTGGTAGTAGGTGCTCATTGTCTCCCTGGCCAAGTTTTCCCATCTCATTATCCCGTGGAAATCTCGCTGTGTAAGGAACAACGTCACCTAACATGGCTCGCCACTTTGCCCATGGTCGATCATAGTTGTCGAGATGCTGATGCTAGAACTTCGCCGTCCCTGCTAACCGCGCCTGCAACAAAGTTCTCTTTTCTAAATCTGCCCAGTCGTAGATCGCCCCCAAGTTGATCAATCTTGGAGAGCCATCGCGGTGTCCACACTGCTCTCCGGGCTGCTGGGGTCGATAACTTCCACCATCTTCATCGCCAAAGACGGTCGAAGTCGAGCACTCGCCTGCTCCACTCCGGATTCCTCGCTGCGGCTCGATCCGACCGTTGCTGTCTGCCTCGACACATTCAGAGCAACAATGGTCGCTTATTGCCTCGCCGCTTCCACTATCTATTGCTGGAGTCCTCCCACGACGGTCTCCACAGATTCACGCGTACGCCGCCTCGAGCCCGTTCGTCTTGTGTTCGAGAATTACCACCCATTCGCCGCGGAACCAGTCTCCGTGCGCGGTGGGCTTTCATCTCTTCCGGTGTCTCCATGTTCTCATCTGAGGTGAGGTGAGGCACGACGCGTCCTCACTTTTCTCTATGTTCATGTCACGTAATTAAACAATACAGCTCACCGTTTTTTCGCCGCTCGAAGTTATTGTTTCTCGCCGTTTGAGGTTATGTTAGGTGTCAGCTGACCGAAAGTCTAGACGCTTTCCGTTGTTGCCACGTTGACCTCTTTAGTAGTATATGTAAACGATTTGGCGATCGGTTTCGGTTCGCGGGCGCGATGGAAGAGGTACACTTTATGCGCATTCTGGCAACACGGCTTTGTCCTCGGATTACTTATCACGCGTGATGCGGTTTTTCGGCCAACACCCCACCCCAATGTATACAACGTCCGCAAAGAAATTTCACTTCAAAAATGGTCTTATTTATTTACATTTAAAGTCAGTTTGGCACCGAAATACACTGCATTCTTTTCCATCATCAAAATTGTATTTTCTACCCAGTGAACGTAGTATAAATACCGAAAGCTATGGTCATCCTGTTAGAAGAGCTAAATAGATTATAAAAATCTCTCATTGCGCTACCCGAGCAGGTATAATTATTGAGGATTAACGAGTGTCTTTAAACGATTATCTCCATAAACCACGGAATTCCCGAGAATTTAAAAATGAAGATAGAGAACATATATGGAAATAGTATTATGTAGGTACCAATGGTATCCTCAGATAACAGGAAGAGCATAGCTTTCGGTATTTATACTACGTTTACTGCGTGGAAAATATAAATTTGATGATGGAAAACAGTGCAGTGATTTTCGGTGCCAAACTGACTTTCAATATAAATAAATAAGATCATTTTATATATTGAATTATTCGTACATAAGTAATTTATTACATAAAAATTATATTTTTCGGGCAAAAATATGAAACAATACGCATTTTAAAGAAAAAGTAAAAAATAGAGAAAAATGACTGAATTCATACGCTTATATCTCAGTTAATATTAAACATATAATGTCTTGCAAGCCAACGTTTTAAAGATAATTTCATAAGCTTTCTTTTCTATGAAGCAATGCCTATACCTAAATTCACTCAGAAAAAAGTTATAGTCAAAAATTCAAAAACAAACATTTTTTTGAAATTTTTCCATTTTTTTAACTTTGTTTTTTGAATTGATTTCATAAAAAAAATATTTCTTGATTTCAAAATATATCATTTTCGAAAATTGCATAGTTTTTGTGCTGTAGCCGAAAAAGCGAAATGTGGACAAACACCACGTTCTCAAAAACGCATGGCTAAATTTAGTACCACTTTTGGATTTTATTTCTTTAGAGGTCAACTGACCATATGAAAAAATAAAAGATCTTGCACGCGTTAGTTCCGTATTAAATGACATAGTCAATAGCCTATTAGGCAAAAGCCTAAATTGTTTGAAAAGAAGTTTCAACCAGGAATGGATCATGTGCAGTAAGGTCGAGTAGTGGTCGATCCCTGATTCATGTAAAACCCTAAAATTTATATTCATGCTATAGTTAGCGGTTAATCAGAGACCGACAGTTTCTTTACTGAAAAGAGCATAATGAGGAATGCCAAAGCCTCAGTCGAAGATTGAGGCGTGAGAGAAGAGGAGAGAGAAGGGCGCAACTTTCGCCTTGGTAGTTGTTCCTACCAAGTAAGACTAGAGAACTGAAGTAACGTTCCTTCGTTATATAGGATTATCTCTGTAGACCAGTCTTATGAAGAAAGTCTGTGGTAAAAATTTTGCTTCTAAGTTATGTTATTTGAAATATATTGATGAATTATTTCCGATATCATACATCATTTCTTGATTGTTCTATTACCCAAGAATGGAGGAAAACCTAACGGTACTTACCGGGTATCTTTCTATAAAAGATAAATGTTCACTGTGCAACATTTGCCGAATACGAAGATATATCTGTTATATTTTCTTCAGAAATGTCCTCTCGTCGTATATAAATTTTTTAAATCCTTTTAACGATTACTTTTCAAATAAAAGGGCAAATTTTAAATTCATTCGAATATTTGTTAAGAGGAAAGCGTCACAATTAAATCCAGGGGAGAACGTGAAAATTTCCACTTAAGAACTGAAGGCAGGATTAAGGTAATCCTGGAGAAAATAGAGTACGCGCTAATTAACTAGGCCCATTAAGGAATCGTAGGGAGAAATTTTAATGAGCAACTCGCAAGGAAACGTTTGGTATGTCGTTCTTTAGAGTAATAGGCTTAGTTCATTTTTTAAAAAAAATGTTTGTGCCTATGTAATTATTTAAACTCAGTTATGTTTCTTTGTATGTCTCAAGGAATATCAAGAAGCTGACTCATATTTATTTAAATACCATTTTCGATTAAAACGGGCACTTATAAGCATGTATCTAAAGCGGAAATTCGAGTTTTAATCAAGAGCGATGGCAATAGGGGTACGAGCAACTAATCGTGTGTAGCTAACATAACCTATAAAGGTAAAAGGAATATTGAATTTATGGGAAATGGCTAATGATGAAAATATTGGGAAAAATGTCTCCTAAGAGTTCTTTCTGAATTGCGTACGAATCTGACACCAAGTAACAAAAAACTAATTATAGTAGAATGGAAGAGAAATTCACTTTTAATTAATATATCAATCCTATTTATACAACCTAGTGGAAAAGTAAAATGTGTTCGACTCATTTGTTAATACTAATAGCTTTGTTTGCGCTTAGCGGTCGATTAAATTTTCAAACCACATAATTCATCCTGTTAAATCTATCAACATTTTTTTAGATTAAACTTCTACATTTCCGTCTTTTTGATATGCGACACAACTGGTCTGGATTCATTGTTTTATTCAAAAAAGATTTATTCTCACATTAAAAAGTATTTCTTTTATTTACATCCATACAATGTAACTACCGTTTTCTAAATATTCCAGAAAAGGTTGATGTTTCCTGATTATTGTTAAGTTTAATAGGTGTAAGTTGTGTATGTAAATTCTTATCTGAACTATATCGAAGCAAAGATAATTATGAAAATGTTTTAACTTTTTTCTACGTGCAGATACACTTTCAAATAAGTATAACACAAATCTGGCTGTAAGTTTCATTTTGTTACGTAATGGTTAATATTATGTGCTTGCTGAATAATATACTATTTTTTATAGCTTATACACTATAATGTACATTTGCTCTACCCATGCTAAATCTGCTTTAACTATTACTTTCAATCCAGACATTAACCACAAAAAATGTTTCTATACTTAAAATTAGGTGTACCTACAATTTAATTTTCTATAAGTAATTTAAATTTACATCTGTAGTAGTTAAAATCCTAATTATCAACCACCCAAATAAGAATAATATTTCGTTACCTGAACATTATACTATGCTTAAATTCAAAAAGTAAAACAACTATACATTTTGTTTTCTGTTAAAATGATATTTTTCTACACAATAAAAATGAGAGACGTTATAATAACTTTTATCCACAAAATGAATAAATCAATTTTTGGCTGGAAAAGGAAATTTGGCTAAGAATTTTCTTAAAAATTTGTCAAATCTCGACATAATCTATGTTATCTTAGAAAGAGTGCTTGCGTCAAAAACAATATCTCTTTATCATATCAAATAAGGGATGCTTGTGGGAGAAGGAGTAAAAGGATATAAACTGATTATTATAAATTGTTATTTAAGTTTATGAATTCTTTTGAAATACTTTCAATGATTCTAATTGACCGGTTTTTATATGTCCCGAAAATAAATAAGTATGATGCCATCTACGTCATACGTTTCCTGAGATTTTGACCAAAAAAAATTTGTACATCCCATTTTGTAATTTGTTAAGGGAATTTCGTTAAATGCTTAATACTAAATTGCAAGGTAAATAACACATATTTAGATGAACGTAATAAGTGAATAGACTGAAACTCTTGCCCAAAATTTACGGAGAGTAATGATACCGAATAAAAATAACTTTAACCTTAATTTTCACATGTAAGCAATGAACACTTATTCAGTCATCAATTCCGAGGAAACATAACGTAAACAAAATCAGCTGTGCTGAGAATGTAACCGGACCCATGAAGATAAGACAACACTTCTTTTTGTTGTCAACATATAATATGCGCTCGAATAAAAATACGGGTTTATATAATAGTTGTTTACTTACCACCCGATGCAATTATTAGTATATATATAACTATGCAATTGAACGGTTATATTACAGTGAATCCAAAAGTGTAAATAAATTAATTTCGGACTTTCAGGTGACCTCCAACCATGTGAAAAAGAGCCGAAGATGATAGTCGATCTGTACAGTGAAGAGAATGAGAACCTCCTGGATAATTTCACGGAAATTCAAACAACCCAGTTAATAAACAACAAGAGCGATTGGGGCCCAAAGCGAGATCCTCTCTACATTGTATTGCCGATAAGCGTAATTTACGTGGCGATATTCCTCACTGGCGTATTGGGTAACGTTAGCACCTGCTTCGTTATAGCAAGGAATAAGTCGATGCACACTGCCACGAATTATTACCTATTTAGCCTAGCCATTTCGGATTTATTACTATTAACCTCAGGACTACCGACGGAGATTTACTTGATATGGTCCAAGTATCCGTACATTTTCGGGGAGTCTTTCTGCGTACTACAGGTGAGTGGCACCTTCAAATTTTGCTAAAAAACTTCAAGAATGAAATATAATTTAAATTAACTACTAACTAAGATTAACATTAACCCACGGATATTCAAGAACGATGACAATTTTAATTTATCACAACATTAGTAAGATCAATCGTATTTTCTAAAATTACCACTCTATTTACAAGACAAATTGAAAACAATAATTTCAGTTTCGTGTATAAAACTGGTTTAAAAGTTATATGACTTAGGTAATACAAATTTAGTAAAACGACTAGTAGGTAAATTTTTGAAAAAAGACTTAATGACATGATTGAGAATATATATCAGTACCTACTTCATTTTAAAGTAACCTTTTTTAATAACGTCAGTGTCATTAGTGGAAATATTTTCAGCTTTTATGAGTTAAGCAAATTTTTGATATAAATAACTTTTGTGGAACTTATGATACAAATTTAGAATTCCATATTGTGCACACTGTTCTAGATAAATAAACTGTATAAAAGAATTATCAAGGAAGTCATTGATGAGTATTTATAAGAAACAATGGGATTGTCAGGTTTACGTTCATAAAATGGAAATCTACAATCTTTGTTTTGCAGTTCGATGCCGACTGAGTGTTCATATCTGAATTCAAGTAGTGTTCTCTGGCAACCCTAGTTATAAAAACCTATTTAATACGACTTATATATATATATATATATATATTTAGCAGTGAAATTAACGACGGAACAAATGTACAAGAGAAAATTCACGACTTACCCGTCTAAACCCGTTATGAAACGATAACCACCGACACGTGTTTCTGCTTATTAGCTTCGTCAGGGTGGTATAACCAAGCTCTGGATGATAACGATGTTTGACACTTGGAAAAAAATTATACAACTCAAAAAGAACGTCAACAATTGACAGCAAAGCACATTTGCGCCTAACATAGGAAAGACTCTCCATTCGAGAGCAACAAACCGTCTGTGACGCGGAGGCCAGCTAAAGCCAAATGTCACGAATCTTTGGTCAGTAAAGGAATTTAGCAGTGAAATTCCTTTACTGACCAAAGATTCGTGACATTTGGCTTTAGCTGGCCTCCGCGTCACAGACGGTTTGTTGCTCTCGAATGGAGAGTCTTTCCTATGTTAGGCGCAAATGTGCTTTGCTGTCAATTGTTGACGTTCTTTTTGAGTTGTATAATTTTTTTCCAAGTGTCAAACATCGTTATCATCCAGAGCTTGGTTATACCACCCTGACGAAGCTAATAAGCAGAAACACGTGTCGGTGGTTATCGTTTCATAACGGGTTTAGACGGGTAAGTCGTGAATTTTCTCTTGTATATATATATATATATATATATATGCAGTTTCAGTAGGAGATGAATCTTCTTCTAGGGTTGCAGTCAGGATAGGGTGGGCAGGAAAGAAAAAGCTCTTTTCAAAATAGTCAAGCTTTCGGAGCGATTTTGGCTCCTTCCTCAGGGCATCTAGTGAGAAATTTTAATTAGAAAAAATGTTCATTTACCATGATTATGTTTGAGACTCACTTGTACAAGCTAATATATGAAACTAGCAATAATAAATATCGCTTACTGGCATTACGGTTACATTAACACAGAGGTAGCACGTTCTTTTTAAAACATAAATTAACTTAAGTCAGATAACCTTCTTCTTCTTCTTCTTCTTCCAAATATGGGTTTAGACCAGAGGTCGATACCCAGAACCGATAGCTTCCCACGTAGGCTATCCTTTATACTTTAAATCCTTCAATTTACTAGCTTACTATTATTTAGTAACATAGATAATTTATTAACAATTGGCCTATAATCTCGTGTGTATGAGCCGACGACCGCTGTAAGGACGAAATATTATATGTACTATTGAATTTTTTATAGTTCAAAGTTATAAACTCTTTACTCAAAACCAAATCCAGGTAAATATCTTACTTTAGTTTCACGATTCTAGGTGATCCTCAGAACCACCATTAATACAGGCTTGTTATATCAGATCGATAGGTTATTAATACAGATATGTTTATATATATCGTTATATAGTTCTAAATTCCCCTCCCTTAGAATTGTTAACAACGAGAATGGTAATTGCTGTACATTCTTTTTTAGACTTTTATTTAAGGTTTCATTATCGTTTAAAGGGCATTCCAACAGAATATGTGTTAGCGATCCCACCAAACCACATCTACATAAGGGGTCGTCCCTCATTCCAATACTGAACATATGTAGATAGCTTTTTGTATGCCCTGATAACAATCGATTCAGGATACCAATTTTGTTCCTGCGTGGGTCTGTGATTGTCTTGAACCATGGAGTCAACGGGAAGGATTCCCATATCTTTCCTAGAAAAGTATTGGATTAGGTTACCTTAAGGTACCATGACTCATTGAATTCTTTTAATATGAATTTTCTCATGTGTGGAGATATATCCTCCGGGGAGGGTAGGAAATTTCCAGGATGAGTAAGGTTACATCCTACTTTGGCCAATTTATCGGCCATTTCATTACCAGGAAAACCACTGTGACCCGGGATCCAAGCAATCAGAATCGATCTATTATAGTTCGAAATTTGTTCAAGGATTAGTCTTCTCACTTCCAAGGCTAAATATGTTAGGGGTATCTTATTTCTGGGGTTTAAGTTGATTTTATGAATTGCACTTTGAGAATCAGTAAATATAATGAAACGCCGTAAATTATTTTCAATCGCTAACTGTATCGCTCTATGTATCGCAATTAGCTCCGCCGAACATATTTGAAATAGATCGTGAATCCTTGAACAAAACTTGATGTTTAGGCTAGGGATAGTGATTCCTATTCCTAACCTCCCTGTAGGTTGTTTTGATGCGTCTGAGAATATATGGGTGTGGTGGGGATAGTTATTGTTAAAATAATTTGAGAATTTGATGGTTTCGTTAATTTGTAATTTATTGTAATCCGGAATTATGAAAAGTATTTTTCTCAGGGAACATTGTAAATCAAAGTAAAAAACAGGCATGATAGGTAGCGGTTTACAATCAGGATATAGATTGATGAATTTAAGGTAGGTTTCTTCGATTAAACTAGGAATGGTAACGGGCTCCCCCCCAGGTTCCGAACGACTCTTATCAGCAATGGCTAATTGAGATAGTGTGGATGATCCAATGTATGCGGATTTAGTAATAAATTTAGAGGTAAGGAGTCTCCGTCTGGTTAGTAGGTCGGGGATTCCCCCTAGCGCTTGCAAAGAATGTATAGGTGTCGACTTCAAACAACCGGTTATCAACCTAAGCGCTTTATTTTGTATTGTTTCTAGCTTCCTAAAAAGTGCTGTGTTGTGTACATCGAAGAGAGGACTTCCGTAGTCTAAATGCGATCGAATGATACCTTTATATAGTGTGGATAGCGTCTGAGGGTCTGCCCCCCAGGATGAACCAACCACAGCCCTTAATACGTTTAATCTTTTCAGACATTTCTGTTCTATATAATTAAAATGTGAATTCCATTTGAGGTTAAAGGAGAACTTGATCCCCAGATATTGATATTCCTCGGTTTGCGCTAAGCTTCGGTTGTTTAGGATTAGTGACGGATAGGGGTTTCTATTTCTACCTTTTCTGAACAGTATGTATTTAGATTTGTCAATCGAGATTTTAAAATTCAAATCCTCTACTTTCCTATGGAAATCAACCAAAAACATGTTCATCTGCGAGAACATGTCTTTGATACATGCAACTTGTATATAAAGTGTTAGATCATCCGCATATTGTATTAACTTTACGTTACTATTCTGAAAGGTATGTAGAGAGGCCGTATAAATGTTGAAAAGTAAGGGGCTCAGGGGGGAGCCTTGGGGTAGCCCCCTCAAAGAGTTAACTGGTCCCACGAGAGACTCTGACGATGAGCTTTTGATGAATAGGTTTTTTTCCCAGAAAAGATTACAGATGGTGTTTACGAGTTCAGGAGGGATTCCTAATTCTAGTAGTTTATTTAGCAATATATCAATTCTTACATGGTCGTATGCCGCTTTTAGATCAATAAATACCACTAAGGTATACATAGTTTGACGAAAACCTACTTTAATGATATGATATAGGTATGCTAGTGCATCCATACAGCTTTTCCCTCTCCTGAAGCCTATTTGCAATTGTGGCAATAGCTTCCTGTTTTCTACGAACCATTCCAGCCTGAGTTTTATTAAGGATTGAAAGATTTTTGATAGACAGGATGTGAGTGCGATTGGTCTGTAATTGCTGTACACCATGGGATCTTTGAATGGTTTTAATAACGGGTGAATAATAATCGCTTTCCAGCTGGGCGGTATCGCTTTACCCCCAAGAAATTGATTAAACAATTTTAGAAGTAGTTTTTTAGCGATTGAAGGTAAATTATATATCATAGAGTATGTGACTTGATCGTTACCTGGTGCCGTATCCTTATTTTTTGATGAAATACAATGAATGAGTTCATACATTTGGAAGTCCTTTATATTACCCACATGTATTGATTTTATCTTATTTGATTTCTCATTACTTCCTGCAAGATTCTGTATAATATCATTTGCGATGCTTTCCGGGGGTAATCTTTTAGAATGGGTGACTGAGAGGGCGAAAGAGAATTTCCTTATGATTTTCCAAATGTACGTCATGGGTGACTCTCTGGTGAGGGTATTGCAAAATGCATGAAATTTTGTGCGTTTTTTTGTTTTAAAGACTTTTCTGATCCGCGCTTGCACATTCTTGAGTTCTAAGAAATTGTATAATGAGGGGTTATTAAAATATTGGCTTATGGCCCTTTTTCTTTCTTTGATAATATCCGAACATTCATCATCCCACCATGGGGCCCGTTTGTGTGACTTGAACGTTTTCTCACTAAATATTGGTACGCTGTTATCCCTAGCTGTCCCCATACATTCCACTAACTGTTTATAGTCCATATTTAAGTTCTCTCGTACCTCTCTTTCAATATGATTTGAGTATTTACCCCAATTGGCCTTTTTATAGTTAAACTTATGTCCCATCCCGTTTGTTCCTATAGGGGAACCTGATCTATGAAAGGTGCATAAAGTAGGAAGATGATCACTGATTTTGTACTCCTGTAGTACATTGTGCTCACATTTGGTGGCTATGTCCTTAGAAGTGATTGTAAGATCTAGCACCGATTTGATTAGGGGGTAACCTATCCTTGTTTCCCTTCCATCATTCAGAGTGACAAGGTCTAGTTCCTCCAGGCACTGAGATAAAATTCGACCATTGTAATTTGTTTTATATGATCCCCAAATTGGGTGGTGTGCATTAATGTCGCCGACAATTATTACTGGAGAGACAATGGAGGATAACAACTGCCTCCAGTCTTCAAGCTCCATATGTGTCTGGGTGGAATTATATATGTTAATTACATTTATCTTCAAATGTTCAATGAAGAACCCGTGTGCTTGAGTGTACGGGGATAACGAGGAAGTATCCAGTCTGATTGGGAAATGACTGATCGCGTTATGGATAAAAGTAACAATACCACCGTACCCATCATGCCTGTCGCATCTATACGGGATATAGCTATTTAAGTATAAATTGTCTTGGGGTTTTAGGTGTGTCTCATTAATACATACAATATCGGGATGTTGATCTGCTACAATTTCCCTGAGAAAGAGATGATTATACTTTAAACCATTAATATTCCATTGTAAAATTTTTAGCACCATCAATATGCGATGTGTATATAGCCTCTATATATGAAAGAGTTTTGTGGCACTTTTCCTCTACAGATAGGTTGGGATCGCCTAGTATATTGAGGAGGTTGGTAACCAAGGGACCAACCTCCCCCCCTGGGAAAGGTTGTGCCCCTGATGTTGACGGTGGAACCGCCTGGACATTATGGCGATTCATAGGGTGTGGGTATGTAATACCCACGTTATTATTTTGATTTTTGTCAGGTTGTTCCACTTCTTTGGATTTTCTTTTTTTACTTTCGCCTACAGTCGAGGCCATTGCATAAGTTTTAGGTCCGGGGGAGTGGGTAAATAGGGTTTTTCTTTGCGAGACATCTATTATTGAATTGCTTAACTTGGATTTGAGTTTGGGGAATTCATGATTGGTGGATACCGAGATCGGGTTTGAAGGATTATTGAATCTGGGATTTGGGAACATTTCGCTTGCTTCAAAGTAAGTTTTATTCTCTACTGCCATCACATATCTGATATTCTTTTGACGAATGTACTCTGGACAGGTTTTACTAGTGCTGTAATGGCTGTCATCTTTACAGAAAATACAGAATTTTTCACATTCACCCTCATGAAGGTCCTTGGTGCATCTAGTGCAGATTTGTTTTCCTCTACATTGCATTTTAACATGCCCAAACTTACAACAGTTCGCGCATTGAATGACTGGGCTTATATAGGGGAATGTTCTATAAGGACCTAACCCATGTATCTTGACTTCCCGGGGGATTAGTGTCCCCGTGATTGTGCATACTACCGACGGAGTGGGGATAAATTTGACCTCTTTCGACTTACGATCTCTTGTGGTTAACCGCCTAACCTGCAATAGTTTATAGTCCCTCATCGATTCTATTGTGATACCTTTCATCAATTCATCCTCGGTTTCCCCAAAGTCTACTTGTCTGATTAGGAATTTACATGTGACTCTATTGGATGGTATAAAGCATTCATAACCCAATTGTTTAGTCCTATCATCGTTAGTTAGCTTATTTGCCGATGCATAATTTGAGAAAATGACACATATTCTGTTCTTTCCTTTGCGTTCTAGTTTAATTACGTTTTCTAAATTTAGTTTTTGAATGTTCTTTGCAATACTCAATGCACAGTAATTTCCTATATTTTGTCCACTATTACTGTTTATGAATACTTCATAGGGACCTTTATATTTCTTAGTATATTGATAATTTTTTCGTTCTCTATTTAACCTATTTTTACTATCGGTATTGATATCTATCGATCTAATTTCCTCAGCCTTATTGATATTTGTTGAAATGTAGGGTTCCTGATTGTGATCAGGACCTAATTGAGGAGGGGGACCAGGTCCCCCTCCTCCCTTACTCAATTTACTCAGTATGTGGGGATGTTAACCCCTTAGGGCTTAGATTGTTAACAAATATCAATATAGGGAGCTATAATTTCCTAAATTGAACAATATTCACCTGGACTTGGAGCTAATACTTGAAGGATGGCTTTAATAAAAGTCACTACTCAAGAGAAAACTCAATTTCGTACCAAACGCCACGCCGCTCGACACGAGAATGACAGATAACCTATATATAAATAAGGAAAGCGCGGTAAAAGATAAGTAATAATGGTGAAGTGTGACAAAACACAAAACTTAAAATTAAGACATAGACAGTTAAAATATGATGTGTAGCCAACATAACAAAACAGAAAACATTTAACATATTGAAGATTCAATGTTCAAACTTTGTATTACCTTATTAACAAATAAACTTAAGAAGCCAGCTTAAGGATGTAACTATAACTCGTAACTATAACGGAGTCATGGGACCACCGTTGTACGACTACTAAAGAATTGGGCCCGCCTTAACACCAAACTAGCAGAGGTAAAGAATCGCACCACTTTCCTGACAGAGTGTAGAAGAAGAAACATCTACCCAAAACACATAACGAACGGAATAGGTAACATCACTACTATGATCCAACACACAAGAGGACGCACCGGTCAGGCAGTTACTAACTTTAATCATAAGATTCGTAAAAACCTTATTAACTTAGAAATCAAAGTAGCTTTCTCTGATTTATCGCACATTAACAGTAAGCTAAATGACACGATACTCACAGTTAAAAACCTCATTCCTGTAAACGTGTTTTATGAGTTCAAACGTAGGCAGTACATCATTTTTAAAAAAGTTTTTAATAGAATCAAAGCTAAACATAAGAACAAGATCGAAAACTTAACTAAAAAATCATTTACAGATATTGTAAGCCAAGACAGATGGATCAAAAATCTTACTGATGTCATCATCCCCCCTAACGTGAAAAAATTTTTGTCACTAGGACCCAAGTTCACAATTGCCCCTAATACCAAATATTTAGATGTTCCACCACTTTTAGCAGATCTTGAGCTTATAATCTGTAATCTTGAAGAGAACACTAAAGATATCTATAGAGCTCAATACACAAACATAATAACTAACTTTCTACATAAAAACATTAATTCTAATAATTTCCTTTTTAAAATATTCCAAGAAACTAAAATGTTTTTACAAACCCACCCAGACTTAATTATATGTCGGAGTGATAAAGGGAACGTAACAGTAGTTATGGATAAACACACATATGAAACAGAGAGCAATAAATTACTAGAGGACAATAAATATTATATCAAATTGAACAAGAATCAGATCCCCTCACTACTAAGAAAAGCAAACGAACTTGTCTCATCTCTACACACTTCAGAACAAATAACTGATGCCCAAGCAAAACAGTTAAAATTTTATAATGCAATAGCACCTCGTTTTTACGCCCTTCCCAAGATCCACAAACCCACATTGACCATGAGACCCATCATATCTACAATAAATTCCCCCAGCAGTAAATTGGCCGAATTTTGTACAGACATCCTTACTAAAGCATATCATTCAAATAATGATATTTACCTCAAAGATTCATTCCAATTCAGTGCTTTTATAAACGATTTTGCACTACCAGAAAATTACATACTTGTCAGTTTTGATGTTACCTCATTATTCACCAATTTACCACTAACATTAGTTCTGAAATGCATAACCGATCATTGGACAACTATAAGTAAATACTGTGACATTACCCTACCATCTTTTCTCTCTGTTATAAAATATATTTTCGACTCTAACGTTTTCCTATATAATGATTCCTACTATAAGCAAATATTCGGTACACCAATGGGTGTGGCCATTTCACCTATTTTTGCAAACTATGTCCTAGATGATCTAATTAATAAAGCCATAATCAAATCGCCCCACCATATTCCATTCGTTAAAAGATACGTCGACGACTTTATCTTAGCCGTACCTATGGATGGTACTCAATCTACACTGAATACATTTAATGAATTAGATCCTAACCTACAATTTACTTGTGAAGTAGAGAAAGATAATACCATCCCCTTCCTGGACATGTTGCTATGTAGAGACCATAACAACATAATTAGAACAAAATGGTATAGGAAACCCATTTGTAGCAATAGATATGTCCACTTTTTGTCTTACCATCCAAACGCAATGAAGTACAATCTCATTAAAGCCCTTAAACACAGAGTTATCAATTTGTCACACATACAGTATAGAAACGAAGGGTTGCACAAACTCAAGTCAATTTTAGTGGAGAATGGTTATCCTATAAAAATTATTAATAGTATTTTGTTCAGTGCTCCACAAAACCTTACAATGGAGCACCATCCGAGTGGAAACTTTAACAACAGAGGAATCATAGGAAACAGTAACCACACAACAGACACTATAACTACTGAAATGATTAAATATGCCACGCTCCCATACATCAGGGATTTAACACCGAAACTCAGAAACATATTTACACCTTTAAACCTTCAGTTTGCAAACAAAAATATCCTCACTTTAGAGAAATTATATACTACATTAAAAACCCCGCTTAAAACATCGGAACTTTCCAACGTAGTTTATTCTATCACATGTTCGGATTGCAAACGGGAATACATTGGTCAAACTTCGAGACTATTAACAGGAAGAATTACCTCTCACAAAAGTGACGTAAAAAGAAAAGTGAAAACGTGCGCCCTCGTAGAACACGTACTAAATCTCAATCATAAAATGGATTTTAATAATGTAAAAACGTTGAAAACTGAAAGGGGTTTTTTTAAACGTAATTTTCTAGAAATGATATGTATCAACAACACACCAAATGCCATTAATAAGAGAGCGGATGTTCAGAACTTAAGCACGAGTTATAGTTACATCCTTAAGCTGGCTTCTTAAGTTTATTTGTTAATAAGGTAATACAAAGCTTGAACATTGAATCTTCAATATGTTAAATGTTTTCTGTTTTGTTATGTTGGCTACACATCATATTTTAACTGTCTATGTCTTAATTTTAAGTTTTGTGTTTTGTCACACTTCACCATTATTACTTATCTTTTACCGCGCTTTCCTTATTTATATATAGGTTATCTGACTTAAGTTAATTTATGTTTTAAAAAGAACGTGCTACCTCTGTGTTAATGTAACCGTAATGTCAGTAAGCGATATTTATTATTGCTAGTTTCATATATTAGCTTGTACAAGTGAGTCTCAAACATAATCATGGTAAATGAACATTTTTTCTAATTAAAATTTCTCACTAGATGCCCTGAGGAAGGAGCCAAAATCGCTCCGAAAGCTTGGCTATTTTGAAAAGAGCTTTTTCTTTCTTGCCCACCCTATCCTGACTGCAACCCTAGACGGAGATTCATCTCCTACTGAAAATGCATACATTAGGACAGTCAAGACTCATATATATATATATATATATATATATATATATATATATATATTAACGAGGATTAATTTCTACAAACATTCCTATCAATTTGGTAAGGCAGTGGTAGAAGTAAATAAATAGGTAACTGAGAGTTCAATTTTGGGACCAATATAATGGAATATTCTTTTTTATGATGTTCTTCGTGTAGAAGAGAAGCATCTATTTTAAAAGGAAGTGTAAACATAGATTTGATTTAGCTTAAAATTGTAGACAACGAAATTATTCCTAGTAAAACTATTAAATATATATGTGTATATTTTGATGATATATAAATATTTGGATATCATCTGAAAGTGACTGGAAAGAAAGCGAAGGAAACATTAAGCACTTTAACTCGATTAATGACTAATATAAGATACTTCGTAACTGAGACAGTTCTAATTTATAGTTGGACAACAAATTCTTTCGTTTTGTATGAGGCTGCCCTATGCCCAAAATTCATTAAACTTAAAATTTATCTAGCTATGATACGAAGATAATCTATATTCTAGGTATCCTTTCCTTACGGAACAGTTTCGGCAGAAGCTGTTTAAGTGATTCCAGGTATTCCCGCGATGCATTTACTAGGAATGAAAATGTATAAGATATATAAAGGTATCGACTCAAACGTTATCATGGAGGAGAATTACAACATTTATGGATCGAATATGTTATTACAATAGGAAGGAATCAATAGATTCTATGTTAACAATAACTCACAATAAGTTATTGTGCAATTTTCGAACTGAACGCGAGGTAAAGATTCTGGTAGTATACATGAAGGCATTGTTTCAGGCACTAGGTATGTGTGTATTTCAAAATATTTTGCGGGATCCCATTTTAAAACGTTTTCTATTACACATAAAACAATATTCCTCTGCCCTCATTAGAAGCAGGTGAAATTGAATTTGATATAAAGTGCGCTTATTAAGACATTAAAAAATATGTGACATCGCCGCCACTGGCGGGTAACTACGCGCGCTCCTGTGGACGGAAACAGGTCCTCCAGCCGAGAGACGTTTTTTGACAGACAGGTTCTGTGTTCTACGCCGTCCTGTCCCGAGGTTTTTGACGCTTGACACCGCCGACTCTCTTCTCTCTCTCTCTCGACGCCAACCTCGCGGGCGAACGACACGCGCTCCATTTCGCCCCCGCGTTCAGCAAGTTCTAATCCACACGATTTATTTCTGATTTGTTCTTTTGTGTTTGAGTGGCCTCAAAAAAGCCCTGTAACTGTGCGAGCGTTATTTCTCTCTTTTGGGATGCCCCATTGAAACAAAGTTAAGCGCGCTAAAAACAGCAACGCTAAAAATATATTAGCAACGTTCAATTAAAATAGATTATAAAGTTTTGCTCGCCTTTTAGAAATATCTCTTTTACTGCTGAAGAAAATGTTTACTTGGTCAATCAATTACGAAAAAATTAATATCACGATTGAAAAAATATGCCATTTAAAAGCCATCTCTAAAATATTATTCTTAAATAATACATGCAAAAGTTTCTGCCTTTATATTAAGACTTTTGCTATTGTTTATAATGGTAGTCACCTGATAAATCATTAATAAAACCATTAACAAAATTTAACCATCATATGAGAAAAGCAACATATCATTATCCTTCCAAAATAATTAAAAAAAATTTTTTGCTGTCTAGTACTTTCACCTTGTAACGAAGCCGATTTTCGAGAGATGAGAGTAGACCACCCACCGTACAAATTAATCGTAAAATCGGACCTATCTCAAATAGATGGTGGCCGATCAGGCAATGTGCAATCTACCATCGTTTAACTATCAAGACTAAATTTATATAAGCCACTCGCCCCCTCCATTGTCTGTACCCGAGTTAATCCAAGGTGCGAACCAAGACTTGTTTATAGCAAATCGATCCGTCTATCTGTCTATTGTAAACGTCACCGCCGTTATATCTAAGCCGCCGAAATATTTGTTATTTGTGAGTGTACGTAAATTGTGCATTGTCCCCGACCGATAGTCTTAAGCCGTCCGAGCTATTCGTAGTTATTCGTCTATTGTGAAAGCGTCCCCGACCGCTAGCCAGTAAGCTATACGTTATCTGTGATTTTTCGTTGTGAGCGTACCGACCGCTAGATATAAGCTATCTGTGGATAAACGCTTGTTACATGTTAAACCGGCGGTTGTGAAAACCTTCGTTTTTCCAATCGCCCGGAATTAATTTTTCTGTCGGCGCGTGAGGAAAAGTTAATTCCCGCCTACCGTATTCCCTCTGTTACGCTTTCGCTCTCTCGAAATGTAAAAGCCGCATTACCGAATATTACACACTGCACGTTTTCCTATCATCTCCGTATTTAGCTATTTCTATTTTATTGTGAAATTGTTAGGATAATTTTCCGTTTTCGCATTTTCAGTATTAAGAGGGTTTTTCCTATCTCAGGTTCGAACTATTTCAAAGAGTATTTCTACTTTCCGTTTCCGCATTTTCGATTTGTTAAATAATTTCTTCTCTTCTCACTGTTATTTAGAATAACTTTTATTTCTCTCCAACTGTGATAATAATAATATTTTCGCATTTGTGTGTTTCCTTTCCGAAATACATAAATAATTGTAAATACGTTTTTGCCCGATCTCCGTTCGACGACCTAGCGCCAACAAGTGTCAGTCGTATGAATTGTAATTGACTGCCGTGTGGGAATAAAATAATTTTAGGATTTTCCATTTTTGAGTGTGTGTTTCATTTCTACGGACAACCCTGCTAATCTCCTGAGTTCGTAAATTACCCAGGCATATTCCCGAGGGAGAAAACCCTTAAAAATCTGGCGCCAGAACAAAACCGTAAAACCGACTCTTAAAACCCTTTTCCGAACTTCCGAAATCCGTCCCAGCTCCTAATCTCCCTATCAACCGCACAAAGCGCGTTATAACCTCTTTTCAAAATATTCGCCACTGTCGCCACTTGAATTAATTACAACTAAAATATTACAGAACCCATCAAATCGCACCGAGCACAACTGGATTAATACCTGGCTTAATTTTTGTTCCATAAGAACTAAAAAGGCATCTTTACCATTTCACACTTCAACACAGAGAGGTTTTTGCTGATAAATACTGATCGTTCGATGTACGCCCTAATTCCGATAAAGCAAGAGGCCGTTTAGAAAAATAATTGCTTTCGGGGTGACATTTCGAGTTTACCTTAGATTAAAAAACTAATATTAATATTAAGATACCCACAAAGTAAAATTTTAATGTTTCCCAAGCGAAACATGCAGATACAATCTTGAAAACTGCCGTCGTAGGAAAGGAACTAAAGCAATTCTTCAAGAAGTTAGTCAGCATAAAAAAAGATATCAAATGGAAACAAAGAAATGGCAATAATAAAATGGAGCAAACTTTTTATGACCACAGTTAAATAATGTTTGGTGAAATAAATATGAACACGCTTTCCCTCTTTTTAATTAATTACCAATTAATATTGCTGCTCTCGTAAAGTTCATGTTTGTTCCATTAACTGCAAAATAGTTCTTGTTTACTCAGCGATGATATCTATTTAAAGGCCAAGTAAATTTGCAGAAAGATATGTGTAATTTTTAATTCAACATAAATAAAGACTGATAAGAGCTTATAACAGTTTCACAAAAGAAAAAGGAATCTACAAAAATATAAAACGAGACACACTTGAAACCATTTTCTATACCAAACGAATACGTCAAAAGGAAAAATAAAATGAATTGGAAAATAAACGACTGAAGGGAATTTGAATGATACTGAACGTGAAATGCTCCGCGAAAAGAGATAGGTATCCATGCAAATTGAGCGTAAGATTTAATCAAACCTTTGCAGTTAGAAACACTATTTTAAATGGGGATTTAGTCCGTATGTTGTAATCTAAAAGTAAATGATCCTACTTAATTAAAATCTAATCAAGTTGCGGTATGTATTTCTATCGCGAGTTTTAAATATTTGGAAATCTGCTATCTTATGAAATCGCATTTAATCACTTTATGTTACGTATGTAAAATTTAAATAAAATGTAAAACTTAAAAGCATGATGAAACAAAGTTATCATTTAACTGTTACAGAAAAATTAGTTCCAAATTCATTGCCTAAAACTTAAGTTGAATATCTAATTAATAATATTTTCCCCTTTAGATCATGTTAAGATTTAGCAAACTATAATTAGTAAACCAAATAACCCTTGCATACTTGCAATATAAAACTTGAATTAAAACCTGTCATAATGGTACGTTTTAATAGTGTCTTCTGCTTAGTCTGCTTATTTATTGATGTATAAATATTAATTTACATATAGATACTCGATATACTCCACTTCAGCTCTATTCGTTGGTTTGAATTACCCAGGAGCTGAATGGCCTCTATCCATCATATTACATATACGTATATGCCCTCTCTGAATGTCATATGGCATGGATATTTTAACTTTTTGCGGATTTTTCAATTTCTCTTTTAATATATGCTACTTAGTATTATTTTATTTTCGGTGCTTCCCAAGAACTTTATACTTTTTAAATTTGGTTATGAAGG
Organism: Cryptocephalus moraei; assembly: GCA_946251905.1. Classification (NCBI taxonomy): domain Eukaryota; kingdom Metazoa; phylum Arthropoda; class Insecta; order Coleoptera; family Chrysomelidae; genus Cryptocephalus; species Cryptocephalus moraei. The sequence continues at coordinate 29,635,153 of OX276454.1, forward strand.
AGAGGTTTATTTTGCGTTCACGTTTGTGAGAAATTTTCCAGAAATAATCAATTTTTCTATAGCTAAATTTTATGTAGAAATACTATTTAGAGTTGATTGGACTGTTTCCTGTTTGTATTACAGATGCATTACTATAATTACTAATTATCCTATAAAAATGAATATTAAAATTAAAGAGAGTTATTCTGTTCATGATTTCAAGACAAAAGTTCATAACAATATACGCCCCTGTTTTATGTGCAGGGTAATAACTATATTTCCGAAAATTATTTTTTTTAATAATTCCGAAATTACATAGGAACTTTGTAAAACTGGGTGGATGTGAACAATTCGTAGTGGCCATATTCTTTGCGAAAAAAATAAAAAAAATCAGTTTTAATCATTAATTTCGGTGTAATTCTATTAGCCGAACCATACTGAATGCATGCCAATTCCTGCGCAGTATAGTTAACACATCATTTTCTTGCACAATGAGAGTGAACACATAAATAGATGGTTAAGCTAAGAAAATTCAAGATGATTTGAAAACCTGAGCTCATAAAATTTATTTTACAAATGAGTTTTATGAACAAAATGCCTACTACAACTTATTAGAAAAGTCTAATATTCCTCTTTTATTTTAGAGACATATAAACAATTGTTCCTTTTATGAGGAGCAGTTAAGGAAACAAAAAAATTACAATTGAAAAATAATTTTCATTTTGAGAAAGAGGAGTGGCGTGAATTTCGTTGGTTCTACCGGGACGAGACTTTTTAAAAAAACGAAATTACAACTACACTTACATGTGCGACAGCTAAACAGACAATTATTTGAATATAATTTTTATATGAACAATACTATGATACTTGTAACATGATATAGTGTTGAGTTGCATCTTCTTAGCTTAGTTGACCGTGCGAGTTGTACACACGTGACTCGGGTCAATTATATCATTGAAATTACTCAATGTAACATTAATTATATCGCCGGTGCTTAAGAAGAGTATGATTTCCAATAAATTGTCAACGAAAAGGATAACTTTCGTATAAAAGTCGCCCAAAAAATATTTTTCTCTACATGCCCGCGAGGAGTATAGCTCCCAGAAAATTGTTGGCGAAAAAAATTATTCTTCGAAACAAGATGGCGAAAGAAATATTTTCCTCTGCAGGCCCGCGAAGAGTATAACTCCTAAAATATTTGAGCGAAAAAAATTATTTCCCAATGTGTGACAGCGAAAAATATAATTCGTGTTTATCTGTCAACAATAATTTACAAATGTTTGCGGAGAAAAAAATATTTCTCGGGAGATGGCGAAAGAAACTATTTTCATGTGTGTGTGCTCGCTAAAAGTATACCTGCTATAGTCTGTCAAAGAAACCCATGGAGTAATAAAATCTCATTATAAATGCCAAACCGATACAAGGTGGCATCCTCTAAATTTTGAGAGTTATATAATGTCTTCCAGGCTGCTTTACGGAATCCCTTTGTATTTTGAGTGACTCACCCGGGACATGTGCGAATATTGTACGCCTGGCTATTGTGAACTTACAAGGAATAACCATTCCCTGTCGTACGGTCGGGGATAATGAGTAAATACGCAATAGTCGGAAACTGGATGACTGACTACTGATTTGAAATGAAATAAATGGGCCCATGTTATATACATAAGCTAATGAAAATGTTAACGTAAGGTACGTTAACGCAAGCATTAAGCGCAACTGCAGTTCCGTTAACTTGCCTAGAATTGCCAAGATCACAATGGCCGTTGTGGTCTCTTCTTGGAATAGTTAATCATAATCCGAAATGTAGTATTTATTTGCCCCTCGATTAAACAGCACCCACTTATGCATAGAATAATCCCTTTCGCTGTCACTTCCTGCCCTGGCAAAATTAACATTAGTGACGAAACAGTATAGAAACAATGCGTGTGTATTAATCAATGAAGCTACAAAAAGTTGATAGTATTTGGATGTGAAATTAATTGAAATTTTTATGAGATGCAAGTTTTCACATACCACAAAATAGTACATGGCAATCTCTACATACATAATAATTTAAAAAAATTAATGAAAATTGAAGAATTGATCACCAATATCTGAATCGTCAAATTTGCAAGATAGACGTCAAAAATCCAATTCATCCTTATAAATAGGGGGTATTATTATAGGAGATAAATATATTACCGTCAAATATTATAGATCAATACCGAGTTCCGATATTAAACTACAGGGTGTTAGGGGTTTGACTGCTTTTTTTTAATAGTTGATAGTATTCATCAAAACAAACAAAAAACTTTATATAACAGGTGTCCTAAAACCAACCGTTTTCGAGAAAAAAATTAGCAAACTTCTAATATTAAGGTGTGAAAATTCAGTTTTATTAAAGAATGTCACATAATTTTCTACATGAAATGACTATAAGGTGTATTCTTTTAATGTGTTTATGTTTAATTTGTAACAAAACAATCTTTTCTTTAAAGAATACATTTTTTTCCCAATCAGTAGATCTCGATAAAATGGCTACGATGTGGTGTGGCAACACCGCGAAGGTATCGTTCGCGTCGTGACATGAGAGCCAGACAGTGACACTAGTGACAGTGACAGTGTGCATTTTTGAATTCGAAAGATAAGTGTGATCGTTACGGTTTCTTTTCGGTGCATGTAAATTTTTCGGTTGTTAAAATGTTCAGTATACGTGAATATCACGATATGCTATTAATTTACGGGGAGGCACGTTGTAGTTCTACAAATGCACGTCGTATCTATCACGAACGATTTCCTCAACGGCGATTGCCTAACCGTAGAACATTTGTTGAAGTGTCTCAACGTCTTCGTGAAACTGGAAGTGTTGTTCCTCGTCCGGAAAACCATGGTCCAGATCGCCAGATCGATGTGAATACGGAGGAACATATTTTGGATGCAGTTGAAAGGAATCGAGACGTAGTACACGAGATCTTGCTCAAGAAATGGGAGTGTCGAACTGGACCATCCATAGAACTCTACGACAACAATTATTATACCCTTACCACCTACAGCGGGTTCAGGCATTGTTACAACAAGATCTCGCCCCCCGATTAAATTTTTGTAGATGGTTTCTAACTAAATCCGACCTCAACCACTTGTTTATTTCAAGAATTTTGGCAACTGATGAAGCATGCTTTAGTAGAAATGGCATTTTAAATTTTCACAACATCCATAACTGGGCAGAGGCCACATGCCGTACAAAGATCAAATTTCCAACATCGTTTTTCTATTAATGTTTGGTGTAGAATCCTAGTACACCACCTACTGGGTCCTTTTGTTTTGCCAGCCAGATTAACAGGAGGGGCATATTTAAATTTCTTAAAGAACATCCTCCCAGAACTGCTCGAAGATATACCTCTGGACGTAAGAAGAAATATGTGGTTTTTGCATGACGGAGCTCCTGCACACGCGAGTCGACGCGTAGTGCAATATTTAAACGATAAATTTGAGAATCGGTGGATAGGTAGAAACGGCCCACATCGCTGGCCAGCCCGGACACCAGAGTTAAATCCACTGGATTTTTATTTATGGGGGCACATGAAGACCTTAGTTTATGCTACGGAAGTGGAAAGTGAAGAAGACTTGCGAGAGAGGACTTTTGCCACTGCCCGTCACATTAGAACGAATCCGGGAATATTTCAGCGAGTGCGCGAAAATTGGATCAAGAGGTGTCGAGCATGCATCGAGAACAACGGTGGACATTTTGAACACATGCTGTAATAACCAGGTAAATATTGAAAATTACAACATATCAATAACAGCATGATCCTTTTCTAATGCTGGTAGTGGCCCTGAATTACTGATCGCTATTGATTTACCATTTATACATGAAAGTGTAATAATTACATAATTAAATCAATTGAAATCACAATTATTTCGTTTACTATTACGTACAGCGGAAAGACGGCATTTAGGACGAGTTCGCAAATACGCCTCGCACGATCAGCTGTGTATACGTCATGTGTCATGTTTACCGAGAGCCAACATCAAAAACGTCAAGTTTACGTTTCCTTTCTTGTCGGTGTTGCCAAGTTGTGCTGATATACCTTGACAAAATAACTCGACTTTTCTCGAAAACGGTTGTTGTTAGGACCCCCGTTATATAAGGTATTTTTGTTTGTTTTGATGAATACTATCAACTATTAAAAAAAAGGCAGTCAAACCCCTAACACCCTGTATATTATATTAATGACGAGTTAATAACAAATCATGTAAAAATGGAAGCGTTTCTGTGTTGATAATATTCGCGGTCGTAGTGCCTAAGTTTTATTAAAACAATTATAACGGTATTAAGCAAACTTAACGTTACATATACCACTATAACTCATTTCTTCATTTTCGTTCATTTCTTTAAGGACGCCTCTGGTTACGTGCTAAATAATGGTTTTATTACTCCACGGATTTATTTGACAGGGTATAATTGAATATCAACGAAAAAACTTATTTATCGATAAATGTGGGCGAAAAAAAAATTTATTATGCGTACCCACGAGAAGTATAACTGCTGATAAATGTTCGGTAAATGAAATAAATAAAATAAATAAATGTCTGCGAAAAAAATTATTTCCATTTGCGTGTCGGCAAAAAGTACAAATAGAAATAAATTTTCGACGAAAAAAAAATCGTTTTTAATTTGCATGCCTGCGAAGATAACTCCTAAACGATTTGAGGAGAGAAAAACTATTTTTAATGAGTTTAAGTTTATTTATTATGGGTTTATTTATTTAATGGGTTTAAGTTTTTTTATTCAACGTTTGTGTTTTTAAATTGCTTAATAATAAAAATAAGCTTTTTATTAAAGTATATTAAGAAAATCTTTTTCCCTTGACTATACGTCACTAATATCAAATATACTATTTAAGTAAAAATATTCATCATCAAAGAAGATTATGGGACTATAATTTCAGAACTTCAATTTGATTTTTAAGCAAATATTGTGCTCTTTTTGGATCAAAGATATGAGTAAGTTTTAATAAAAAAATGTCTAAAATTTGACTCTATTCAATATGACAATCATTTGACAATTTGGCTAATTTCAATTTATATTTTTTCCTGGATTATAACTCATTGAAGAATGATTATTTCGCAACGCACAATTAGAAATTATAGTCTTGGTTGATGCACAAACAGAAAAAAAAAACAGAACAAAATTTTTTTACAGTCACTTATTAAGGAGATATTGTTTTCGCTACAAATAATTATGAGTTAGTCTTCGCAGACACCTAAACATAAATAGCTTTCTTCGTCATCATTCATTAAGGAGTAATATTTTTAGCCGCGCATTATGAGGAGTTATACTCTTCGCGGACACCTAAACTGAAATAGCTTTATTCGCCGACACCTGTTAAGCAAATATTTTTTTCGCCGCGTATAACACGTTATGATCGTGAATATCGATCAAGGTCCACCTCAGTGGACCGCTTGCGGAGAAAACTGTTTAAGATGCAAAACGTCGAATCAATATGGACGGCTCAAGAAATCCTGAAGGAAGATGAGGTTGTCGGCATTTCCGACGAGCCGGCTATGTATCGGAAGTGATAGCGACTCCGCCAGTGAACCGGAAACCTGCTATTCATCCCGAGATATTTCGAGTTTACCTCGCCATTATGTCCCGAGATGTTCCGAGGTTGGCAGCATTGTTCGATCCGTAGACGTCAGGAATGTCTATACGGTTGACAGCAGTTGACAGTTCATCTCACGTTTGTTTTTAGGAGCTGGGACAAAACTGGTTCGCCTGGCGGCTGATGGTAGAGAAAGAAATCATAAGGACGGTAGTTCCTCGTTGATTACACACAAAGATAGTCGGTAGTGACATTCTGTATTCGATTGTTTGTGACAAGAATTCGAAATGGGAGCATGAATTCTCGGTGCTGGGAATTCTTTTCCGACTGTTAATATTAACAATCATAGGAATACATACCGATAGTCGGTGGTGGCAGTCTCTATGTGATTTTTTATGATAACGATATGAAAGAGACATGTGCCCAGTACGAAGCGGACTCGCAGATCTTCGATCGTCGTTATCATGTGGAATAAGTACAAGTAGTCGATGGTGGTGTATGTGTTTGTTTGTGATAACATTTTAATAAAATTATAAGATGATTTTAATAAGTGGTAACAAATAAGACGCGCCAGAATGAAGCAGACTCGCAGATCGTCGATCGCCTTAGCTATGTGGAATACATACTCTTAAAGAAGGGAGACTTTTCAAGTAATAATCCTATGAATACGTGTATTCCTAAATACGCGTCTACATACTCATTTTTATATTTGTGACATGTGAATTCCCAGTTTCACCCCATCAGGGTCAGGTCCCTCCCTCTTTTAACAAGACACGTCCGGAGAGACAGCGTCGTCCTCTTGAATATTTTTACAATACATGTATTTGGTGGTGGCATTCTGTATGTGATTGTTTCCGATAACAATCCAAAGACGACAAGTGTCCAGAGCGAAGCGGACTCGCAAATCTTCGTTGGCATGTGGCGGTTTGTGAAAACCATGCGAATTTTTTGGCAGTGAGGCCTTTCCCAGTTGTTTCATGGTAAGAGCAAATATCCTTCACTATCATGAATAAGTGAAATCTCCAGGAGATTAAATAGTTATATGTATCACGAAAAGTATGCTGGAGACCCTGATCCAGGAGCTCCAAAAGCCCTTGTTGCATCAAGAAGTGCTCATGTTGCTAGGAAAGGACACAGCAGGAAATTGTTCCACGTTTGCGAGTCCCAAATAGTATAGGTGCTTTCTCACCTCTTGAAAAAGGAAGAATAAAGAAATAAACACTACGTCCATACCCTCAGTGACTTCTTTTGGATGTGCACTAGTCGCAATCCCAAGTTCGGAGAATTTAGCAGTTCTGAGCCTGAACAAGGATATTAAGAAGACGCTCACTATTGCTGCAGTGGACAGTTGGTTGTTTGGGCAAGATCTAGGAGAGCGTCTCACAGCTTTAGATCTTTAGAGAAATCAAGTGAAGATCTTAAGCAGGTCCGTTTAACCAGCGGCAACTTCTAAAAAAATTTGAACTTACAAAGCCCTTGTTGTGCTCGTTTTTCAGACGTACAGCAAACTCACTTTTAAAGCCGTTGTCAGCTTTACTGGCAGCAGCGGGAGGATCGTCGAAGAAAAGACCGGACGAGTTGATCTTAGTTGCAAGGAATCAGACTGGATGGCTGAAGTTCCTCTATAATCAGTGGTGGAGATTTACCAGCGCCAAATAATTTTTTTCTATGTAAGCGGCCTAAAATGGCCTTTTGTTAAAGAATCAGTCCAGATGTGTGTACCTAAATAGCCATATCGGAGTCCAGTGTAGTTTGCGCTAACTGTGAGGATTACAAAATTAAAGCCCCTAGGAGCTGTCAGCAGGGTTCCCAGATGTCATTGGGAATTCCTCTCTAAGGTTTTTATAGTGCTGAAATATAATGGTCTTGATCGTCTAGTCTTTGATATTAAATCTCTAAACTCATTCCTGGGAGTCGAAAATTTTGAGTTGGAAGATCACATAAAGGTGATAAAACTCTTGCATCGAGGTTGTTTCACGGCCACATTGAATCTAAAGCACCCCTACTTTTAGGTTTCGATTGCGAGGCTATATAGATATTTTTTAGACATTTAGGTTCCAGAGAACGATATTTCAGTTCAAGTTCTTACTTTTCCGTAAGCATTGCTCCACAGGGTTTCATAAATATACTGCCGCCAGTAGTGGCACACCTCAGAGCACAAGGTTCTTTTCAGTTTTGTACCAGGGTGACTTCCTTCTGGTAAGTAAATATGCCTCACAGTTCTCAGAGAGCATTTCCCAGAGAATTACATACCATGAATCACTAGGGTTCTGCATTAATTATGAGAAAAGTGTCTGTCTCCCGAAACGGCATGTGGGTATTAAGGGTTTGTGTAGGACACCAACTAAATGATAGTTTCTATAATCGACAATTAAGCATCTCGACTCTACGATGAAGTTGAAACGCTCGGTTCCATTCGGTACTGTAAAAATGGGATTTTTGCCAGTTTTTTCAGAAAATTAGAATCGGTTTTCCCAGGAATGAAGCATGACCACGCGCAATACACTTGGAAAGAGCACAGTTTTTAACGCTGAGGTATTCGGCATGCAATTTTGAACCGAAGATTCTAATCCCTTCTTATATAGATAAGGACTTTGACTGGTGGCTTGAGAACATTCACAGAGCTACTAAATGGGTTCAGTTCCTTTCTTTTGAAAAAATAAGTAATTTTTCAGAAACGTCGCCAACAGGCTGGGCGAAGAGATCCCATGTTATTTTGTTAATTTCCGAGAAACAACTGCACATCAATCTTTTAGAACTCGCTGCGGCTTCCTTTGGCATAAAATGTTTTGCAGTTCATGTACGAAATTGCATTATTTTCTGTTGAGTTGCCAATGCCATTACAGTTGCATATATTAACCGCATCTATTTGCTTCTAAGTTTAACAATATGAGCCACAGAGTTGTGTCCTTGCTAAATGGTTCAGAATGTTGGTCAGTTGATGCATTCACCTTGGATTGACGACCGTAGTTCTTCTATGCCTTTTCCCCATTTTCGTTGGTTTCATGAGTTCTTCATTAATTGTTAGTAGACAAGGCAAAGAGGATATTAGTGGTGCCTTTACGCCAAAGGCCATTACAAAGGGACTAATGTGTTACCACCGCTTTGTTTGGATTGTTGCGATATATTACTTTAAACATCTACGTTACGCTACCTAGTTATGAGACTAGACCGATACATAATCACTATATTAAACTAACTTATCTGTGAAGCTCGATTTCGATTATATGATGTCTAGTCGAAATTAATAGGTCACGCAATGGCCAATTTCTTCGGATATCTCGAAATCCCATCAATCGTAATAGAGAATGACGAGAGACGCGGAGACGTAACTCATGTTTAAATGACGTGTGATTCTAGATACGTAACGGGGATACTACATTGTCGCTACCTATTTATTTCGACGAGTCCCTATATAATCAATATCGAATTTCACAGGTAAGTTTATTTGATCTATTGATTATGGGGGCATTGGTTAAAACTGAAAATTTTATTAATTTCGTTTTTTTGAAAAGTGATGCCTGAACTTTTTTTTTATGCGCAAAGCTGTATAGGGTTATGTAATGTAATTTTTTTATGCGATGCAAATCATTTTCAATAATCTTTATTATATTTTGTATCAAAAATAAACCATGAACGTTTGTGTGAGATTTGTGCCATTAAATCGTGCACGTGTTAACGCCCCTCGATATTAACATTCATTTATGAAACATCTTGCATTTTTAAAAGGTGTTTACACTATTATTGGACGGCATGAAAACCTCACACAGACTCATTTGAATGTAATTTCTGTTTTTCTCTTGAAAATATATCGTTTACCTATCCTCATTAATACTGGACCGAGTTACGAAAACAAGCAAATTCAATTTCCTGTGCCTCTAATAACTTGTTTTGTAAGAACACTATGTGTTGTTTTAACAAAGTGGTTATAAGTTGTATTAACTGGACGAGTGTAATGAAATCATAACCTACGTAATGGCGAAACCTCCATGGAACCTTATTTAATAAAACTATCTACTACTTTTATCATTTTCGTAAGTTAGATATTCCTTTCTTTAATCCCTGACATACTTTCTCTCGGTAAAACGCTAAATCCTGTTAAATGATAAGAAATGCGATGAAAGCTTTCGTCCGTAATCACATCCAATAAAGTGCGGCTTTAACTTTGTCGCCTAATTTATGAGTATTGAGTGCCGCATTTAAGAACAATTCGTATTCATGTGTTGTGCATTCCTTTTGCAGAACGCGCCCGATACACGTGACGGGCTTTGTTTTTGCTGTTACAAAATTTAATATAGCAAGGGATACAGTATGACATAAAACTCGAGGACAAGTGGAGACCATGTTTGTCTTTTGTATCTGTTATATTCGTTTAATCAAGTTAGGACACGTGTATGTTCTTATGAAAAAATTGCAGTGGTATGTTGACGTGAATTAAATTTGGTATAGGTATCCATTACATACTTCTAATGAAAATGAAACTTAATTAAAATATAAACGCGCATCAACTACGGAGATTAATAAGCTTCAACTTTGCTCTACCATCGTTTAATCGTACAAGAAATATTTATAAATTCCACGGTATTAATTTGTGATTTGTTTCCTATTTTAACCATCAGTTAATATTGTTAAGAAATGAATAATATTTTTAAATGTCGTCTAAAAATATTTTACTCCATTTTTATGTATTAATTTTCATTATATTTAACCGGATAATGTAGATTTAATAATAAGAATTAATAAAGAAAATAAATTGATAAGGAACTGAGACCTCATAGAATAACCCAAATAATTTGTGTTTTCATTTACTTTCTATTGAGAAAGTTAAATTTGATTAAGGTTATGTCACTAGTATTTGTTTCATATATCCTTTTATTGTGTCGGATAGTGGCGGTAATTTGAGGTGCGTCCCGCGGTCATAAACGCGACCCTTTGCTTGCCTAGGTGCATCCTGCGGTCAAAACGGCCATAGCCGAGGTGCATCCCGCGGTCAAAATAGCCGGGCACACGACAAGTGAGCCCCGCGGTCAGAAAATTCGAACGGTAACGCTAATGCCATCCTACGATTGAGCCCCGTTATACCCCAAGGCCAAATGACAACTGAGCTCAGAATTATAATGCTGAGTCTAGGATCAAAATAGTTAGGTAAGGGAATACGAAAATTACAGGAAATCCCATGTTTATCACGACAATATTAAAGGGCAAGAGGGCAAGGAAAATCAATGAAGATACAAATATTATGCCTAACTCGACACCGATGCCGTCCTTTTTTGAACCGCCGGACGCACCTCGGCCATCCCTTTTTGAACCGCCGGACGGACCTGGGCTATGAAATTTTATTGCCGGGACGCACCTCAGTCATTTTGCTGACCGCGGGACGCACCTCAGTTCCACCGAATTTAGTCTCACTTTTATAGTTTAAAATAGGAGTTAAAAACTCATTGCATATTCTGAATATTTTCCATTTCTTCCACTTTCCTTAACTTTCTTTTTAAAAAATTGACACTATCATTTGTTTGTATTTTAATTTAGAATAACAATTATATATATATATATATATATATATATATATATATATATATATATATATATACAGGGTGGTCGTGATATAACCTCACAAAAAAATACTGGGTCATTAGGAGGATCCAACAATTCAGAAAAACCCATATTTGGTAGGTCCAAAATGATGAAGAAAAATTAACCCCTATCCACACTCATTTGACGCCACTGACCACAAAAATAAATACATACATATTTAACCAAGATTTAATTGTTAGTTACCTAGTTACAATAAATTGACAATTTGCTTTCAAATTTGATAGACGTTTTCTTTTGCCAGTTTGCATATGTCAGTTGTCATTTATATGTCGTCGCCTTTCTTATTTTCAATGTATTTTTTCTCTTATAATCATTTTTGTACAAGAAGTCTATAAAACCAGTCTTTTTCAAGACTTCACTTGCGTTTGTGTTTGCAGTTTGTAAGTAAATAGCAAATTTCATGGGTCAAGACACTAACGGGTAATCATGATTGTGGTTTTAGGTTAGAATCTGCCGATAAACACAATATTCAACAAAGAACAACGACTTCAACTTTAAACGGCAAAGGCAACGTCAAGTTTATAAATCGGCTTTAATAAATAACAAAACAAAACCAGTATTTTTTTCACATATTCTTGATTTGTAAATTTCATTTCTACCGCAAATTCAAAATTTGTGAATTTGACAAATGTCATTCAGTTTACTAGTTGATACAGGTACCGATTATCGTTACTAGACAACCAAAATCACATTTTTTATCCTGATTAACTCATTGGCGTACAGCAAATTTTGTACAAATTTTCAATTATTTTTATCTCGAAAACAAAAAGACTTTTACTAGATTTTTTTTTGTATATGAGTTCTACTCATCGTCACCTATTACCGTTTTTTTTTTGTAAGGTTATATCACGACCACCCTGTATATATATATATCTGTAGAGTAGTTATATAGCAATTAATATGTATCGCATATTATTTATATAACACTTCTTAAGTAAAAATTAGCGCGCTTAGAAATTAATCATGTCTCTGTCTACCCCTTATGAGATTTCTAAAAATAACCATACTATTCGTTGAAATGTTCATTCGATATTTAAAGAACCGTGACACTCTCTTATTACATGACTCCCGTTCATTAATATTAAATGAAGCATGTCCAATGTGGATCGAAATTTATGACGAAAGCTTTTGTTGAATCCTCATTAAACGTCATTGATGTTTTATTGGAAACTTGTCAGGAAGCCGGAGAAATATGGGCCTAATACAGACTGCTTTGGAGAACGTGGAACTAAATTGTATATTTAAATACCATTTATCATTTTATGTTTATTTCTCACGCTAATAACAATTCCAGTATACAATGCAATCATTTTTCAAGCAAAATTTATGTCCAACAAATGTATTCAAAATGACATTATATGAAACGAAATCGATTTAAAGTGTTCAAGTAAATCAAGCAATCTGAATGGCATATTGTGACGACAACTTATATAGAGTGTCCCATAATTTCTAAGTAATGGACCATGTTTGGGTTCGTTTTTGCTTACGTGAGTTCCAAAAAAGGGTAAAGGAATGAATATGGATAGTTCAAACAAATTAAAATCTAGGTTCGCAATGGAGTGCTTCCTTGTACAGGCACAAAACCCTTCCGCTTAAAGGAAAAAACCAGTTCAATTAGTTTTATTGATATCAAGTTTAAAAATGGTTGGTATACAGTCCAGAATATGAGAATTTACATTATTACAGAGTTACTCAATCTAAATATCTCGATAGAGTATATGAATTCGCGAGCGCGAAGAAATGGGACCAAGCCTGAAATAGGCCACAGACGCCTTACGTCTTGAACGTATAGGCCCCGAGGGACGGTTTGCTCCAGCCGGAGTTGAGCAGCCGTTTAATAGGCCCCTCGCCCCTAGGCCACACCACGCCGCCGCGCCACCCGTGAAGGAGTTGCGCAAGAATGAAAGGCGCCATACCCCAGGGATTCAAACGCATTCTGCCGCTCGAACACACACGTCTCTAACGTAACACGCACACACTCCACTCACAGGTTTATCGCGCTCCCGCTGGGACCGCCCGACGCTGCTAGCTGCGTCTCCTTTCTCGAAGGCTGCTTCGGTCCTCACACCGTAGCCGGCTTCGCTCGTACACTCCTTTCCAATAATCTCTCACTGCGTTTTATACCCTGTTAAATAAACCGGCGAAGTTAAAATCTCATTATAAATGCAAAACCGATACATGGTGGCATCCACTAAATTTTGAGAGATTCTGTGAAAGAAATTTTTTACAATGTCTTGCTCGCTGCCTTATTAGTCGGAGAGCTAGCTACATAAAACAGTAACGATAAGGTACACGACATTTGAGTTCATAACTGATTGCAAAAACATTAACCCAACACCAAATGACTATTCTGCCGGTTTGCATAGGCCGTATGTAAATGGCGGCCAGTTTTCCACGTCGGAAAATCATGCCTGAAAAACCGATAATGTACGCGCGTGAAATTTTTATTGAGGCATTGTTTAGACCTTCACTAAGAGTGGTGAAACAGGGGCAGAACGCTAGCAGGTCGGAAAACCCTCGGCAGAAGGAACTGAAAGTCATGGAACGCCGTGTAGGAACTAAAAGTGGGCGGCGGTCATCTCGTACGGAATTTTAATCCCCAACCCTAAGATCCGTCATCTCGTACCGCTCCTCTCAGGTAAATTTTTGAGTATAAAATGAGTATCGAGACGAGATGGTCATCGGTCCTGTTTGTTTTACTTTTTATTAAACCTCAATTGTTGATCCTTGCCCTTTAACAAGCGATAGCGAATAGAACGAAAATAGTGTAGCCCACTTCGGGAGGTAATATGTGCTACCATTTCCGAAAGTTCGATACATTATTTTTTTATAAAATCACACAGGTACGAATTTATCTATCTTGAGAGGTATCTACACCCGTACAAGTTGACCTGTCTCGGAATGATAAAATTTTAGGTACGGATTAAACCGTACGAGATGACGCGTGCCCCTAAAAGTCATGAGTGAAATGACTAAAAGTCATGAGTGACATGACAAACGTCATGTAGTTACTACAGGGCGTTCCATGTAGTTCCTACAGGGCGTTTTTCATGACTTTCTGCCAAGGGGTTTCCGACCTGCTAATGTTCTGCCACTATCGCACCGCTTTTCCTTGGGGCCCAAAGGATGTACGAAAAAAAGTTTTTCACGTGTACCTTATCGGTTTTTTCATGGCAATTTTCGGCGACTTTGAATAATTTCTGCCAACGGTTTTCAGATCTGCTAATGTTCTGCCACATTTAAACCGCTCTTAGTCAAGGTCTAAACAATACCTCTAAAAACAATTTCACGCGTTTACCTTATCGGTTTTTCAGGCATGTTTTTCCGACGTGGAAAACTGGCCGCCATTTACATATCCGGTCTATGCAAACCGGCAGAATAGCCATTTGGTGTTGGGTTAATGTTTTTACAATCAGTTATGAACTCAAGTGTCGTGTACCTTATCGATACTGTTTTTTGTAGCTAGCTCTTGGGCTATATGGAATACCTTTCTATTACGAGTGAAAGGGCTCTAAGAAAAAGGAATGTTAAATTCCGGCAAAAGTCACTTGATACAAAAAAATAATTTCAATGAGCACCCAGATATCCATTTTTTGCTAGTCAATATCAAACCATGAGCGAAATGTTTTCTTAAAGTTGACTGGGGATCAATGTGACTAAGGATGGCATGGTATTTTTATATAAGTAGAGCATATCCCAAGTCCCCGGCGGCTCAAAAACTCAAAATTACTCAAAAGAATTGAATTTTGAGCTCAGACGACTTCGCTTGACGCACATTTTTCATCCAAGAAGCGACTCTCACCCAAATTGTTGCCTATGTTGATGTTTTTGAAGATCCACAACGGTCGAAGACAACGCTGAAGCAACCTTCCACAATAATTGTGCTGGAAATTTGAATTTTGAAGACAAATCTTCAAATTTGGACCAGCCCTTAGGTCTGGCGAACTTCTGATTGGGCTCAAAAGTTTGTATCGGATCCAGCAACGCTCCTGATTTTTTTGGTTAGAAACGAATATGATGTTTTTTTTTGGCAGCCTGACGACTAATGGGGCCCACACCCGTCAACAGTGAACGTCGGATGAACTTTTTTTAGCAGTTTTCAAGAGTTTTAAGCATTACAAACAACTTTTTGTTTGAAACTTTTTTCATGAAAATGGATATTATTACAAGTTATGGATGGGGAAAAATTTTGGTTTTGGAGCCGAACCTGAAAATTTCAAATTTCAATTTTCCCTAACATGAGTTCTATTCCACTTGGGGCCCTAATAATTTTGAGGGAGTTTTGGGGGTCCAAAAAGACCATTTTCCTTCAGTTTGGGCCACATCTAAAAAACAATTCCAAATTCGACGTGGAACGTACCCTATATAAAGCACTTGCTACTGGGTGCGTATTTGATTCACCCAAGTACTATTGGTAATACTTCGTTTTATATAAAACATAACACTAGCACAGTGTTAGTCTCAAACAACCGTACTTCTTTCAAACGAAGTGTGAAGTGGTCTCTGTTGTTAGTGGACTGTATGGATCTCTTTCGTAGCTCGTGGGTGGCTGTGGAGATGAATCTTGTCTCCAGGTTGTAAGGCTGGAGACTGAAGTCGTAGTTGGAGATCAGGGCGTGACGTGATCTCTTGAATTTCTTGAAGTTGAAGTTCTCGTTGTGTGGAGAGAGGGCGTATCGTGCTCTCCGGTGTGGACCTGAGGGCGTAACGTGCAGGTCCGGGTTGAAGTTCTTGAAGGTTTGGAGAGAGGGCGTAACGTTCTCTCCGGGTTTAAAATCACTAGATGGGGAAAGTACCGCCATTCAATGTCCCAACGTGTTAGAGAGAGAAGTACATTTTCGGACACAATGTGGCGGATTACATCTACAATCTGCCTGTTCCATGCCTAATGTTGTGTTTTGTGGGTTGTGGGTTATGTGTCATATTTGTTTAAATTAATTTTTATGTACATTATTTTCTCGTGAAATTTAGTTTTTACTTTTTGGGAATAGAAATGCCAAGTTGTTGTATCCTGTCTTGTAAAAATGAACGCAAAAATAGGTTATTTCGATTGCCTACAGGTAAAGGTTTCATATCTTTTTTCAATTAGGTGAGATATATAAATTTTAGGAAAAGACAATATTATTAAAACGAGTCTCTGGATAAATCTTATAGGTAGGAAATATATTCGTTTTATTTTGATTATGAAGATTGTCGAAATGTAGAATTCGAAACGAGCCAATTTTTGTTTTCTATTTTGAATTTGGCGCGGCGTGAAGTGGACACAATATGACCGCCCATTGCGATACTTTCCACATTTAGTGACTTTATCCGGGCTTGAAGATCTTGGAGTTAAAGGTTGTAGTATCTTGAAGATCTCGTAGAACTCTCAGGGCGAAACGTGAGAGCTTGTAGGTTGGGGTGATATAAATCAAGACCAGCAACATACGTCGTTTTGAGCATACATCGTATACTGATTTATTGTCCCACATTTCAGAGCTTTTATACCTTTAAATTACATTGGTTAAATGGCAAGTTACGTTTTTGTTATCTTTTGGCGTCCTAGGTGGTAATTTCCCTGACCTAGCTGTGTGCTTGACCTTACCGAGCGCGTTTATTATCATATTACGAGAACTGGTGTTATGCTTACGTGATTAATTATTGTTGTGAGATTTTGAAATTATCACTTTGATCCGCGCTGTTTCGTCCACCTAAGCTACTCAGTTGTTTTAATTCCCTATTTAATTGTTATTAATTACTTCACATTTGATTACTTTATCAGCACGTTCACTAAATTATTTCACTGACTTAGTTGTTCTAATTAATTTTTGATTATTTAATTTGCAAGTAGAAATTTTCACCTAAGATGTTTTTTAATAACAAGTTGCTCTAGTTCTATTTAATGGTTATTAATCCCATATTGATGATTATGTTCCCTAAATTCCTTATTAAATCCCTACAAGATAATTATGTTCCCTAAATCCCTATTAAATCCCTACAATTCTACTTAACTCTCTTTTATGTTGATTGTAGAGTCATCATCTTTTAAGAATCACTCATTACATGGGTGATACATGGAAATCAGACTTAAATTTGAATAAAGTAAATTTTTAACAAAACTACCAAAATCTGACGCTGAAACGAATGAAATACGGATTTGGATATGGTATAGTTTTGTATATCCGCTTCAATTGAAACAAAATGCTTTTGGTGAAAGAAATTTTGGTATTCAGTATGTTTGATTGGACCAGATGGGGGAGGGGAGTAGCTTTTCCATTGCTGGCGAGTGTCCTCCTCCCCCTCCACCTGGCGGCCCAGCCAGACCAGGACGCAACATTGTTGTCTATTCATTGGAACTTCGGCCCGGTGAATAGACAGGGTGCACGTTTTTTGCATGCATCGATTTCGCGCGTGTGCACTATGCTGTGCCAAGGCTTTCAAAAAGTATATTATAGACAAATAATATAATCTTTGGGAAAAGAGTACATGTTTCAAACACAAAAATAATTAATAACGCTAAAATTAGCACTTTTGGACTTAAAGCTTCACAATGGTCCGTTAGATTTTCTTTTATTAATAGGTAGGTAATTGTTTGTTCTTTGTTGTTCTCGATATAGTTGTATATTCAGACGTTTGTTTTTAAAAAGTTCTCTTATGCATTTTTTAGAAATATTTGATTTTCATGTAGAAAATTCGATGATAAATCCAGATAAAGGAAAAAATTACAGTTCTTTACAGTTCAAGGCTTTAAAAAAGTATATTATAGACAAATAATATAAACTTTGGGAAAAGTGTACCTACATGTATCAAAACACAAAAATAATTAATAATGCTAAAATTAGCACTTTTTTACTTAAAGCTTCACAATGGTCCTTTAAATTTTCTTTTATTAATAGGTAGGTAATTGTTTGTTCTTTGTTTTTCTCAATATAGTTGTATATTCAAACGTTTGTTTTTGAAATGTTCTCTTATGCATTTTTAAGAAATTTATGATTTTCATGTTTTCATGAAAATTCGACGATAAATCCAGATAAAGGAAAAAAATTACAGTTGCGAATTGAAGAACATACGACGACGTTATCTTTGCGCTTTCTTTTAACCAATAAAATGCAATATTAAAATCTAAAATTCAACTTGTCAGATTGATATTATCATTAGCATTAAATAACTTTGCATTCTGCTTGCTTAGATTATCTCGAGCAGTATAAACATCAAATTCAATAATTTCCACCATTTGTTCTAATCTTCACCTTCCTGTGTTTAATTTATCAAGTTACTGCAATTTAATCTTCGCCAATACTCTGATCTTAAAGTAACTGTAACACTTCTGACATTTTAATTAGTACCATTCCTAAAAGGAAACAGGCGTTCCCAGCAAAGTCTACATAAATCAGCTTTGTTTTAAATTGAAAGTTAAACGGAAACTTTATAAGGTAATCGGGTTTCGATGTCAATCGGTAAAAGTTTACTGACGATGTAAAAGAGCTTTCCAATAATTTATTCTTTTGAGTTTTCGCTACGTTATTGACTTGTAGCAAAAAAAGGAAAGGAAGTGATTTAACACTTCAAATTACGATCGAGAATAATTTTACGTCCCGAACGAATAAAAAACACAGGGCAATCGTTGTGAGTGGGTGAAATTTATGTATAATTCGTCGGAGATTTATTATAGCCGCATACAAAATAGGGAATTTGAAGCAGCGAGTTTACGGTTTTCTAACGAAGAAGAGGAAATAAAACTTAAAATTTTGACTAACGTTTTTTATCGAGTATTAGGACAATCTATATAGTAGAAAATATGATAACTACAATCAATGAGATGGATATTACCTATTCATTTTAGGAATCCTGGTGTTTCCATGAACCATAGAAATTCAGTAGGAATCATAAAAATGTAAAATTCATTATCGTCTTGTGTGCATTATTAACTAGTTACTAATATTCATATATTTTCTATGTTAGTAATAGTATATTAATATACTAGTTTAATAAGAATGAGTTAGTCACATGAGAGTTTTAATGCAGGACGAGCGAAGCGAGGAGTGCATTAATAGAACGAGTGTGTTAATACGTCTTATTAAACGGGTGTAATATATTATTTTATCGACTTTAGTTTATTAATTCATTAAATTTTGGCTGCTCAAGTTTTCGTATTGCACTAGGGAATTTTGCGTGGGTTGGTTACACTGACGTAACTGACATTGACGTTTCGTATTTGAATTTGAAAACCTAGTAGCCCTCGGACAAATTCAATAACTAGTTACTTATGTGCGCAAAATGGAAGACAAAAATGTAGAATTGACCTGTACATCCCCAGAAATACGCAACGCTGTTCAAGAAATTTATTGAAATACTAATAATAATTTAACCTTGATGTCTACGCACGTCTACGTTACAGGCTGATGTACCAATTTAATAAAACTAAAAGTTACCAGAAGTGGTGTAATAATATCAATATTATTACACTACTTTCAATGTAATATAATTGCAATGTAATAATATCAATATTATTACACTACTTTCGATATAATAATGAGTTAGTAACGCAATGTATATAAAGCCATTTATTCTGTGGTATAACTCCAATACATCACCAGACTTGGGGTTAAATTTATAAAAATTGCTTTGGAAACAAACTTCAGTGACAGAGATTTTATCGTAATGGAGTTTCCAGGGTTACATTTCATAAAAAAATTAATCCGCTTTTATCCGAAAATCGATTTGGGTTAGCAATATAACGTAGTTATCAAAATTTCATTTCATTAGTCCGCTCTGCTTTTCTCTAAAAATATTTGAGGACTCAGTTAATAAAGCAGATGGTTCATTAGGAGGATTGCCAATCTTGAAATATCTTGCAATATTATGTTTGAGGTACCTGGACCCGCATCAGAATAATACCATACGTGTACCATATTTCTGAAAACTCCTCACTGGATATTCTTTTTAATATTTGTCTTTATGACAAATAATTTTTCGATTAAAATCAATTTATATTTTAATAATTACAACCTACAATTAATACTAAAAATAAATTTTACTTCATTTTCGGGGTTTGTTACTGGTTAACTCTAACTGTAATTAAGTGTTACTGGTAACTGTTACTAATAAAAGTTAAATCAGTAAGAATCTCAATCTTACTAAATGTGGCTCTTTTTTCTTGAAGTTACTTAGCACCTTGGGGATGGGGTATACCTTCATTTTAAATATCGCGGCCTATTTGGAGAAACTGAATATAGAGATTTAATCCAACATATCATCAATAACTGTATCCGTAATTGACATCATTAGGTACGGATTTTAGTGTCGCTTGCAGTCATTTTGAAAATTGAACTACGCTGAAAACAGTTTGTGTTGGTCATGTGTTATTATAATATCTTAAAATTGTTTGTAATATACATAAAGCTATAAATGTTTGGATGTACGTATATATTTAATTTACATTTAGAATGTTTCAACATTATATAGGTTAATAAATGTACATGTTTTTACACAGCGTTCTAGTGTTACTCAGATTTTTGTTGTAAGGGCATAATGTTACGCCCAGGGAAACGATGTATTCCCGAGAATGCGCTAGGGAGTAGTTTACATAAAGAAACGAAAAAAAGGATTGAAAGGAAAGTGGGTTTATTTTCGAGAAAAACAGAAAAACAAACGATATACATATAAATTATATTCTAGGAGGTTAGGTGGAAAAGAGAATAGTAGTTAATTTAGCAAAAGACAGTTGAACAATAGAGTTGAACAATTAAATACTTAGCAACCACTTATTTACGGAAAATGGTTAAATTTAACTTACCGAGCCTAGAGAACGGCGAGCAGTCAAGTTTCGAAGAAAACTTATAGCGAAATTGTGTTGAACTTGACGTGCAACTGTTGACTTCCAACGGTTTGCTGAATTTTATCTAAATAATCAAGTTACAGCAATATAATCTTATGTTTATTTGGTTATATTAGTTTCCGCGGCGGACAGAATACAATATTGTCTGGCAGCACGCGTGTCCGTGACTCGTAGAGACTTGAAACCATTTAACTAGTTTCTAGTGCTTACCTAACTTTACTGTTTAAGTACATATTTTAATTTGTAGCACCTCGTGTTCCGTCTTTGGAATGAATGGCGACGGATCGAATTTCCAGCCTTCGAGACCAATAATTCCATGGCGCAGCAGTCAAAATCTAGAAGCATAAATTTTTTTGTAGTATTAACTAGAATATGCAGCGGTAGAACTGTCACACGTCAAATGAACAACTTATTGTTGAACAACTAAATTACGAAAAACACAAAGAGAAGATTATATAAAGCTATAGTCGAGAATAATATTATTTACGGAGCATTAGTCTACGCTTTGACGGTCATGATAATAGCTTTATTTAAAATTCATGCTTTCTTAAAAAATTTTAACATTTAAAATTGACATGTTCCGCAAGTATCTTATCTATTGACGGAAAATTATTTTGGTGCCATAAATCATATATGCTGTACTTGATATTTAAATGCGCTGGGAGATATTTTCTACTAGTACTTTTGCGTTCATGATTTTTCGTTTCAGCAACTTGCGGAATAATTCAATACACTCTAGAAAGTGCTCTTTGGGATAACCTGGCTCTCTAGTCCACCACTGCGGACTTACACGTTTCTAAAAATCCACTACTCATTTTAAGAATTGCATCTTGTACTTGCACAGCTGTTTTCGTAAAGTTTCTACCTCTTTTCTGGTCGATTTTCTTGCTGGACTTGGTCTTCAACTTTTTCAGCATTCGAAATTACTGGCCGCCATATTTTTAAAATGTCCGTATGATGCTACGCCAAGGAATAGAACTGAATCCATATGATACAATGAAATCCTAAAGCAAAATATTTAAATTCAGATGTTTCCAACAATTTTCTATAATTTCTGGAATATTTCTTAGGCCATAACTATGACTACTGACTAACCAACCTGATTATTGCAGATCTAATACCTTATTCTCTGTGCGTTTGGTCATTCGTCACACGCAAGAACTTAAGTGAACTGAATGCTATGTCGGAATCAATGTTTCCTATACCTATACTGTTGATAATATTACAAAAGATATTGTAACGCGAAATGTAAACAGCAGCGCGAGACGTGTTTAATCTTATCGGACCTCGGCGGCCACTTTAAAATGCTCCGTAATTGGGCCATAAAGGATGAATGATTTATTACCTCCTAGACCTTTCTACATGAAAAATGAAGGTTCCAGTTATTTCAGGAAATATCGCGAACACAATTGAGATGTATATAAGCGGACTTGCGGTTGGAGATTAGATTAGACGTGAAGCCGCGAGTGAATAAATAAAGCGAAAGACGGACCAGTGAAATAAATTACATTTAAGAGTGATATAAAATAATTAGTTAGGAAATAGTTAAGTGTGTTATATAAATTAGTTCAGTAATAGTCTAAGATTAAGTAGTGTGTAGTGAATAATTAGGACAGTGTAAATAAATTTGAAATAAACATTACAATATATATTATAAAATTTGCTCCTTCTGTTTACAGCCCTACAGGTTTGTGGTCTAAACAACAAAAGGAATACAGAGCAAATTATTAAATTTTATTTCATATGCTAATAGGTTTTGGTACTGCAGTAGGCAACAGATCTACTTTTAAATGTAGATCGTGGTATTCAGACGAATCAAGATAAGCTCCACAAATGTGTTCATTTCTAAAATTTTAGTAGGTAAATTGCATAAAGTCTTCCACTTTAACAAATGAATGCCATCGAAAATTACAAAATTTATAACCAATAAAAAGTATTTAATTGTGAAAGATGGAAATTTGCATGATAGCGATGGTATTCCTAATCATACATTTGGTTGTGCCTAATAAGTTTAATTTGTATACTTCAAAAAGAACTGTAAACGTAATTAAAGCGGTAGGTACTTATCATTGAGCTCTTTCGGGCATATGCATATATATTGTTAAACGATATTGATATTCAATCTACACTTGATGAGTGTACCATTGAATATATTGAATGTGCCATGAAATTTACATACCAGACTCACCGACAAACATTACCTGCAATATTTAGATTGGTATGACACTAATTATCACAATAAAAAAAACACCACTTGATACCTCGCATGGTTAAAATTAAAACATAGAAAATATTTCACATTCCTCATATCTCTCGAAATTCACAGATAAGTTCGCAATCCGCTGGAAATAAAGAAAGTGGAAAAGTGGTCGCCATCTATAAACTGTGCATTGTTTGCCAGTGAAAATAAAATTCGTAAATTAGGCGACAAAATCCAGCAGCGTTTTATGTTTTATGGTTTAATCTTACGTGTGACATCAGAAATGCTGGCAACTGGCCAAAACAATTACTTTCATCACCATGGATAATACAATCATGCCCTGAGGAGGAACAGGATCCCAACGGTATGCCATAGACACTCCCACACGCGTTCTCTCCCAAATCTCGAATTACCTATTCACTACCCTGGTAAATATTTACCCTTCAAAACTTCGTTAAACTATTTCGACCTATCTAAGCTATGTACCCTTCAGTCTAGTGTTAGCCACCCCTTCTCTTAACTATTCCAAAATTTGGTTGATATAATTTTTCATTTTGCACGGTTCACAGAGTAGCTGCTAATTATTTTCTTCTCTGGCGTTTCAGGGATTTGCAGCTGAGACATCCTCGAACGCGACCGTCTTGACCATCACCGCCTTCACGGTGGAACGCTACGTGGCTATCTGCCACCCGTTCCTCTCGCACACCCTCTCGAAGCTCAACCGCGCCATCAAGTACATAATATTCATCTGGATCGTCGCGATGTGCCTGGCCGTGCCCCAGGCGGCCGCATTCGGCGTCGTCTGCGAGGAGCCCTCCTTTGACGGTGACGACGTCGACGACCACTGCGTGTGCATAATAAAGAAGTTCGTAATACCGCACGCGTTCGAGATCTCGACGTGCGTGTTCTTCGTCGCGCCGATGTCGATCATAACGGTGCTATACATCCTGATCGGTGCCCAGCTGCGCAGGACGACCGTCGGACCCTCTAGGGCGAACAGCATAAACCTTAGGTATCGCGTGTATAAATCCGCGACGTACGTTAACCCGACGAATCAGACGCTGATCGTGAACGTGAACGAGGATACCGTCCAGGTCGGACAAGCGCAGGATAACGAGGAGGGCAGGAAGAATTTTTCTAAGAACGCGCAGGCCACAAAGCACGTCGTCAGAATGTTAAGTAAGTAAAATGTTTAATCCAAGAATTTAGAGTTATTTTTTACGAAATTTTGAGGAAACGACCGAAAAGGGTCCTAGAAGCGTAGGATGCTGTTTCTGGTGAGAAAAATCGCTTATTTTTTAAATTTTTACTTCTTCAATTTCGAAAGGAAATGGTGTTTGCGCCACTATTATAATTCTACATGGTATCCCAAATTTTGGTGAATTCGCCATACACCCCAAAATAAATGAAAACATTTGAACGATTATGGTACAATAAATGACACGAGAAAAAGGCAGTGGGTGTGTTTTTTGTTTTTTATTATAAAAATGAGTATTTCACCATTAGAACAGGGAAATAGGGAAAAACGTATCCTATTGGGGACACTCAAGCAACCAGGTAACCAGCAGTTATCCATGTAAAAGGGGTTTACGGGAGTAAAACCTATACGTTAGCGACCAAAAGTTTTGTGCTATTGTTGAATTATTAACAATTAAAAGTCAAAAAACGTGTTTTTGCATTTTTGTGTCCCTGATAAAAATTTAGAATCCTATGAATAATTCAAAGTTACCATCTTGTAGGGAATAGAGAAATCTGCAAAATGACGGTTTATATAACATTATTTAATATTTTCTTGCTTAGATAATTGTAAATAAAGGTAAAAATATGCAATATTTTTAATTAACAATAGCTATTATACAAATCAACGTATATCTTTGAAATTACTTAAAGTGTTGTGTCTTAAGGTACTTAATTTAATTATTTAATATCGGAAAAATTAATTACCCTATTGTTAAAAATCATCACAAAAACATGGTCTTTTGTCGTGTATAAACAAATAGAAAAACTTTATTCATGTTATTTACAGCGAAATGATTTTTACACATTTGAAAAGATGGCATTTTTACCTTTATTTTAAAACAATTAAAAATTGTCATAAATCAATTTGGGGCAAATTTTGGCCACTGTTTTTAAAATTCACAAAAAATTTGTTTATAATAATTATGAAACATAACTAACCCCATTTTAAAGCTAAAGAGTTGAACTATTTGATAAATAAAGTTGGAAGGTATTAAACTTCAACAGCATGTTTGCTGAAGCTTCAAATATGCAGCTCGACTGAAGACGAGCTGGGGAAACCTGAAAACTGCGAGTTAAAAAAATGAAAAGGCAACTTCAAATCGGAGCAGAAAGTAATTAATAGATATCTCTGGCAATTACTAACGGATTTTGATGATTCATTTTTTAATTCGGGGTACCTCGTCGAGTACAATACAAATATGTAACCTATTAATTAATTACCATTTAAATAAACAAAGTGATTGGTTTAAATATTTTTCCAAAAAATATTTTTTGTTATTAATTATTTTCAGTATTTTTGAATGTTACTACACTTATTACTAACGGAAAGCAGAATTGTTTTGTGTGCACCCCAAGAAACAAACACAAAATCGCTATATGAATAAAGTAATTTATTTAAACATTTTTATAAAAGTTATTTCGTTAAGTAAAAATCTATTGTTTGCTTATTTATCAGTAAAAGTGTTCGAAGGTTTATATCAAAACAAAAATTCATATTGTTGTTATAAAAAACTGATAAATATTTACAATAAACTTTACATATATAAACATAGTACAAAAAACCATTGAGAATCAGTATGACACATATTATGAATTATAGATTTGAATGTTCTCTTTGCGTACATCACGAATACACAATTTTGTTTATAATTATATTCATAAATAAACAATATCATTTGTTTAAATACATTTAAAAAAATCCCAAAAAATCCATATTTTTTTGGTTTTTTTCTTTATCGAAAGAATATGTTGTTATGGTTTTTTTAATAAATAATTATCATGTAATATGTATTATTAATGACTATTAAGTATGCGAAACATAATATAGTCTATTATAGTAATGATTTTACTTTTATTACTTTAAAAATTTAATAACACTTTAAAATTTATTGAAGAAGCAAAATTATTTACTGTTTGGGAATGTTGTATTAATTTATTTATTAACTTCATTTATTTATTAATTAAATTCAAATATACAAAAGTAATTGAATAATACTCGTGGATCGTGGCGTTTTTCCATTTTATTTCCGTTTCTCCAAGAAGTAAAGAAAATGAAGAACCCCATAAAATCAATTTTGGAAAATGTTTAAACAAACTACTTTATTTATATAGCAATTTTGTTTTTGTTTCTTGGGTTGCACACAAAACATTTCTGTTTTCCGTTAGTAATAAGTGTAATACCATTCAAAAATACTGAAAATAAATAATAACACAATTGGAAAAATGTTTAAACAAGTCACTTTGTTTATTTAAATGGTAATTAATTAATGGGTTACATATTTGTATTGTACTCGACGAGGTACCCCAAATTAAAAAAAGAATCATCAAAATCCGTTAATAATTGCCAGAGCTATCTTTTAATAACTTTCTGCTTCGATATGAAGTTACCTTTTAATTTTTTGGGCTCGCAGTTTTCAAGTTTCCGCAGCTCGTCTTCAGTCGAGCTGCATATTTGAAGCTTCAGCAAACTTGATGTTGAAGTTCAATACTTTCCAAATTTATTTAGTTCAACTCTTTAGCTTTAAAATGGCGTTAGTTAGGTTTCATAATTATTATAAACAAATTAGCTGTGAATTTTAGAAGGAAAGTGGCTAACTTTGCCCCAAATTGATTTAGGACAATTTTTTTTTGTTTTAAAATAAAGGTAAAAATGCCTTCTTTTCAAATGTGTAAAAATCATTTCGCTGTAAATAACATGAATAAAATTATTCTATTTGTTTATACACGACAAAAGACCATGTTTTTGTTGATGATTTTTAACAATAGTGGTAATTAATTTTTCCGATATTAAATAATTAAGTTTGATGAAATAACTCTTTTTCTTTCTTTCGGTACCCGTAGAATTATTGTATCGTCATTATTGTGCGCATAGTGATAACGCAAAAAAGTCTTCTGGAATACTCTACTACAATTTTGCAAATAGTATTCAATGAATTTTTTTGAAATTTTTCCACATATTAAGTACCTTAAGACACAACACTTTACGTAATTTCAAAATTATACGTTGATTTTTATAATAGCTCTATTTAATTAAAAATATTGCATAATTTTACCTTTATTTACAATCATCTAAGCAACAAAATATTAAATAATGTTTTATAAACCGTCATTTTGTAGATTTCTCTATTTCCTACAAGACGCTACATTTGAATTATTCATAGGATTCTAAAATTTTTTCAGGGACACAAAAATGCAAAAAACACGTTTTTCGACCTTTAATTGTTAATAATTCAACAATAGCACATAACTTTTGGTCGCTATCGTACAGGTTTTACTACCGTAAACCCCTTTTACTTGATTAACTACTTAGCTACCTGGTTGCTTGAGTGTCACGAAAAAATCTTATTTCCCTGGTCTACATGTATCGTTTTACTTCCCATCAAAGTAAACTCAAAGTTATACAATATTAACATTTTTTATTGAAAACAAGCTATATCCAACAAACTAACCTCTTAAAATTGGAACCATGCAGAGCAGATTGCATAGGAGATTAGCACGGCGCCTGCGCAAGGATGATACGCAAAATCGTGACGCGATTTACAAAACACAAGTTATACACAACAAAGTAACCTGCAAGTTGTACAGTAACAAATGTTGTTAATGATTTAGCGGTACATGTAGCAAAACTGTAACAAAACATGTACAAGGATACCATGCAAAATTCCATCTTGGTATCAAATGAAACTTACGCGGTAATTTTCCTTTAACCGGTGACACCGTTGACAAATGATATTACAGCAAATCGAATGTGGGACAATATTCTGTAATGTAACGTTACATAGTTTTTCCGTAAACGGGTAAACGCTTCTCAAGTTCCGTGTCGACAGTCATGCAAATAGCTGCCATTTGTTTAAGTTCTATATCAATTTTAATAACTAAATAACTCAGTTATTATAGTAGATGGAATACGACAATTTCCTCCATCACGTAAGTGTTGCGTTTCATGTAGTCTCCCCTGATATATTTTTTTGCAATTTACTTAAAGGATTTATTATCCGTCATCCCAACTACCACCAAAAGGGTTTGTTTATTGCCATTAAATGTATTGTCTTTTCCAAGACTTAGTGAAGGAGAGTTCCGCACTTGAAAACTTACTGGGTCGGCTTTACAGCTCTATCTTGTTAGAGGGTCTATTTAGTAATTGTAGGTCAGCACGCAAAATAAATATAATAGAAAGTAAAACATTTTTTATATGTTTAATGTTAATGATATTAATGCGTTTAATAAAAGAAATAACCAAGTATAAATAATATAATTATTATTGTGCATCACAAATATTGTTCACTAAAATGAAGAATCCAAATAGAAATACTTAATATGGAAACAATACACAGCTTAACATACGATTTACGTTGGGGTAAAATCAGGGACCGTTTTAAAAAGCTACTTCATTTTAAATCACGGGTTGATACACATTACAAGTCGAATTTCGAATAGGTTATCAAACTTGTTTCTAACCGTTTAGTTTAGAAGCAGATTTAAGTATTAATCGTGAGAAAAACAAAAGCATCGCCACGAACGATTTTGTCTACATATCTTCCCAAGGATTGCAACTAGAAGTTATCCTATTATCCCGGTCAAGGTTACAAAACACAGCAGTTGCAGAATTACGAGATAATAATCCACTTTATTACATTGAATTTCATTTAGCCTGGGATATAACATAAGTATATGATATATTATACCATATATCCATGCAACATATTACAACTAAAGGTAGATACTATGAATCACTATCATTATTAAAACTAATAACGTCTGCATGTGAATCATCATTTTAACCTAAATTAATAATAACCTTATTTACAAAGGAATGCAATTGTAAATATCGATTTGTAAATGTTTTTACTGGTGAGATGGCATTTCTTCAAATTTTATGAATTATTTTAATGATTGCATTTTTATTTCTATAAATAACATGCGAAACTTATTTGGGTACCGTTTTGCTATTTCTAAGATATTTTTGGAATTGTGACCGTAACAGCTCGATCGCATTTAAATGCAATAATAAGGTCTGAATCGAGAAATTGCATGTTCACTTTGTTCAATTACTGTATCGATGTAATATTTTTCTCTTGATTTAATAGCTGTAAGAGTTCTACTTAATGTGGTTTCATGTAACTGTCTTTAAAACATATTCATCTTTCACATAAAAATTCTTGTATTTATGATTTATTTTATGTACTATTAGGCCTGCTGTTAAGAAGTCTAGCGTATAAACGGCCTTATAGAATACAATATATCTATTACTTGATAATTTCCGCAACAAATAAAATTGAATCCATTTTTCAAAAAGAAAACTATGAATGTCGTGATGAATGCCCAAATTTTAAGAAATTAATTTTTTTGCAGTAAGTTGAAGAGCGCCCTCTACCTACAACAATTTTTCGCCACTGTAGAAAACATATATTGAAATTGAGGCTGACGCGTCTATTGTGCATTTTGTACTACTATCTCTTCAATAGCGATAAGTAAAAACTATTGTGGAAATCAACAGTTTCCTGATAACAATATGGCTCTTACAGTAGCACGTACTATTTTATATCTCGGCTGCGCCTTCAACAAGGAATGGGACCACTCCCGAAAATTAAGAAGTCGAATTTACAAAGCCAGAAGTACATTTAACAAGTTAAGAAATGTACTGCTTAATTTATCCTTCAGCATTGCCACTAGAATCATAGTCTTGAAATCCTATGTTCTTTCAACTCTCATGTACGGAGCGAAGACGTGGACTCTCACTGATGTCTCATGCAGGCGCATAGATTCGTTTGAGATGTGGTGCTACCGTCGCATGCTCAGGATCTCATGGATACATGATATGACAAATGAAATCGTTCTGCAGTATATCGGAGGCGAATTATAATATCTGGAAACAGTCAAACGCAGAGAGATAGAATATTGTCACACGCCTGAGGGCCTAGAGCCCAAATGGAGTGCTCTGGTTGGGGGTGTAGCTCGGTAGAGACTAAAAAGAAGACATGGTAACACGGACAATATTTATTCAGACATTAAATACTATAGGGCAGAGAACATTGGAAACAAAGTGTTAGGGCGAACGAGCAAATATATGAAATGAGAAAAAAGTTAAGGAGAGGTGGTTGCTTAATTGGGTGTGACGATGGGCAGCAGGCGCGTGGCTCCTCCAATTAGCGACATGTCGAAGGGCGGTCTCTCAGACGGGCAGCGTGACGGGGTACTCGATGACTGATCTCCTGATCGATCTAATCGATCCGTATAAATATTTTACTGTTTGTTGACAAACGTGCCTACTGTTTGCCTGAGAGTCACGTATCGTCCTTCGGTTTTAGGTCACCTCCGTGCTGATTTAGCTTGGATGGTGACACAGTTGCGCTAATTGGGGCCGTATCGCGACAATATTTCGGACATATCATGCGAAATGAAAAGTATTACCTAGTTCAGATCATCTTGCAGAGGAAAATAGATGGCTGAAGAACAACGGGAGGCAGACGAATATTGTGGCTGCGAAATCTACGTAAGTGGACAGGAATGACATCAACGGCCTTGTTCAGAACTACAGTAAATAGAGTTATGTTTGCCAATGTGATAGCCAACATCCATCGAGGAGGGGCATCTTGAGAAGAAGATCTCTCCAATATTTTTTTTACAACATTGTTCGCATAGAACCAGGAATCATACAAAATGGAGACTTCTTTTTGGTTCGGTATTCCAGTAAATTTTCTAAATAGTCGTAATAATATGTAACTAGACGGCTGGACTGCATTATAGCCTGTCTATTGTTGACAGTTTTTAATTTAAAATCATGAGATTTTGAAACACGCCATAATGTCATAATGTGACAATATATGCTTAATATTTTCTCTTCATTAGTTTGTTTAAAGCTGGTAGGTTACTGACAGTATATTTCGTAGTTTCTTTTATACCTTCAATTTAATAATTTTTCATTTTTTATGACTTTCTTAAATCGCATCGTTGTTTCACACGTTTAGGGCATTCCTTAGTAAGCGAGTAAACTCTTGAATGTTTAACTAATATAAGAGAGATACCGTTTATGCAACAGCTTCGAGATTCGGTCTTCTCAAGGTCTGCATAGAAAGGCTAATTAATTAAAATTAGAGTGAAAGGCAAAAAATCTTTATAATTACTGTTCATACCATTGAACCTTTATAAATATTTCCTTTCCGTCCATGAAGCTATGTCTACGCTTCGCAATATTTGCAGATCCCACCCTTCTCTTTCTGAATTTCAAGAATAAAGTCTTCGATTATAGCAGTATAATTCCAAAAATTACACTACAATATAAGCTACTCTGAGACTGTAGTATATGTATCACTTGAAAATATGACTAACGCTAGCGTTTAAAGCAAGTAAAATAAAAGCTTAAGATTTAAAATGAGTGTCCAACTCTTTCCTAACAACCCACTTGCGTCAATAATATTCTTTTCTAATAAAATTCCAAAAAATGTTTCCTAATAACCTATTTCCGAACCTATGATTCTGAAACCTACTTTAGCTAAATACAAACCAAACAATAAATTTTTAATTAAGAAACCATTGTTGGTAATAGTAGCGATTTTTTTAGAAAATTCACTTAAAACAATCCCTAACTTGTAAATTTTCTTGGTAACTCTAAATAATTTTCTGAAAACTATGTTCGGCAAATGATGAATGTAAAAATTCTCCTTATTTCAAAAATACATTGAAAAAATTCGTAATATATTTATAACAATTTCTAAGCTGTTTTTTTCCGTATTTAAATTATAAGTAGACATTGTTTTAACGCTTGGTAAAAGATAATAAAATTTTCATCGCACTATAGAATTGTTACGGTTCTAAATTCACCTTTTCTCTAGTATAACATACGTTCTATATTTTTACAAAAATACTGTTAGCAATATATAACAAACTTTTTCGTTGCGATTCTACAGTACTTCGTTTTACAGCGTAGTTCGCATGAAATAATTAGGTATCTAAGTGCGCCTATGATAAAAACCGTTTGGTACTATAAGGAACAATACTTCCTTCGTGAACATAATTTGCAATTAACTGACGATGAAATTGGAAACGTAAAGCTCAATATTCTTTCACCCCTATTTTATAACTTTGACGTCATGTTATTCTTATTTATATGGAGGGTCTCGGCGTTTGGAATTCCCGTCCACTATATCTTGCAAACGATAATATATGCTTTGCACATACATTACGAAATGGCTGGCGTGTTTCTTTGGTATTGTTTTACAATGTTGACTTTAATATACTGCGCTAGAAATAAGAGTTCGCTAAAGTTATGTTAAAATTATAATGAACAATGCCTTCACACAATGACACTACTAAACATTAAATGACAATGGTATACAGTAGAGCTAAGTAACTCATACACAGAACAGAATTTTCTTCGTAATATTACTTTCACAAATTCTCGAAGACTTATCCTTGTAACCTTTCATCGAAATGAAATTATCAATGAAGTTTAATTTAAGGTTTTCTTCATTTATCATTTTTTGTAGATGGAATTATAATAAACAAATACTATTCGTTATTCATTAGCTCTCTACTGGTAAAACGGGAATCGTACGATCGGAAAAAGTTTTTATTGACACACCAAACTGGTAATAGAGACAATATAGTATAGTGATTTATTTAATGCCAGACGAAATACATATTAGTTAAAATAACTAACATAGCTTTCAGTTGTGTTTCTATTTGGCAGAGTAAACACTATGATGGAACCTATATCTTTTAAGAATAATTATTGTGTCACTATCTTCTTGAATACAACGGAAAAACTGAAACCAGGCTATCTCTTGATCATAATTTGCTAAATTATTGAAACTTAGCGCGACAGGAGAAGAAAACAGTTAAACAAAGAGGGTCATATTACGATGGGGAGTGAACCCTAATATAAGGAACTTTCAATGAAATTCCTTTAGAGTAGTATCCTGGATCAGCATAATAAGCAATATTAGGGATACCGAAGAATTATCTCCATAACTTAAATATTCAACAATACTTGTCCAAGGTACTACGACATGGGATATTAAAGAACTTCGCTAACCAATAATCTGTCTTGCCAACGACTAATAGGACTGAGATATCGTATTATACACCAACGTACGATCAGTAGTTAAATGGTTCCTCATATACGGAGACGCAGAGCGATCTCCAGTCAAATTCTGGGCATAGTTAATATTATCGCCATTCGGTCAACAGCTCACGGAGTTCAGTTTTAAATAATATCTACTGGAACGGGCCTAGCAACTCTCGCAGCTCGGTTGACAAATAATACAGCCCGACATTGGGTAAATAATTTCTGGTACCAATCTCAGCAATATTTCCAGCCCTGCATTGGGCTATTAATCTTCTGAAGAATGCCCATCAATTCATAGGCTTAACCAAATATGAATCTCGCAGATATATCAGGCTTTCCAAAATGAACCAGACAGATTAATCCTACCGTAACGTTAATATCATTAAGATCCTCACTATTCTGAGGTCTCCTGTCGAATTCCTCTTCTTTCTATCTTGCTTCTACTCCACCCACATCTAGATTCCTATAAATATTCAAAAATTACTGCGTTACCAATATTTCCTGGCTATGGTCATAAATGGAAATGGATCTACTGCAACAATTCTACTATGTATTTAATACAATATCCAAACCTGTCGCTAGAGAACCGCAAGCAGCGAATTCTTGTATTTTATATCTGAGTCCTACAAAGTAGAGTATAAATGAAGGTTTTATAACGGGATTTGGATTAAGTTTATTTACCCATAATCCCTTTCACCCATCTCCTTTCATCCACCACCTCCAATCTTTCACCTATAGTCTTCCTCGTACACACACCCTTTCACCTTAAAATTTTGCTCCCCCTTTTACTTAACTCTTCAACCTTCTCCACATCCCCCTTACATACACTTTACAAGCTTCTAACCCTAAGGCACCTATGTATTTTTTGTCGATATATTACCCAGATGAACTAATAGATACATTCTCTGATTAGGAAACTATTGGTGTAATAATATACAGTAATAATATAATTAATTCGCCTGAGGACGGCTATTAAAATCCCTTCTAAGGGGTTCTTTCTTAAGTGTATACGCAGTGTTTTTACCAGCAGTGGACCTAACATAAAAATCAAGGAGATGAGGACTCACGTTACTCGATGTTGCCTGGGAACGGGGTGGGAAACTTTTTTGATATAATTCATACATTCGTTAGGAAGTAAGTGTGTCCCAAATATTTGCCATCAATTTCTTATAATATATGAAGTATACAATGACATATAGGATCTCAGTTTCTCCGCTTTAAAATGATCTATTTTTGAGGCGGTAATATTCGCATTTCTTTGATATAATGATCAAATGATGCTGCCATATGTTGACTTAGAAAGTAATAAACGACTTCTTGATATATCTTAGATATTCATTAGAGAGTAAGTGGATACCTCTTAGTAGTCATCTCAGAAGTGCTATCAATTTTTTTACAATCGTGATTGTAGTAACTCGATTGTAATAGCGTGATTACCGCTCTATATTACTAATAAAAATTATGGTCAATTGAATATAACTGCCAAATCTAAATTTTCCGAAAATAGGAATCCATTCGGTTTAGTTTGAATGAAGTTATGAAAAAAATTAATACCAAACAATGATAAGGATGTTGCAAAATAATCGTTACAGCTTTGCAATTGGCTTTGTTTGCAGTTAGAAGTGTGATCGTTTAAGTAGGATCTATGTTACAATCCATACGTGAAAACAATAAACGTCTGGAAGCTGTAAAACTAAAGCTAGCTTTCATTATAACGGGTAACTACTGTTTTCCAGTCATCAACAGTAAAATATCTTATTATATTACTGTGGAATTTTTGGGAAATAACGTCGATTTCTTTGAAAATGGGGATTTAGATAATATTTATAACGTTCTTCAAAGCGGCGGGCGAACTTTCGACGACAAATAGTGAGGGTACTTGCTTTAATCGAAGGGTCACATAACTTACAAGAAATTTCGACGACGGCTTAAGACAGGTAGGTAGGATCGGTTCAAGTTGGATTGGTTCTAAATTGGAATTTTTGAAGAGAATGGTACACCAATTTCAGTCACAACAAATAAGTAGGTTGAATTTTATAAATTCTATATCGAATCATTCTTATACTAATTAAATTGTGTTGTGTTAGTAAATAAATGTTTTTTTTTATATAATAAGATGTAACATTTATGATAATAGTTTGTATACCTATTATGTATTATTTAGACACTAATTCCTATTTTAAAATATTAAAAATTATAGTACATATCCATTTAAAAAAAAACTTTGGACAAGAAATGTCATATTGTTCCCAAACATAGTAACAAATACACTGTTTTGACGTATATATCACCTTATTTTCATTCCTAATTCAACCCAATACACGGACTTGTTAAATTCCTTTATCGTCGAAAATACCTGTACAATAAAACCACCTTTTCGGTCATGTCGTCGAAACGGCGGGCGAACTTTCGACGACAAATAGTGAGGGTACCTGATTTAATCGAAGGGTCACATAAGCTTACAAGAAATTTCGACGACGGCTTAAGACAGGTAGGTAGGATCGGTTCAAGTTCAAGCCCTTTTAATGTTTTCGGGATAAAGATGGTAAAGGCTAAATTGGAATTTTTGAAGAGAATGGTATTTCAGTCACAACAAATAAGTAGGTTGAATTTTATAAAATCTATATCGTATCATTCTTATACCAATTAAATTGTGTTGTGTTAGTAAATAAGCGTTTTTTTATATAATAAGATTTAACATTTATGGTAATAGTTTGTATACCTGTTATGTATTATTTAACTACTAATTTCTATTTTAAAATAATGAAAATTATAGTACATATGCATTTAGAAAAAACTTTGGACAAGAAATGTCATATTGTTTCCAAACCTAGTAACAAATAAATTGTTTTGACGTATATATCCCCTTATTTTCATTCCTAATTCAACCCAATACACGGGCTTGTTAAATTCGTTTATCGTCGAAAATACCTGTACAATAAAACCACCTTTTCGGTCATGTCGTCGAAAATGCCCATCAACCCATCGTAAAACACTTGGTCGCGTCGAAACTTCTTCCGCCCCGTCGAAAATGCCCATGAAACCATCGTAAAACACCTGGTCGCGTCGAAACTTCTTCCGCCCTTATAGCCCTTTCAAAGTTGAACTTGAGCCGAAGTGTGCTTTTTCCCTTGGGGTGGAAACCATCCCTAATAAGGGGTAAAACATTTTTTAATCAAAATGAACCCAGTAATCGATAGATTGTCAAATTCTAAGTAAATTTTAATCTATACAGTTTTTTTGTAAAGTTGATATTTTTCGAGTTATTCACGATTGAAGCTACACATTTTTCATTGAAAAAAACGAATATTATTTAACAGTTTTTCACCAATAACTTGATAATCTTTCATTTTATCGGAAAAAACAATCAGACTAAAAATGTAGCTAATAAAAATACAAGGAGATATGTTTTTAAATCATTTAAAAAAGTTGTTCGCCCCTATAAGAGCAAAAAAAACCTCAGTAACATTTTTCTCTCAGACGCGAAACAAAAATTTTTTGATTTTTTTTAAAATAACTTTTTTTCTGTACATTTCTCAAAAAAATATTTTATACAAAAGCGTTCGCCTCTATAAGGTCAACAAAAACCTAAGTAACATTTTTCTCTCAGACGCGAAATTCAATTTTTTTGTTTTTTTTTTGAAAATATTAAGCCGCCATTTTGAAACCACTGGACCTATTTGGCCCATTAACGATCTCGAAAGAGATTTTCGGCCAACTGATTTTTGTACCATATTTCGTTGTGATTCTTTAAAAAATGCGATCTGTAGCTTGTCGACAAATTTCGTTTTATATATATATATATATATATATATATATATATATATATATATGTATACAGCAGTGAAATTAACGACGGAACAAATGTACAAGAGAAAACTCACGACTTACCCGTCTAGTTCCGTTAAGAAACGGTAACCACCGACACGTGTTTCTGCTTGTTAGCTTCTTCAGGGTGGTATAACCAAGCTTTGAATGACAACGATGTTGGACACTTGGAAAAAAAATTATACAACTCAAAAAAGATGGCAAACAGTAGGCAGTTATGTGCTTTGCTACCAGAATAAAAATGTACCTAATGAAAAAACAAAAAAATGCGTTTTTAAACGGTCTCTGTAAACCTAATAGACCAAGAGCTGGGGACGAGATTTCAACATCATCAGTAATATGGAATTCGTAAACAGGAATAAACTCTATTACCATCAGTTATTGAAGTTCCAAGCAGGCGGACAGCTTACTTGTTGCGGAGGGTAGTTATAAGGGGTGAAAGTGATTAATTTTTAGGAGAAATTTCGGCATCGATAATAAGCTTAAAAATGTATGAAATAATAGGTCTTACCATACCTAAACGAAATTCCAAGCGGCGGACACGTAAGTAGGTGGGAAGGGGGACAAGGGCAAAGGGGGTGAAAATTCGGAGAGCTAGAGCCGAAATTTCAACGTCATCGTCATCAGTAATATGGAATTCGTAAACAGTAATAAACTCTATTACCATCAGTTATTAAAGTTCCGAGCAGTGAAATGATGTTGAAATCTCGTCCCCAGCTCTTGGTCTATAACAAGGGCTGAGTTATTGCTCGTAATCCAGACATTAATGGTAAAATACCGTATTACTGTGTTGGAATTTTGGAAACAACGTCGATTTTCATGAAAATTTGGATATTGGCTCTACTTACCCTCTTCTTCAAAGTTGGGCATGTGTCGAAGTGTGCTTTTTATTTTTTAGGGGTGAAAAGAACCCCTAACTGAAAAAAAAAAATTTTAAAATCGTAGACTTGCATGTATTTGGTTAAAATATTGAAGAAAGTTCTTAGTATCCCCCAAATAAAACCAATTCAATTGATGTAGATAATGTTTAATTCAAACAGCTGACATCCGACCTTTCGTCTACGATCGTAGACACATTCATGCATATCTCCACTGAGCTGATGAGTCAATATGTAAAAAAATACTAAAAATACTAAAAAAAAAATATTAATGCTAGTAAATTAAATATACTAATTTATACTAATAAAAATAAAAAATAATACTAAAAAATACTAAAATATGTAAAAAAATATACTGAGAACTTTCGTCTTTAGCATCGCTCCTGTACCCCGAGAACTCACCTTCGTCTCTATGGTTAAAATAAAGTTTACACGAATTACTTGAAGATCTCTTGACATTATCGACCAAGTTTATGATTAAGCACCCCTGTAAAGTATCCCCTCAGTATGAAATATCAAAAAAACTCTCAACGATTTTTTAATAAAAATGATTTAAAAGTGTATTATATTGAATTGAGAATATGTAATTATTGATATAAAATTTGTTGTTTTTAAACATTTCAACCCTTATAAAAACCACCAATTATGACCAAAAATTTAAAATTAAAATTTTTGTTTTTTTGTGTATAAAAATGTCTACAGTAATGATGACGCAAAATAAATTTATTTTTATTTATTTACAACATTTATTTACACTGAATATAATCTTTTACTTTTTCGATTATGTTACAAAAAAAAACATTTGTTAAAATTACAGCTCATAATCGCTGCTGTCTAATCCTTCCTCTTCTACCCCTTCGTTCTGCGGCTCATTCACCTCCTCGTCGTTGTCGGTATCAACATCTTCCTCTTGGTCCAGTATTGGTGCTCTATTTATATAGTGCCGACGTGTGCATTTACAATGGAGGTGGCCCTTCTCGGGGGTGGAAATATGTAACCTCAAAATTACATCGGAAATCGATAACGTGTTCAATTTCAAGCAAAAAATCTTATATAAAATTTTCTCGGTAAGTTAATATTTTCGGAGTTATTCACGATAACAATAAATGTAATGTATCATAAATAAACCATTTCAAATTTTGAAATAGCGGAAAAAAATTCCCTTACCTTCCAAGCTTGAAACTTTTGAAAAATGCATTTTGTAGAGAATTTCAAGCGCTTTAACATCAAATTAGTTAAATGTTTTTACAACCCGTAGTTTTGAAAAGGGTTGCGTTTAAAAGGCTTGGATTAGCTATAATTAGTACGCGAATGAAAATTTCGAAACGCCATGTCTCCTTAATTTTTATAATACAAAGATAAATAAAAATTCAGAATTTTCACTGAGACAATACCTGCAATTTACATTTGAAACAGTTTTTTTATATCTGGAAAAGCTTTAAATTTATTTAAGAAAAATGCATTTGTTTTTCAAAATTACGAAAATGCAATTTTTATTTTAAACAATTATTTTTTTCTAAAATAAGCATTCTAAACCGGTTAAACCACATAGATCATATCAATGATACCTAAATAAAGTTAAAGGCAAGTGGGTTAGAGTTAATTTTTATCAGGGTGATATAACGAAGGTGTAATTTTTTGAAGTTATAAATCAGTCAATTCTTATGCATAACACTTATATCAGCATTCATTTTAAAGGGTATTTATTTTATGCCCTTTAAAAAAGGTCTATTGAGTTATCCGTAAAAATTTTACCATTTTCAAGTTATTGAAGTTTACAAATTTTTAATTTCGCGGTTCTCGAAAAATAACCATGTTTCAACGAGCAATAACTCAGTCCTTATTGGGTTTATAGAGGTCATTCAAAAAACGAATCTCTTTGTTTGTTTATTAGCTACATTTTTGTTCTGATAGTTTTTTCTGATAAAATGAAAGATTTTCATATTATTGGTGAAAAACTGTCAGAAAACATTCGTTTTTTCAATGAAAAATGTGTAGCTTCAATCGTGAATAACTCGAAAAGTATCAACTTTACAAAAAAACTTTATAGAACAAAATTGAATTAGAATTGGTGAGTCTATCGACTTTCCGGCGTATTTTGATTAAAAAATTTCTAACTAATTAGGAGGGGTGGTTTCCACCCCTAGGGAAAAAGCACACTTTGGCACAAGTCCAACTTTGAAGACCGTTATAAATATTACCTAAATCCTCAATACCTATTAGCCTCAAAATCCGTTTTGTTGCATTATTTTATGTTTCACCTTAACGGCGAATTTATTGCGGTGTTAAGATGATCGGCGGTGGCAGATGTATTCACGATTAGTTAGTGCTCGGAGAAGGGCTAATTAGCCGCGTTCCTCTACACCACTTTCACATACAGCGTCCTGTTTCGGGAATTAAATGAATGTGGGCGAGGATTCAACTTACACTCTCTTCATGATAACTGTGTCATTAACTCAGGTGTCTCAATTAGTAGAGTGCTGGCGCGTCAGGTAGTTTGTAGCTTCAAATACTAATCAGGTATGTTAGCTTTTCTGCTTTGAGGGTGCATTTCAATTAAAAATTAATATCGCTGTGTTGAAGAATTAGGGGTATAAAATGGATCAATTGAGAAATTCATCGAGTCAGGAGATACTTTCGCAAATATCGGTTTTGTCCATCGAAAATAAACTTCTCTAAAGCCTGTCAGGGCATCCACGTTTGTGGATGCCCTGGTTTGACATTTACATGACAATGACATTGGTCATTGACCAATTTGCAAAAAGTGATCGAAGAATCGGATTGCATTACAAATAGCGAAAGATTTTAAAAATTGCTTTCCTTACATAACATTTCACCGTACGCTTATGCCCTCCAGACCCCCTGGTGACTAGTGTAAGCACTTTACTTTTTCACCAGTTTGCCATATTTTTGTATTTTCTTTGTGTTTTTGTTTTCAGTTATGCTTCATTTTGCCCTACCGCCCCTAATATGGGTATACTTACTCTCTCCCCTGTATTTTTGTGTTCAATACACCTTACTGATTTTGCCCACTTCTTCATAGTCTCTGCCGAGCTACCACCCATAACCAGAGCACGCCTCTGAAACTTAGACCCCTAGGTCTAAGGTTTTTCTAATTATTTCTAATTAAATTATGATTTATTTGATTACCGCAAATTAAGAAAGAAATAAAAGCTGTAAAAATGAAAGGTTTTATACATATTTGCGATTAATAAAACACAGCATTATAATATTGTTTATAGCATCCTAATTTCCAAAGTTTTCTATAAGCACAATCACCCTCCTCTCGATTATTTTTTTCAATTGCTCTGTGTATACCTTGATTCCAACAATTTCTCGGTCTTCTTTTCCTTCGTATTTCGAAAGGAATTGAGTTCATCATTTCTTTTAGCCATCTATTTTCTTATATATGACAGACATGTCCATACCATCTAAGTTTCTTTGCATCTATTCTGTCGTTTATATTCGTACCAATGTTGATTTGTTCCGTAATACTTTCATTCCTAACTTTATCACGTAGTGTTAGCGTTAGCCTACAACACCGCCTCCAACAACCAGTTTCTATGGCTCGTAGTCTTTTCCTTTTTTATACTGTTATTTCCCAATGGCCACAGACCTTTAAGTAATAACATTTTCTACTATTGTTAAATATATTCTGATTTTCTTCTCTCGTCATATTTGCGTACTTCACAGTACAGAATTCAACTGCCTCATTGCTTGTTTTCCTTGTCCGATCAGGGTTCTTATTTCTGTGTTACGGGTGTGTCCTGCATCGTAATTGCCACACCAAAGTACTTATAATGATCTACTCTTTTCTCACTACCCTTCTTTATAAAGTTAGATCTTCACTCGTGTTCCACACTAACACGTATTCGGTTTTATCGATATTTATGGTAAGTGCCCATTTTTGATACGCATCATTGAGCTACCTTAACATATAATATACATCACATAGGTATTCTGTCAAAATGACTTGCTCAAGTACAAGGTGAAAAGTATATCACCATCAGGGTCTAACCCCATACCGCGGCAATTGCGCAGTTTTCTAGTAATTCTACCGCAGAATTTACGTATATCGTAACGTTTATTTTCTAATTTATTTACACTATCCTAATTATTCACTAACACTACACACTACTTAATTTATCTTAGACTATTACTGAACTAATTTATATAACACACTTAACTATTTCCTAACTAATTAATTTATATCACTCTTAAATGTTTTCAATTTATTTAACTGGTCCGTTTTCGCCTGTTTACTATGTCGCGGCTTCACGTCTAATAATCCTCTCCGGCCGCAAGCCCGCTTATATACATTTCTCAATTGTGTTCTCGATAATTCCACAAAGAACTCGATCCATTTCGATAAAGAATGTTTACCCAGGAAACGTCCAGAAGGTCTTAAATCACATTTCCTTAATGAGATGTTGCGGAACGCTCGGCCATCGGCACGGTTTTTATTGCTCGCCGCTGCGCTTAATAAGCGTAGCCGCGTCCTTTGAGGAAAGCCGCCGACCGATAAGAGTAAACACGTCTCGCGCTGCTGTTTACATTTCGCGTTACATTATTATAAATGTTGTGGGTGCTATCGCACATCCCTGATGCAGGCAAACATTAAATAAAAATTCCTAGAAGAAGCGAGATCCCGCTTCTACACTGCTGGTCATACCGGTATATCTTGATTTTACTGCTCGTTCATAAAGAGCACTGATGTCATTTTCTAAGAGAACGTTCCATAGTTAGGTTTTGTTGATCTCAAATTTCGTGCAGCTACAGCACACAAAAATTGCAATACATACGTTACCTATAGGTCGATTTATCAATCCTCCTTTTACTTTTATTGGAAATCGTGTTTCCCTATATCGACATAAACTACTCTGAATTTATTAGTAATATTACTTCCAACAACGTTTTGTTATAAATCAATACAAATTAAATCGGATGACCGAAAAGAAAAATGTGAAGGCATAGCAACCCCACAATACACATAAATTATCATTTGGAATATAATGGAGAAAGCTATAAAATAACTTCAACTTCATTTTAGTAATTGACAACACTTACAGGATACTCATAATTCATAAGTATTACTCTGGAGTAATCCATATGAAAAGCAATTCTTCGAATAACATAAACACAATATGAATCGTTTCAAGATGAATTTTCGGTTTGAGGGTGTGTTTTTATTTCTAATCAAATTATTTTTATTATTAAGTCTGCAATGTAGACCTTTTACAGCGTAACGCGTGTAAATATTTAGTTTGGAGTAGAGTTACAAAAAAAATACGCAGGTTAATTATTTCTTTGCACTAAATAACTTCACTTTTCCAGAATGCACTGATTAATAATGCAAATGTGCGAGATTCCAAAGGACGAAATTTTCCCTGTAATAACTTCTGATGCCAAGTTCTAACTGAATTCGCCATTTAATTACAGTAGTCGTTTATGTGCGTTCTCGCATCGTTGTCCTGTATTTTAATTATCTCAAAAGAGGGGCATGACGTAGAAGGTTTATTAAACATTTGGGGAATGGGGGGATGGAAAATCTTTTAATATGTCAGACTTGTTCTTAACGAGACAGGGGGTCTAATGGCTTGTAGCGCGTTAAACCCTTTCGTTCGCGACCTGAAGGAAGTTTGAAAAACAAACATTTTCGGTTGACATGAAATTTCCTCATACATTTTTATTACCTAATCGCGTACTAAATGGATTTAACGAGTATGGAAAAATTGCTCGATAGTATTAAACTGAAGAAACTTCCCGGAGTGGGTCTGACCAAACAGGACATTATCTGACCGAAAAGAACACTGTTCGAAAAATAAGTTAGGTTGTTAACAGATTTCGTTT
The DNA here is from genome assembly GCA_946251905.1 of Cryptocephalus moraei. Classification (NCBI taxonomy): domain Eukaryota; kingdom Metazoa; phylum Arthropoda; class Insecta; order Coleoptera; family Chrysomelidae; genus Cryptocephalus; species Cryptocephalus moraei. The sequence continues at coordinate 29,679,194 of OX276454.1, forward strand.
CCACTTTGGTTCTGTGCCTTCATATTTGTTGATAGTAATAGGTTAGGTTAAGATACTTTTTATCCCCATTATTTATTTTATTTGATTGTATTCTCATTCAATTGCTACTAGACAAATTTTTTAGTTCTCGAAGTGCCAAGGATGTGCATTTTAATATTAATTTAGATGAAAATTTATTAAAGCGTCTAATTTATTTGAGAACAAAAAAAAAACAAGTATATTTGGCAAGACTCCTAAGCGCTCCTAACCGACTTAAATGTTTCTAAATGGATAACAAATCTTATTGCTCTTATTTTTATGTGGTAAAATTTTTGTTGTCTAAAACATTATTTCAGGCTCCATACAATTTCAAAAAAGCTCATTTAATTAAAATATGGATATCAAACTTTTGGCCAAAGAACAGATCGATATTTGTTGGAAATTTATGTATTGCTGTATTACATCCAAAAGATACTTGAACCTAATTTCGAAGGTTCTATACGGGGAGTTTCCAAAGTTAATGCTTCCCTATAAGTACTTGTAAAACATGCAAATATAAGAAACTATTTTAAATAAAGTTCCTCCGAATTCTCACAAATTAGGAACATATTATGTCAAAACGTCAAAAAAGAGTTGAAAATTATAATTATTTTAAGTGGGACGCAACTCACAACGACGAAGCTTGCCAAATTTTGCCTCAATATCAAGTATTCTAGCTGATACAAAAAGCAAGTATAATATAAGGCAGGACTCTATTAAAAAAGTATATATAATTTATTCAATTTTGCCATATAAACTGACGTTTATTGACGTCAAATCGAACCTATAAAGTCATTGTTTATTTTGTTTATGTAGGCAGCGGATTAATAGTTTTTTATTCAATTTTGCCGTATAAAGTGACGTTTTATATGTCTAAAATTGTTTTCGTCGTTGTCAAGGTTGCGGCACCGAAGTTGTCATCTTGTCAAATTTTTTCTTCAAAATTGAACTTACTCCGCTAAACGTCAGTTTATAAAGGGCAAAATTGAATAAAACGTTGTAATACACTCGCGGATACAATGAACGTTTAACTCGCGATATTAACGCGCTTACGGCTGCGCCGCGCGTGCGTTTTAACATGCCGCTCGTTAAACGTTCATTTTATCTGCTTGTGTAATAAATAACCATTAAATGGCTCATTTCTGAATATTTCCATTATACAATAACTTTTTGTGTATATACCTATTCCACAGGCGGTAAAAAGGAAAGCATTAACTTTGGAAACAAACTTTAGGCCGACTAAAGACTCTAAAAAACACCCCAAAAAACCTTTGTTTCATATATTTCTTTTGACATTTGTTGCTATTTCTGAATGAATGGGTAACAATTTTTTCGATTTTCTACCAGTGTTACCCTTTATTTATTTATCATCTTGTGGTGTTGGCTCTCGCGGACCTGGATGAATGATACGAAGATTGTTCTGTTGAGTTCCCCAGGGTTAAATGAAACACTTTGTCTATCAACTGTCGACGTTTCGTCTATTTATTTTAGACATATTCATGACTCTGGATGGGATATTTTTTCCAGGTTTTAATATTTGAGTTACCATATTTTATATTACCATTGCCTATCGCTCTCGGTGAGAAAAGTTTGGTTTATTAGTATTTTCCGAGTTTGTGAGTGGCTTCGTTATTAGTTTTGATGTTTTAACTAATAGAATAGCTTATTTATATTTGCAGGTTGAGGTTGCAGTTCGTTCTGGCCCCATTCTATCTACGTGATCTCTCCATAGGCATCGTCATGCTTTTTGTCTATCTCACTACATCCTGGACACCTAGCTTCCTAAGCGTATCCTCAATCCATATCTTGTCTCTGAGTGTTATACCTCATAGTTCTCAAGGCTGTAACGACGTATTTTCGGTCGTTTCGTCGTAGTCGGCGGCACGACTCTGATGAAACCAACTGGTTACTTGTAGAATTGGCGCTTGGCGCGGGTTTACGGAGTTCGGAGCCTGGTTACGGAACGGTTCGCTTGAACTCCAGATTTTTTAAGGGTTTACTCCCCATAGCCATGGGTGAGTCTGATACTCATGAGAATGCCAGTGGGTCCGTGAAAATAAAACATACAATACGGGAAAATACGGATTGACTATATTACAAGGTGATCATATGTACAGATGGATGGCAAACTGTAACTATGTACAAAATAATGGTTTACTGTGCTTCGGAGAAACGGCAACTATGTACAAAATTAACGGTTTTGCCGAAACACGAAAACCATGCTTTACATTATTTACAGATTTACAAGATGATTCGGCAGCCTTGTACAAAGATTTTCCGATTCCCAGACATTCGAAAACTTTAGACAAAACTATACGCTCAGGTATTACGGATTATCGGCGGGAACCGGCAACATGGCACTCCGCTCTCAAACGGAACGACCGAGCGCAGGTGTTCAAGCAAAAACGGTTTGTTTATTGTTTACAACAACGGAAAATATACGGTTTTAATAAATGAACAGAAACATGAACCGAGAATATACACTTGGCAATGCAAGTTTCTATTAGAGCGAACTAATTTATTTACATGACGTGAGATTGCAAGCTAAGTAATCATAGGCGGACAATCGTGCAGATTCGGTTAGGGCGATGAGAATAGGTCGGAAAAATGCGAGAGCGGCACAAGCAGTAAAGGGCGGTAGTGGACATTAAAGGGTGTACTAAAGCGGTGCAGGTGAGAATATATTACGCAACTCTTAATTTTCGGGATATATTTAGGCCTCGGACGGATCAGACTGGTTAGGCACACGGGAGAAATCAGGAGGCGGAGTCGTAGGTTTTGATTAAGGGTGTGTAGTCTTGTCAGGGTCAGCACGTAGAAGTTGGTGTCCCGAGAGAAACACCATTCTCATCGCTCGTTGCGACAGAGGCGTAGTTGGAAGGAGTATTACTACGGGACTACGTATCTATTTTGTACAAACCACCCCCGAGTGGATCACCCTAGGAAAGATTGGTACGATATTTTACTAAGTAAGAAAATCACTCCGAGAGTCACTCAGAGTGTTTTACTACGGCCTGATAGGAGCACGGTTTTGATTTTGTTTGGATAACCCCGAGGGGATCACCTTAAGGAAATATGTAAAAAACCGTCTCGGTAATAAAAACACTCCGAGTGGATCATCCTATTGAGTTTTACAACGACTTACTAGAAATCAGACGCTACGGGATGAAACGAACGGCCTAACCCAAGAATTAAAAGATGATGCTAGTCAAACAACTGAGTACTTACAATTTTTCGCCTATACGAAACGGTTACTAATACTGTTCACTATTACGATTCATTGTCGGGCTGGTGCGAACTCTCACTCGACTCGGACTTCTCAATTTATTTCGGGTAGTGAACTCATGCGGGTACGGAACTGCATGCCGTTGGGCTAGTGGAATGATAGTCAATAAAGATAATCAAGTAAAACCTATTTTAATAATATGATAGATGTTTTGTTACACATCCTATGAACTTTAGGTAGCATAAGTATTTGAGGTATAAAATTCCATAGAGTTAATGTAAAAATGACGTCCATTTAATATCCTATACTTATGCAGTTTTAGCATTTTGCGTCACGAAACTACTCTCTTAAAAACCATTTCTTCCGTTTCGCGTCTTTTCTTTATTTTACATCCCCTTAGTATCCCATTATGTGTATTTTATTGTCGATAAAATCTGTTTTGCGTCATTTAGCGTTTTTCTATGAATCAGCAACCCAAAAAGAAACGTTCGCCCTAATCCACATTTGCTTTCAGATAAATAAAAAAAAAGAACACAATGGCACCGTTCTTCGCAAGCGGAATAACAATGCGTATTCCATAAATTGAAATAGTACAAGCGCTAGAGGTAGAAACAGTGAAACGAAAATATTCCATTAAGTCTTAATCTATACAGATCATCTCTTATCGCGTACTCGCTTGAAAAATGTAGCGTGACATATAGAAACAAAAATTTAAAAAGTTTTTAAAATGATATTGAATATATTTTTGATTTATTAATTTAAATAGTATATAACGAGTTAGTAAAGTACGTTGTGTCGATTTCTCCGATCTCTAGTATTGCTCCCGTTACTAATTAAATAGCATTTTTAATATATTACATATTAATTAAAACAATTGAAGGCCCACGTTCTACTTATTCAATAACTTTTTAAGCAAGAGTCCTAAGGGAAATCAAATTTTATTCATCTCTGTGGCATGTATATAACCAAAAAATATTTTTTTAATGACATTGGCAATTTATATCTGAGGCATATTGGAAAACGAAAGTCTATAAAGCAAAACAAAGTGAAAAACGAAATGAGGAACTCCGGGAATGACCGAGAGGGGAAGCATAACTTTATATATATATATATATATATATATATATATATATATATGTATATATATATATATATATATATTATATGATGTTGTATATGACATAATGGTATATATGTATCAATAGTTATTAATGATATCTATATATATATATATATATATATATACAGGGTGTTAGGGGTTTGACTGCCTTTTTTTGAATAGGTGATAGTATTCATCAAAACAAACAAAAAACCTTATATAACAGGTGTCCTAAAACCAACCGTTTTCGAGAAAAAAATTAGCACACTTCTAATATTAAGGTGTGAAAATTCAGTTTTATTAAAGAATGTCACATAATTTTCTATACGATATGACTATAAGGTGTATTCTTTTAATGTGTTTATGTTTAATTTGTAACAAAACAATCTTTTCTTTAAAGAATACATTTTTTCCCAATCAGTAGATCTCGATAAAATGGCTACGATGTGGTGTGGCAACACCGCGAAAGTCTCGTTCGCGTCGTGACATGAGAGCCAGACAGTGACACTAGTGACAGTGACAGTGTGCATCTTTGAATTCGAAAGATAAGTGTGATCGTTACGGTTTCTTGTCGGTGCGTGTAAATTTTTCGGTTGTTAAAATGTTCAGTATATGTGAATATCACGATAAGCTATTAATTTACGGGGAGGCACGTTGTAGTTCTACAAATGCACGTCGTATCTATCACGAACGATTTCCTCAACGGCGATTGCCTAACCGTAGAACATTTGTTGAAGTGTCTCAACGTCTTCGTGAAACTGGAAGTGATGTTTCTCGTCCGGAAAACCATGGTCCAGATCGGCAGATCGATGTGAATACGGAGGAACATATTTTGGATGCAGTTGAAAGTAATCCGAGACGTAGTACACGAGATCTTGCTCAAGAAATGGGAGTGTCGAACTGGACCATCCATAGAACTCTACGACAACAATTATTATACCCTTACCACCTACAGCGGGTTCAGGCATTGTTACAACAAGATCTCGCCCCCCGATTAAATTTTTGTAGATGGTTTCTAACTAAATCCGACCTCAACCACCTGTTTATTTCAAGAATTTTGGCAACTGATGAGGCATGCTTTAGTAAAAATGGCATTTTAAATTTCCACAATATCCATAACTGGGCAGAGGAAAATCCGCATGCCATACAAGGATCAAATTTCCAACATCGTTATTCTATTAATGTTTGGTGTGGAATCCTAGGACACCACCTACTGGGTCCTTTTGTTTTGCCAGCCAGATTAACAGGAGAGGCATATTTAAATTTCTTAAAGAACATCCTCCCAGAACTGCTCGAATATATACCTCTGGACGTAAGAAGAAATATGTGGTTTTTGCATGACGGAGCTCCTGCACACGCGAGTCGACGCGTAGTGCAATATTTAAACGATAAGTTTGAGAATCGGTGGATAGGTAGAAACCGCCCACATCGCTGGCCAGCCCGGACACCAGAGTTAAATCCACTGGATTTTTATTTATGGGGGCACATGAAGACCTTAGTTTATGCTACGGAAGTGGAAAGTGAAGAAGACTTGCGAGAGAGGATTTTTGCCGCTGCCCGTCACATTAGAACGAATCCGGGAATATTTCAGCGAGTGCGCGAAAATTGGATCAAGAGGTGTCGAGCGTGCATCGAGAACAACGGTGGACATTTTGAACACATGCTGTAATAACCAGGTAAATATTGAAAATCACAACATATCAATAACAGCATGATCCTTTTCTAATGCTGGTAGTGGCCCTGAATTACTGATCGCTATTGATTTACCATTTATACATGAAAGTGTAATAATTACATAATTGAATCAATTGGAATCACTTACAATTATTTCGTTTACTATTACGTACAGCGGAAAGACGGCATTTAGGACGAGTTCGCAAATACGCCTCGCACGATCAGCTGTGTACACGTCATGTGTCATGTTTACCGAGAACCAACACCAAAAACGTCAAGTTCACGTTTCCTTTCTTGTCGGTGTTTCAAAGTTGTGCTGAAATACCTTGACAAAATAACTCGACTTTTCTCGAAAACGGTTGGTGTTAGGACCCCCGTTATATAAGGTATTTTTGTTTGTTTTGATAAATACTATCACCTATTAAAAAAAAGGCAGTCAAACCCCTAACACCCTATATATATATATATATATATATATATATATATATATATATATATATATAGCTTCGATCGTCGCTCCTAATAGTAGAATTACTAAATTTATTACCGAAATTTTGTCTAAAGCGTATAATCAGGATAACAGCTTTTATGTAGCTGACTCCTTTCAATTTGCCAACTTTGCCAATAACTTACAATTGCCTCCTGAACACGTAATCATTAGCCTAGACGTAGTATTACTTTTTAGTAATATACCTAGAGAATTAGTGATAAGTAGTATTGAAACACATTGGGAAGACATTTCAAAATTCTGTGACATCAACTTAATGAACTTCAAAAAATTGGTAGATTTCATTTTCGATACCACATACTTCTCATTCAACAATACTTTCTATAAACAAATCCTAGGTACACCCATGGGGTCTAAAGTCTCTCCGGTTATCGCTCAGTTTGTGATGGATGATTTGTTGAATAGTTGCCTTCCAAAACACCTGCCCTTTTTGAAGTAATACGTTGACGATATAATTTGTGCAGTCCCTATAAGCAAAGATCAAGAAATACTCAATATTTTTAACAACTACAATAACAACATTCAATTCACAATAGAGACAGAATCAAATAGAAGTGTCCCTTTCCTTGACACAAGAGTGTGCCGGGATGAGGGTAATATAATTAAATTATATTGGTATGTTAAGCCTATGAGTTCTGGTAGATTTATGAATTACGAATCATATCACACCGAAAAAACGAAGCTCAACCTGGTGTTGGGTATGAAATCCAGGATAGAAAAAATTTGCCATGAAACATACACATCTAATAGTCTCAGGAGATTGCATGGATTATTCCTTGAAAATGGTTTCCCAAAAAGGATATTAAACAAACTCATATTCTCAACACCACATACGAGCGACAACCAAAATATGACTACACAAACAAACAGGAATAATGTACTAAGTACCAACAATGGGAGTACAGAAGGGAACAACATTTTAGAAGCAAAACGTTACTGTTCTCTCCCATATGTTAGGGATCTCACCCCTAAAATTATAAATATCCTTAGACAAGACGACAAACTAATCATTGCCAATAAAATGACAAAGAAAGTAAACAATCTTTTCTCGAATCTGAAAGATCCCATTGCACCGTTGGATCAAACAAACGTTGTTTACAAACTAAGTTGTCAGGGATGTGAATCCAAATATGTGGGACAAACATCTAGAACAGCAAGAGCTAGAATTACTTTACATAAGAGTGACGTCAGGTTAAGAGATACAGCTTGTGCCCTATCACAACATGTGAAAACGTCGAGACATAGCATAGATTATGACAACGTTAAGATATTGGCAAAGGAGCCAAACACTTTCAAGAGATGTTTTTTAGAAATGACATTCATTAATGAAGAACCTAGACCCATGAACAAGAAAACAGACATTCAGAACCTGAACATCATCTATTCTAACATTCTATACATAGATGAAGAAAGAACGAGAGTTGAACGGAATACGACATGTTTATTACATAACTTAGAGTAACATTAACACCCTCATCTCCGTGTAGAAAAACGACTATAGTGGTTTTCCACAACGACCTACATAAAAGTCAATGTTTCCAAACAAATTCTACTCTAATCTAGGAATTGCACAATACGGGAACCTCCCAGGTGGAATATCATTGGGTGGCAGAGTGGAGTTCTAACATGGGATGTGACCGTTTTTCCAGCGATAAAGCAAATAAAGTATTTTATGGAGGTCTCGGATTAAAACACCTCTCTTGGGAGTGCCTCTACTGGTGGCAGGTTGAGGCATTTTAAAGAGTTTTCTTCTCTTGGTATAGAACTAAACTGCAATACAAGAGTAACTATAGTTGTTTTCCTGCATTGGGGAATGGGGGTCAAGTTTTTCCTAGTCATACACTATTTCCGTTGAATTAATTGCTTTGTTGGTTTGTGTAAGTTCTCCATAACCTCCCCTGGAGGAGCACTGTTCAATAAAGAGGAGTGCTCCAACAGGAGACGTTAGGACAGATAAATGTCATGAATGTTAAGAAATATCTCCTAATGAAATTCATACTGAGTATAAAGTTAGTAACCATGGGACACTACAAATACTACCATTCCCTGACAAAAGTCTATGAACACAGAAGGTTGACATTTGTTTCCTTGTTCCATGCAAAAGGTCAGAGGTGAAATAAGTCAAATGAAGATAGGTTAGGTCGAGTCACGTTGAATCGATTATATCGATTATGTATAAGCTAAGGCTAATCAATGTAATCAGAATCAATCACCATCTATTTTCCTGTTCCCATCACTGCTTAGTTTTCAATTGAGTCTTCACCTTACAGTAAGTTGTGTATTTATAGATTATACATGTAATATCGAAGTATTTCATATTTTAGTGTGACTGAAGAAGAAATAAACTTATTTCGAAAGCTTTCACAAAGTAAAAAAGAAGTATAATTGGTCCCCAAAGGCTGCATCCCCGAGAAAACAAATTTTCTGTTTAACTAGTCCAGCCGAGACTACCCTTTCGCTTATATATATATAAACTAAATCTTAACGGGGATGCAGCCTTATCTTGGGACTTTTTTTTTTTAAAAGAACACTCTTATTCCTTTAATACAGTATTAATTCCTGTATTAAAGGAATAAGAGTGTTCTTTAAAAAAAAAAGTCCCAAGGTAAGGCTGCATCCCCGTTAAGATTTAGTTTATTAACTAATTCAGCCGTGAATACAAAGTTATATATATATATATATATATACATATAAATGCCTTATGTACAGAAACTAATGGTAGCTAGCGCCTCCCCTTGGGCAAGCAACCGACAATAACACGAGTTGCCACCAAACAGCTAGCGTGACGCGAACATTGGCCGTCCGTCGCTTCCGTTTTTACTTTCTCATATGAGGTACTCATATATGAGGGTATTGTAATCGGGTCGATTTTTCGAAATTGAGTTATTCGCATTACTGAACGATTTGAGGTCCCCTGAGTCCAAAAAACATGTTTTTAGAAAACCGTCTGTATGTATGTGTGTATGTGTTTGTATGTGTGTATGTCTGTATGTCTATGGTAGGATTTTCTCAAAAACAAAAAACCACAAACGGTCAAAACTTTGTATTTAGACTTTGTACCATACCGGGATGTGAAAATAAGCTTTTCAATAAAATAGGAGAGGATAGAAGGGTAGTTTACCCTTGTAATTTTTCGGTTTTTTTAATTTTTCTCGAAATTCACTCCAAGATGTTTTTTAACTTTGAATATTTATTGTACTATTAAATATGTATAAAAAGTTTTCTAGCGTTTTTGGCTAAATGTTCTGTGAAGGGCACTTTACACTTGTCAATTTTCGGTTTTTACAATTTTTTTGAAATCCACTCCACGAATTTTTTACCATTGAATATGTATAAAAAAGTTTTCTAACGTTTTTGGCTAAATGTTCTGTGAAGGACACTTTATACTTGTCGATTTTTGGTTTCTGTATTATTCTCGGATTTCGTTCCAAGAATTATTTTAAACGAGAGAATTAGAATTCCAAGAATTATTTTCCAAGAAAAATTTATTGTGCAATTAAATGTGTATAAAAAGGTGTGTAACGTTTTCGGCTAAATATTCTGTGAAGAGCACTTTATACTTGTCTTGTGGTTTTTCGGTTTTTGAATTTTTCTCAAAATTTGCTACAAGAATTTATTATATATTCTACCATTGAATTAGTATAAAATAAACTTTTCTATCGTTTTTTGCAAAATCTTCTGTGAAAGGCACTTTGTATCATTCTTCAATTTTTTGAATATTTCCCGAAATTTGCTCCAAGAATTTTTATAAATTTTGAGTACCTATTCTACATTAGATATAATATATAAAAAAGTTTTGTAACGTTTTTGGCTAAATCTACTGTGGGGAGTACTTTATAGGTACTGTCGTTTTTCGGTTTGTTGCTTAAATTTACCCCTATATATGAGAAAGTCTCTGATGAACACATCACGATTTTTTTAGATGTTAACAGCTCTCACCGATCCAGCGCTTCGAGCTGAGCCCGCGATAAGGAAGCTATGCCTCCAAACTGTTAAGTGGGCCTTGAATTATCGTTAAATGCTTGACTAAAGGTTACAAAGGAAGTCAGGTATAAATCTTTGTTGATTATTAGTAAAATCACTTACACATCGTAGTGAAATGCAAGTCGCTGTTGCTTTCAGCTCTAATCAGCACGGCTATCCCATTCTGTAAGTTGGCAGTGATCTTCATGTAGGCTCTTTTGTTTCTCAACATTTAGTGAGTCGATTTCGGGAAAATGGCCATAGTCAGAAGAGCTCAACAAGATTAAAAACGAAATCATAAATATGCCGTAACAGTGCGATACACAAAACGTCTTAAGACGTGCATGTGAACTTCTGATCAAACTGTATGGAACATAGTATACATACTGTACGTTAATATAAAACATATAATGCTTATAACGCAACGTAACGTCGTAGACTCGCCCACATTACTTCTCTTAAATTAATAATCTGTTCAACTGGGTTATGAAAATTCTGTTCAAGTGATCACAGGTGGATACTGAATTTCCATAATTGATTTTATGTTGGAGATATTGTAACGAAACGGCTCGCCGCGGCATAAACACGCCGGGAGCTACACAAGTTCGCCGAATTGCGATCCCGGGAAGGACGGGTCTAAGACGACGGCTCGAAGAGCCGAGAAGGTTCGATGCGATAACGGGTTCCTCGAACATCGATCTTTCTAGCAATTATCGCGAAAGTTCGAGAAGGCTTATACCTGGTATATAAGGAATGCCGGACCCAAGGCGGGACAGTTGAAGAATCGTTGTGTAAACATTCGGGCGAGAGACCGCGCGCGTTAAATAAATAAACATCTCTGTGTGCGAATATAAATTAAGAGTTAGATTGTAAGTGTTGTGTTGTGTAAGAAATAAATTAATTAGTACAAATCGCGTAGTGTGTAGTCTTAGTAAGTAGTAAAAACGTTACAATATATAAAAAATTGAATTAATTTCGAGAACATATTCCATCTGTTACAATATATACTTTTACTGATCAATAGTTAACAGAGTGTTAAACGTTTAACAGCTGCGATGTGTTTAGTCCCAAACTATCAGATGAGAGAAGGGGGGTATTTCATCAGTTTCTCTAAAAGACCCGCGTCCAAAAGTAAAAATTAATATAAATATCCAAATCAATATTCTTTTTGTAAAGGAATATTCCGTTCGATTGAAATTTAGGTATTATTTTAATACTATTAATTATTAATAATTCGCTACGCCAACACTACAGGATCTGGTAAAAGTTCTGTTTGATGACTGGCAAAATATACCTCAAGAACCTCTTCATAGATAAGTGTTAAGCATCCAAGTGATACACGTTCGTAAAGAAAATATGCGTTAGTATCCTCACTAATCTATAGAAAACGTGACCCTCATAGATAGCATGGCAGCTGTTTGTATCGTGTTTTGCGTTATCGATTCACATTTATAAGTGAAATTTAAAAGTAGATAATTTCTGGAAACGTTTACTGAAAATTTGTTTACTTGACTGTGTGACGTTGAAAGATACAAAGTTTTATTTGCCTAGAGGTCGCGAAAAAAAGTTATAAATTTCGAAAGCAACGTTTCCCTCATTCATTTTGAGCAGCGTAATTATGGAAGTAATATATAACGTATGCATTGTGCCCCATAATAGACGCGCACATAAAACTAAATCATCCCAAATATGAAACATATTGCTGAGAGGCATGAAGATTTTTTTAAAAACATTTTAAAAGACGTTTAAAAAAGTTCCATTTAAAGTTACAGTTCCGAACAGCGACTGTAAAAAGTGAACAGCGGTTCTAAGTACAATATTTCAATATGATAAAAGATAAAATTTTATCCCAGATGCCTTAATTGCTGAGCAATGATATTTTTTGGGATTGTCACTGGATTGTGTCGACTACCTCTCCTAATTAGTAATCATTTTAAAAATACATAGAATATTTTATACGTATTATTTTTACATTATATAAACATAAATGACATATAGAAAAGCGCTAACTCAGTGTGTGACGTAACAAATTAATTTTCGGTTCTCTATGGAAAATCATGCTAAGGTCACATGCCGTACGTCATGATATATCTTCGATTGAGGATACACCATCGAATAGTATTGCGAGACACAAGCCGTAGTACGGCAGATTAGAGTCAGATAACACAAACAATCAAATTTATATCTACCACTACTATCTACATCTACTATTCTTTCTGAAGTTCGCCTAAATATACCCGTTTCAATAAGGAATGGCAATAAGTTCTTCGGCAAGTTCTCACCTATCAACAAGCCCTGTGATCACCCCGTTCCCAGAGTTTCCCGAAATACGAAATCGTAATTCTTCTGGTCCGCCCTGACAATTTCAGCTAATTCGATTTTGTTTGCGTTAAAGTTACATTTCTTTACTATGTATATCTATGGTACATATCGGATCTTTTAGCGAGCTCTAGCCAATCAGATCTGCTCTCTGCTCCGTACAACTTTGTAAGAGTTTTAATGTAGATTATTCTCCACCTATTTTCTTAAAATCTCCGTAGTTAATTCGCAACCGCTGGCCTTCCGATCCCGCGAAATGTCCCACTCTTTTTCTGATCAACCCTTATGCGCAGATCTGGCCCTTACGCGAGCAATCGTCAATCTAATTTCCGCCGTCTCCTACAAACACAATAAAAAGTGTCGCCGTTCATCTCCGATATTATATTCAGTTTTTCGACCTGCCCCGCTTTTCGAAAACCATCGCTGTCCAGATATAAAACCGCGAACCGAAACGACATGAAAACCGGGAATTGTAACCAGACATTAATATATTTAAACTGTAAATCCGTAGATCAACTGTGCGAGTTATGTAACCACCATTTTAACGACCGCCATCCACTTCTTAATTAGTCCCTCTAAATTACCGTAGATTTAAACTCCTTGTCTCCTGCTTACTCTTCTGCTATAGAAATAACTTACCGGCTTTGACAACCACTACCGTAGTTACGCGCTATCCCTGCTAGCCTTTGATTAGATCCCTATTTTCCGCTTGTATAGCTAGTTAGCATAGCTTTTCCCTCCTTGTGTAAATATTTATATTCCGAATAAACTTAATTGAAATTTTCCTTCTTATTTTTGTAAAAGTTGCACAATATTAATTAAAAAACGTTTATATTCCTTGCTATATAAATCTCTCCTCTTTAGGAAAATATAATTAAAAGAACTCCTAAAAGGAATTTAAAACCCGGCCCTTTATTTTGCCTGCAAAAATCGTATACCAACCGTATTTGTCTACTTCGTAAACAGCATTTTCGATGTAAATGTTGCGCGTTGCTCCGCTTTGAACAATGTTGCGCATACGGTTATGAATTACAACAAACTAAATATTATTCCCTAAAAATGATTTGATTTCACGGACACCCTACGTTTCTCCTGAGTTTACTACTTAAAGCATTTAAAATGGAGTTAACACTTTAAATCTGGCGCCCGCGATATCGACCCTTTAAAATGATAAGAAGGTATTGAGAAATTCGTTATTTAAGCTGACACCGCTCTTCAAGCCATTCTTCATTCAATGGCATTATTAAGCAATTAAAATGTAAATGTAAATCAGAGAAACTCAAAGAATATGTATATTATTTACAACGCCTTTTAGTCTCTAAACATTTTAACGATGATTAAAATATATAGTCAGCAAATTGCATTCTACAACTCGGTTCGCATCGTAAATACTTCATTATCTTATTAAATGTGGATACTTTTAAATAATGTCCATGCGGTTTAAATACAACTATATATGATATACACCTCAGTGGTTACGTATAAATAATGAGGAACATATTTACTCTGTACACGTGGTGCAAATTCTGTATTAAATACCGAGTACTGTTAATCTCTAACGGGTTTCATGGAGATTAGGAGGTTTCGAAGTTTATGAAATAATATCCTAACTTGCAAAGAGTTTCTCAGGAAGTTTCAATATCTCCAAACTAATTAACGTCTTCAATTAATTCCAGTCCCGTTTCCCATTGTACCGTTTGTCGCTTAGAACTTAAATTGGAGTAAATAATTTAAACGAACGGAACGACAGAAAAGCACTGTGCGTTTACACTAGTAAATTAATATTTCAATCCTTGGGAAATTTATTTTTCTTAAATAAATTCCAGTGAAATTTCACATCTTTTATGTATGGCGATCGTGATCGTAGGCCCTTTTTTGAAAAATATGCGAAAATATTACAGATGTATTCTAAAATCGAACAATGCCATCACTCTTACACCCCACCATTCATTTTTACGTGCAAATCAGAACGTAGTCTAGACAATCTGACTTTGTTAGAATATTTTGCTATATCGGGGAGCTTGATGATCCGAGAAAAAATTTGTAACCGTTCGTATGTGAAAAGTGTGTACCGAAGCAAAAAAGATAAGATATAATTATTTTCTAATGGCTGTCTCTACGTTTTAAACATCAATCGTCTGAAAGTGAACAAAGGGCGGAGATTTTTCTCGTTTCACGTGCAAGGCGACGTTTTACAAAGACGCTTTTATTACACTTATGCTGGAATTATTTTTTTCGGAAGAAAAGTGTGTAGGTGTTATTTTTACTGCGACATTAAATATGAAATTCAGGGGGATGCATACTCTAAGCGTTGTGTAGTTTGTAACAGAATTAGGATGTTGTTAGTAGGAAAATGTTATACGGCTCTGTATATATAGAGTTGTTATGGAGATTAAACCAAAATTGAATAATATTGTTGATTATGTAGGGTGATTAACAAAAAACGCTCCATTTCTCAGCTACATGTTTTTAAATTTCCGTCTATATATGCAAATCTAAACCAAACTTAAAGAAAACTAAGACGATGCAAATGGAATACGTCGACACAGCCATTGAGGGCCAAGCACTTAGGCATATCAATGAACACACACCTATACCTTGGTCATTCCATCAAACTGGGGAAACAAAACCAAACCTCCTATATATCTAGACTAACGAGATTGAGCTGGGCTGGGAAGGCTTGGGTACGTTCTTAAATCGCAGGATATCCCAATGAATCTTAAACGCATAATTTACGAAACGTATATTTTACCAGTTGCAACATATGGATTTGAGTCATTAGCGAAGAAAAGTGTTGGAAAACTCAGAAAAACCCAGAGAGCAATGGAGCGTGACATGCTACGTATCAGCCTAAGAGATCATGATATTAGGAGACAATAGATACGGAAAAGAATAAAAGTAACAGACATTGCAATACGAGTGGCAGAACTAAAGTTGTGATGGGCAGGCCAGACAGGACACATCAAGGCGGCACAACAGAATGATTCAACGGCTACCATGAACTACCAAGAGAAAAACAGGAAGACCCCAAATGCGATGAAGAGATAATATCAAACGAGAAGCAAGGAAAAACTGGTTACAAACTGCTGAAGCTGGAACGACATGGAAGACAATGAAAGATACACTACATTCAGGAGTGGATGGATGCGGGCTAAACAAGAAGAAGATATATAGAAATCCTTTGGGAGCTAGAGTTGAAAGAAACTCCAATTCCGATGTCTTTCATTTAACATTTTGTAGGAAAATTCACGAGTAAAATAGTGAAATGCAGATTTTAACATAGTATTGCATTGTTAAGTATAACTGTTAACTTTACCACTTCAGAGTTGTTATTGAGGAATAAAGGCGAGAAATTATCGTGGTGACACTAAATACAGAAACTGCGACTATATTAAATTCCACGTCTACAATATTTCTGTCTAATATTAGAAACTCTCATTAATTTTGTACAAAATTCTTCTAAATAAAAAAAAAAGTCAGTAAAACGTGATGATGCCTTTTAAACTAAACACATTGGAGGTTATTCGTATTTGGCGGTGGACGAAACTTGTAATTCTAAGAAGAGTTATCTGCAATTTTACATAATATGCGCACCCCAACTCTCTAATCACAACAAGGGAAGAGAAGTAAGAAAAGAAAAACAAGAATGATGGAATTCTAGCATCTACGTTTTGCATGTGTACTGTTTACCATTCTCTTTTTTTACTTATTTATTAATACATTACTTAATTTACATTACACTACTGTAGAGCCTATTGGCTGCCTTCTGCACCATGACTATAACGAATTGGTTGATTTCTTAAAGAATTAATAACGAGTTGGGATTCGGAGTTGGTGTTAACCATAGATCGAGAAAATGGTTTGCCGTGTGCGAAATTTATAGATTGTGCTCCGTACAGCCTTAAGAAGAAATGTCATAATTTCTATTAAAATATGTCAAACATATGGAAAACACTAAAATTATTTTGTTTCTGGCAAATCCAACGGAATCATATGCTGAATACCGCAATATTATTTGTATGAATAAGACCTACCTAGTGTGGGGACTACCCTTTTTACCTGTAGAAAAATAGCCGTTGATCTGTAGTAAATCTGTTTTAAAAATGTATAAAGCCAGGCAGCCACAGAGACAACAAAAGCGTTTAAAGTTCAATTAACACGGAAATATACTGGCGGATGTAACCAAAGTGTTTTCGGTAATATTAGTGAAGCTCAAGCAGGAAAGCAGAGCAAGTAAATAAAGTATACTAAATCTCAGATTATTTAAAAAGGAGTTATAGAAGTCGCTGTCGGCCATAATGTGCTCGAATGTATCAGCAAAACGTTGGGTTTACGAATCGACGATGGTGACCAAATTAGCAAAATACATTTGGAAAATTATTCGGTGTTAATTCTCGGAGGTCGGAAAATTCGCAGTTTACTCGATAACGCTTAATCGATCAGTAGGGGAGCTAATATCATGGGGCTATCGGAAAATACAAAACCGTGAGTCGCGATGGGTGGAAAATTTTCGTTTTCTATCAAAACGGCCTAACAACAAAACGGAAGCATAATTACTATACAATACAATGGATTGGTTTCCTAATTGTCTGATTTCTACAGTGACCGGGCAGTTCAAAACATATTTCGGTTCTCTTTGCAGCATTTGTCAGTAACGAGAATTTGACTTGCTTTTAGGTTTAACCTAATCCGTCCCGACCAAGTAGAGTACCTAAGCAAATTTAAACTTAAGCCGACTGGCGATAATTTAGATAAATACTACTCCACGGTAGAGTATTTGACAGATGTCCTGCTGGCTGTGGGAAAATGTTTTAGGTGTCTTTAATTTCACTAAATTACTACGTGTCCATAATATTTAGAATGGCCAGGATAGTCCAGTTTATTACACCAGAGGTAAATTTATGGACTTATTTATCTCTCGAATCTGAAATATATTAAAGGCAGTTTAAATGCAAGCTGTCACAGATTCTGATTCCATTCATAATATCTCTCAGTAAAGCTTTTGAACAACCTCGACGGACGTCCCTAGAGTTAGAAACTCCACCTCTCGACTGAAACGTTATGGAATGATATAGAGAAGCATTAGCGGCGCAAAAATTTTGACACTATATTACTAAATATTATATTTACTAAACTATGTGATATTATATTTTTACATTGTGTTGAATTATATTATGAAATTACTAAATATATTAACAAATAGTGATCAATTTCATACGCAAGAGGCGAATGTATTTTTATAAACAAATTTCGTTTGGGGAAATAAGATATCCATTTATACCATCGACATGGCTCTTAGGAACGTGTAGACGCTATTCGACATAGAAGTTGGTATCTTGAACCTAAAGATGCCATCTATCCACCCTTGGAATGAAATTCCAGTTATTTAATAGATTTCTGAGGGCATTACTATCCGTTACTACTTTGAACTCAAATCATAATAAATAAATTCTGTAATGTTTACGTAGTTGTACTAGACAAAGTACCTTCCATTTATGTGAAGTACATCGCAATACTTCATATGTATCCTTTTTGCTACAGTAAATCATTAAAAATATAGCCCATTATTTATTATTGAATTATAATTTTTCCGTATCCGAAAGGACTAGCATTAGTGTGGGAATGCAACGTTCAAAACACAGGTATATTCAGCAACATCTCCTTAACCTCCTGGAGTTCCAAGGAACATCAATCTTAAGCAGCTTTGTTGTAGGTTCAACTATTCCTGTCTGGTTTTTGACGAATCTCCTAAGTTTTCAGATAAGTTTTATAATTGTCTGGCACATTTAATATTTGTTGAACATTTTATCTTCAAGACTGCTTCGATCTTTCGGGTTCCATGTCTAACTGCCTAATCACTTATATCTCTTGTCAGTTATAATAAATTTGTATTAAAATGTTGGCAATTATTAAGCTTCAACGTCAATTTGTTTCTTTTCAGAGCACGAACACTGAAATCGATCTCTCAAAATTTTGGTGGAAGATCGCGTATGATATTGCTATATCGTTCTCATATTCAGTCGCAGTGGAATTTTTAATTTTGTATTATCCATCCGTCTTTGAAATACATTATTTGAAGCACTACGAATACAAACGGCATCTATAGGAACCTGTAGTTGGGGTTGGGCGTCAAAATACTCTTCAGTAATGGCTTGGATATCCTGACAAATTTCTTAATTAAAAGATGCCATGCGGTGAGGCATAAACAATAGCATCTTATAAGTACTGCAATTCATGGGCGTTTCACCTACATTAGTACAACTCAAGTTATGGAAAAAAATGTTTTGAATAATAATACTTCATAAACAAATTAAGGACCACTAACTCATTTCCATCTTATATTGCTAAAATTTAAATTATATAAGGCTAGTACTTCATCAGGACCAGCTCAACATATATCTTGCATTTGCGATTTTTACGAGCATTAATTATCATTCAACTTCAACAACATGATATACTACCGGTGGTAGTGGTGGCTAGTAATAATTAAATCGCGACGTATAAACTCATCCGGCAATAAATTTGCTCTCAATACTGCCACGGCTTCTCAGAACCGTATCATAATAGTACTTATATTTAATATGTTTCTTACCTTATTTCCCATAAAGCATCTTAAAACAATTCCAGGTTCGTCCTCGGACGTCTTTAGTTATAAATGTTTTTATTTATATTTTCAATAAGGAGCAACAGTTTCCATTCAGTAGCGTTCATGCTGAAGACCAGTGTTTCTTGCAATTTTCCCGAAGTGGAACAGTTCTGGGGCAACTTTTTTAACGACGTGGTCACTTTTACAATCGTTAAATGTTTCCTTCTGCTGCCTGCCTCGATAGAATCCTCGGAAAGTTTAGTGTCAATGGATATTGTAAAAGTTAAGCTTATTTGATTGAGGGACTCTTTGGAAACAATCGTCTTTTGGATAATGACCGGAGCGAGAGATGTAACTAGCACCTACGATAAGTAATTTACCTAAACACGTAACGGAAATTTCTAAATTGAAGATTCATCGGAACCCAGGCAATAAAAGGGTACAATCTTCCCATTCATAAAAAATGGTATGTACTCATCATACCAATCGTAGTAATCTTACCCATCTTACTAGTTCGTAGAGTTGTGAATATATTGTCGCGACCTAATTAAGCAACCGAGCTCATTGTAATCTCCGCGAGTTACCGACCTGCAATTACAAGTCTTGCAATAATCAATATCCGCTCCGCGGTTATCCAACTCCAATCCACCTGTAATTGCAAGTTTTCACTACGAATCATATCCGCTTCTCGGATATCGAACTCAACAACAGGTTCACGAGTTAATCAAGAAAATACAAGGTAAATCGTCTATTCGGCAGTCTTTACGAGTTCAACATACCTCCGAATTGGCGATTTACAAAATTATAAATTCAAATAACAATATCGATCTGGGCTTTTTGGTTTTTTTGTCGCTAGTTATTGAGTGGTTCGCCAATGGTCGCACGTCCGACGTCTGTCCTCGCCTCCCCGAATTAACCATGTAAGCGCCCCTTCTTTTACGTAACATTTTTCTTGCTTTAACTTGTTTATTTATTTTCATTTTTATTTGTTTTCGTTTTGTTTTCATTTGTTCTTTTTTTATTACTTTTTCCACATCCCCTGTATTTAAATGCTGAAAATAAATTTATATTTCCCTAACTGTCCTCTGTTCTCCACCTCGAGCTACCTTCTAGCACGCTCTCAGGGTGATTTCATCCCCTGGACGCGACAATATTTACCGCATTCAAATTTGGTTTCATCAATCGCAACCTTTAGAGATGACGTCGTAGCTGATTTTAGCTTTTCCAGCAATCGTCGCAACTTGCTGCTAAGCTCCTGGATCTCTTTCCCATTATCGCCGTCCGACGATAAAGAAGAAGCGATTACGCCTGCTTTACTTCTGTCCCTTCTTATATCCGACATGCCTCTCCTCCTCATACATTTCTTTTAGTAATTTTCCAATAGAAATGTGCAATTATCATGACATCGTCAGCCAAGAGCAACCCAGTACAAGAAATCACAAAAGCACGACAGTACAGTGCCGCAATGTTAAACAACAGGATTGTGAAAGTTGTAAACCTGAATATATTTAAAAATGTTTTTCGATTTTACATTGAAGTAATAGTAATTGTAATTCGTACACCTATCTTTAATACCATTTAATCCTGCGTAATTTGATGCATAGTGCACTTTTTACATCTGCATGAAAAAATTGGGAAGCAGATATTGCCGCAAATGTACCTAACAATTTATTTCGGCGGGCGAACTTTCGACGGCAAATATTGAGTGTACCTGCTTTAATCGAAGGGTCAAATAATCTTACAAGAAATTTCGACGGTCGGCTTAAGGCAGGTAGGTAGGAAGTGTATCGGTAGGAGCGGTTCAACTTCAAGCCCTTTTAATATTATCGTGATAAAGATGGGATTTCCCGTAATTTTCGTATTCCCTTGCCCTTACCTATTTTCTTCGCCCTTTGTGTATTTTCGTGATAAAAATGGGATTTCCCGTAGATTTTCCTTGCCCTCTTGACCAGTAGTAACAATTAAATTATTATAACGTATCTGTCGCTTTATTTCTTGTTTAATTTCTTCACAGTCGAAAATACCCCTTCAATAAAACCACCTTTTTGGTCATGCCGTCGAAAATTCGCATCAACCCATCGTAAAACACCTGGTCCCGTCGAAACGTCTTCTGCCCATTTATTTCTATATGTATGGTTGATCGATCTACTACATTGTGTAATTAATTATATTTTATCAATTTCATGAAATATAGATTAAGTAGGTATTAATTTTGTTTGGTGGATTTAATGGGCTAAACTAGAGACATATTGACGAGGACATTAGAATAGTCACATTAAACTATAATGAAAAATGCGTAATTAGGGATCTATAAGCATCCTTAGGTAAATCATCAGATCATAAAAGCTCTTCCTGTTATTGATTCACAGGAGCCGCACATTCACGAAGATTGATGGTTATTGGTTCCATGGTGACTTCGCCCAACCGCTGTTTTTGCTATAGATATTTTATATTTTTTCATACAATTATTGTAAAGAGAATTTTTAATTTTGTTTGGTCTTTAAACATAAGGTAAAACATTATTTAATTTACTTAGTTCAGCAACTTTAATTTTTAGATATTGTCACGGTTGCTATAATTACCATGACCGTGGACACTGCAATTAACACAAGCTAAGCGCGGCACGCAGAATTGCAAATTTGCAATACTTAATAATCGCTTCACGAAAATCTAATTAGAGGGTGGGCTCTAATTCCTTGATTTTCTTTGACAACTCAATCAAACTTTTAGAATGATTACCTACGCCAAATTTTATCCGTATAATACGTTCCCTAAAAAATGTTCGTTCCTCTTAATTTTTACCAAACTTTCGCCTCGTTTTACTCTCATTTTATTTAATTAAAATTGGTTTATTGTCTTCGAAGTTCAGTTCCTTCAACAGCTAATACAAAGTTGTGTCGGAAAAATTTGAAGCACCAGCGTTCTCCCTAAATTTAAACTAAACTTGTTAGACCGTTGGCAGTTATTGTTCTAAGTAACAATTTTGCACAGTTCCTATTAAAACTTATTGAAGGGACTCGTCTGTTTGTAATGTCTGTCTGCCATTCTTAGTGTGTATATAATATAATAAAAGTCTTGTCTTCAGCTCTCACACGTTTTATTGTCCTTCCATTTAGGCCGAGCCTGTCTGCTTTTCGCAACTTGATTAAACTTAATATTTTGAAAGTAGTTTTCTTTCCGTTGTAGAAATGGCTTCGCACTTTTCAAATTATTATTTTCATAGGATAATAGTTTCACTAAATAGCTTCACTACTTCGAAGATAATGTGGTACTTAAATTTATTCGAGAATTTATATAAAATAAATTTTTATGTTGTCTGTCATTAATCCTACTGATCATTTCATCTGGCATATTAAACAAATTACCATATTTAAAACGCAAGAAAAATTGTGTTAAGTTATAACTGAAGTAGTGTGATTGTGATACCCAATATCGTCAACCCCTTTCATATGATGACTGTTCTCACGATACAAACTACCACGGGGAAATGTATTTCAATGATCGGTGATACCATTCACATTTCTAACATCTCTTAATATTTCTAATGAATAAATGAATAAATGAATAAATGAATAAATAAATGAAATGAATAAAATCTAATGAATTTTGAAATTTTTTTCTTTTCAATTGTCTATTTTTTGGGTCTTTTTGGGTTTTTCTGGGAAAATGGGTCTTTTAGCGCAGTCCGTGATTGAACGAGAAAATGTCTTACTGATATTCAATACTTTCATTTTTTTTAATGAATGAAACAATGACATTGGAAAGTAGTGATGTTGTACTAAAAGACACTATACAATCTCGGAGAAGCATCTAAACGATATACGAATATTGGTACGGAAATATTTGAATAAAAATTATGATATTGATATTACAATATTGCAAAACTAAGGATATGAGTTTTAAACGTAGAGACGCAGGAGGTATTTCCCTCAAGCCTTCAAAAATATGTGAGGATGTGCTGAGAAGATCACCGGATATTGTATATAGATAGAGGATATTAACGAAATTTCAATCCAAATTTCAATATTCTTGATGACAAATTTCCCACCATAACCAAAATCCATTTATGATATTACTCTGTCTATAGCAGAATACAGGTGAAGACTTCTTAATATTAAATAAGAGTGGATTTTTTTTTTAATAATTTCAACATTGGTGTAATTGATATTGAACCATAGTTGCTCATGGAATACTTATGTATTGCAAGCAGTGTTTAAAAAAATTCTACGTACGAGTAAATAAATGAATATCCAGGTCTTTAAATTTACTGTCTTACTAGCGATAAAATTATGGTACACTATTAAAAATATATTAGGTCTATTTTAAACAGTTCTCTAATGAATAACTTCATAACCTAGAAAATTAACTAATAACTTAGGTCATTGCCTAATTAAACTTATAACTTATAACTTAATAATCAAAACACAGTAGTACCACATGAGAAGTAAATTTAATTAATCGTAGTTAATATATAATCTAATATGGAAAATATAACAAAAAACTTTCATTTCAGTCAAGTCGTATTACGGAAATTCCGAAAATTGGGACTTTCGACAAATCTAGAAAAATAAATAATAATTTATGAAACATATTTTCTGGCTCCAATATTTAAAACCTGAGGAAATTTGAAGCTTATCAACTTTTGGTTCAAATGCTTTTCGACACATAACGACAAAGTAAATGGACTCATTGGAAGACATTTACATTTCAGGAAATTAGTTTGTTTTCGCCGCTAAGAACTTATTACAGTTCTCGTTATCGTTTTATAATTGTACTGACCCTGCTCTAATATTCGACATAAATATGCGAGTCATATTGATCATGCATTGGCGACTACAAACTGCTCGTTCCAAATATACTTGGGTAGGTAGGACGAAATATACTAAATGAATATAGGACTTTGTTATTGAGCGAAAAGCACTTTCTGGGTGCGCTTTATAAAGCTTAGTAATTACTACACTAGTTGTTCTAACAGTAGCTGTTCGGCTTTGTAAATTTTTCTTGAAACAATGCAACAAGTTCAAATTTATTCTATATTCAATTGAAGGGCAAAAGCACTTCCAAGAAGACAAATGCAAAATATGCCAAACACACAATAAAATTTTCAGAATCGAACTTAATTTAGCTACTATGAAAAAAATTAAATTGAGTGATTTACTTTCATTGAACAGGTGTGTCTTTTATTTGGAAAGAAATAAAGATAAAAATCGTGATGTGTTCATCAGAGTACTTTCTCATATATAGGGTGTTTCAATATGCGTTTGCCAAATCCAAGCGGGAAATAGATACGGTTAATTTAGGCAAAAAAAAAACGAAAAACGATAAGTGTAAAGTGCCAGTCAGAGAAGATTTAGCTAAAAATGAAATAAATACTCAAAGTTTAAAAAATATTCTTAACGTGAAATTCAGGCAAAAAAAAGAATTCTTGGAAAGAATTCCGAGAATAATACAAAAAACCAAAAATCGACAATTATAAAGTATCCTTCACAGAAGATTTAGCTAACAACAATAGAAACATTTTTTTATTTGCACGTCCTGGTATGGTACAAAGTCTAAATACAAAGTTTTGAACGTTTATGGTTTTTGAGACAATCCTACCACAGACATACATACACACATACATACATATACACACATACAGACGGTTTTCCAAAAACATATTTTTTGAACTCATCATCAACCAGCCCTTATCGTCCACTGCTGGACATAGGCCTCCCTCATGGCTTGCCATCCGCGTCTATCTTGACCTGCGTGGATCCAGTTGTTTGCAACTCTTTTCAGGTCATCAGTCCAACGTGTAGGTGGTCCTCCTCTATTTCGCTTGTCTGTGCGTGACCTCCATTCCAGCAACCTCTTTGTCCACCTATCGTTACTCATTCTGGCCACGTGTCCTGCCCAATTCCATTTTAATGTGGTTATCCTTTCGACGACATCTTTCACACCAGTTTTTCGCCGCAGGTCCTGGTTTGTGACGTGGTCCCTCAAACTCAATCCAAGCATTGACCTTTCCATTTTGCGTTGTGCTACTTTGAGTTTTCTTGCTGATGTCATCGTTAAGGTGAGTGTTTCCGCGCCATATGTGAGCACTGGCAGAATGCACTGGTCGAACTCTTTTCTTTTTGACAGATAGGGAGTTCGCTCTTAAAGACGTGTCTTAACTTTCCATAGGCCGCCTATCCGAGGTTGATCCTTCTATGCAACTCGCATGTCTGATTGTCTCTAGATATTCTAATTTCGTGGCCCAGGTATGTATATTTTTCTACCAATTCAATTTCGGTGTTGTCGATGTTTATACCTTCGCTCATGACAAGGTTTGTCATGATCTTCGTTTTAGAAAAGTTCATTTTTATACCAACCCCGGAGCATGCATCTTCTAATTCGTGGAGCATTTGTTTTGCCTCTCCCAAGTCATCCGTTGTTAAGACAATGTTGTCCGCGAAGAGGAGGTGGCTAAATTTCTGACCATCTATGTTTATTCCCTTTTTATCCCAGTTAAGTTTTTGAAGGCATGTTCTAAAACAGTGATAAATATTTTAGGAGACATAGTGTTCCCTTGCCTCACACCTCTTCCGATTTCAATGCGGTTGCTGGCTTTATGCAGTCTAGCTGACATAGTAGCGTTTTTTTATAATATTATAACTCAGGGGACCTCAAAACGTTCAGAAATGCTAATAACTCAAATTCAAAAAATCGACCCGATTACAATACTCTCATATATGAGTACCTCATATGAAAAAGTAAAAATTAAGTGTTTTATTCCATTGCCTAAGGAAAATTGCTAGACTTTTTTGACCAACCCCTGCAATTAACTGGTAAGGATTATGAAAATCCTTTCTTTTGCTGTAATTCACGTCTGTTGATTCACGTGCTCGACTTTATCAAGTGGTGCCAGAATAACTCGAAAGTCACGTTTTTTATTCTCTTTACTTTTGAGATGGAAGCCTCGTTGCGTAGGAAGAACAAGCTTAATTGTGGGGCTTAAATTTTGTTTCCAAAACAAATTAAAACACGATGTCTGCGAAGGTTGTGTTTAACAAAAACGTGTTGACGTATACAGAAAATTTATTAAAAAATCAATGGAAAATATATTTACAAAAAATTTATGGAAAACTAAACTAAATAGGATACTTTCCGTATTGTTTGGAATGATTAAAAAAAATTGAGAGAGAGAGAGAGAGAGAGAGAGAGAGAGAGAGAGAGAGAGAGAGATAGAGAGAGAGAGGAGTCTACAATGACTACGAGATATTTTTGTAATATTCTTTTATTTTTTCTATTCTTTGTATACATAATACAATTCGAGTTTCCAAATGTTTAAATAATAATAATAATAATAATAATAATAATAATAATAATAATAATAATAATAATAATAATAATAATAATAATAATAATAATAATAATAATAATAATAATAATAATAAATAATAACATTTAAGAAAACCGTAGTCAAATAGTACAGGGACTCACATTGTATCGCAATCTCCAAATTTAAAAATGTACATGAAATGTAGGCTGGTTCAATGAAAAACACATAACTTCCATGTATACAATTTTTCATTCTGGAGCATCCTGTGCAATCAACAATACTTTTAAGTTGTGCTTCTAATGACTATATTTATTCGTGAGAGAAAAACACTTTCTTCTGCAAACACTTTGCAATTTCCTTCTCTTTCCGATGCAAACACGGAAATGGTTCGGTTCCCCATGCAATAGATTTGGCCGTCTTACAATATTCGCAAAATTTCCCATAATATTCATTTTCCGTGTTTACGATGAGTTGATTTTAAAGGATTGAAAGGTTTTTTAATCCCAAAGCTCCTATCGGTAATGGTAATATTGTCTCGTTGTTTTTCTAAGGTTTATTTGTTTGCGAAAATATTACGAATTATACAAACTAACCATTTCTTGAAACGTAAATGTTTGGTAGCAGCGAATTGTTTTTAATACAACATGTTTAATAACACTGTATTTTTTAGAACGTATACTATAAAGGAAAGCCTTTTATGAAATTTCGTTTGTTTTGTTAGGACTATTTTATAAAAATCGTAATTACCCTTCGGTTATATACACTTTATTAAAATTCAGAACAGAGATGGAGTACCTAATTAAATCCACACATAGATTAGACCCAACAAAAATAACTTAAATGATTGCAACAAATTTATTTTTACTACCTTTCGACAAAAATATTATCAATAAAAAAATATTTTTCCAAGTTTTTCCTCACATCTTATTATAGATATTCAATAGCAGAAAAAACATGGTTTTTCAGTGTTTAAAAAAACGTTGCATCGAATTTGAAGAAAGTATGCATTGAACAGTAGATAAAAACTCGAAGTTTAGAATAAATATTTTTGTTAATTTTGAGAAAATTTCCAAAAAACGAAGAATAACAAGAGTGCAGTACCATTTAGAGAAAATTTAGCAAAAAATATTGTAAAACATTATAACATATCATACACCGGGGAATAAATGTTAAAAGTTTTGAAAAAATAGGAATAGCTAACTATGTGCTCCTGGTGCAGCATAAAATCTACATTCAAAGTTGAAATCGTTTGTAGTTGTTACATTCGGAGATAAACATACCAAAGACACACATCCATGAACATTTTTCCAAAAATATTTTTTTGAACACAGGCGGCTTTACAACGTCTAGAAATGTTAGCAGCTCAAATTAGAAAATTCGATAAGATTACAATACTTATGAGTGCCTCATATGAGAATTGAAAACAGTTGTTCTAGACTTGACATTAAGTGTTAATCATCGCGGTTTCTCACGCTTACTTATTTGAAAAAGCTGGAATTGACCTATTTCCTTTCTCTAATTTTTAAAATGCAATACTATATATTGCACTTTCTTATAATAATCGAAAATATGTGGCTCCTGATATCTAAGACTGTATTTTATGTAATGATGATTCTTTTACCTATGTTTTACTTAGTTATTAAAAACAAAATTTCAAGATGTTTATTTAACTATCTTTTCCAATTATCGCGAATGCTCCCAATCGTACAATTTTTTGCCATCATAACGAAGTCCTTCCAGTCATATTCTGGTATGTAATCCTTAGTAGTCGAGTATAATAGGCGAGGTAACCATAAACTCTTCCAGAATAAAAAAATGAATATTGCCTCCAGGAAGGTGTTTTTTCCTAATAATTGTCAAATATTATATGGAATATGTTTTTTGTTTCTGACAAAACTTTTGTGCTAAATATTTATAAAACAATTAGTGTAACGAAATCGAGATATTGTGTGACAAATGGAAATACATTAAAATCTAAGCACGACTCCCTAAAATACCCTAAGTACTTATTCAGAAAAATGCCAGGATTGTTAGTAAAAATATATAAATATAAACCCGGACTTAGTTTGATAGTGAGTGTTACAAACGAGATATTTATCCTGAATGATAATTGACGTTCTAATGATTATAGTGAAGCGGTTGTAACAGAACAGAAGAGAAATTTTGTTTAGGTAATATTACAAATTTGAAAAGAGCATTCTGAGACAAGTTTGATTTTATTTGTAATAAACCTTAATTTCCAATGGTGTTGTTATTTTAAAACATGTATATTCAATATTTTCACAGAGAACGTACAAATAAATTTTAAGACAGAGTACTAGTACGTTTTCTCTAAATAATTTTTTTCGGAATTTTCTTAATGATTATCTAACAGAACACAAAATTACGTTATACTTCCGAAGTGAACTTAACTTTCATTCTAACTCCTTTACACTCGCTCTTAACGTTGAGAAGAGATGAGAAGAAAAAAATTACAAGAAGAAAGTAGACTGAATAGAATACAACAGAAAAGATTACTAGGAGTAGCTAACTTTTAGTAACAGGGAAGCGAGGGTTACTATCGGGGACACATGGCATCCCAATATCGCATCAAGTACTTTATTGTCATCAATGACGAACCATCTTAACTATTTTATTTAAAGTTGTTCATCCTACTGATTCACTACCGAATGTCTCTTTTAACTTCACGAGTGTTCGTGGGATTATTAAATCAGATGTAACTGCACTAACTATGTAACTATTAATTCAGCTATTATGTAACTACTACTAATTGAGGATATTGCGGTCTCCGACGTGACAATACGTCCCAGATTTATCCTGTTCGTGAGTAATTGGTCACTAAATTTAAATGGCAACCTTTACTGTTAAAATAACATACAGAAAATCTAGAGGACCATGAGAATAATTTATGCCAAGAATTCCTAATTTTGAAATCACTTTCGATATTACCGGCAAAATCAATAATTGTATGGTTGTAACGAACGGATTCGAAACAAAGTGTAGTGGGTCCGAAGTAACTCAAGCACAGGTTTAGCAAGGTTTTATTCACAGCAAGTAGATAACAAATACGGGGACGCAAGTCACCGTGTCGGCAAGGCGTGGAGTGGAACTTCGGCGAGAACCGGGAGGCGGTGATCCCGTGCAGAGGTCGTCGTGGTTCGAAGCGCTGGCCTCGAAGTCTCGTAGTCAGTCCAGTCCCTGGGAAGTCCGAGAGCTGTGTCGACCTCGGCGGAGTCCAGAGGGCCGGGAGCGTCCTGGGCTCCCGGGAACGTGGGGCTTCCTTCTGGGGCTGGTGGATGGACCTGGACCTGGCAGCTAGGGAAGTCCTGGAGCTGGGTCGACCTCGGCGGAGTCCAGAGGGTCGGGAGCGTCCTGGGCTGCCGGGATCCTCCGGGGAAGTGGCGCTTCCTTCTGTGGCTGGTGGATGGACCTGGACCTGGCGGCTAGGAAAGTCCTGGAGCTGTGTCGACCTCGGCGGAGTCCAGAGGGTCGGGAGCGTCCTGGGCGGCCGGGATCCTCCGGGGGGGGGGGGGGTGGCGCTTCCTTCTGCAGGTCGGGGTCGTCCCTCTGTCCAAGCGGGAGCCCGCTGGTTAGAGGATGCTCACGATGTCCTGCCCAAGCGGGAATCCGCTGGTTAGGCGATGATCTCGACGTCCTGTCCAAGCGGGAGTCCGCGGCTAGGGATCTCGACCTCCTGTCCGCCTGGGTAGCCAGTGGGTAGGAGCCTCGAGAGTCGAGTAGGCACAAGTCTGTGGGACGCCACCAGAGCTTGGTATGAGCTGTCCAGAGTCCTGTCCTATTAGGAAGCCAATGGTTTAGGAGCTCTGTACGAACTGAAGATTCTGGGGCTGGGTTCCCATTTTTATAGCCAGCATCCCCGCAGAATCTCTCGCTCCATTGGTCAGTCGCCGATCATCCCGATCGAGCGGGGGTGGCTAGTCGCGTGGGAGTAATGGTCCGCGTAGGGTAGTGGCCCTGGAGGGGGTACTGGACTGTGTGGGGGTAGTACTGCGTCGCGTGGGGGGGCACGTTGCGCGGATCGCGTCAAGGCGGCGCTGGCGTACCTTTCCCAAGGGTAGTTACCTACCCTCAGGTAGCAAACCGGGTATTGATCGGTCCGGGGAGAACCTTTACTTACTCCCCTTGCCGTGAGGCGACGCCGGCCGTACCAGAGTACGGGCGTTCAGGTACCGCTCGGAGTTATTACCGAAAATTTTGATTTTTGTCAGTGGTGTTGCTACATGGTTATTTTTTGAAATAAAATCTCTATATTGCTCTTCAATTTTTACTATATTGTCAACAGTTTTTTTTTTCAGTTTTCAGAAGCTGTATTTTGAAATTCGTTTCTAACTAAATATATATGTAAAGGGCATTGATCCTGGAGAAACGTTTTTGGACAAACAGTATTTTTTAATTGAGCGCATGCTAATTTAAGGGGTATAAGATGCAATAATACGATCGTAATCGTAATACATACATGTATACATGTATTACAGTCATTGTGTTGTAATATATTGTCAATTACGTCTTTCTCGTGAATGTGATACAAGATATGTACTAAATATAATCTGGAATATATTATAAACGTAAGCGTAGAAATATTGTGGCCACCTAATTTACCGTGATTGGGATTATCGTAATTAATACGAGTCAATGACAGGCAGAATTGCAACTTTGCAATAAGTAATATCCGTTTTCTGGTTATCGGATTCAAGCACAGGTACACAAGCTGGTCTGTTGTGAACGTAAGTCACAATTCGACGATTAACACGAGTTCAACGATTCGCCGAATTCGTTATCTACACAATATAAATATAAGCGGTGATGTACATCGAGGTGGTTAAGCAGTGGCCATCGTGGATTTCGCCCGTGTCCCGGTCGCCGTCCATGATAGCCGTCCTCGCCTTCGTAGAAGTCCTCATTTTTTGGTAACGTTACCAATTTAATTATTTCATTAATATTTTTCTTGTTTAATTATATCCTTCTTTGCCTTGCCTATTGATTATAATTTCGCATTTTATTGCATTACATTATGCTAAAATAAATCCGTATTTCCCTAACTGGTTTCTGTTCTCCACCTCAGGTTACCCCCTAGCGCACTCCCAGGTTGAATTCATCCCCTTAGGCGCGACAATATTCAGACTTGCTAAGTTCATAACCATTCGTGTTCTTCTAGAAATCCAATTTGAATTAGCTATAAAACACAAATCTTATAAACTACTTTGTGCTGCCAGGAATGTCGAAACCACAGTTGTATCTTATTCGTTGGCTTATTTAATAATTATCTATTATGGTATAAAATGTTTGATATCAAAACCTTCAATTGGGCACCGAGAAGTTTAATGTTTCTGGAGAACGGTTGTCCAAGCCACGCCGTTTGACCGTCTCCTGCAAAGTGGTGTATAATTTAAAGTACATATTACAGACGATTAGAGGAGTCTCCGTTACCATCACACCAACGAGTCTTAAAACTGCATTTATTACTAGACATAATACATTTTAAACGCCATCATCGCCATTGTGGTTAATTTCACGTATTAGGTTAGTTGCAGCGACGTGAAGTTGCTCCATATATATAAACAAAGTACGATGTCTCCGTCAGAAAAATATCGAAAAAATTTTGTTTTCGTGCATGCCAGTTGGTCACGTTGTGTTGTGATTTAGTGGGAATGAAGGGTCCATTCAAGGGAGTAAATGAAGATTTCCTTAGAGGGAGGTGGTATGTGCAGTTGTGTTCGATGGACGACATTACGATTTTAATCATTTTTGTTACCACGGTAGGTACTTCATGCACATTATCATCATTCATATATTTGGGTTTGCCATACAAGGTGTTTTTCAAACCGATGCGTTCATACAATTTACAAATTATGCAGATTGTAACTAGCGGCAAAGTCTGCCGGAAAGCGAAATATAACGGAAATTCTGCCCTTAAAATAAACACAAGTCGGGAAGTAACCGTTCGGCGAACCGTTTCAGTTCTTGGAATTCGAGACCATTCGGGTCGCTCCCGAAAGTTGTGTACCTCTCTCTCTATAATTTTATTATCGTTATGTAGATGGCTGCTCGTTCCTATTTGATTGTGACAACATGGTGGTGTACACTTTCTTCTCCTTCGTAAACAATTTACATCTGAACATTAAGTTCACGATGGAGATGGAGAACGACAACCGCCTTCCATTTTTTGATGCTTTTATCATTAAGGATAGCTCGATAAATAGATTTCTTTTTCGGAGTTTACAGGAAGCCCTCGGCCACAGACGGTATCATCCCATATGACTCAGCACATCCTTGGTTCCACAAGTTGTCGGCGTTTAATGCTCTGTTCCACAGAGCCTTCTCTCTAGCCCTCTCAGGAGACTCCTTTCAAAAATAAACTGTCATCAAACAGATGGGTGTGAATAACAACTATCCTTTGTCGTTGATTTACAAAATTTATTATAACCACTTCATAAAACATAGATTAAAATTGAAGAGCATTTGTTCATATCAATCTACGGTTAAGGACATAACTACAGGTCATTATCCTATTTCGGAGATATTTCTTTAAAATTAGGCAAACTCCTGTATGAAGATGGCATCACAGTCTCTTATAAGACCACTAACAACACAAGGAGGTTTTTAGTCAGCTCCAAGGATAAAACTAACGTTTAATGTGTCTTTTCAATTTATTACTCTTTTCCCCTTTCTTGCTAATCCTTCTTCTAGTCATTTTGATTTGAAAGCATTTTGTGCCACGCCTGATAATTTAAATTGTAATAATTCTGTTGTCCTGGGGGTCCGAGGGTGTTGTAGCAATTTAAATATACACGTCGTTCTACTCTTAAACTGTATTATACTCCAACTTAACTTACAACTTCTACATGTCGATGTACGCTCTCTGACGATCTTGTGCACAGGACTACAATGATATTCTCAACAGAGAACCACAGAACTAAAAGATTGTTTTTGCATTGTACACAGATCAACACTCCCCCTCAATGAAAAAACATTCTTTTCACATACAATCATAAAAGAACAAAACTGAATATAAATATTCTAATAACTGATAAGAGTCTGGTTTTTTATTTCAGAAGACCCAAACCCTCTCTAAATTTCTCAAATTTAATCTTAGCTAATGGTTTAGTAAATATGTCCGCTAATTGGTCCTCGGTTTTCACATGAACTATATTTACTTCCCCATTTTCCAATTTTTCTTTAATGAAGTGAAACTTTATATCAACATGCTTCAATCTCCTGTTATTTTCTGGGTTATTAGCTAGATGTATAGCTGAAAGATTATCCTCATATACAATGACTGGTTCACTCTTTTCAATCAGGTTAAAGTCACCTATTAATTTTTTAAGCCAACATGCTTCACTGATAGCCAGAGTCAGAGCTGTGTACTCAGCTTCTGTTGAAGAAATTGAAACATTTTGCTGTTTTTTACTTGCCCAAGATATTGTACAATTAAACAGTTTGAACACATATCCTGTAGTTGATTTTCTATCTTGAATATCTCCTCCCCAATCCGCATCTACATATGCACATAACACATCAGTATTTTGATTTGGTCTTAGTACTAACTTGTGTTCTAGGGAACCTTTGACATATCTTAGTACTCGTTTTAATGATACATACAAATCATTGTTTGCCTTTTCTTGAAATCTACTTAAGAGTATAACGCTCTCACACAAGTCTGGTCGTGACCCTAAAGCTGCATACATCAGACTTCCAATGATTTGTCTGCATAATTTTTGCACTTCTACATTACACTTACTATCACTCAAAACATTTAAGATACTACTTTCCATTGGTGTGCACACTGACTTACAGTCTTGCATTCCAAATTTCTGTAATATTTTCTCTAAATATTGCTTCTGACTTAATTCAGTTTATCCTTCTTTTAAATTTTGATTTACATACATGCCTAAATACTGAGAAATATTTCCTAAATCATTCATTTGAAAACTAGTACTGAATGCAATTTTTAACATATCCACTTCTTTTGAATCTGTACCAAGGATCAATAGATCATCAACATAAAGTAATACATACAATTTACACTTTTCTGAACATTTTAAGTACAGACAGTAATCATTCTCTGATCTTACAAAGCCAAACTTTTTCATCAGATCATCAAATTTAACATTCCAGCATTTAGGTGATTTTTTAAGACCATAGATTGATTTGTTAAGTTTACAAACACTGTGACTATTATCTTTACTACAACCAGGTAAGGACATATACACTTCCTCGTTAATATCTCCATAAAGGAATGCACTTCTTACATCCATCTGATGGATAGGTTTACACAATACATTTCCAACAATTAGAAGAATTCTGAATGTAGACAACTTAGCTACTGGTGCATAAATATCATACATATTATGGTTGACATCTTGTTGAAAGCCACGTGCTACCAGACGCGCTTTAAAGTTGTTATCACTTTTCACTTTAAATACCCATTTACTTTCGATCACCTTTTTGTTTACAGGCCATGGCACTTCACTCCACGTGTTGTTTTCGCGTAGCACTTTCAGCTCCCTTTCTATTGCTTCTTCCCACTTCCTTGAGTCCTTTCCATTGACTGCTTCCTCGTACGTCAGTGGGATTTCTTCAGTTGTGAAGAAACTCAAGTCGTAGTCCTTCGTCCAGGCTGGCCTTCTTGTTTCCCTCTTGCCGAGGCTTTCTTCTTCACCTTCTACATCTTCTTGATCTTCATTCGTTTTAGTATATTGCCCTTCTTGCTCCGTTTCACTTTCATCATCACTTGTCACGTTCAACGTTATCTTGTTCTCTTCTGTCTTATTCTTGACTTCAGTTAGTGTAATTTGTTTCTCCGTTAGAAAAATTACGTCTCTATGTATTTCTATCTTTTTCTTTTGTGGAAAGTAAATTCTGTAACCCTTAACTTCTTCGCTGTAACCCACAAATATACCTCTTTCGCTTTTTGGGTCTAGCTTTAGTCGTTTTTTTTTCGGAACATGTACTGACACCTTAGTACCAAATTCTTTGAAAAAAGTCATGTTAATGTCTTTATTGTACCAAAGTTTAAAAGGCGTTTCTTTCAGCTGTGGACTATTTCCTATTCTGTTTAGTACAAATACTGCTGTGTTTACAGCTTCTGCCCAATAACTTTTACTTAGACGTTTGCTATGTATCATTGTTCTTACCGCTTCCACAATTGTCCTATTTTCTCTTTCGGCTCTTCCATTTTGCTGCGGTGTATACGTACAAGATTTCTCATGCCTAATTCCCTTACTGTCGAACAAAATTTTCATTTCGGAGTTTATGAACTCTAAGCCGTTATCTGTTCTTACTGTTTTTACTTTATTTCCTGTTACTCTTTCGGCCATAGTTATGAACGATTCTATTTTTCTTCTGGTCTCTGATTTATTCTCTAAGAAATAAACTGTTCTATAACCTGAAAAATCGTCTTTCAAAAGAAGAAAATATCTTGCTCTGCCAAATGATGATACTTCAAAAGGTCCACAAAGATCTCCATGAATCAGTTCACATGTCTTCTTTGCTCTTGTTTTACTCTCTGGAAATGGCAACCTACTTTGTTTTCCAGTCAGACACCCTTCACAAAATGGCTTATTTTCATCTTTAAACTGAATATTTCTTTCCTTCAGTACATTCCTTACTCGTTCAAAGTTTATGTGTGCCAATTTACAATGCCACTCGGTTAAGCTTTCCATTAAATTGCATTGTTCTTGTTGATCCACCCCGTTAGTTTCGATTTTAAAGATCATTTTGTATAGATTACCTTTCCTATGGGCCATTGCTCTCACGCGCCCTCTGTCGTCTTGCAGTTTACATTTATTTTTGTCTGAATACATTTGTAAACCTTTATCCAATGCTGAACTTAGAGAAAAAAGGTTTATTTTCAATTCTGGAACTAACAGCTCATTGTTCAAGTCTGTTTCAATCCACTCCTTACCATTCCATGCTTGTACATGTACCTTTCCAATTCCTTGAACATCTACCAGTGTACCGTTTCCCGTTCTGACTTGCCTTCTCTCGTTCGTGCTCGATAGAGATTTGAATTGCCCACGATCATAGCACATGTGTTCCGTAGCTCCACTGTCTAACCACCATTCGTTTTGATCTTCCTTACTGTTCCATGCTGCCACTTCTATATCATTTCCTTGTGAGGTATTCAACAATACTTGTCCTGGATCCTTCTTCTCTTCCTTACGGTTTTCTTCATCCTTTCTCTTCTTGAACCAACAGTTTTGCATCAAGTGTCCCTCCTTTTTACAGTAATGACAGGTCTTCTTAATGTTCTTGGATTTCAGCTGAGGACAGTCCCTTTTCATGTGACCGGTTTTGTTGCATTCAAAGCATTTTATCATTTTCTGGTGTTTTTGGAAACCTGACTTGGTTACTAACGCTGTAGACGTAGACGTTTCTGCTTTCTTGTTCCGATCTTCCTCCACCATCAAACGTGACATAAGTTCGGTTACTGTTTGCTTCTCCACCGAAGTAGACTCCCAGGCTGTTACGAAATGCTTTAGGTTTTCTGGCAACGACATCAGTATCTTTGTTATTATCATTTTATCACTCAGTTATTCACCTAATGTCTTTAGATTTCCCGCAATGTCCTCAATTTCGGATATGAACTTCGCTATTCCTTCTTCTTTGTACTCCAGCATAAAGAATTTTTGTTGTAACAGATGTACACTTACATGAGATTTATGTTCCTAGATGGTTTTCAACTTTGTCCACATCTCGGCTGCTGTTTTACAGGATAGGATGTGTGTAAAAATCTTTTCGTCTAGTCTGGTCACTATCGCCTCCTGGGCTTTCGCATCTCGACGGTCCCACTCGTCTGCATTAGTCGTCCGCCTCGGTACTTCGCCTCTCACCACATCGATCAACCCCTTCGACTTCAGCACTATCTCCACCTGGAACTTCCACGTTGTCCAGTTTTCTCCATTGAACTTTACTATCGATGTCCCTGCTTGGTCTGCCATCCTTTTAACTTACCGACGTACCACGAGGTTACACCGACGCTAACCTCCAAATCCTTTAAATTCCGTTCTTCGACCCTCGACGCGAGACTGGTCCCATAACCTGTTGTCCTGGGGGTCCGAGGGTGTTGTAGCAATTTAAATATACACGTCGTTCTACTCTTAAACTGTATTATACTCCAACTTAACTTACAACTTCTACATGTCGATGTACGCTCTCTGACGATCTTGTGCACAGGACTACAATGATATTCTCAACAGAGAACCACAGAACTAAAAGATTGTTTTTGCATTGTACACAGATCAACAAATTCATTATTAAAGGATACACACTTTGAATCCGACATACTTTAAATACCCTCACATCTGCCGCGGATCCCCGGCTGCTCTCTTATTTCAAATTTCGAATTTAATATTCCGCATGAGTTGAAACTAATTCCAACGTACGCACGGTTCGATAAGAGAACATGTAGTGGGGAATATATGTAATGTTCAACTTTTAAATTACCTCCATGAATATTTGATGTGGGGCAAATCTGATTTAAATTTGTTTGTTCTAGATTTAAACGCAGATTCAATTTCTTGGAGACATATTTGAATTAATATCGGATTTATACGTAGTTGCTGAAGTTGCCTTTTAAAACGAAAATTTAAATATTTATATTGAAGAAAAAAGCACATCCAGCTACTCGGAACTACGGAATGGAATAATCGCTCTTGGGAGACGTTCGAAAAACATAAATGAATAAAGTTGTTAAAGCTATTAATAGGTATTTTTATGGTGTAATTTATAACCACTATTTTTGCCCAACTCACAAGATAAATTTTTCAGTAAATCACTCTGCTCTAGCAGTTTTATTACTAAATAAACAAAAAAAAAACATCAAAACAGGTAAATAACGCTATCGGGAAAACTTCCCGAACGATCGGTTCCGTTGTTAAGGATACGTTATTGGAAGTTATGCTTCGGACGTAATAATGAAGTTATTGTTCCAATTGTGCACGTTTCCGGAGAGGAAGCCGTGAAACCTCGTAAATTAATTTACGGCTTATCAGAGGAATATTACCAGCTGCAGTGCGGGGCGTGCCTAATCTCAAATAATCGCAACTTTCATACATTTGCTTCAGCGAATATATTTCACTTGAGAAAATTG
This sequence comes from Cryptocephalus moraei, assembly GCA_946251905.1. Taxonomy (NCBI): domain Eukaryota; kingdom Metazoa; phylum Arthropoda; class Insecta; order Coleoptera; family Chrysomelidae; genus Cryptocephalus; species Cryptocephalus moraei. The sequence goes on from OX276454.1 coordinate 29,718,005, forward strand.
AGTAGCGTTTGATTTTTACTTGGGGCGTTGCCATATTCATACCGGTAAATCAAATGCATAATTGCTTTTTATCGCATATTGATTTTCGCTTATTAATTTCGAGTTTAGAAATAGGATAAGTTTCATTAGGAGAATAGAGTAGTATTGAAAAATCAAGGTTCAAAGGTAGGTTAGCTCGGTGCATCCTCATTATATATATATATATATATATATATATATATATATATATATCGCATCCTCAGACTACACTTCTTTTTGTCTGTCCAGTCACCCTCTTTTAATTGTCTTTTCGTCATAGCCGTGTCCACTTCGTGTTTCCAGATGTTCCGAGGGCGACCCCTCCTCTTGTGCTGTGTTGGTTTCCAACTCCATATCAGTTTTGGCCACCGAACACCTGGCATTCTTTGCAAATGACCGAAGCATCGAAACTTTCCAGCCTCCGTTGTCTCCATCACAGTAGTATCTAAGCCCATCTCTTTCCGTAATTATTCATTTCTTACACAATCTAATCTGGTATACGTAATCTGGCGTAGGTGTTCACGACACTTACGTCAGCAATCCATTTCCATGGCACTGATCTTTTATATATATTCCTGATTGACAACCCACAATTTCGCTCCATAATTACTCATACTTACGACTATAGCTTTATATAACCCTCCCTTTGTGCTTTTCATAATCTGTTTGTAAGAGTATTATTAGCTTATCGATATTTAGATCTTTCCCTTCACCCCCGTCACCGGTAGTGTGAGACCTATCTTCGTACACCAAAATCTGATCATCTGCGAAGAGCATTGTAAAACGTTTGTCATCTCCAATTTTTATTCCCATACTAGCACATTTTCCTCTCCACTAGTGTAAAGCAGCATTTAAATAAATTTTTGTCAAAGCGGGTGCTGTGCGACATCCTTGTCGTACTCCTTTTGTTATTTTTATGTCCGATGAAGGACTCCGTCCTACCTACACTGAGCTCGTCATATTTTTACCTATATATTTACGAACTGCTTGTATATAAAACTTACTAATGCCCTTATCTTCCAATACTTTCCATAGTTGTACTAGTGGGATACTCTCATAGGCTTTTTGAAATTCCACCAACACTACATGTGCTTCTTGGTTATGTACCAATCTCTCACATCATTGTAACTTGGTCAAATTTTCCTCGATTTCGTTTATAATTTGTAAAGTGGTTCATCCCTACCTCCCAATAAACCTATATACCGAAATCTATGTGTACTGGAAGGGCAAGATATTTCGCTACAACTGCGGGGATATATAAGGTGCATCGAACGACTTGTTTTCACTCTTTTCGATATATGTTGCGTTTCTTTGACCAGGTCGAAATCGATTCTATCAAAATTACTTCTTAGAGATTTTTTCCAAACTCACGCTGTATCAGATTTCGGGATATCGGAATAAGGAAAGGAATGTTCGGTAGCCAGATTTTACAGGGTTTTACCCCTTATTGATTTACCTCGATTAACATAATGCACCTCATATCTTTATTACCTAGTTTGTACCTTTATTGTTTTACGGTACTTTTTACTAAGTAGCGTCACAGTATATCCGTAAAAATAAATACAGACGAACTATACTGAAAACTTTACAGAAAATGTTTAAATTATTACGCACATTTCAAAAAATCTTGGGTTTCTGTTTTACAAAATAGAGTAATCATTTACTTTACTGGAACAGAAGCAGGTGGAACTAAAAGATGAATATTTAAATCAACTTATGTTACATATTTACAAGTAATACGAGTGCTCGATATACGAGGTAGTCTGATACGAGATAAGATGGTATTTTGGAAATGATCGCTGAGTGAATTCAAATGAGGTGGGTCAGGAAAACGGTGATTTTATTAAAGAGTCGCGACATCGGTTGTTTAGGCTTGCCTTCGCGAGGATCGATAGGAAAATCCACCGTTTTCTCGGCGACATTTTAATTTACCGATAGCGGTTCAGGTATAAAGGGAACGTCGGGAAATTCTTCTTTAAGTGCTGTCTCCTCAGCGGAGGTTGGCGAACACCAATTCGGATTCCTCTCTGTCCTGTGCTAGATGGATGATTGTGCATGTCTCTCTTATATCAAACCACTGCCATTCAACAGCCAAGAGGACATTTTACGCCCTATGGCTAGTCGTCCTTCGATTTTTCTCTTAAGGATTGGATGTAGAATCTGTACATGCTCTTTCTAGAAGTATAGTGAAACTAAGCTGCTTTTCTTCGCTTTATTGTGATTGACAGTTCGTTTCTAATTTATTCCCTCTGGTATGCTACCAGATGGACCTTGCGAGGTCACTCGCAAGGTCCATGATGTCTTCAATATCCGTCGGTATACGTACAACAATGTAGACATTACATAGCATTTGATGGCAAGCCATCGAGTATTCAGGAATAGGTTCCAGTTGCGAAGCAATATTCTCATTTTGTAGAAAGTATTTCTTGCTATTTCAATTTTCTTCGTCAAGGTCGCCTTTGTCATTTAGACAGAACTCCTAGCATTTAAATCTCCTTATGGCCAAGCAAATAAGGAAAAAAATATGCTGCTGTTATCGAGTTATCGGGCGAAAGACCCAGATTTTCAGGTAATATGGGTCTACATAATCAAAACGTATACGAAGACCCCACGAGATTAGCAACATAAGGCATTGTTATTAACAACTAAAGGTCAAAAAACGCACTTTTTGACTATTTTGGTTCTCAAGTAAAAATTAAATTATTTTTGGGTAAAATGGGATAACTATCCTCTAGGCCTCTAGATAATTAAAAGATCTTTAAAATTTGTTGTGACCAACCTCAATATCTTTATTTGTTGCTGAGTAAAGTGGTATAGAGTGTCAAAATCGACAAATTGTTAATTTAGCAGTTGTTATTGCAAAATTGAACCTGCGAATTTGTTATTGTGTAAAATGTCGGGGACTCTAGTGCTTAATATGTGGTAACAATTTCAGATCGGTTCATCAAATAGTTTATAGGAAAATTCAATTTGTTTATATTTTTACAATTTTTTGTAATAAAAGCATACGCACAAATAAAAAACTTTGCGATTCTAAGCTCGTGGTGCCCTAGAGAAACACTTTTTCTATCGACATCAATTGTTGAATACAATAAAAATAATTTTGTCTTTTTAAATAAAAATGAAAAAACACAATTTTTTTATTTTGGCACCTGATGTCATGAGAAATATATCTGGAAGTTGTTAACGAATTTTGGTGTTCTTCTTTTGATTTGAGGTACCGTTCTGAGCATATTACGAAAATGCGACTTGTTTATTAATTTGTTCATTAATTCACCATCTAATTTTTTTAAATAGTTTTTTTGGAAAGAAATTTTTACGAAAAATCCTTTTTTTTTGGTTCCGTTTTCATTGTTAAATATGAAAATTACTTGTTTAACTATAATATATGAATCATTGTCATTAAAAAAATAAATTTTAAATTTACCTTTTGATAAAAATATAATAAAAAATACACTATGTTCATACCATTTGATATAATGGTTAACAAAATGAAGACTGTTCTCTCACTTGATGTGAATCCGATTGTGAGAGGTACACAGTCCATATCGTAAAATGTTGTGAAAACGTCAAAGAAAATCGAATGTTGCTTTCTTCTCAAAGTCGCTTTCATTCGTATTCTTTTTATTACACCCGACAGTAATCGGACCTTCCAGTTTCGCAATTTTAAGCTGTAACACGTGGGTATTGTTTGTATTGTATTCGCCAAAATTACGAATATTTATAAAATTGTTTGCATAAATACACATTTGTATTTGATCTAAAAAAAATCATTGGGGAAGAACATATCAGCATGCCATTCTCTTCAATCTATAGTTCTTTTTTTTAACATTCGAAAAATTATTTTTTTTTTCGGTTATTAACTTTAATTAGGGATATGCCTACCTACAACAAAAAAGTACAAACTAAAATTTGTTTGGATATTAATCCTAAACATACTACCAAAAGTGTTTTGTGATACAATGAAAAATAAATGATATGTGTTGCATACCGTAAAAGAGTGCTCTGAGAGGAAAGCTTTAATAATTTTATAATGTACGTTTTATTGAGTATATAATATTCATCTTATAAGATCTTCAGCTTCTCTTGAATATATTGTTTCAAACCCAATGTAAATAGGTTATATGTATAAATAATAATACTAAATATGAAAAAACATTTACAACGTAAATTAACAATTCACTTGTCGTGTCTGGTTCCATTGTCCACTATATGCTTGAAATCAGAAAATAGTAATTAAAACCACTATACATAATAAGAAGAATTAAAAGTAAATTACCTTTCAACAACGACGATAGTAATATTTTTCAATTCAATATTAAAATTCACCTAACATGAAAATCACACGATGAGTGCAGTTCTACTGCTGACAAGGCACCACACAGCATCAATATATTAGAAGTGTATAGAAGTGTATTTTGAAGGAAACACAAATAACAAGTGAAAGCGGGCCATGAATAGTAATTTTAATGTAATTGTTTGTAAACTCATTTACTCATAAGATGAATATTGAATACTCAGGATTGAATAAAACTTACGTTATAATATTATTACCATATTTTGTATTGTTATTATTATTATATCAAATGGTATTTTTTATCATATTTTTATCAAAAAATAAATAAAATTTTTTTTAATGACAATGATTCGTATATTATAGTTAAACAAGTCATTTCTATGTTTAACAATGCAAACCGAACCAATGAAAAGGATTTTTCGGGAATTTTTTTCCAAAAAAGTTGTTTAAACAAATTAGATGGTAAATTAATGAACAAATTATTAAAAAAATCGCATATTCGTAATGTGCTCAGAACGGTACCTCAAATCAAAAGAAGAACATCAAAATTCGTCAAACAACTTCCAGATATATTGCTCATGACATCAGGTGCCAAATTAAAAAAAGCATGATTTTCATTCATTTTTAACAAACTTAAGATTGCCTTTTATTATATTCAACAATTCACGTCGATAGAAAAAATGTTTTTCTATGACACCACGAGCTTATAATCGCGATTTTTATAATTTGTGCGTATATTGTTATTGCAAAAAATTGTAAAAATATAAACAAATTGAATTTTGCTATAAACTGTTTGATAAATCGATCTGAAATTTTTACCACATATTAAACACTATAATCCCCGACTTCTTACAAAATAACAAAAGCGCAGGTTCAATTTTTCAATAACAACTGTTTTATTACTGTTAAACAATTTGTCGATTTTGACATCCGGTACCAGTTTTCTCAGCAACAAGTAAAAATATTGAGATCGGTCAAAAAATTTTTAATGATCTTTTAATTGGTGGGCCAATTTTACCTAAAAGTAGCTTAGTTTTTACTCTGAGACAAAAAAAATTTAAAAAAGTGCGTTTTGAACCTAATTCTAATTGTTAATTACAGTGCCTAATGTTCCTAATCTCGTGGGGTCTACCTATACGTTTCGTTTCTGTAGGCCTATATTACCTGAAAATCTGGGTCTCCTGCCCGATGACTCAATGTCCTGATGTAATAACTAATTGATTGGTCTAAAGCCATATGTAACATTTGGCATACCATAGTCTTAATTTTAAACTGATGTCAAGCTTTGTTAACACATTTTTAAATATAAAAATGTAATATGGTGTTGTTACAATTCTTCATTTAATTTCTCTGTGGCTATCGCATTCTTCATGCAAGCAGATTCCTAGATTTTTATATTCTGTTATACGTTTACAGTTTTGCCGTTATTGGTTACTGGTAATTGCTACCAGTATGTGAATATGTGCTGTATGGGAAGTCCTCGTCTGGTCACTATCATGGACTTTATTTTACTGCTGTTTACTTCTAGGCTACATTCTCTGCTAAGCCGGTTTAGTTCATCGATCATTTTTTGTAATTTTTAAATGTAGTCTGCAATTGAGATAGAATCGTCTGCATACCTAATATTAGTTTTGTATACCCCATTCAGTTTAATTACTGCATTAATATCTTCCACTCTTTAAAAATGGTTTCCGAATAAAGATTAAATAGAAGAGGAGATAAGACGCAGCCTTGTCTTACATCTCTCCGTATAACAATGTCTTTGGTTGTAAAATCATTTGTTATTATATGTGCTGGATGATATCAGTACAGATTCTGATTAGAACGAATGTCCCTGTTATTAAAGTTTGTTCAAACTAGTTCAAATAGGCATTACTGAAACGTATTAGCTACATTTCAGATTGCTACAAACTTTAGGATCTCGAAATAACTACCCATCATCAAGGAGACTCCCCCAAATTATTATATCCCTTCAGGTCGACTATTGCAATATCTTATCTTAGAACCCATTATCGACTGCCAGCTTCTCTAGCTTACGAATTGATACACGATTTGCCATCACTCTTTAAATCCTTTTGATGAAGTGTCTCTCGTTTAAATTTTGCAAAACCTAAAAAATACGATATTAATATTTGCTTTCTATAACTCCTACGATCTCTAATTGGCTTAGTATGTGTATTATCGATTAATGTATGATTAATCGTATTTTCAGGATTTCCTTCAGAGACTTCTCTTCCTATATATAAATCAAATCACGGGGATATTGCCCAAGGCAGGAACCAAGTAAAATTCCTTGCTACCTTGCGAAAGCTTTCGAAATATATTTATTTCTTCTTCATACACAGTACAGTATGATGTTCAGTTGAGTATGAGGTAAGTATTTGTGGAAATAACAAAACTAATGTTAAGTGAGGCCTCAATGACTGAAAGAGCGTTTATGATAATGGAATATCTTTAGACGATTCATATACATTCAGCGAATAAAACCACCGATACATTTTATCTACCTGAGACCTGATGTGTATGATACTTAGCCTATTTATCGTTTAACCCACTTACATGAAACTAAAGAAAACGCAATGGCTAGTGTCGTACTATTTTCTTTATTCTTTCTTTTCGAAATGCCTCGACGGGGACCCAAGTAATTCTTTGCACATTGAACCAAAAAGTACAGGTCACTACCTTTTATAAGGGATGTAACCCCTAAGATCATTGATGTAATTAAACAAGAACGTGACATTGTAATAGCCACTAGATCGTTAAAAAATGTGGGTAATCTGTTTAGCAAAGTTAAGGACCCTACAAATGTATTAGATAAAACTAACGTGCTCTATAAGATCGAATGCAATAATTGTGATAAGTCATATATGGAAATGACGTCCAGGAACCTCAAAGCGAGAGTGACCTCACATAAAAACGACATTTCCAGACGTAAAGATGCTTGCGCACTTTCCTCTCATGTTGACCTAACTAGACAACACCACAATTTTAATAATATAAAAGTGTTAAATGCAGAAACGAATACGTTTAAAAGGTCATTCTCGGTCATTCCTGGAGATGGCTTATATTCACAATGGAGAAAACTTGAACTAGAAAACAGATGTTAAAAATTTAAACATCATTTATTCAAATGTACTATAGGTACCTTGACTATATCTAGCACCATAGGAGAAACCCAAACCAAGACGAACTCAGGAGAGTTTCTGTTAATAGCTACTGGCAGTAACTAGTAATAGAAATCTTCCATAGCTTTCTAGGGTTCAATTCCATAACATGTCGTTTAGCAACCGATATGATCTGTTTGGTTGTGGAGTAAGAGTCTCATTTTTCTGTGTTTGAAACAAATGAAAGTTAAATCCATTTTGTCATTTTGTCACTTGGCACGATATACATCTATCATTAATCAACAAGAAATGGCCTTTCTCTGATGTTGTTTTTGCGAGTTTTATAATTTTCTCGCCCACTGTGAGTATTATTTATTCTTTAGTATTAAATACTGTTTAACCACCTTTTGTACCTTTGTAGTAAGAGTGATAAAGCCGACAATAAATTGGCAAAAGCCATCAAAGTTTAAAGAGATTCGTCTTCATAATGCCGCCAATTAAGGTTGCTTCCAGCTAAATTTAACTTTTATATATATTATTATATAGCATTATATATATATATATATATATATATATATATAATGTTGGGATTATAAATATCCCTTCTCATCTTCGTGGGTGGAGTCTCTTTGTTAATGAACATCATTTCAAGAAAATATCTTGTAAATGTGTTGGAGTCTTTGGCTAAAATTCGAATTTTCTCATATTCAATGAATCAGTCTATGCTAGGCCCAGAGTTTTATACAGGTTGTGACAAAGCACACGTATCTTTTCTGAGTATAGTGTCACTTTTAGTTTGCCTCATAATATTCTCGAAGTTAGTCCCACATATTTGAAATCACATCCCTAACAATCTATTTTGTAAGCTATATTAGTTAGATGTAATGTTGGTGTTGGACTATTGCAATTCGTGAAAATAAGGTACAATTTCTTTGTCATCTTTTTGGCAATACTAAGTTCGCTGCATATCTAAGGATGTTGATGAATGATGATATTGATTGTGGGGTTCCCAACGTATGGGAGAGAACAATACGGTTTGGTTACGACCCTGTTGTTTGACTCCGGGTTCCTGTTACTAATTTCAGAATTTGTGTATGTTATTATGGGACTACTCATGTTTTTCAGAGTTTGCGGTGTGGAAGAGATTAGTTTGTTTAGAATCCTTATTGGATATTCGTTGCGGACGAATATTTTTTTGCATTTTCTTAAGGCTACCGAGCAGAAATAATTGGTGGGAACTATCCAGAAATGTCGACTTCATGCTTAATACCAGGCTAAGGTTCTTCGACACACGGTAATGTAGCTGAGTCCCGTAAGTTGTCGCTGGCGACAGAATTGTTGCACAATACAATAATTTTCGCAAATTCTATGATTTACGATCACAAGTTGTACTCTGAGAATCCGCACAGGAGTTTTTTATTAGGCAAAGCGGTAATAACCAGGTGATCGTAATATTGATCATATGGAAAGACATTCCAAAATCAGATGTGTAAGTTAGGCTGATGCAAAAATATATATTAATTTAAAAAAAGTTTAAACACACTTGGTTATTAGGTACTTCTATATTACGTGTTAGCTAAAATAAATTTTTATTATAATAGGCCAGAGTGCAATTTGAATGTTTGTCTACCGTTTACGAATACTTCCGGAAATCACCATATGCAATACCGAAAAGTGAATTTATTGAGGATGCATTATTTTCATTTCTCTTGGAAGCCCATGAGTTCGGGTAATGTTCTTCATAAAAATAGATAAACTTCGGTAATGTTTTTCCCTTCCTAATGTTCTTTTTCGATTATTTCCACATAAAAAGAATTTTCGTTCTATATTTTTGATTCATGCAAATTTTGACAAAGAACAGTAATACAGAAGTTGAAAGAAAGTAGTTTTCATAAATTGGATCAGATCATGAACTTCTTCTGACCTACATGACGTCTTGAAAATTGTCGAAAATTATATTATATACCCATTTTTTTAATTTATAAAAATAGCGCATTTTTTCCATGTAATTTTCCATCCTCTTGGAAAAACCGGGCTCTTCTTAATAGTTCAATCTGATATGTAATATCATGCCGAACACAAAACTATCAGAATTTTTTGCTCTGACGCTTACTTTCTAATCAGTTACCAGTTTTTTTCTAAAATTGTTCGATATCGTAACAAAGTTCAGCATGTTTCACGTCAAAGGGAAACATATTCTTGTTCCACATGACATTTAAGACCAATTTAGAAAAAAACTTTCTACAAGAAATGTCATGAAAATATTATCTCATTGAATAGAGTGCTTTAGATGAAATAATTAATTTAAATATCTTGTCCTTCGAGTAACTTCCAAGAGGAAAGTAAAATTAAACATTAATGAAACCAAAATTATTTCATTGTGTGATGAAACCTTCTACTTGTATGTAGGTAAGCGGTACACAAGTTCATTCCCAAATAGCAATCCATTTTTCTAACTGATGTGGTAGCCTATGAACCTGTGCGAATTTGATTGTTCAACACACCAATCTAATCGCATATATTCTTCGGTATTCCAACACACTCTATTGTCTAAAAATTTGACACTTCTATAGTATTCTCTTCAAATTGTACATTTGAATGTTGTTAGTATAATTGTTAAATAACTTGAATAATAAGTAAAATAATAAATAAATTGTAATTGAATCTAATGATATCATGATCATGAGAAGAACACGCGTGAAATCGTACTATTGCAGAAGTATCATATCACGCGTTATATAGACGCTGTATAAAACATACTTTGCAAAATAATTAGAGATGTCCCGAATTGATTCAATAATTGATTAAATTATCTATCTAATGGAGTAAAAGGGTCGACCTGGTTCATATTGCAAACGGGTTTTCGCTACATGAAATAATTAGTACTCTAATTAAAATAATTTCCTATTATACACAATGTATGTTCCTAAACTGAAAGTTCACGTAACAAAAATATTAAATGTAGAATACTTAAAGGTTCCTCACACACTCCTCTGATACCATCAACATATATATTATAAACCTCTTAGACACTCTCTATGAGTTTAGTTCGTGGGAATGTAGCCGAAGACAAAAAAAAGGTCTTTATTTTGTTTTACTTTTCTGTAATAGTCAATCTTCCGGGAACATCACTCACTTCATCAGGACAGGACATTATTAAAAATGAGCAAATATTTTCTTTTATAACACTTACACTTTCTATACATAGATCTTCACGATCAAAATGTGTAATCTATCTTGTCATTTCGTTTTCAATATCAAATTTAATACCATATTGACACGGTTCCCATTGTCTCGCTTGGCTTGCGAGATGTACAAGGATTGTTACTAGATGCCTCCGACATATGTCACCCTCACGGGGGTGAAGCCTCACCAGCGATAAGGGGAAATTCTAGGAGTAGAACAGAAAAAGCTTTAGCGAACAAGTTTTTCTTCCTTCGTTATTGTCAAATAATTAATAGCCACATATTATATTTGAGACAATTTTAAGGAAAGGGAATTACTACACGAAAAGTAATAAAATATTGGGAATGTTTTCAAGTGAAGTGAAAGTGACGATATGCACCAAGGCCACCGATCAACTTATAATTTCTTTATTTGCCTGTCTATACTTATATTATGAATTACGCCGATTTAGCGATTTTGTATAACTAGTGATGATCGTCGAATTGCGATATAGATACACTTAGTAGCAGATGAACTTATGTACCCGCAGTTTAGTTAGATTTTCGTGAAGTTATTTTTAACTATTTCAAATTTGCAATTCTGTTTGTAGCGACTAAGTTTTATGTATTACCGTGACCATGTTTTTTTCTGGTTAGAGATTTTTTAGAAACTTTTTCAATTAATTGCATACTTCAATGTGTGTTCTTTAACCATTACATCACTAAAATTGTCATATAATTCTCTGATATGGGAGTGAAGTCTATATCAGTCGGATTCTGTTCTTAAATAGAACACCGTTTTGAAAATATCTTCTTTTATTTCTATTATCGGATCAATTGCGTTACCAATTTTGTTTATTCATTTTTAAATTATTATATATTTTTTAAATATAATACTGTGATAGAATTATTAATTGTGTATCTTTCTGTCTATATATCTAACTTTCTTCTATAGTCTTTCAATACCTTCTGCATTTATCTGTTTATTTATCTCTTCATTGATTTTTATATACCAGTATATATTAAATAAATCTAGCTATAAATATAAGTAAACCATAATGAGATTATCGGAAAAAAAATATGACACTTTCGGCAGAGAAGCTAAATTAAATTTAAGTATTAGAAACTTTACTTTCCGAGAAATGAATTCTTGTAAGACCGCTTTTATTGTTATCGAAAAATTACCATATCTCCGAAACTATTGAAAATAGCCGATTGAGACAACCCCAAAGCGCGAAATCAGTCCATCTTCAACTAGTTTTATCGTTAAATTCGAAAATGTTTCTTTTTCCAAATATCAAATCTAGGTTATCAAATAATAGGTAACAACTTGTTGATGGGAATAGTTGGATCGTTCTCGACATTGGTGCTTATCTGTGTTCATTCAAGCGTGTTGACATGGAGGCTTCCTTTGAATTTGTATACTTGTAAAGTTTTTGTAAAATGAAAACAAGCTTTCAAAAAATTCTTATTTATAACGAAATAGAAGCAAATAGAGTATCAAACGCCCCATTATTTTTATTTATTTCAGTTCTCATCCGCTCCGGTATTCGTTGATGTAAATAAATTCTCCCTAATTTGCATCAAATTGTCGATTATTAGCCAACCCTTAAAACCATAAATTAAGTTTTCCTCTTCTTAACGGTTTCCTACAAGTCGCCTCACATAAACAAACAAATAAAACGAAAACGCTAGCGAAAAATAAAGCTATTCGGAAAACTTCACAAGAAAAAACTTCCAGGTACTTATAGGTCTAACGACGTAATTTCTCCTAGAAATAATAATTTATGACAGCCATTAGGGTTCAATTTTTAACACTAAACTTAAATTAAAGTGTCATCCTTGTAATGTGAAAATAGGGACTGCGGCGTGTAGATAGTGAGCAGAAAATTACAAGCACGTTAAGTTATATTAGTGGCTATTAATTTACCGCTGACCAGTTATTAGTTAGTTCGGAGTTATTAATCACTTTTGCTGCACGAAACTGATTTGAATATGTCCTATTATAATTTTACCCCGCTTCATCTGCTGTTTTGTAAACTATTTCGAAAACAGTTGTTTGGCGAAGTGAAGCGGAAACACCTAATTGAAAATGTTAAATGGATTACGTAATTTGGAAATATAACCACGTGAAAGTTAGTCTTCTGAACCCTTCCAAAAATAAGTAAAATATCTATTATTTTGACACATTTTAAATGATGAACGTACATTGAATGTAGGTACTTATAGTTGAAAAAAATATTTACTACTGGCTTCTGTGTATGTCATAAAAATAATAAGTGCTCTTGTACAATATTAATGATATTAAAAACGATAATATAATAATATTAATAATAATTATTTTATGTGGAACGCCGGTGTATCCCGTCTCGTTACATTTTATTGCGGTCAATTTTACGACACCTTTTCAATCCATTTCTAATATACCAACTCGGCACAACGGATGATGCCCAGCCCGGCGTGTCGAACAGGGACACACTACAATAATAACTTCACCTGGCATAAATCTAGGGAGGTATTACCTTCTTGATAATACAGTATTGTCGAAAATGGAGGTACTACACTCTTGCGCAAAATCGATAATATTTTGAAACCTAGTATACGCAGCACACCGTATACGAGTGAACGTCATGTGATACGCTCGAAAGTACGTTGGAAACGCAAGGGTGCAAAGATGAATTATGTAGGGGGGGAAACATATTCTCAATAATCCCAGTAGGCATCATCAAAATTTGCTGTAAAATGTGTAGAAAATCTACCTGAGGTTGATCGGGTGCGCGGGATACAATTATTCGACCCATGCCGGGTGACAATTCGAACACCAAAAAAATTTACCTGATTCCCTTGTGATACAACTCGGCTACACCGATACCACATATGCTCTCCGTTATACACAAGTGATTTCTGTGCCGAAATGTGCTCTGTAAAACAGAGTACTTGGTAAATTGTGGGCCAAGATGGGCACTGTAGAATGGAGTACTTGCCTAGATGTATGACGAGTTGGGGTATAATTTTATCGTTTTGTAGTGTCTACCCATAGGTCCCAATGAGTAAAACGAGTTCTGGTCGAAATGCTTCTATTGCTACACCATCCCCCTTTGGAGAGCGACCTCTAGGAAGAGTTGCTCTGATGTAGTGATATTTAAGCAAGGGATGGCGGCTATGCTTATCGGCGCTGTAAGCCATGGGCACTGTGAATAGTAACCTTAACCCAAATGAAATTAATACGTGACCTAACAATGAAAATAGGTAATATGTTTAATTAACTAATGAATTTCCTGTAATTAAAAAATAATGATGAGTAATGCATAATTAAATACAGTATTATAACAACAATGACAAAATCTGAATGGAATTACGTAACATTTGTGACATTAACACTTTCAGTTATATCACTGCACTATGTCACTGCATCACTTCTCCCTTCCCTTGCCTTCCCGTATTATGCCCTTTCGACTTTCGAGCAGAATCACATTCACGACTTTTAAGTAGTTATCTTTATGATAGGTGTGGGAGAGGAGGCAGGGATTTGTAGTGGAAGGGTAATAATGTGTAATGTGTAATATGAGTTAAGTAGGTATAATTATGTGAAAAATTACGATTTTAACTTACATCTATTTCGCAAAGTAAATAATAAACGATACTGAACCTATGTATTGTAAAATGTCAATATTTATGTTTTTTGTTGTACTGCAAGGTCAGCAGTTATCCGAGTTACGGTGGGTCGTCCACGGTTTTGCTTTCGACCTTGTTCTCGACATATTTTCGAATCCTATTTTTGTGAATAGAGGATTGTTTTCCTAAACGATCCACAATGACACAGTTTGGATCATGTATGCTGACAACTGTAAATGGACCAGTGTACCAAGAATCGAACTTGTGCCTGTCCTCATTTGTGAGTGTGACTTGATCTCCGGGGTTTAACACAAGTGATGATGATTTGCTATCCCATTTATGCTTACGATGTAGTTTAGCTTTCTCAATGAAATTTTTTGCTCTTTTATGCGCCGTTTGCAATCGATATCTTAGTTCTTGGTCATATGCGTCTACGTTGTATAGCGGCTCAATATGTGATCCTTTTAAGCTTTCAGGAAGATTTGCGTTCCTGCCAAACACTAGCTCGAACGGCGTATAATTGTGATAAGTACTTGGTGTTGTGTTATAACAAAATGCATAGTAGTGTGTCCAATCAGACCAATCCTTTTTTTCCTCATTTACGTACATTCGGATGTACTCGTTTAACACTCGATGGTTTCTTTCGCATCCGCCAATCGTCTGACTGTGGTATGCGGTAGAAATCTTATGTTCAACTTGTAACATCTTCATGATATTTGCAAATACCTCATTTCTATATTCCGATCCCATGTCGCTTCGAACTTCTTTCATGAGTCCGTATATTAGAATGAAATGTTTTACTAGGTTTGATGCGACAGTGATCGCGTCTTTATTCGGAATTGGTATAACTACTACGTATTTTGTTAGTTCACATTGTACCGTGATGGCATACTGATTTCCAGTGTTTGACGTTGGAAACTTCCCTATCGTATCAATGCATATTATGTCGAACGGTTTTTGGGGCGTTGGCGTGATAACTAGTGGCTCGACTCCGCGGACACGAGCTTTGTTAAGCTGACACTTGTGACATTGTTTAACAAAGTCCGCGACATCACGCGACATGTTCTTCCAATGGTACGTTGATTTTAGTTTCTTTAATAGTCGTTTTTGACCACAGTGGCCTCCTAGTAATGGATTTTCATGAAAATTTTTAATTATTTTAACTTTCTCTCCTTTATGTTTTATTGACTGTCTCGCTCGACAGAGTACAACAGTAATCTTTTTCAAATACATGTTACCTAGTTTCTTAAATTCATTTACAGTGCACTGTGTAAATATCTCGTCATTTAGGCCTATTTTCACCTTTAATGATTGACAATCGGCGGCTAGCTGATCTAACCGAGGTAAAATTTGCTCTAGTGCAATTTTACCATTCACGATTGGGAAGTCGGTGCTTATACCTGGCTTCCGGTTTCGCCACAACGTCATTCTAAGTGATGTTGGGTTTACTTGA
The DNA here is from genome assembly GCA_946251905.1 of Cryptocephalus moraei. Lineage (NCBI taxonomy): Eukaryota > Metazoa > Arthropoda > Insecta > Coleoptera > Chrysomelidae > Cryptocephalus > Cryptocephalus moraei. The sequence goes on from OX276454.1 coordinate 29,733,656, forward strand.
AACCTCACTAGTGGAACATTCATTACTTCAAGATTATTCAAAGCTTCATATACTTTAGGATGAAGTGAAATAGATGATTGTACTTTGTCGGGTTCTGATGTCATTTGAGATTTTGTCTTTGATCTCGTAATAGCGAGAATGCTTACTACGTTTTGATTGATTTGTTTAAGATCAGCGATATTTATTCTAGAGAGAGCATCTGCACATGTGTTATCTGAACCTTTTATATATTTAATCTCAAAGTCATATTCTTCAAGATCAAGTCTCATCCGAGTTAATTTGGAGGTTGGGTCTTTCATGGAGAATAAATAAACTAATGGTCTATGATCGGTTTTAACAAGGAATTTTGTTCCGTAAACGTAACAACGAAAATGTTTAATTGCCCAATGTACGGCGGTTAATTCTTTCAATATTGTCGGTTTATGCGATTCGCCTACAGTGAATGAACGTGAAGCGTATGCTATAGGTAATTCAACACCGTTGAATTCTTGAGAGAGAATTGCGCCACAAGAATTTTTTGAAGCGTCTGCCGTTATGATAAATGGCTTATTAAAATCAGGATACTGAAGAATCTGAGGTGAGATAAGGGCTTCTCTTAATTTGTCAAACGCATGTTGACATTCCATAGTCCAATTGAATTCTGTGTTTTTTCTACTTAATTTATTTAGAGGTGCGTCTATTTCTGCGAAATTAGGTATAAAACGACGGTAATAGTTTGTAAATGCTACGAACCGTTTTGTTTCGTCAGCATTCTTAGGCGTTGGATAATTGCTAATTACGTCATATTTGGAATCATCTGGCAATATGCCTTTATCAGTTATTTTATGTCCTAAATATGTTACTTCTGTTCTGAAAAATTTACACTTTTTCGGGTTAAGTTTCAAATTGAATTTTCTGCATGTGGCAAATACTGCATCTAGATTTTTTAAATGATGTTTTTCTGAACAACCTACCACAATTAAATCATCCATGTACAGAAATGCTTTTTCAGGGGTGATTCCTGCGAAAGCAATAGACATCATCCTCTGAAAACTATTAGGACTAACAGTCAGTGCAAAGGGCAATCTCGTAAATCTAAAAGATCCAGCATCCACGCTGAAGGATGTTAAATCACGTGACTCTACTTCTAGTGGGATTTGATGAAACCCAGAAATTAAATCAATAACTGAAAACCATTTTGCTCTGCCTAGCTGATCGAGTATGTCATCAATACGTGGTAAGGGGAATTTATCCGATATAAGTTTCTTATTTATTTGTCTAAAATCGATTACTAGACGCCATGCTTTTTCTCCATTTGGTGATTTCTTGGGTACTAAGAGAACGGGACTATTATATTGTGAGATAGATGGTTCAATTATGTTATTTTCTAACATTTTGTTTATTTGCTTGTCGATTTCCTCTTTCTGTGTTCGAGGAATTCGATAGTTTTTTATATATATATAGGTGTCTTATCTGCGAGCTTCAGTTTCTGTTTGTAAAAGTTATTGACAGTAAGTTTGTCTGAATCTAACGCGAATATATCTGAATATTGATTGCAAAGTTGAACAACTTCTTGTTTGACATAGGCTGGAATTCCTTCAGTATTTAGTTCCTTCAATAAATTTTGAGAACGATCCAAATCTGTAATGGTACATATGTTAAATTCACGTAATGGTACAGTTTTCACTGCAATGTTATTCAAAGTAAAGTTATGAATATTAGTGTTGATTATTTTAACGAAAGGACTCTGTTTCGAAACTATAGCTCGAGCTAAAAATACACCTGGTTGTAATTCTGAGTTAAACACGACCGAATCTTCTTGAAGATTTTCTAACGTCTTAAGGGGTCTGATAACCTCACATCTCGCTGGGATAACCATAACCTCGTCTCTTGGTCCGCTATGAATTGGAATTACGTATTTATTTGACTTTATACTAAAACTCAACGACCATGTTTCGTAATCAAGAATGCATTTATATTTAGATAAGAAATCTCTACCGAGAATAGCGTCGGATGGTATAGGGAAATTTCCGGAAACTATTTGAAATGTATGGCGAATTTTGTGATCTCTATCCAGAATGGCAGTCTCTATGGAACCTAGTGATTCGATTATACCTTCTGTAACACCCTTAATTGTTATTTTGTTTGAAACGTTTAACATAGAATCAGGATGAATCTTTGTGCGTTTAAAAACTGATATCTCTGCCCCGGTATCTACTAAGAATGTACATCGAGAGCCTGTCATTTCGGTCCAGAGAACAACAAAATTAGAAAATGAAAGATCTAAGTGGTATATTCTTGCGATTCTACCCTCAGACGGCGCTGCTGAGGGCCGAGCTCGTTTCCCGAATTTGATTCTGTTTCTGTTTGCACGGGTCTTACGTATCGCGTGGGATTAGTATAACGATTAGTATTACGATTTTCATAATTATTATAGTTAAAACTTCCGCGCTGTCGACTATTGTTGACACGATAGTTTCTACCCCGACCTCGGTCAATTACGTTTTGATTCTCGTAACGTCTTCCATCGTAGCCACGGCCTCGGGTTCCGTTTCCACGTGCGTTTTGAATACGACTCGGGTTACCGTCACGATTTTGTCTTCTACCGTAGTTTATTTGAAAAAAATTTGCTGAACCGGAAGAAGATGAAGATGTGCCGACATTTACAAATTTCGTTAGAGCTTCTTGTACCGTTTTGAAATTACCAGCATCCATTACTAAGCTGACTCTCTCGGAACTCGAATTTGAGCTTAAGGCTTTAACTGCTTGCTGAGTAGTGTATTGGTTTGCAACATCGACCGGTACACCTTCAGTGACAAATGCCCTTTTGAGTTTTTCGGACAGCTCTTCAATTTCCGTCGCGAACGATAAGGCATCCTTATGGTTTTGTTTACACGCTAGTAATTTTGCTGTTAAAAATTGTGATCCCTCGCTCTTAATTCCATTTTTAAGAGAATCTATTATGCCGCTTAGGGTTGTCTCATTAGTAATAAGATCGCGCGCTTTGCCCGTTAAACGAGTTTTAACGTACGCGACTGCGTTTTCTTGCTGATTATTCGCGAGTTTGTCTAATAACCCTAACGCGTCCACAAACGATTGGAGTTTTTCGCGAGACCCGTCAAATTCGTGGGGGACTATTTTACTCGCCAAATTGAAAAAATCTAGCGTTGACATCGACATTGTTGTTTCACTAGAATTGTCGTCTTCCGAATCGATATCTTCGTCTAACACGAGCGGATCTAATTGTTGTACGCAACTAGTAGAAACAAGATAACGAACTTTTAACGCTTGAAATGATTTAACTACTCTATCACGAATGTAAAAGAAAAGCTCTTTACTCGCCGATTTCTAATTATTATCTAAATTATCCCAATATTTTGCTAACGTCGCGGTAAATGTATTAAACAATTTCACAAGTGCGTCACGAATTTCATTTCTTACTGACTCGCTTTTGGGAACTTCTTTCTTAACTGCGCGTTTTGACTGCTTTATTATCTCATCCTTGCATTGCTCTAAATTTAGCTTTAGTTGTGTCCACGTGACTGTCATAGATATGGCATAAATATTGACGAATTACGATATATGTTAATTATATGTATATATAAAGGATAGTATTAGTAGTTAAGGATAATGTTAAGTTAGTTGATTATATGTATGAATATGAATGTGGCATAAAGTATGCGCGGTGGTTGATGTAATTAATAATAAAAGTCGCTTGTGGTTCGCTCAAAATAAACATAATACGAAAAGACTCACTCGTATTTTCCAGTTGTGTCCAATCACTCCAGTCGAGTGATGTGCCGGAAGTCGACTTCTACCGCTCCAGGAAGGTGGTTGTTGTCGTGGTGAGAGGGCTGTGCAGGGTTGCCTCTAGCGGGGGTTGTTCTCTTGGCCGGGCGACTGGTTGGCCAGATTGGATGGGCTGCAGGACCTGTTGCGGAGCCAATGAGTAGACGGACCTTGCCAGATTACGCCGAGCGTTGTTCTCCACTCTAAGCTTGAAATTTCTCCACAATTTCATCAGGATCGAAGCTACCAGGAGTCCAAGGATAACGTAGGAGATGATCTTGATGTCCAAGTTGATGGTCACCTCGCTGACTTCTACGTTCGAATTTACAGCACCGTTTTGACTCCTGCTCTTGGTGTTTCCCATGGTGAATTATGTAGCTGTTTGCAGGATCGCCATGTAGTGTCTACCCATAGGTCCCAATGAGTAAAACGAGTTCTGGTCGAAATGCTTCTATTGGTTAACCACTTACACGTATTACCTTAACTAAAAGTGAAGTGAGTTGAATGAAGGTGAATACATGACTCTTCTGATGAACGTTTAATAATGAGAACAATTGTAGTTATATGTCGTTGTTGTCGAGAAACCTAATTGGAACAATAACAATTACAAGTATCGCTGGTGAAGTAGTACGACATCAGCGATATTCGTATTGTGAGCTCAACATACTTATGTATTGTTTAAATCAAAGGTGAGCGAAATGATGAGTCGTGACAATGAAAGTAGGTGATAATGATTAATGTTGATAATTAAGTTATTGCCTTACGCAATCTGCTACAGTTTACCGATTTACTGTTTATCTTGTGCCGAGATGGAAATCGCCGCACAATGCAGTTACCTCTGAATTACACTGGAACATCTGTAAATAATATAACGTTAAAGTTTCAGACAGATAAGCCAGATCCTGTAACGGGAATGGATGAGATGGCCTTGTTATGGGACACCATTCCAAACAGACCACTTACTTAAGACAAATAAGTCAGATTTAGTCGTGAAAGGTAAAACGAAGAAAATATGCCTACTAATGGACGTTGCGATCTCCACAGATTTTAATATCACTCAGAAAGAAGCAGAAAGGAGCCTAGAATATGAAGACCTTCAAATAGAGAAGGAAAGAATGTACAGTCTAAAGACCAAGATTATTCCGGTAGTTTTAAGAGCAACTGGACTCATATCCCTCAACACGTATATGGCCATGAAGGACATTCCAGGAAAACACCACCTCTTGAATTTGCAAAAACATGTTCTGCTGAAAACAACGCAAATTTTGCAAAAAGTTGTTCAGTACAGTATTCAGAAAAGTTTAAGATGAACAGAAAATCGATAGACTACAAAAATTCATCCTAGGTACACGGTGTGCACTCGATGACTTGTGCACGAAAAAAAAAGCCAAATTGTTTAAGAAACCCCGAAAATAATAATAATAATAATAACAATGAATTTTGTATTTTGGACTTCAGGTATTTTAAAATTGTGCAAGCGTCATAATTTAGTAAGCAGTTATTTGCGTACCAAACATTATTTTTTTTTAACAACAATATAGATAGCGCCTACTCGGTTAAAAAACGATTTTATTATTCATATAATATTTTAAGAGTAAATAGTAAAAGATTCACTCTTCTTAAGACAATACCTTAGATCCGATATAATCTACTTAATTGTATATTCGAAAATGTTAACTCATTTCTAATCAATTATCTTTATTGATATTATTAAATTCATTGTTCACTAAGCTCACATCGAGTAAATATATTTTTATTGGTGGCTGAAACTGAAATGGAAATGTATTAATTTACTTCTAAAATAATGGACGACGTTCGTGATATTTTCGTAGATATTCTAACAGCCCTTAAAGATCTATTATTGGGATCGGTATTAGTGTACTGTATTGTATATGTTTAACAACTATATTGTTACTGGGAAGGTGAGTATTGCTTTAAAAGTAGTGATTACAACTTTTAGTGTCTAACAATAGCCATGTGATTTTAAGTGATTCTAAGATTTTTACTGCGAAAAGTAGATTCCTCTTTACAATAGACTTACCTTACAACGATTGCGTTGAGGGCGCCATGATGTTTCTTGCTGGTACAGACCGTCTCGGCACCCTTTGCTGCAAGTTATAAATGTAAATCTGTTACCTCGGCACTACACAAAACTGATAATTTTAAGTAAGATCCTATCAAATAAGTCAGGTCGACACCAAACACTTATTTAGAGCCTTCGATTACTTGATGCAGTTTTTGGATGCTCCTAATTATTTTATTAAACTATTTAAATGGTGAACTGACATTTTCATTTTATATCAAGAGAGCAGTAACAGAGTGTAGAATTACTAACTGAATGAATGAATGAACTAAAAATGGTACAACATAAACTTTTTTTGACATGAACCTCTTTTAAAACTTGAATTGCATATTTTAGTTTCAAATATTTAATAACTGTTGCTTCTTTTGAGTATAAATGAGACGTTTTCCGTGTTTTGGAAACAATTTTGCATAAGACAACATATCTTCTTTAAGTAAATATGTCAATCGATTAGAAATATTGTTGGCTTTGTTTATAAATATAAATCAATGAAGCGAACACAACTTGAAAGAGAAGAAATTAAACACAGGCATTTGTTCATATATCAAATAATATAGAAGGCTTGAAAGAAAGCAAACACCAAACAAAAATTAGCACTGCAGGACTTTGTGGAAAGAATAGTAGAAAGAATGGTTTCGAAAAAAAAATTTTTAAGGCACTAAAAAGTAATGAGGTGGTCTGCGTCAACGACCTAACATATTGAAGCAAACACTCCATCCTAAACACCTTTTAAGGTTATGTTGCCTCTAATCTGTCACTTCTCTTACCCCGCGATGAGTTTTGTTTTCTGTGTTTGGTTGTTAATGTTCTGCTTTCACCCGCCAATTTTGAAACTTTTGAAATGTTGCGCATGCCTCCCCTTGATTAGGGCCCCATAATTTTTTGTGTAGCACACCGCATTCTAATAACTTCGAGAAGGCCATTGTTAGTCCTGCTCAACACCCGTTAGGAATACCACGTAGTAACCGCCTAGAGCGATTAGGACGTTATTACTATTAGGGCTGTTTTCATGTCTCATATGTTGTCCTGTTCGATGTGTGAAGAAATTTTAATTTTTAACTGTTTTGTCTGTTTTATCTGTGACGTCTCACATATTGTTCAGCGGGAGCCCTAAAATGTTTTGTTATGTGAGTATTGTTTTGTAAGATACTTACCTTTTATTCCTAATGTTCCTCATTATTTAGTACGAGCCTGATATTACTGCTAGATAGTCGAAACCGGTCGCTCTTTTGAAAATAAATTGGTGGTGAAGACTTGGTGTTTTCTTTTGGTTTAACCTTTGAAGACCTTTGAGACACTGGACAACCTTCGGTCTTTGAATGGTTTCGACATCCACTTTTAGAGAATTTTTATACTATGCGCTCGGTATTTAGACTTTACAAAAACTTTATAAATTTTTTTATCAACGAAGTTGTCATGTCCAAGTTTTCTGATCCAAATATAAAAATTTCTATTTAAAGAGTCAATTTATTAATTACAAATTAAATATTAATTTAAGCTTTTTTTCATAATTTATTTAAGAAATAGCATATCATGAGATTAATGAAAAGGTACTGATCTATAGAAAATGCATTGTATTTAAGCAGCTTAAACTAGTGTTTGTAAGGTTGTAATGTATTTAACTTATTCCCTTTCTGTTCGTCGTCGTCATTAGTGGCAGGACTGACAGGTGAAAACAAAACACACGATTCCGAAAACATTGAAATTAATTTTATTTAGAGAACGGAATCAGAAATTTATAAACGTTGAATAAAAATGTCGGATATTCGAAAATATGATCAACGCTGTACTAAATAACTAAACTAGCAGCCTCTACGGAAATTCGTCAACTATGTAGAAACTTTCCCTACACTACGAAATTAAAGATAGAGTTGGCAGGTGGAGTAACAGGTGGAGACATGGCTTCTAGGCCACCAGGAAAATTCACTTCGTTACAAGGCTATAACATTTAAAAATTATTTTACATACTATAAAGAGGTAAAACCATGGCTAGCCAACCAAACCTACTATCTCATAATGAACATAGGGAGCCTCTCACTAGGAGCGGTAGCTTCGCCGCCCCGTGTCTAAGTTTAGATGAATTTCCTTAAGATGGCTGGAGATATAATCCACCAAAAGTTGTTCATCTTAACAGGCCGAAATATAGGTCGCTCGAGAAATGTAAAATCAGTTCTAACCATACGAGTCTTCAAAAGGTAACAACTAACTCTGCGGCGGTGTACCTAAGTACTGTAGGATTACGATAGTGGCGTACGTCATTGTCGTATCGGTCTAGGCATACATAGTTGTAGAGACTGTTTACCGTTTTACTAACACCGAACTGAGTTTTCACTTTATTTCCTATCTGAATTTGCATCGGCGTTTCGGCTATCTCTCCTTTCTGTTTCATAATACTGTCCATGTAATATGTCCAAATGATAAACTCATATTTATAAAACCGGCCGTTAACTCTGACTTAAATATTTCGTCCGGATTTATAAAAAATTGTAAGCAAATAGTTTTTCATACTTCTCCGCTTTCCGTGTAGTACCCAAATGTAAATATCGCTTTGCTTGTACAATGTTGCCGCTCATCATCATCATCCAGCCTTTTTCAGGTACACTGTTGGACATAGGCCTCCCCTAGTTTTCTCCATTCGTCTCTGCTCCTGGCTGATTGTAACCAATTTGTGACAACTCTCTTTATATCGTCCGTCCAGCGCGTTGGTGGTCTGCCTCTGCTGCGCTTGTCTAGTCTGGGTCTCCATTCTAGGAGTTTGCGAGTCCATCTAAAATCTTGTAGTCGAGCGATATGACCCGCCCAGTTCCATTTTAGTTTGGCTATACGAACTATTACGTCGGTAACTCCCGTTGTTCTCCTAACATCTTCGTTGCTCACTCTATCTCTAAGGGTTATCCCGAGCATTGATCTTTCCATACGTCTCTGTGTTACCTGCAGCTTTGAGGCTGATTTTTTAGTAAGGGTTGATGTTTCCATCCCGTATGTCATCACCGGAAGTACGCATTGATCAAAGACTTTTCGCTTTACGCTTATTGGGATGTTGCTCTTAAATACATCTCTTAAAGCACCATATGCTGCCCATGCCAGCGTTATTCTCCTCCTCGTCTCGTAGGTTTGATTGTCTCTATTTATTCTGATCTCGTGTCCTAGATATACTTATTTTTCTACAAGTTCCACACATTGGTCTGATATATAGAGTTCCTCACTTGGGAAGAGATTGGTCATATATTTTGTTTTTTCTTTAATTTATTTTAAGACCGATTTTTAAACATGTTTCATCCAGGTCTCTTAAAATCTCCTTTATTTCTCCAAGCTCAACAGCGATCAGAACTATATCGTCTGCGAAACTAAGATGATTCAGATTTTCTCCATCTATGGTGATGCCTTTATTGTCCCATTTTAGTCTTTTGAATGCATACTCTAGTGCTGTTATAAACAACTTGGGTGACAAGGTGTCTCCCTGCCTAACGCCGCGTTCAATGTTTATGGGTTTGCTGGTTTCATGTAGCTGTATAGTTGTCGTTGCGTTTTTATAGATGTTATATGAGTTTGGTATATCGACTATCAATGCGGCATTCGTTCAAAGCTTCCATGATGTTTTCTAGTTCTATGCTATCGAAAGCCTTGTGAAAATCAACAAAAGCCAAGAGTAACAGTATGAGCGAAGTAAGACAGAGAGGAGAAAGTTTGAGAACCCTAAAGACAGGACATCTCTACTACAACAAGGGAAATGAAAACCAATCGGTTGGAAGAATGTTGCCGCTACCTCTCTGAAATAAATTAATCTAAGTATTTTCCGACTTCGTTTATTTTATTATTACGGACAGCCCTGGCACTCTCCTGAGTCCCCTTGAGAACTCCTGTTCTCCGGAGCCATTTACCTAGGAATATAACCAAGAAGACAACCCTACAAATCTGGCTCCCGAGCAAAACCGACCCGTAAACCTTACAATCGAATTCGCGAACTCCGTCCAAGCGCCAAATTCTACAGGTAACTAACACTTTCGTCAGAGCCGTGCCGCGAACGACGACAAATGGTCGTTACAATTCACACGAAATTATCAGACATTTACACTGTTACTAAACCGCTCCTCAAAACTTCCGAAACATTGGCGGAGTAAAATAGACTTCACCGTTTTATTTCTCCAACTGTTCTTGAATCTAGGAAAACATTTTCTTCTGTTATTTAAAGGATAGGGTACGTTTCGCCGGCAACGTTTCGCCGGTAACGTTTCGCCGGTAACGTTTCGCCGGCAGGTACGTTTCGCCGGTAACGTTTCGCCGGTAACGTTTCGCCGGTGTCGGTTCGCCAGCAGTGCAGTTAAACGTAAGTTTTATGAAAATTGAATAAGAGTAATTATGAAAGTACTCATTTTCACACAGGTATTTTATTTGAAAATATTTTAAGAGAGATGTTGGGTACAAAGCATTAAATAAACTGTATTTTTTCAAATCATTTCAAAATTATGAGCTAACCCTCGCAAAAAATCTAGAATATTTCTATTATGAAAATCTTCTACAATAGGTAGAATCTTATATAAAGGTCTTTTTTATACTGGGTTCATTTCCAGCAACTAAATTTTCATAAAAAATGTCCCTATTTTTTTTGTATCTTCTTCAGTTCCGAAATGGATTTCCAAATTGTGGGGTGCTGCGAGCCCACTTGCGCTTGAATTCTTCTGTAAGCAGCTTCTACTATATTGTTAGTTTTCTAAAAAAAAGTTCCAAGTTTCGGGTGGAAAAGTTGGGATATGTCTGCCATTTCCCCTCCTATTACGAACTCCCAAATAGTTTGTCTCAAACCAATTTGCAACAGGCAATAACGCTTCATCCAGATGATCATAAAGTAAGTCAAATGAATCATTTAAATTTGGAACAGGCACAAAAGCTAATGCAGTGATCATTCTAGCTTGAATGTTTAAGTTATCAATAAATGTGTTTGGCACAATGACTGTGGATGAGATAACTAAAGGAACCTACCGGCGAATCGTGCTGTCGGCGAATCGTGCTACCGGCGAAACATTCCCGGCGAAACGTTACCGGCGAAACGTTACCGGCGAAACGTTGCCGGCGAAACGTACCGTTCCCTTATTTAAATGTAATATAGTTGGAGCACCAAACAGTAAAAAGATTTCAACTAGAAGATATGCTGTTTCTCCAAACCATTTTTTTTTATTGTATAACGTAACTAGACATACTTTATTTTGGTATACCTATACTCACCAATTATAAGTCGCTATCCTTATTAGAGTTCAAATCTCTCACAACTAGTTGACGTCTAGAGTTTAAGTTTACCTAAATTAATCATTAGCTTTGCAACAATTTGTATTCAAGGAGGTTTGTATGAGATTTAAAATTGTTTTAATATATTTAAATATTACATTAAAGTTCATACGTAATACATATTCCTATATTTAAATTGCAATTCATAATCGTATATGTCCTTCTTCATTTGATATTTAATTGGGTTTTACAATAATAATATTAGTTTTCTTTTTTATTTGCTGTAAGTTTTTTCTGTTCCTTTTTAACTAAATATCCCTAAAAGTGTACGGGCACACTTCAGTTCACAACTGAACATAAACAATTTTTAACAGGCCAAAAGTTATAAAACATATATAATCCAACGTAGTACGGATTTTGTTATAATCATGAATCAGATATATTTTTCCTATAAATAAGAGTATAAATAATAATTAATTTTTTCTTCTTACAATAAAAATAAATTTCTTTTCGTTTAGCGTCGATATCGAAAAATTCATTAGATTTGGGCATGTACCAAGACGGCACCGTTAAATTTGCCATCCTATTATTATGCTGCTTTGTTTCCCACCACTTGCCATATCGCAAAATGTGGAATTGGCGGATGAATTTGAGAATTCGGCTTTATTTATATTCTCAAATATTTTTAAATGAATGAGTTAGCGCTATCTCCGTTTCATGTAGCTCATCAAAAATACATATAACCCAAATTGAGACAAAACATTTTAACTTAGCGATAGAAGTTAATTTAGCTAAAATTTTCTTGATATATTATTGATTCTTGAGACTGTTTATTAAAACGTAATTTTAGTAACACGAGTTACATTGTTTCACTAAGATTTGTTGTATTTGAGTACTTCAAATATATATGTTATGAAATAACGTATACCATTAAATGTTTAGCAAAGTCTCACCCAACAATGGTAATCGTCTTTTCCCAAATATCTTCCAAGAGGTATTGAAGTTGGTGTTGCAACTCCTATTGTCGAAACTTTATAAAATCAACCCTAACCACTCCAGACTTAGCCAGCCTGTATATATTGGGTAGTTGAGAATTATTCAATTCGTTTCTAACATAATTAAGTATTTCCTTCATAAATTTTAAACAACCCTTGTCGTAAATTTTTTTACGTTACAATAAGCTGCTCTTTCGGTGTTTAATACATTTGCTTTATTATTTAGATATATTTTTATGTATATCTTACTTACGTTTTATCTTGTCGACTATCTAACTCTCATTTATTTAAATGTAAATAGTTTAGGAACCCGTTTCATAAAAATGAAAATTTATCAGTGTAATCGGGTATTCTAGGATATATAGACAACTGTTAGGGAATTTTGTCAAGATCAGAATTATCACAATCGCTTTTTTATAATGTAAGCATTATGTTATGATATGCAGAATGGTAATAAAATGGTAATAATAATCCCTAATTCGTAGTTCAGTTAACATTTTTAGTATTAAAGAAAATTTCAACTAATCGACAAGTTTTATCTTCAAAACCCGTGTTATCTTCAAAATTTGGAATAATATTTTAACTACTTTTTCATATCTCAAAGTTAGATTGAAAATATGGGACAGAACTAAAGTCCCTTATTATCATTATTATGGAAATTTACAAATCATTCCAATTTAGCTGGAAACAGGAAAAAAAAAATAGGAAAAGAGAGCTTTCGTCATATTTGTCCATTCCATTGTTGCCAGTGGAAGTAAAAGTGGTAAAGGGCGACTAAATATAACCCCATTTTGTATTTCATGCTGGTATCCAATGTAGGACAGCAGAAGTACCGTCAACAACCTGTTGGATTTAGCTCCGATTTTAAGAAAATTGTGTTCTTTGCATGTTTTCGGCCGTTTTTTCCCTTTCTTGCCTTTTATGAAGAAAACTTCTCATTGATGTCTTTGATATAATATTTCAAAACATATTTTGCAAATTTTAGCTTTTGAAAATGCATTGAGGCTTGGAACAACAGCAAATCAATTCGTCAAAGCTATAGTAATGCTGTTCTCATAATCCCTTATTATTAGAATCAGGTAAACATTAAATGTGCTTTGTTATATTTTCAAATTTTTTGAAATTGCCGTGAAAGAAGTAGCGGTCTAAAACTATTTATGTTTATGTTTATGTGCCCTATGCACCCACCCAGCTTTAGTCAGTTTCCGGTGTCAGTTAAAAGTGTTTTATATAAATATGGCTTTGAAATATCTTCTAAAATTTGTCCACGGAAACAACTTTATCATGAGTTTTTCCTTGATGGTATTGGAGTTTTTTTGCAGATCATTTTGCTTTGGAATTTTTCAGTAGCAGTAAGTAATTGTTTAACAATAGATCTAACTGAGGACGCCTTTTTAATCTTTATCAACCAGTTATTTCTTTCGATATATCTTTGGATCCCGTAAAAAAAGATTGTTTTCTATATAAAATTGTCTTTTTGCCAAAATTTTTGACTTTCTCAAGATTTTATCTGCTTTTTAACCCAAAACGCATTGCTTCCTTAGTTCTATTTTCTCATTTTTTTGCTCAGAAAAGCGAGAAAGTCTTCTCGAATTGATATGGATTAAACATTCGAGCTTAGAATTTTGCAGGAAATGTTGCCGAGTGTAAGTTGTTCGCCCATTTATACACACCCTATAGTTGCGTAATTTATTGTTAACTGTCTGTTTCAACAAATACATTTTTATTGGATGTGACATTTTGTTTCAACTCCTTGATGCATATCTGTTCCCAAAAATTGATTTTGTTGTCTGTGGTGTCGTTAATTCTTACCGTTATACTTTTTAAATTAAACGTAATCTTTTTGCTGTTATTTATCCAAAGAATAATATTCCTCTTTACAATACATTTTGCTGACGATCTAGTATTTCTCGCTGAGGATGAAGATGATGTGTATTAACATGCTAAAAAGCCTAGCCAAAGAGTACAACAAATGGGGCTTAAACACAAACTTTGATAAAACAGAATATATTGTAGCTGGAAATGTACAAAGAAATCTTCAGTTACCAAATGGTGTAACAGGGGGCGTAAACTCATACAAATATTTTGGGTCAATAATCAGTAGTTATGGCTAAGTACCGAAGAGATAACGAGCCGAATATACCAAGGGAGAGTTGTAACTAGTAAATTAAATTCAGTACTGTGGAGTAACTAAATAAAAGAAACAACCAAAATTAGAATATATAAATCAACAGTATAAGGTGTTGTGACATACTGGGCTGGGTTTGGGAGATGGCCCAGGAGAATTGGAATCCGCCAGAACGCAAAAGAAGAGGAAGCCCAAGGACTACTTGGCGAAATAGTGTAGAATCCGCAATGCAAAATAGAAATTTGCAGAAAATCAATTGCAGAAAACTGGCAAGATCGAAATCGAAGAAAACTAGGATGTGATTAACAACCTTGATATCTTGTAGGTAATCAAAATCGCATATATATATATATATATATATATATATATATATATAATAAGGCTCACATTTATCATATTTTAAATTTCTTTTCAAATGTGCAACGATTTTTGTAGTCAGGACTTTTATAGCTGTATAGTTTTCTCAAACATTTGTTATTTATGGTATATAAAATAAGGTCTACAGCCCGTTATATAATTTTTTTTTTGGAAACTCTACAACTGTTTAATCTAATGCCCTCTCTGTTTTAATCTTTGAACATAACAAACAAGTAATGCTTGCCTTAACAACTTCTTACGTCGGTTTTGAAGTTTCAATATTTAATATATGTATTACTCTGCAGTAAAAGCAGAATTCCTATCATCTCTTATATGAGAATGTTGATTTAATTTAGGAACTTGTTGATGAAAAAAATTTTCAAGGATAGGAAATAACTGTTGAATATACATATAACACATGCTCCCGAAATTTGTTATTTTTTAAAACACTCTTTGGGTGCATATTTCTGGAAACTTCACATGTAGGTGATTGTACAGATTTACTTATGGCTATTATGCCACGAGGCGAGCGAGTGGAAGATCCTTGCGATTATATTTTTAAAACCTACATAACTAGAGGATTTTCACCACATATCTGGTCTGATTTTTCATCATCGATAAAACGTACCACACACGTAAAAACGCGAATTTGAATTTTAAATTTCACCCTTCCTATCCTAACATATTTTCATCCCTGTGGGCATTAATCAGTCAGTTCATTTTGAAGCTTATACTTGTATTGAAGGACAAATCGTCACAGGAGACCAAAAAATAAATAAATTGGGAGGAATATCTAAAGTACAGAAAAAATAATTTTATTTACTTTGCGTTACTAATGATCTCATTATTACATCGAAAGTAGTGTAATAATATTCATATTATTACACTACTCTTGGTAACTTTTAGTTTTGTTAAATTGGTACCTCATTAGCCTGTCACGTAGACGTCAAGGTTAAATTATTAGTATTTCATTAGACATGCATGCTATACAATGTCCAGAGAGTCGATGACTTTTTTGCTTGCTTTCATCCTGAAAATATGCGAGAAGGACGTTTTCAGTAACATTCACTACACCTTCTTTCTGGCACCATTGGGAAAAAGCTGCTTACTCTTTGTCATATGCTGGCATGGATTTTGCTGGCAACAAGTTCTCAATAGCCTCTTGACAGCTTTGGGTATTTCTGGGGGTGTACAGGTCAATTCTACATTTTTGTCTTCAATTTCGCGCACGTAAGTAAGTAGTTATTGAATATGTCCTAGGGCTATTAGATTTTCAAATTCAAATACGAAACGTCCATATCAGTGACGTCAGTGTAACCAACTCACGCAAAATTCCCTAGTGTAATACGAAAACTTGAACAGCAAAAATTTAATGAATGAATAAAGCAAAGTAGATAAAATAGTATATTACACACGTTTAATATGTCCTATTGTCACACTCGTTCTATTAAAGCACTCGTGTGACAATACTCCGTCTTATTAGGCTAGTATAGTAATATACTATTTTCTACGACTGACATAAAGAGTATGTAAAAAACAATCAGTAGCTAAATTTGAAATTCATTTATTTCGCACAACGTGTGACGAATCTAGAACGCACGCTAAACCGTGTAACAATGTTTAACACGTTAATTACGTGTATTTAGGCAACACACAATACCGTGTGAAAAGGTTTCACAAGCAAGATTCGTGTATTTAGACAAACAAACATACGTACTTAAAAAAAATTCGTGTTGTTCTGTGTATTTCATGCAGTCGCAGAAATAGTATAGTGTATAACAGGTGTTGAATATTCGATTTCACACTCGTTTGCTTAAGCAAGGCTCGTTCGTGGCTGAATTCTGCAAACTCGTGTGAAGTCTTTCATTTTCAACACTTGTTGTACCATATAATATTTCACAAATATTTTCAAATATCGAAATTATATTTCATTCTGACAATCTTGAGCAAACTTTTTTAAATTGTAATCTAACGAGTGCTAAAACTACGAATAAAGAAATTTTGTTAAACCAATATAGTTTACTCATAGCTTAGTATGCAGCTTAGGTTAGGTCTATTTACGGTTGGTAATTATTTGCCATAAATCTTATTTTAAACATGCCAGACTACGTAACGCATTACTGGTTATAGGCACAGACTACTTTGCATATAGATGTTACAAAATACAAAATGAAGATAATATGTAAATTTTTTGGTCTCGATTTGGGGTAAAATTTGATGGTTAATATGATTTGATTTAATCTATTTGTGCAAATACTCGGGACTTACTTGGAAATTTTGGTATCGTCCAAATTAACTTGTAAAAGAAGTATATTTATATTATTTTGCATATTTTGTAAATTTTACATTGTTTATGTCAGGTTACTAAATTTTTATACACTCCACAAGGGAGTAGAAACGTAGAGAGTATTTATACGCGTAAACAATACTTTTATTCTTTTGTTCGCGATCCAATAAAAAGTCAGACTCTATATCGGCGCTTGGTAATTTTATTTTTATATTCAAGCAGTGACATATAGGCCGTGAAAGTTAAAATTTGCTGTATTTTATGGCGATCAGCACCCTATATGTATGATATAATAACGTTTCGAATTTTACTGCTTGCGGGGTTTTATGGCGGTTTCAATGCGCTACTTTATGGACGTTTTTAATGCAACAATTTCACTTCGTACTACATAAATATTATTTCGCAATAAAAAGGCGAAAATCCCTTTCGAAGTACGTTAAGCACGAATACGAGCGTGATTATTTCCCGAACTGAGGAGTAAGTAAATTCTTGCGCACGGAATAAAACTATACCGACTTTGCTTTAAGTCGGTAAAAGTAAGTCATAAAGTGAACTTTACGTTAAGTAATAAAACGTGTTTCTTCGAATTTATTATTTCATGAATATATTTAACTTATTGAAAATTTGGTGATATCGAAAAAATTCAAGACACGTTCTTAACTTTGTGAACAAATTTTGAAAATTAATTTCAGGAGGTCCTTTGAACTCCTACCGAAAATAGAATTTACCCTCAAAACAATCATTGAAATGTATTCAATAATATTAATATATTTTTGAAATTCTAAAGTCCATTCTGAACTACCGAGACACCTATCAATTTCATTTTCGATGTTCATATTAAACGTTTTTGAGAGGATAATACGGAGCACGCATTGGTTGATTCTCTTACATTTGTTTCAAATACATTAAAGTCCATTCTATTTAGGAAAATATGTGAAAAATCGTTAATTTTAAGGATTTTTGGATTTTCACAGCTGAGCTAATTCCAATTTATAAATGAATGTAATTTTCAAAATTTTTAATTTTATCTTTCAGGAACTTATGAATTGGACAAATGAAGAGAAAATAAGCCTTCAAAATTGTATTATCCGCATATTATGAATTTTTTAAATAATTTCCTTTATCGATATCGATAGTCTACTCGTTTCATTTTGTGATCTGAAACTCTGGTTAACATCTATACGACAATCGTTAGAAATGATATTGTCACGGCGTTGGGGTCTCATGGGCACCGAGAGGTGCTCTGTTTGGGGGTAATAGCTCAGAAGCCGTGGTAGATTAAACGAGTTAAACATATTAACGCTACTTATTTTGGTTAGCAGTTAGCAGGATTGAGGAACGTGTAATGAAGCATATTTTTCCCGAGGCTAGAAGCCTTGTCTCCCTCTGTTACCGTTTGCGAAAAACCCGTAAATTTAAATTAATAACCATTTTCTCTCCGCCGTGACACCTGCAAATTTCGAAGACCGAGTTTAAACAAAAGACCACTAGTTGTCTCTTTAATTACGAGCTGCAAATTACCCCTCCCTGTATATCTGGGAGCTCTAAATATGAACGAAAAGTATCGAATGTATCTGGTGCAGTCGCCGCTCTTGTGAGTAGTCCTAGAGTGTTTCTGCAGTGCAAACCGTCCTTTTTTCGCGAGTAGTCCGAACGTTTTCTCCGCCGAACCAAGTGCCCGTTCTGTCGTTTACTTTTCTCGCGATACGAGAGAATCTCCGCCGCCCGACCGCCCGACCGCCCGACCGTCCGTCTCTCGCGAAGTGAGTTTTCGGTACAAGTGTCTCCGCCGATAGTTTCATCTTCCAGTGTGAGTACTCAAAATCCGCTTATATTGTCTCTCTTTGGCTTAGGCTTTTCCTTCTCTCGCATAAAGTAGTTCGTAGTAAAACGTTCTCGGTGAAGTATTCCCAGAAAGTCTTTATTACGATAATTAACCGCAATTCCACAAGTCCTAATTGCAACTACGAGCCGCACGCTAGATTTCTGCTTCCGCCCTAGAGGCCGCCCTATAAGGCTTAGCACCACCCTCGCTTGTTTGCTCCGCTCTCACCTTCGCTTACTCTCTCTTCCGCTTGCATCTAACCGTCTCTACCGACTCTGCACGTTTAATTATCTATTACATTTTAATAACTTACATTTTCCCGCTTTGTAAATAGATTATAAGTATTTTCAATTGGAAAGTTTAATTCTCGTATTTCCTCAATACGTATTTTCTTTCGTTTAACATATATTATTCTCGTCAGTGTAGATAAGAACCGAACCGTTTTTGCCCGAACCAGCTGAGCCCGGACGATCGATCGAATGCGGAGTGCAACGTTGCCGGTTCCTCTCTGAAATCCGAATTTCCGGATCTCACACCGTTGCCAAAACTTCCCGAAAGTCTAGTAACCGGCAAATCGTTGTATCCGCTGCCGAACCGTCCCTAACTACTGTAAAGAATGTAATTACGATCTTCCGCTTAACCGATATCCTTATTCACGTTTAATTTAAATCCAATCTCATTTGTAATAGCATAAATTAATATAATATAGAATCACCCGTATTTTCCCTGTACTGTGTGTTTTATTTTCACGGACTCCCTGGCATTCTCCCGAGTTTAAACTCACCGGTGGCTTTAGGGAGTTAACCCTTAAAAATCTGGCGGCCGAGGTAAACCGACTTTAAACCGTTTCCCGAATTCCCGAACTCCGCAACTTGCGCCAATTCAAATAAGTGAAGTAACTTTCTGCCAGAGCCGTTGTGCCGCCAACGACTTTGCCTTACCGAACAAAGTTCGTTACAAACGGGAGTTATCGTATTTTTTCTGAATCAGTTAGGGGCGTGCATTTAGAGGATCGAAAAATCGCGAGTTTGATGACTAATTAGTCAAAAAAGGCCCGACTTGTGACGTATCAGGAGTATTCGTAAACTGAGTAGGAATAAAATGACTAATTAAAACATTGGGGAGAAAATTTTGATAGCGATTTATTGCCCAAGGGAAGGGAAAACGAGTGCTCCTAATGACAAGAAATTGTAGAAAAAAGTATTCGGACGGGAGCCGAGTTCCCGTCCAGTTACGTGTTCCCTTCAGTCGTAAGTGGGTTGTGATATCGGGAGTGTTCATTTTCTTTGTAAATGTATGGGAACTAAGGGAGTTTAGAATTTTGATTCGCGAGTCAGAAGTGTAGCGTTTGGAGCTATTACGAGGGAGTCGTAAGTTTCCCTCTTATAAGTTTAACAATAAGCTCAGACTAATTCTTTCAGAAGTTGCATTCATAATTGTTTCTGAAGTTAGGTTTTTAGATCGCAGAGTAGTAATTTAGTTCATTTTCAGAGTAATTCTCTTAGAAGTTGTAATTCTTGGGAGATTTAGAGTTAATCACGAGGGAGTTGTAATTACTGAGTTTTAGTTTTAACTTGCCTAGAGTCCTAGAGTTTTGGAATGCTTTACGCGAGAACCGTAAGTTGGGAGTTTAGACCCCTAGTATTGAAAGTAGAGTTATTTTCAAAGTGTAGAGTCAAACCCTTCTTTTTTATCTGCTTCAGTGAAAAGTTTTAGTGAATTCCGCCGGGCGAGCGAAGAAGCAGAAGATTTACAGTCCGAGACCAGAGTTGTCAGCTGAAAAACACTCCGAGGCTCCCGGGTGACTCTATTCCGATTCGAAAGGGTTGAGTATCCTTGATTTTTTGGGGTTGGTATTTGTTGCGACAAAAGTTGCTACAATCTCACGTCTAACCCATTGGTAGAGTCTAGAAAAGTCACTTCCTCGTATGGCGACGTACTTTTCAATCTAAAGGAAGTCAGGCTAATATTCAACGAGCTCATCGGTCAGAGCCCCCAAAGCTGGTCGAACGTACAGCGTCGCAAAAAGGGTTCCAGAAGGTTCCAGTTGTTGTGGACACAGCCTAGGATGCTCGACGGGAACGACTTGTAAACGACTCGAAACTAAAAGACAACACGTTAAAGGTTTATGCACACAATTTAATTCAAGTATAACTGGCAGGTTTGAGTTGACTAACAGTCGTTATATTCAATAAGATTACAAGAACGGTAAGAGAATAAAAAAAATGAAATAACAAGTACTCAAAGAAACGGGGTGGATCCCAGCTAGGTATCCAGGCCTTGATCAAGGTTTACACGACTCCCTTTTACTAAAATTAAACCCTAGCGTAACGTACAAGCGCACTTAACTAAGAATCGTCACCGGACGTTAGGTAACAACAGGACGTTTCCTCGCATATACTAAGTTAATTAGTAAACCGAAAATAAGGGAACGTTCCTCGTTCCAGATATGGTAGACTTAGTTCTAACCTTATCTGAAAATCTCCTGCTTCCTTAGCGAAGGGGAGGGCA